>OY728166.1:971483398-972126683 GCA_963277665.1 Viscum album
ATCCCTATCACAAATACTTCATATAATAAAAAATATATAATTACAATTAATCAAAAAATAATATTAACATTATTAAAATAATAAAAAATAAAAAATATCAAAATTCTCAATATTTGAAAATACTTAATAAAATAAAAAATAATAATAAAATTATGATTCATGAAAAAATAATATTAATATTATTAAAATAATAAAAAAATAAAAAAAAATAAAATTATCAATATTAGAAAAAAAAATATATAAAAATAATAATATATTATTACTATTATTAGTAGTAAAATAAACAAACATTAAAAAATATAATCCTAATAATAAATAAAAAAATTCTAAAATATTAAAAAAAATAAAAAAACATATATGCAATATTCGCACCAATATAAAAGACAAAAACAGTAAATAGTTCATATTACAACAAATGTTAAATTCAAATATTTTTAATAGAACAAAAAAATCACTGGGGAGATAGTGTTCTGGAGGAGCTAGAGGAGATTGTGGAGTAAACTTCATCCCTAAACTACGAGTTAGACAGTGCATGTACCCCATCTACTCATGCTGCTACTGCTGCCATCGACGCATATCCTCCTCGTGCTGTTGTTGTTGCTGCTACTGATGCATCTCTTCCTACTGCTTCTGCAAACTCTCTATAAGCTTAGTTTGAGCTCGCAACTACTCTTGATATTGTGAGCCATAAGATGATGCCTCTCCACGATCTCCTCTCAAGCTGGACTTCGACATCACAAAAATACCATAATAAGTCCCAGGAGTCAAATGAAAGTCGATACCAACTACTCGGCCCTTCTCGAAGGCATACTAGCTCGCCTGCATCCATGTCGCCTTATCAAAAAGGTGGGCACTAATCTGATTAGTCGTCTCGTTCTGATTCTCATCCCATGTCTAAGATTTCGTGGCCTCATATGACTCCTTTAGTTTCAATTTGAAATTAAAATAGTGAAAATATTATATGCAGTTAATTTTAAAACTGAAAAAGAAATAATACTGACTACAATCTGACGTTGGAGATCACCTCTAATCTCTCCAGTGGCTGGATCACTATACATCCTCTGATAAATGTCGTACTCCATAATATCGGGATGATAGACTACCTGTATAAATATAAAATGAATTTTTTATATGTAATGTTATATAAAATTTTTAAAAAAGATACTTACTAGATACTCTCTATGCGTACTGAATGTACGATTACCAGCTCAATATGTCACCTCCTGTCTCCCCCGGTTCCGTCGGCCCAATGAAGATCTCCTCTAAAATCCACCACTCAACCAGTGTGAACATAATCCATCCCAAACGTGAGATGAAATGTACTCTGGTCAGTGGGCTCTAAAGGACTCATCAAATATTGTCACTCCTGCTTTCTTAATGGTTGTCCTAAAATTGTGCAAAAACTGACGGAAACGCTCAGGAATAGACACCTCTCATGCCTCATGGATAGCGCCACGCATGCTATAATCGATGGGATACCATAAAACCTATAAATAATTTATAACATCAAGTTATTAATGAAATAAATTTCTAAATAAATATTATTTATTTACATACCAGCCAATGATTGAACATTCAAAGCCACACATCAATGAGAGTCTGTTCCCATGTGATCCATGGCTGAGAAAAATAGTTGTGAAAGATAGTGCTCCCCTATCCAACATCTACATGCACAAAACTATGAAAAAAGAAAAAATAATGAAAAAATTAGTATATAAATAAATTAATGAAAGCTAACTAAAATACACAGGTTACCATACCACTGCATGCATGGATCGAAACCAAGACATGGACGTCGCTCAGGGATAGGGTCATAAATCATTAGTCGCACAAGACTGCACCCCCTCTATGTACCCCCTAAACTTCCAGTAGGATGAGGTTTATATGATCCCCAATCCTTCTCATAAAAAGGTAGCTCAGCCTCCTCCAACTCACGAAGTAAATCAGGGTCCATCTGAAACACAAAATTATTGTTGTTTGCAAATAGTTGAACATAACTATTACATATAGATATATATTAGTTATGATTATAACCAGCATTTAACTATGCCAATGTTTACCTTTATCATCATCTTCATATTTGACGATGTCAATTTCTTCATATTCATCATCGACGTCATCAATATCCATATTAGTTTCAGTTTCATCGTCTCTTTCCATTTCAAATTCATTTTTAACATCACTAACATCATCGTCACCATCAACCCTTAACTGTGGGGTGTCATCATCGATATTCATGTCTCTTTGTGAAAAATATGGATTTTGAGTAGTCTCTTGAAAAGTTTCAATTCCATGTACTTCATCAGAACTAAATTCAGTTTGAGTAAACTGATTTTCCTGATATTTCATTTTTATTATGCTCCACCAATCAATCAGGTCACTTGAAGTAGCACAATACTTTGTGTAATAAATTTGATGTTCCTGTTGAGCCAGTAAAAAAGGTTCATTTACTACAAGAAGACCTTTATATTTAAAATTGAAGATTTCATAAATCATATGAACATGCAAGCCTCTCCCAGTATCTAACCACCGACATTTAAACATTGTTATGTAATTTTACCCAAGATAAAACAGTTCAATAATTTCATCAAGCATGCCGTAAAATTCAACTTCAATTTCTCTATGATTCGATAATCTCAAGAAAACTCAATTTTTTATTGTTTTTTTATTCCCCATATACATGTGTATGAAATCGAAAACCATTTACCACATATGCATTGTAAGATTTAACCATTTTGGATAGTGGGTTACTCAATATACATAATCTCTTATCAATTTTATCAGCATGTTGAGACACCTAAATTTTTTTAAAACAATTATCAATAAACTAAATAATAAATTGAATTGATATGTTAAACCACCCATAATTTATGTTACCAGTTTTTGAAACCATTGAGATTTTTTTTTGTCGGCATTCTTTGAGAGCAGCTGCTGTAATTTGTGGAAGCTATTTCTTGATATGATTATCATATAACTTAAAAATAAAATAATTTTACTTACTATAATATAAATTATAGAATAAGAGATAGAATCACTCACAGTAAAAATGATGTCATTTCTTCACAGTTGAGCCGAACATGTGTATGAACTCTGTGATATTCATAATCTGAAAGCCATTATTCATGAACTCCACCGAAGCCAAGCTCTGGCTGATTAAAAATTGATAATTTATTTTCCATTTCATTATCAACATTCCCCTCATTCTGTCCCATGCATTTGTGTTTTGAAATATATTCAGATTCAAAATAATGAGAGCAGAAAAAAGGCAATTTTCTCTTGAAAATAAGATTCTGCAATTGAGCCTTCAACTGATGCTTTGTTATGTACTTTTTTCTTCAATTTCTGCATGCATATCTCAAATGTTTACATCCATTGAAACTGTACTGGACCTCCACATTTAGATTCATGTGGAAAATTTAATATCATATGTTCAATTGAGTCAAAGAAAGCCGACGGGAATATTTTTTCCAGTTTACATAAAATTACAACAACAAATTCTTCCAATTTAATTAGTGCATCATAGTATTTTTTTGCCACAAAAATGTCTCAAAAAAATATGATATGTATGTTATCGAATCCCAAATAATAGAATTCAACAAACCTTTGAATATAATTGGCATAATTCTTTCCATTATAACATGACAGTCATGACTTTTTAATCCTGTAATATGACCATTCTTAACACATCTTCCCAAATTGGAATCATATACATATAGAAGTCTCAAATCTATTATCCACTGACAAAATAATAAGGGACTCTATTTGGAAAATTTATAAGCTGCTTTGGGCTTCATTAACTTCTATGATCTGGCATTTTGAAATAGTTCAAGTTTTGATCATCTGTAAATTTGGGCAAGATCTAATAATGCCTTTACATTATCTTTGGTCTTAATTGGTGTATCCAAAATTGTATAAAATAAATTATCAAAATAGTTCATCTCAATATGCATGGCATCCAACATGTGGTGGACCAACAAATCATACTAATATGGTAGATCCCAAAAAATGCTTCGTTTTATCTAATTATGTTCTTTCCCAAAGCCATGAATTTTCTATTGGTTTACTGTTGGCCCAAATGTGATGGGAGGTAATGAAAATACAACTAAATTTCACTCTTTACCTAAGATCATTTTTGGAGGTTCATCCCTTTTAACTCTACCTTTTTTGAAATGAGTTTTTTTCCTCTGAAAAGGATGATCGGTTGGAAGAAATCTATGATGAAAGTCAAAATAACAAGGCTTTTTTCCATTGATGAGCATAAAGGCTTTATTGACTTTCATAAATTAAGTACATGATTTCGGACCATGTGTACTTCAGCCAAATAACATGTCATATGCTGAGAATTTACTAATCATCCACATTAAGGCAGCTTTTAAAATGAAATTTTTTTTCATAGCAACATCATATGTACTAACACCATTACTCCACAGTGCATTTAACTCATCAATAAATGGTTTTAAATAAACATCAATATTCTTTTTTAGATGTCCTGGGATTAATAAGGTTAAAAAGATATAGGGCTCCTTCATCAACATCCATAGAGATAAATTGTACAGAGTTATAAAGACATGCCAACATGAATACTGATTACCATAAGAACCAAACAGATAGAAACCATCAGTAGAAAGACCCAATCACATGTTTCGAGCTTCTAAAGAAAAAGACAGATGCGATCGGCCAAAATGTTTCCATGAATCACCATCAGATGGATGATTCAAGCTTTTATCAGTTTAAAACTTGGTTTTGTGCCATGACATCATTGACATTGTGTTATGAGAAATAAATAAATGCAAGATATGTCCCCCAACCTTGTCAAATGTGCCAAACGTTCTCAAAGAACATTTTTTAAAAGGAAACTTAATTGTTCCTTCTGAAACAAATTTTGGTTTTGATGATGAAAATGATAAGAAAACTTCAACACCCTCAATATATATAGGATTTAAACTAGAACCGTTTGGATTTCTGTGCCGATTTATCCATGCGTGATCATCTAATAATGACTATTGTCGACTTCCTTATTCCATATTTTTCTACAAAGTATAAAATCATTACTGTTTTTGAATAATTTGAAATTATAGAAACACTATCTAAAAAAAGAAGATAAATAATTACAACTACTTCTTAATAATTACCATTAATTACGGGCGACTCAATTTCCAATGGATTGAAGACTACTCTTTTGTTTGACTGCCCATTTACATGCAACATTATCACATTGAAATCAAAATGAAGAATTTTCTTAGAGGTATGCATATTCATTCTCATGCATACAATAATGTATAAGCGTACCTCCGAGCATATTCTTCATTGTGATTTTAGTGTGAGAAAGATGCAAGTAAATGAGATGTTGGACAAAAGATCCCCCTTTTCGTTGATGAATCATCTTCTTATAACTATCCCCACCTGAAAACATTATGAAAAATGTGGTCTTACGAATGCATATTCAAACTCGTGCATATGAGATTGGATATACATACGTAGAAGCATACTTTTCATAATGTTTTGAGCCGGTGAGAGTTGAAAGAAGAAGAGTCATCGAGCAAAATGAGTGCCGCCAATCCACTAGAAATTTTGCCAAGTTATTTCAAGTTTTACAATTGATTTTATTCGAAATTATTCATATTTATTCTTATTTATTACTATTTGTTCCTATTTAATACTATTTATTCCAATTTATTCTTATTTATTCCTATTTATTCCTATTTATTCCTATTTATAACAATTTATTCATATTTACTACTATTTATTTCTATTTATTACTATTTATTACTATTTATTAGTATTTATTACTATTTATTACTATTTATTACTATTTATTACTATTTATTACTATTTATTCCTATTTATTGCTATTTATTACTATTTATTACTATTTATTACTATTTATTATTATTTATTACATTATATTACTATTTATTATTGATTATTACTAATTATTACAAATTATTAATAATTATTACTATTTATTACTATTTATTACTATTTATTACTATTTATTACTAATTATTACTATTTATTACTAATTATTAATAATTATTACTAATTATTAATATTTATTACTATTTATTTCTATTTATTTTTATTTATTTCTATTTATTACTAATTATTACTAATTATTACTATTGATTAGTATTTATTGCTATTTATTGCTAATTATTACTAATTATTACTAATTATTACTAGTTATTACTATTTATTACTATTTATTATTATTTATTACTATTTATTCCTATTTATTCAAATTTATTCCTATTTATTCCTATTTATTCCTATTTATTAGTATTTCTTACTATTTTTTACTATTTTTACTATTTTTTACTATTTATTCATATTTATTACTATTTATTACTATTTTCCCTATTTTTTCCTATTTATTACTATTTATTACTATTTATTACTAATTATTACTAATTATTACTAATTATTACTATTTATTACTATTTAATCCTATTTTTTACTATTTATTACTATTTATTACTATTTTTTCCTAATTGTTCCTATTTATTCCTATTTATTCCTATTTATTCCTATTTATTCCTATTTATTCCTATTTATTCCTATTTATTCCTATTTATTCCTATTTATTCTTATTTATTACTATTTATTACTATTTATTACTATTACTTTTTATTACGATTTATTGTGATTTATTACTAGTTATTACTATTTATTATTATTTATTACTATTAATTACTAATTATTACTAATTATTACTAATTATTACTAATTATTACTAATTATTACGAATTATTACTAATTATTACTAATTATTACCAATTATTCATTTTTATTTTTATTTATTGCTAATTATTGCTAATTATTTCTAATTATTGCTAATTATTCCTAATTATTGCTAATTATTCCTAATTATTGCTATTTATTCCTAATTATTGCTATTTATTCCTAATTATTTCTATTTATTTCTAATTATTGCTATTTATTCCTAATTATTACTATTTATTACTAATTATTGCTATTTATTCCTAATTATGGCTATTTATTCCTAATTATGGCTATTTATTCCTAATTATTGCTATTTATTCCTAAATATTGTTATTTATTCTTAATTATTTCTATTTATTCATAATTATTGCTATTTATTTCTAATTATTACTATTTATTGCTAATTATTGCTATTTATTACTAATTATTGCTATTTATTCCTAATTATTGCTATTTATTCCTAATTATTGCTATTTATTTCTATTTAATCCTATTTATTACTAATTAATACTAATGATTACGGATGACAAAACAATTTAAATCTAACGTAATTACAACTAATAAACAATAATTAAAATTAATATAAAGAAATGACATAAATAGTAAATTAAATAAAACATAAATACCTTTAAACTTGATCTCTTATAATTGTAGACGGCTTCACACCCTCTTCGTAAAAAAAACTAACTCTCAAAAATCTTTACTCTAAAATTAGAGTTTAGAGAATCATAGGAAGAAAAAATACAGGAGTGAAGAAAAAACAGATGGGGGTATATATATGTTAGATTGGTTGCAACGGGAATCCCGTCGCAAATACTATTTTTTGCGATGAGTCCCATCGCAAATACCTTCGTCCGCATTAATTACGGTCTACGGTTAAAAGGTTATTTGTGACGGGGCCCATGGAAAAAAGTAACATGCTGACACACTATTTGTGACGGGACAACATCCCGTCGCAAATAAGTTTTTACCGCCGCCGGTTATTTGCGACGGGTCCCGCCACAAATACATTCAGCCTCATTAATTACAGTTGGTGGTTAAAAGGTGTTTTGCAACGGGGCCCATCACAAAAAGTAACCTACCAACACACTATTTCTAACGAGAAAACATCTCATCAAAACTAAGTTTTTACTGCCGCTGGTTATTTGCGACGGGTCCCGTCACAAATAGGTGTTACCGCCTCCCGATATTTGCGACGGGCGGTGCCTACCCATCGCAAATAAGTGGTTATTTGCGATGGGTTGACAGCCCCGTCGCAAATAACCTCCGCGACAGACTATTTGCGATGAGATTTATTCCCGTCATAAAAAACCCGTCGCAAAAAACGGTTTTTCCCATAGTGTTATTAGAGTTAAATTAATAAGCGATGATAAACCATATCCTTATCGGTGCTAAATTTAGCCCTGATAAAGATATTTTTTATCATCACTAAATAAGCATTGTTAAAACCTATCGTTATTAACGTTATAATTTTAGTGCTGATTAATATAGGTTTTATCGGTGCTTTGTGTTTTTATACTAGAAAAAGATATTTTTATCAGCGTTTTGTTGGAAACTGCCAATAAAATCTGGTTAAGAAAATAAAAAATATATATGAAACCAATATATATTAAAAATTGTTCATTTATAAAAAAGTAAAAAAATAATAAACATTATTAATGAATATATAATATTAAATTTGTGAATGTTAAAAATGGGTGAAATTGAATAATTAAAAATGAAGGCTTCAAAAATATTTAAAAAAGACAGGTTTTATTAATTATATAGATTATTAAAAAAATTAAAAATGGATGTATATTAAAATAAAGATGAATACATGTTGAAAATATTAAAACATACTTAACACATACAAAAAATGAATTCGTAAAATTAATTACATGGATTATAAATACATACAAAAAATGAAGAAAATATTAAAAAAGTGCATTTAAATAAATTAATTATATAGATTCAAAACATTTTAAAAATATTACAACTTGATAAAAAAATTGAATGAATATTAATCATATAAATTAAAAACAAAATGAGAGTATTAAAACATAGCAAATAATTATGTATAATTTGTTAAATTAATTGCATTAATCGTAATCCTGTACAAAAATGAAGAGAATAAAAAATGAAATTAAATAAATAAATTGTATAAATTTCAAACATTTTTTTATAAAGGTCGGGGGAATTCCCCTATTAAACCAAACAAACTCATCTCACTATTCTGGGCTGAGGTTTCTCATTACATGGTCTGTAAGCTCGGTGGGTGATAAAGCCTATGACATCATGACCAAAAAGCATAAACTCATAGTTCCATCTTGCACGTCTGCTTGGTCCACGAGGTGTGCTTCCCATCCAACAGGACCACCGATGCCCGCCATCACAGATCAGACACGAGCACCCATCCCCCTGGCCCGTCATTGCTCATCGTCAACAGCACCACCGACCGCTTTCGCCATCGTTTCGTTGCTCCATAATTTTTCCATCCACACCCAGCTGATGCTCTCTGTCATAATTTTGATCGCTGCTCTTGCGGGCCATCGACGCCCCCCTTTCGTTTAATGAAACTCGTCATCCCACTGTGTGCCTTGCGTATACACTGTCAGGAGATTTCGAACGAACCCTTGTCCTGCCATGTATCATCACCCAAATTAAGGGCATGTGGAGGATCAAATCCCCACATGTGATGCAATACATAAGGTGGCAGACAACTCATCCTCCACCTTGATTGTATAAATTTTAATCATTTTAAAACCATTACAACTTAATAAATGAAATTGAATAAATATTAATCATATAAATTAAAAACATATTAAGAATATTAAAACTTAATAAATAATTATGTATAAATAAATATTAAAAAATGGATAAATTACAAAAACATTATAAATTAATAAATATTACAAATGAATAAAAAATATTAAATGAAATAATTTTAAAAATGAATAAATTAAATTGAATAAATTAAAAAATATATTTAAAAATGTGAATTTGTAACATTAATTATGGAATTAGAGGCATGTAAAAAATTAATAAAAATGAATAAATATAGAATATTGATTATATAAATAGAAAAATTATTAAAATGTATTATATTGACTATAAAAAAATATTAATAAATAAATTAAATCAAATTATATTAAACATGCAAATATTCAAAATGAATAAATTACAATAAATATGAATACATGATTTGATTAATTAAGTAAAAATAATGAAAAAAATAGTTAAATAATATATACTTTTCATATATTAAGAAATGAATTTAACATAATAACATAATTAACTACATAAACAACATAATGGTTTTAGGAATGGTGTACATTGAGATTCAGTTTCACACCAAAATGGCATGAGTTAGAGATGGTATTATTGGAATCAATTTCACGCAGGCAGCTGTGGTGGCAGGGGGTTTGGGGTTTGGGGCGGTGGTCGTGGGGTTGAGTCCCTGAGTCAGTTTTCTTTCCTTGCGTGCATTGTAAATAAAAAAGTTATATATATATATTTAAAACATATTAAAAATATTAAAACTTAATAAATAAAAAAGAATAAATACTAATCATAAAAATTACAAACGTATTGAAAATATTGACAATTGTTAAATAAATACGTATAAATTAAAAAAAATTACAAAAAATACAAATTATTAAATATCAAAGATGAAAAAAAAATTAAGGAAATGGAATTAAAAATATATAAATAAAGTTAAATAATTTATGAAAATATTTTTAAAAATTTAATTCATAACATCAATTACATGAATTGAAAACACATAAAAAATGAATAGAAATGAATAAATAAATTACAATATTATTACAAATTATTGATGTGTACAGTTTGTTGATTATATATGGAAAATTAAATTAATTATTACTATTTATAATTTTTAATAATTATTAAAAATGTTAATATTTAATTAAATTTATAAATATTTAAAAATGTATAAATAACTCTCAAAATTGAATATATTACAGAAATATTAAATGAATATATATTAGAAATGAATAAATTAAAAATAATACTAAAAATAGAGAGATATTAAAAACAAATAAATAATATTAAATCAATAAATAGACATACATGTACACACATACGTTCTCAAAGACATACATGACACACACATATACATACACATACACATACACATACACATACACATACACATACACACATACATATGCATGCATACATACACATACATGCATGTACGTACATGTATATACATGCACTACACATAAACATACACACACATAAAAATCACACACACATACACACAACAAAACACATGCATACACATACAACATATACATACATGTGCCCATACAGACATACAAATACATCGACATACATACACATGCAGACATACATAGACATCTACATGTATGTACATTTTAAATTATTTAATATGAATATAAATACGAATCACATATTTAAATAAATATATCCATTTATATATTATATAATTATTTAAATAAAATATTAATATATCATACTTATTTTAATTATATGCACTTTTTGTAATTAATGTATATATATGATGGGATTGGTTTGTGGTAATGAAGCACGGATACTATTTTTTGTTGAGTTATTTATATGATGGGATTGGTTTTTGAGATAGGGTAGTGTACCAGGAGTACTGTGAAGGCATGAACCAGGTGGCTTTAGAGATCATGGAGCTGCTGGGTGTGAGCTTGGGAGTGGGGGGAGGCCACTTCCAAAGGTTCTACGAGGGGAATGATTCGATCATGAGGCTGAACTACTACCTTCCCTACCAGCAGCCAAATATGGTGTTGGGGACAGGAACGTGCAATATTTTTCTTTTACAATTTAGTGTGTGGGGTGAACTCTATGGGTTTAGGATAATAACTTCACGCATCACTTAGAGTTGATAATAAGATTATTAGAGGAGAATTTGTGACTCGATGGGAGTCAACATGACATGGAATAGGTTCTCACATTGATGTAGAACCTTGTAAAAATCCATGTGTGTTGTTTATTTTTAATTATATTTATATGTTAAAAGTGCTTATGAGGGTTATTAAATATCTATAGACACAAAATGATGATATAGGTTTGATCAAATAAAAGGAAGTAACAAAAATAAGTTGAATTTAATTTGTAAAAAGTTTGTCACCCCTGATTCACCTCCCCCTTCAAGGTGACTGCATGATCCCCTAGGACTCTCAATTGGTATCAGAGCATAAGATACCATCTATTTGGATATATATTTTTCATTACTGGATTTTTTCACTAGTTTACATGAAGTGCATGTTTTTTAAAGTTATCAATATAATGTCTACAACGATGGAACTTTCAAAAGTTTTGAAAAGTATTCTTAAGTTAAAGTTAATTAAAGATAATCTAGTTAGTAGAAGCATCAAATTAGCAACCAAAATTATGAAGAATCAGAATAAGAATTAATCTTAGTATTTAGGAAATTTATCCTTTCAAAATTGGTGGAAGGAGAATCCACCACCATTGAAAGTTAAGGTTAGTGGGAGTTTTTTTGACAAGTCTATTCAAAATAATTCTCTAGAAGAAGAATTATCCTCTTCTTGTGGTGAGTATTAATTCATTGGACTTATTAATTATTTTTACTCTAGAATTAAATATCATATGAAGGAAGTTCCTATTAAGATTATCATGTATATATTTGCATTCATAAAAAGGATTTATGATGAAAAATCACATCTTGAGAAGGAAACCAATGCAATGGAGGAATCATTGGTGAAGAAAATAAGTGGGTGTAAAACTCTCACAAAACACACTAATGGAATGGAATAAATAGTACTACATTTACAAGAAAATTTCAACCTTGCAGAAGAATAATTGCAACTGATATTTTTTAAAAAATAAGTATTTAAAAATGTTTTTAAGTAATTTACCATGCATTTAAAACAACCATTGAAATTAAGAACTCTTAGTTATAAATAAAATATATAATAATAAAAGATCTTGAAAACACTCTACAGAACAAAAGGATGATATATGAATAACCTATTAGAAAGCTAAAAATTGAATTTAAAGATAAATTTATTTTTTTAAGATAAAAAAAACACTTTAATTTATCTTGTGTTGGAATTTAAATTAAGAAACTTGGAAGGAACTCATGTTCAATATTCAAATATATTTAAGGAAAGAACCACCATCATTAAGGTTTCACATGAGATTTTTATTTCTAGAAAGATAATATTGAGAGATATGAAAAGAATTAAGGAATTGGAGGTATCATTTTCCAATAAAATGAAGAATAATAAGAAGGTAAACTGATGATCTATAAAAGTATGTATTAATTCTTATTATTTAAATAGTTTTGTAAATAACTCTTATTCCATAAAAAAGTGGATGAGGAAAATTGATAAAAAACCACCATTTAGGAAAAGGTGGAAGAATATATGATTGGTAAAATTTCCCCACTAGGTGTTTAGAAGAAATGAACGAACATTAAAGAAATCTAAGCATCCTCTACCATCCAAAATTACACTCAATAGAAAAAGAGTTGAATTCTTGGCTACGTAATGTGTTATATAAATTTTGGGCTCTAGGAAATCGATTGTTGGCATAATTTTCAACTAATAGAAAATAAATAAGGTTTATATTTATAGTGAGTCAAATGGAAGTTAATAGAAACTCATTCAAGGGAAACTAAAGTTTACATAATAAGAAAAATATATTGTCTAATAGACTTTAACATCTTGAAAATGTTTGTAAAATTTGTAGAAGATGTGTCCATGATTTTGATAAGTGATGGTTTAGTTTAAAATTAATATTTTAAAATTAAAAATTTTAGTTTAAAATTAATATAAACTCATGGTGTTTCTGGTATGACTTGAAGTGTATGTTTTTAGTTTAAAATTAACATTTTAGTTAAAAACACACATTGCTTAATCAAAATCGAGAAAACATATTCATATTATATTGATACTTTATGATAATGATTCATATTTCATTTGTGACATGTAGGTATCTACCACACCTCAATTTGATACATTGTGTGTCTGGTATGACTAAAAGTGTATTTTTTAGTTTAAAATTGAAACTTTAGTTCAAAACACACATCGCACACTCAAAACCAATAGAAAACATTCATATTTTTTTGATAATTTAAGAAAAAAAATCCACAAGTCATTTGTGATGTGTAGGAATCATCCTTAGCTCAATATGATACACGGTATGTCTCAAAATGTGTGATTTCAATTTAAAAATGAAAATTTATTAATGTTTTATTTCATATTTATGTTTCTCTTATTTCTTTATAGTATTACTAATATACGAATTGTTTTCATATCACTAATTCCAACTCTTCCTATATCCCCATGTCAATCATGTCCAACCTAGCCTTAATTTCATTCTTTTTTTTCAGGTGTATTTAGTAAAATGTCAATAACACTAAGACATATATTTTTTCCACATGTATAACATCAAGAAAATTCATGACATACACACAAATCTAGTTTGTAAATTCAAAACAATGATCTCTTTTTTCAACTGGTTTTTGTAAGGTTTTTTGAAGAAGATTTACCAAAATTAGTGTCCATATCTTTTAATTTATAAAATAATTGATCACCTGTTAGTGGAGATAGTATTGTAAATTATTCTAAACTCCCATCAAACTATGTCATCCAAGATCAGTATTTATTTCATCAGGGGATAAATTTTTGATGTCCTAGAAATACATTATTCAATGAATGTTTCAATCTAAATGAGTGTGTACCTTGTTCAAAAATGATACACCCTTGAGTTACTTTAATTTTATATCTTGATAAATTTCTATAAATAGAAAAATCACTTATCATTCCATACAGTAAGTCTCTCAATGTGAAATATTCATTTTTGTAAGAATCATTCAATGTAACACTTGAATACCACATTAATTTAAAATATTAGATCAATGAAGCCAAATAAACATCAATATCATTACATGGTTTTTTTGGTCTTAATATAAGCATAGACAACATAATGTATTTTTTCTTCATACATAACTATGATGGGAATTTATAATTTACCAAAATAACTAGCCATGTACTATGAGTGCTACTTTTAAAAACAAAAAGATTCACTCTATCTGTAGATAGTGCAAGACAAAGGTTTCTCATATAATTTCTAAATTTGGTTACTCATGACCAATTTTCTTCTATTGGGGATAGTTTGTGGGGTGATAAAGTTTCATATATTTATTTCTTGTATATGAATTCCATGTAAATTGTTTTAAAGTCTCCCCACTTCCATATAGGCACCTAAAACTTGGAATGATTGGAAAGTGCCCTACAACTTTAGAAGGACTTGATTCATCTTTCTTGTATTGACACACACCACACTTTGGTCATTTTCTAAGTGATTCATGGTCCTTTTGAAACAATATCCATCTATTTGATTAGGCATGTGTTCTTTTAGATATCATACCCATTAAACTTAGTATTCATTTAGCATCATATGTTTGACAAGGAAGTTCATTATCTTCTGGGATCATATCATTCAAGAGAAAAAGTATTTCCTTAATATGATCTTCATCATTATTCACACATGTAATCATATCCTGAATACAATCTTCATCATTGTTCATAGTTGTAATCATATCAGATGATCCATAAAATGTAGTGTTATCCCAAAAACTAGCTATATTAATTGTTTCCTATGTTTAGTCCAATATTTATAAAATTGATCTATTTTTTCATCGATCAAGTGTTCTTCTAAATCCATTGGACTAATTAGTCTTGAATAATAATAGTGTAAATATGGTCAAAGGATTTTATAAGGGTCATATACATTATATTTTGAAAATTTTATGAACTATTTCACCCTATCCTCATAATATTTTGTTATAGGATTGACATTTATCCATTTTCAATTCATATTCGTCTTATTTAATTCAGTAATATTAATATTTAGTAAAATAAATAAATACACAAAAAGTATGAGCATAAAACCTTAAAAGGTCATTCTTAAATAATCATTTAAGATATATGAAGCCATTATTATAAGATAATAAGAGTTTAATGGTGTGTATTGAGATTATTTTGTAGTTGTGGAAATCATTCAAGGAAGGGAATGTGTGGTATATATAAAGTTACAAAGAATCTAATTAAATTTTTATCAATTTCAAAACATAGAGTTCAAAGATGGTTTCTATAACTTTTTTAGGTGGGGGTACAAAAAGTGTGAGGAGTTTATGTTTATTCATTTCTTCACTTGGTATGTGATGAGTTAGGTGGTCTTTCAATGATAGAAAACTTTGGAGTTGAAGTAGATCTTTTATCAAATGATGAAAATGTTGATAGGGACCAACCACTTAGTCTTGAGAACCCAATGTTTGAAGAAACTCTTGAATTTAATTGGATTTTGATGAATAAAATTGTGGGCCTATCTCAATGGGATGAACCGATATAGTAAGCTGAAAAAAAGATCAATATGATGACATAAATAAATCCAATGGTGATCATAGTGAATGCAAGTGGGTATAAGAGTAAAAATGTCCTGAAAATAAAGACCCACTTACTAATTGGAACTAGGGTTGGAATAAAAGAGGAAGGAATACTTAATGGGGTTAGTAGAGGGGAAAAACTACTAAAAGTGATAATTTATAGGCATTTTCCTATGAGGGAAATGAATTTAGGTGATGATAATCTTTTAATTGGAATTATTTCTGCAGCTTGACAACATTTGTATGCCTTCAATTTAGATAAAGATGACATTATTTCTGATCTTGAATCAGTGTGTTCAAATTCATTACTAATGCAAGACTATTTTTTGAAGTTGAATTAGTTGAATAAAAATATTGACATGCTCTGTTGATTTTAATAAATATATATGGTTTGGAATTTTCCATTTCTAGAACTTATAATGAAATTTAAATGTTTAATTGTAATTGAATGTATTTTAAGTGAAATGATTGAAATAGTTTGGCAGATTAGGTTGGTATTGTTTGGGCCTTATTATTCTACGTAAGTGATTTATCCAAACTTGCATATGAAAACATTAAGAAATTATCATGTAAGAGTAAATAATTTTACAAAATGGTTGCATAAGAAATTTCTATCATAAACCACATATGAATCACAGAGTAAAGAATTTCTTAGGCCTCACAACACCTAGGTTTTTGGCATGGTTGTACTCATGGTAAATATGTTTACATGAGAGGTTGTCTTTTATATGAAATGATGATAGCCATGCTCATAATCACATGTGCATGGCATTTTCAGGAGGCATTGCAGTGTCCAACATTTGGTATATTGTGGAGATGAAGATTTTCAGTATAATGCAGTGGTGAAAAGTGAGAGTGAGGATAAAACACCCAATAAAATACATAGTGCTAAGTTGTGTTTGTGGGATATCTATAGAAAAATTTCAATTTCAATATATTTATCCACTACTACAAATATGACCTTTAAAAGAGTTAGAAAAGGCCTAGGTTTTTTGGCATGGTTATAATCATGGTAAATATGTTTACATGAGAGGTTGTCTCCTAAAAGAAATGATGATATTCACTCTTGTAATCGCATGTGCATGGAATTTTCTGGAGGAATTGTACTGTCCAACATTTGGTATACTCTGGAGATGAAGATTCTCAGTATAGTGTAGTGGTGCAAAGTGAGAGTGAGGATAAAACACCAAAGAAAATGAATAGTGCTAAGCTATATTTTCGGTATATCTATAGGAAATTCTCAATTAGAATATCTTTATCCACTACTACAGATATAGCCTTTAAAAGCACTAGAAAAGATCATTTACAGCACGAAAAAGCATTTTTAATCTCAGTAAAGATAAATGGGGGGTCCCTTTTATCGGTGCTAAAACAAGCACTGATAAAGACCCATTTTAACAGTGCTAAAAAAAGCATTGATAAAAGGTTCATTTATCAGTGATTTTTTTAGTATTGTTAAAAGACCACTTTTATCAGCACTTAGCACTGATAAAATTTTAAATAATTTAAAAAAAACTATAAAACAATTTTGCAGATCAGAGGGGGGTTTTTAACAACGCTTGACCCCCCTTTAACATTGCTATAAATCCCACCTGCCCCTGCATGCCCCTACCACCCCAACAAGCCCCAACCCCAACCCCAACCCTTTATAAGTGCTAGAACCCCCCCCCCCCTTTAACAGTGGTAGCACAGCCCTTCAGCACCACGCGCGCCCCTTCCTCCGATAGGATTCAAACTCGAGACCTCCCACTCTATGCCTGGACCCTTTACCACTCCTCTATATTGATTTGATGTCCATTTAATGATATATTTATTTATTTATATATATTTATTCACATATTAATATATATTTATATTATCATATATATATTTATATTAATATATATATTTAAATTAATATATATATTTATATGAATATATATATATATATTTATATTAAAATATATATTTAGTTATATTAATATATTTTTTTATTGGTATATTAATATATATATATATACACATCTATAGTTATATTTATATATTTATATATTTATATATCTATATATGTATTCGTATATTAATATATTTATATCTATATATTTAGTTATATTTAGTTATATTTTTTTATTCATATATTTATTCGTATATTAATATATATCTATTTTTAATGCGCACACCCACATTAAATAAGTATATACATATTCATATATTTGTATTTTAAATAAAATGGATATTAGTTTTTTATTTAGATAAGTCTTATATATTGAGAAATATATTTTATATATAAATAATTTTAATTCTTTATTTATAAAATTAAATTTGTTATGGGTGAATATATAAAAAATATGTATATATTGTTATATATTTGATTATAAATAATAATAAATTGTGAAAAATTGATAAAATTTCAAATCTATAATATCGATATGAATGTAATCCATCAGAATAAATTCATTTCCCTCTAAAAAAGGGGGAAAATCCCTCTTAAATGAGGTGGGAATTCCATCTAATGTTAAAAAATTTGGGTATTCAAACTAAAAACTCTATTTTAGAGGCCGTCTGGGTCATTTTTTCCTCTAAAAAATAGTGACTGGGGTTTTCTAATTCATTATAATGTATAGATCTTCGCGGTCTTTGATTTGACATGTTGTAGAGCTCAAACAGACATCGAGATCAAAAGTTATGGCTGTTTGATGTTTGAGTTACGTTTTCAACTTATTTTCGATCATTTATTAATTTTTCTATTTTTTGTGTCTTCAAATTGTTATTAAATGACTATTAATCGATGATAATTAGAAAATTATTAATTAATAATATTTTTAAAAATATTTTATAAGTCATTTTCACTATATATCTTATACACTAAGTACAAATGTCTATTTATACTTATCTAAAAAAATATAAAAACTATATATTATATTTATATCAATTTAAATATACTTATATATTAATATATCAATATATTATTGAAAGGCGCTATCATGTATTACCTCAAATGATTAGTGGTTTTTGGATAAATAGGTGTAGTAGAGTGGGTGACCAAGGTTGTCTCTCAAAGGAGGAAGTAAATTTAACAACATATTAAAGGAATTTTTGAAAATAAAATAAAAGGAAATAGGAACAATAATTAAAAGGATGGGGGTTGTTTATCATTTATAAATCTAGAATAAGTTTTCTGGAAGAAGATTGTATTTTTTTTCTTTTGTTTTTGAAATGAAGTTCGATTAAAATGACACAATAAGAAAATGTTTTTTTTAAACTATTAAAAGGAATAATCGATCTAACTCTACCTCTTCAAATAATTATTTATCATTATTTTTTAAATCAATATAAACTACATTATTATCCCTTAATTTTTTAACCCTTAAACCCTATGAGAATTAACTTAACCACTAAGATGCAATTAATTAAACCCTAGGCTAGCTTTGAAACATGGATCGTATGGTCAGTGGTAAATTAAGGCACATATCCATTCTGGAAAATGAGGATGAATTTATTTTAGAGATTATATTTTTACTCTATAAATTTATCCCTTGTGTTCTTGTATTACCAATTAAGATCGCGCTCTCACAATTCACACAATACTCGACCTCACGTGTTTTTATGTTAATTGTTCAATTGCTTGTTTAATTTCTTCTAATTTAAAAACTCAATTCATGGATCATATTAAGTGAATTATAGTATATCAATGATTCAGAATAATTAAATTAATAGGGTTGAAGATATATCGATCACTAAGAAAACTACTCTTCTATGGGTGGTGTGGTCATCGGGGAGACTTTTTGCATGAACAAAGGATTGAAAGGGTAGAACCCAATCTCATCTCCACTTTTGATTACAAACCAAAGAGGAAGAATAATTAGGAATATAAATGAAAAAAATAGAAAAAATATAAGAAATTAAATAAGAACTAAGGTGTTTATTACACAAACAAAAGTATTACAACACAAAGAAGAAGAAGAAGGCTTCATCGAAGGGATCCTTGCTTCAAGAGCTACCCTTGTTATAATGGTTAGAAAATTAGAGTGGATCAACTTCTACACTTCCCTAAACTTTCTAATGAATATCTCAACCCCTACAAATGAAAAAAAACTAGTTTTTAGAGTGGAGGGGAAGCTAGTTCTAAAGAAGTTTCAAGTGTAAATGGGGTATCTCGTCCAAATATTTTAAGCCAAATTTAATAGCTGATTTGACCTCTAAAACGTGTGAACCAACTATTCTTCCAGAATAATTATTTGTGCACAATTTGGTTTGAGATATCCTATCAAAATTTAGTCCCAATACAAGTTATGATGAATAATTTATGGCCCAAATACAGAAACAATGTCCAATCTAGTAGGTCCAGCCCACCTTTTACTTCATGGTCTATTTAGTCCAACCAAATACACAATTTAGCTCCAATGTCCTGAACAAAAGTTGTGTCCCGTTAAGTCAGGAACGCATTTACAAAATTTCAAGTTCAAATATTAAACATTAATATATTTATCTTTAAAATACTATAGTGAACTGTAAAGGGTAAAACTGGAATTTCCATCAAATTTTCAAAAGAATGATATAATCCCAAATATTTTAAAAATAAACATATTTAACATAATGTGAGGAAATTTTATCATTTAATATCAATAAAATATTCAATAAAAATGTTTTTTATCAACTCCCCCACACTTACCCTTTTGCACTCTTGGGAAAAACCTCATATCACATATTCCAAAAAATTGTGACAAGTAAACATCAATATCAAATCAAAACAAATTTTAAAACACATATCCTTAAGATCCAAAAATTCCACTCCAAGAAACAAAAGATATCATGCCTCATAAAAAATCATTCTTTCAAGTTCTCAATTTATATAATTCAATATATTTCCATTTCATTTATCCTCCCATGCACAAAACACTTACCTCACTTGAATTTTCTCTTATCACACAAATGTCAATTTTTCAGCAATGTCTTTCTCATCCAAAATCATAAAAGGGTCACCATAGGCTTGATAAATTCCTAAATCACCACTATATGTGAGTCAAGAACATATTTTTATCATGAGGACATTACAAGGTTGTAACACCCCGAGATTTTATGAAAAATATTCTTTTTAATTTCATTAATATCTTGTGTTGTACGCTACACCAAAAGGAGCTTGCACAACACGCATCCATGACTCGGCTTGAATTACACGCAATCGTGACCTTCCACGATAGCCTGTGTTGTACGCAATACTGAGTTTCGCTAAACAACGATATGTTGTACAAACTAGCCATTATGAATAGTAATAGCCACTTTTTGAAATTTTATAAATTTAATCTTTCAAAATGGACTTCATTTTTGGATTCAGAATATCAAAATTAGCCTAGGGTGAATTTTTGGTATTTTTCTGAAAACTTTCAATTTTTTATGAATAGTGAAAACACTGGGTTACTATTCAAAAACCGACTTTTTATTTAAATAATTATTTATTTTATTTAATTTTATTTTAGGTCAAAATTGATACATAATACCTATATAATTTCAATGTAATTCATTGGAGTCATTTTATAATAATTTTAGATACATAAAAATTTTATTGAACTTTTGACCGTCTTTTACCCACCTCCTAGGAGAATTTGCAAATTTACATAAAACTTAATTTTACCGCTTTTGTGAATGGAATTTCAAAAATCCGAGAGAAACTGTTGATTTCAGTAAGTAAAATGTGGTTCAATGAGATGAAAATAATTTTTCGTGAATAGTAACTTTTTACTTTTATTTACCACGGTTAAAAGTAAATAGGGTAATTAAGGGTAAAAATGATATTATTATTACCCTAACACATGTCCTAATTTTATTGGATAAGTTTAATTCGACCAAAAACAACCTTAGGAATAAAATATGACCATTTAGGCCCACTTGGATTAGATTAGGACATTTAATATTAATTTATTTAAAGAAGGGTTAAAATAGTTAAAATTAAAGTTTAATAACTAAATAATTTTTAATATAGGGTTATACATAAGATAAATTCGACTATAAATATTCAATAGAAAGATAAAATGATTTCATACATAATGGTATTTTATTTGTAATTTTTAGACTTTAAATAATTTAATTTATTTATGACATAATGATGATGCAATAATTATATTATTAATGAAATATTGACATAAATGATGTTATAAATACCCAAATAAATGTAATTTGAGACTTTTTATGAATTAAAATAATTTTATATGTTAATATGACATGTTATTATTTATTTAATTAACTTTTTTCAAACTAATATTTCTGTTATTATTTTCACAAAAATCAATTACCAAATAGTGTCAAAATTGACAAAAAATAGTTTTTAAAACAAATATTATATTATTAATTGTTATTTTATTCCTAAAAATATAAGGTTCGGCACAATGACTTATATAAGGTTATATATATTAATAATAAACAACTTGGGGTTCATTTGGCTTGTTATAGTAAGTTTATTAACCTTATATTGTAAGAAAACAAGAAGACATGGTAAAAGTTAAATTATCTAACTTAAAGTTAAATCTAAATGATAAGGTTAAAATAGATACCTAAACTTGTCTAAATTAAATTTTATGAGATTATTTCGACCCATCCCCACATTATCTTCGAAATAACTCAATTTGGAGCTATTAAATACCGAATATGACTTTATAATAAAATAATATTTTTAGTTATTTCAAAGGTGTCCCTCTCCTCCCTTATAAAAGGGAACCTCCTCCCTCTCCTCTTCACACCAATTTGAGCCTTAAATCTCATCCAAACCCTACCCATTTCACTTCCCCACTTCACTAGAAACATCCTAGAGGTCCTGGTTTTCTTCAAAGACCAATTTTAGTGCCCTAAAAGGAGGTCTCAAAGAGGCGCTTCAATGAAGAGGTAATGTCCGTTACCGATTCTTTCAAATTTATTTCTTCTTCTACTTCTTCTTATTTAGTTGTTTCATTATGAAGTAATAACATCAGTATCACTAATATACTTATATATTATTATAAGTATGAAACAACTCTGTTTCACCATCTATCCATCCTACGGAAAACGAAATCACCGCGCGTGCGTACGTACGGAATACCGTCTCCACGCCGTGCTGTAATCTATTTTCCACCACCACCTTAATTGGATGGGTATAATAGTGTAAATAATGACTATATATTATTATTGTAAAGTTATATTGATTCTAAAATATTATAAATACACTTCAATACAATTCCACGATCATGGGAATGATATCATCGCTCGTGCGTACGTATGGACTACCGTCTCCACGACGCGATGAGATTCATTCTCAATGATTAACCATTCATGAATGATTATAAAGTATATATAATAAGTAATCATGAAATATATTAAATAATAATGATACTGGATTTATTTATATATATATATGTATGTCATCTACTTAATTCCATTTAATTCAATAAGGAAACAAAAACAACGTTCATGCGTGCGTACGGTCTACCGTCTCCATGAACGGTGTATTTCATTCCATTTATCTATCTATCATATATATATATGTATATGATGAATATATATTACATATAAATCATGTTTTACATTCTGGAATTAAGTAAATCAGGTTATAAGTAATAATATCAAGAACAACAAGTCCAAACATGTACGATAAATAAAACGATTTTACCCAAAACGCTCTTTAACATGGAATTTACAAAAGAATGGGTAATATAAAGTCATTAGTGAACCATATATGATATCATAACAATTAATATGATTATTTAATAAGTAAATGACATTATTTAAATCATTATACAGGAGGTTTGGATACGTACGAAGCATATCGGACCTAAGGTAAGGGATAATTTTGCAAATCTCATTTTTATTCGAGATTGCTTATTCGTAAGTATTTACTGGGGTTATTTCTATAATCTATGTCCATGTTTTATAAAAGTGTTTTCATGTATGTTTAAAGTCATTTTTACCCATTTTTTACTTTTACTACATGGTATGTATGGAATCTTTCTTTTATGAGGTACTTTTTGACTTTTTCGGAAAAAGTATGAGAAGAATGTTTTTTTAACTTATATGGAACGAATGGATTTTTATGGTTTTATAAAGCCTTATTTTCATGAAGATTCCTCAAAAATATTTCATGACTATTTTCAAAAAAAATCTTTTTCTTTTAAAATTTCATGATATTTTTTGAAAAGAAATTGATTTTGAAGAAGAAAGGATATTTTCCTCAAAAATTCATTTCAAGTGTTTTATCAAAACCATTTTTCATCTAAGATGATATTATTTCATATGTGTATGTTTCAAGTATCATGTCTCTATGATTTAAATGGTTTCACTTTTCTTATTATGAAATGATATCCATTTTTTATATGGATTATGTGATGATGGGATGATGTTTATGAAACCCATTTTTTTTGTTGGGTTATTATGAATGATGTATGTTTATTTTGTGGCACAAGTAAGAATGATTTCATTATGAGATGTATGGTACCTATATCTCCCTCCAATGCATTGGTTAAAGATTTATATCTCATGAGATAGACATAGCTGGAATGGTAAGCTAATATGGTTCAGTGTTACAGGACTGAAACGAGGAGTGAACTCGATTCAGAAAGGGACTTTGTCCACTAAGATGGTCTTGGCAGCAATGCCTTGGCTACTATGGAAATCATAACATATACTTTATGGTTTCCACAATTACATGTTTCATTCCCATGATATTTTATCATGATTGATGTTCCTTTATGATATATTACTTACGTACTTCCAAGATTTATGTTTTTTCTCAAGATTTTGATGTTTAGATTTTATGTTCAAGCTTTTGCATTCAAATGTTTATGGATTGTTTTATGTTCTCTATGTTTACCCTTACTGAGAATTTGAGCTCACCCTTTTATGTTTTCTTTTCCCCAGGATTTAAAGAAAGGTTTTAGGTAAGAAAACAAAAGGGGATGATCTTTATGGGAGATGTTGAAGATCTTCCACCACGATTAGAAGATTATTGTTTCCAAGTTTCCAAATACACTAAACTATTACGGTCCTTGTGTGTCTGTTTTTTTTATGTATTAAGTATTCTACAAAAGTAATGTAATGTCCATGTACGTCAAGCTACGGGTCTCTACAAAGATTGTTTTGTGGCTTTCAGTTGGTAGGATTTAGATGTGAAAAATTCTGAGGCTGAATGAGGGGGGGATTGACTCTTTTTGAAGAAAAATTGCATTAATCTAATTTTCACTTAAATATGGTCTCCTAATTAATCCCCATAGCATCAATTCATGTTCATAATCATGAAAATAAAGGAATGTGCACACCATTCAACATTTTAGTTGTAAAAATGTTAATCTTCTCAAACATGATTTTCTTGAAAGCTCTAAATAGACACAACTTTCTCCCTCTATTAGAAGCTCCAGAAAGGCACATCTTCACTTATCATGAAAGCTCCAGAAAAGTAATATCTTTCAATATAATGATTTTCTTTAGTAGAAAACACATCTATTAAGAATTTAATTTTCCACCCAAAGTATCACAGAATGTGGTAGCACAACACAAGACAGCTTCCCCCACACTTAATTTATACTAGATTATGCAATTTCACTTCAAGAGTTGGTTGGATAGGGAAAATTGGCTTGTAATGTGGCTAACCAAATAGGTTGTTCATGGCTTCTAAGGGCTATGAGGATTAAATTTTCAAGGTAGGAAATTATAAAAAAGGATTCTTATGAAATAGGGGCATTAATACTAAACAAATACCTCAATAATTTAAAACATAAGTACCTCAAACCCTCAAGTTTTGAAAGGAATAAATCAAATTCTTGTTAAATAAAGCATGGTTTGGTTCTCTCAAAAAGTGAGGTAAATGTAAAGAATATGAAAATAATGGTTCAGAAGCCTCATAGGAAAGTGATTTCAAATATAAAGACAGTTATATGTGTCATGGGATTCAAAATATAGAGTATTTTTCATGAAATTACTAAAGATTTAAACCTGAAACAAAGTAATTTTCAGCATTCATTTAAGCTCGGTTTTATGGGATAAATTTTTTCACTTATTGATATGAATTTAAAAATGGTGATAAGAATCATTTCATCTCAAAATTTTAAAAAAAACACACAAAAATTTGAAAAATAAACACACAAAATTTGAAAAACACACAATTTTTTTTAAATCATTGAAAAACAGAGAAACAATTGAAATTAATAAACCAAAAGGTTCTCTCCCCCACACTTAAAATATTTCATTATCCTCAATGTCAACCCATGATATGATATATTCACATGAAATGAAGAATTTTAAATATCACAAATAATTTAAAAGTGAAAGGGTTAGGAACAACTTGATATGCTCAAGTGATGATGGGATCGTGTAGTGTAATGAAATCCACTGCATCAGTAGGAAGTCCCTCAATGTATTTCTTCAAACGTTTCCCATTGAAGGTAAAGATCCTTTATGTGTCCTCTTGTGTGATATTCACTGCACCATCAAGAAAAACATTAGTTATAACATAAGGACCTAACCACCTGTAACGCAACTTACCAGACATCAGCTTCAGTCATGAACAATAGAGCAAGACTTTCTCTCCAATTTGAAATTATCTTTTCTAGATCATTTTGTCATGAGATGATTTTTATCTTTCCTTATAGAGCCTTGGGTTCCCATATGAAGACAATCAAATCTCTTCAAGCTCTTGAATTTGCAGTTTCCTTTGGATTCCAGCTTGGTCCAAATCCATGTTTCATTTCTTTATATCCTAATAAGCCCGATGTTTGACTTACATAGGGAGATGACAGGCTTTCCCAAAAACAATCCAGAATAGGGAGATAATGATGGGTGTTTTTTATGCTATCCTATAAAACCATATCACATCATCCAAGCACTTACTCCAATCCTTCCTATTTGGCTGCACAATTTTCTACAAAATTTGTTTCAACTCTCTATTTGAAAGCCTGCCCATTTGTTTTAGGGTGGTATGGTGTTGATTTTTTGTGTGTCACCCCATACTTATGAATAAGAGAATCAAGATTAATATTGTAGAAGTGTGTCCCTTGGTTATTGATGATGGCATTTGGTACTCCAAACCTGCAAAAAATCTACGTTTTGACAAAGTCCACAACAACAAGAGAATCATCAGTCCTAGTAGAATTCGCCTCCACCCATTTACTCACATGATCAAAAAAACAAAATTATACAAAAAAACCAAAGGAACTAAGAAAAGGAACCATAAAATCAATTCCCCATACATCAAAAATCTCACAGAATAGTATGGGTTGTTGGGGAATCTCATGTATCCAAGAAATGTTCCCAGTGTGTTGGCAATGAGAGCATGACATACAAAACACATGGGCATAATGGAATAATCTATGTCAATATAATATAGAGTCAAAAAATTTCCTAAATATCCATTGGGGTCCAAAGTGTCCACCACAAGAAAGTGTATGAAAAAAATGTAAAACAGACTCCAACTCATGATCGTAAACACACCTCCTAATAACTTGGTCACTACACATGTCCATAGGTATGGATCATCCCAAACATAAAATCTTGACTCACTCTTTAACTTTTGGACTTGATGTTTCTTTAAATTTGCAGGGACTTCAGAGGAAAAAAGGTAGTTAACTAAATCATCATACCAAGGATGCGTACCTGAGAAGGAATAAATATTATCATTAGGGAAAGTGTCCCAAAGTGGTACCTGGTCCAAGGTGTCATCATCTAGTGTGCGAGTAAGCCTACTCATGTGGTTCACCGCTATGTTTTCTGACCCCTTCTTGTCATTTATCTTAATATAAAATTCTTGTAGAAGGAGCATCCATTGGATAAGTATGGGGTTTTCATATGGATTCTTCAAGAGGTACCTTAGAGGTGCATGGTCAGAAAAAACAACTACTTTAGAGACTAATAAATATGAACAGAATTTATCTAAAGATAATATGACAACAAGAAACTCATTTTCCATGGTTGTGTAGTTTTATTGGGCTGAATCCAGTGTCCTCAATGCATAGTCAATCACATGTGAACATCCCTCTACCCTCTGAGATAAGACAGATCCAACCGCAAAGTTGGAAGCGTCACACATAAGCTCAAAATGAATGTCCCATTGGGGGGGTTGTATGATCGGTGGAGTGGTCAGATACTTCTTTAGCTCATCAAATGATACCCTGCATGAATCATCAAACACAAAATCATAATCCTTTTGAAGTAATCGCAACAAAGGAAGAGAAATATTACTAAAATCTTTGAGGAAGTGTCGATAAAATCCTACATTCCCTCATAAAGATCTTATATCATGCACATGTGAAGGATAGGGTAATGATGAAATGATATCTACCTTAGATCTATCAACCTCTATCCCATGTTTTGATACCACATTCCCTAAGACAATTTCATGCTCTACCATGAAATGGCACTTTTCAAAGTTCAAGACCGGATTCTTCTCAATACAATGATTCAACACATTTTCTAAACTACTTAGAAATTCCTCAAATGAGAATCCATACATTGTAAAATCATCCATAAATACATCCATGAAGGTCTCAATAAAATCAGAGAAAATACTCACCATGCATCTCTAGAAGGTACTTGGGGCATTGCAAAGTCCAAATGGTATCCTTCAGTTGGAAAATGTGTTGAAGGGACATGTGAATGTAGTCTTCTTCTAATCCTCTGGAGTAATAGGAACCTAAAAATATCCAGAAAATCCATCCAATAAACAGTAGTGTATTTTTATAGCTAGTCTCTCAAGAATCTGATCAATAAATTGGTGGGGGAAATGGTCTTTGTGAGTGGACTGATTTAGTTTCCTATAATCAATACACACACAGCAACTATTTTGCACCATCATTGAAAATAACTCATCTTTATCATTTTTAACAATTTTAACACCACTTTTCTTAGGCACAACCTAAATAGGACTCATCCACTGGGAATCTGAAATGGTATAGATTATACATGCCTCAAGAAAATTTTTAACCTCTTTTTTAACAAACTTCAAAAGTTTTGGATTGAGTCTCCTTTGTGGCTGCCTAACTAGTTTAGCCCCATCCTCCAAAAGAATCATATGCATGCAGATGGAGGGGATAATACCTAATATGTCAGCCAAGGTCCACCCAATTGCTTTAATGTACTCCCTCAAAAGATTCAAAAGTTTTTCTTCATGTTCAAAAGGTAGATTGTTCGAAATTATAACATTTAATCTCTTTCCACTTAACAAGTATGAGTATTCAAGATTTGGGAAAATGGATTGAGTTATAATGTAGGGGGTAGTGTATGGATAGAGACATCGAAGGAACTAAAATATGTGGACAAAGAGCATTAGTATCAAAATAAAAATCATCATAACCTGAGAATAAAACATCAAATCCATCAGTATAATCAATAGCCATGTCATAATCAGATTCAACATGATCAAAATCAGAATATGAATCCATTTCAAAATAAAATCTAAGATAGGTTTGTGCATTAGAAACCGGTGTGGAAATACTCTTAGACATCAAAATATAACCAATTCTCATAATATCCCTAATCATAAGACAATAAAATTCCATGGGGTTTTTATTTGGTGGTTCAAAATGGGAGATAAAAAATGTAGAATCGTCCTCTGAGGGGTACTTCATGGAGTCCATAATATTAAATATTACAACTTCATCCCCAAATTCCATGGAAAGTATACCCTCATTGACATTTATGATAGTTTTTGAAGTTTTTAGGAAGGTTCTACCTAAGATAATGGGAGCAACAGAACTTACCTGATTATCCTCCTTGTTAAGCACATATAAATCTGTTGGAAAGATCATGTCCCTTACCCGAACAAGTACATCCTTAAGGACTCCTGCTGGATATGTTGTAGCTCTATTTTCCAACTACACCACTACTCTCGTCAGCTTCAACTCTCCAACCTATAAAGAAGAGAAAACATAGTGAGGCATTACATTTATGGAAGATCCTAAATCACATAAAGCATCAGAAAAGTTTAAATCCCCTATAGTGCATGGGATGGTGAATTTCCTAGGATCCTTGTACATTTTTGGCATTGATAGAGTTGGTGTAATGAGTGATGACACATTCCTTCCAAGATTGATCCTCTCATTTCCCTTATTCCCTCTTCAGTTGGTACAAAGTTCTTTTAAAATTTTGGCATACCTTGGGATTTTCTTATTGGCTTCAAGTATAGGGATCTTTATCTCCACGCACTTAAATGTGTCCAAAACATCTTTTTGAATCACCTCTTCAGCCATATTCTTGGTTTGTACAACTCTATTTGGAAATGGAAGGGGTTTAGGAGGAACATCATCAATCTTTTTCTTACCTTTATCTTTCTCCTTAGCTTTCTCATCAGTTGGTATTGAATGGGGATTCTCTGGAGTTGAGGTGAATCCCAGTGGAATGATAGGTGCATATGTATCAATTTTTTTCTTCCCACTTTTCAATATGATGGCATTGAAATTCCCCTTGGAATTTTCAGTAGGTTGGGAAGGTAGATTTATAGAATTCTTACTTACCAGTTCATGGAGGGCAGTGTCAATCTGGCTCATTTGTGTCTTCAATTCCCTCAGCTCCAAACCTTGACTCTTCATCTCATTCTATTGATTAACAAAAAATTTCTTCAAAAGGTCATCAATGTTAGAATCAACCTTGGGTGGGGGATTCCTTTGTTGTTGAATTATTGATTCTTGGGCTTCAAATCTCCTTTGGGGTTGTTAAAAACCCTATTGGTAAGGTGGAGGATGCTAGAAGTTTTATTTAAAAGGGGGACTTTGTTGTTGTCCAGAGCCATACCTCATGTCCGATTGATCCTTATATCCTTGGTTGCATGTTTGAGAAAATTAATCATAATTATTTTTGGGATATGTCTTTTTTTTTTGTTTCTGATATGGTCTCCTGGGGAATAATGTTGCACAATCCTCCGTCTCTAGTAGTTGTGGGCAACAGTCAATTGGGTGGCTTGTCTCAGAGCAAATGCCACAAGGCCTTGAAGGAGGGGGTTGGGATGTATTTTGATCCAAAGTAATTTTTCTCACCATAGTGGTCAATTCTTCTAACCTGGTATCAATCGAATGACTTTCAAGAGAAGAAGGACTTACCTGATGTACTCCTCGAACATGTGGTTCACCTCAATCACCAAATTGTTGAGAGTTTTATGCCATCTTGTCGATCAATGCATGTGCAGCTATTGGTGTCTTTTCCACCAATTCTCCTCCAGCCAAGATATCCACAATTATTCTATCCATAGGTTTGAGTCCTTCATAGAATTATTGGATGAGGATTTTCTCACTGATTTGGTGATGTGGAAAGCTTGCGCATAACTTTTTGAATCGCTCCCAGTACTCATACATTGACTCCCCTTGGGCTTGCTTGATACCTTAGATCTACTTATGAATGGAAGTGATCCTTTATGTTTGAAAAATATATGTAATAAAAGACGTTTCCAATCATTCCAAAAATTTATATCTTCAAGTTGTAAATAATACATCCAATATTTCGCAGCTCCATCAAGTGAGAATGGAAATGATATTAGTTTGATTTGGTCTTCAGATACATTTCTTTGTTTTAGGTTTGAGCAAACTACCTTAAATTCTTTAAGGTTTTTTTTCCTCACTAGATAATCCATGAAACTTTGGAAGAAGGTGAATTAACCCAAATTTCAGTTCAAAGTCTGATTTGAGATTTGTATATGCAATGAAATTTGGTTGATAATTAATATCAGGTGCAACCAATTCTTGAATGGTTTTATTAAGTTCATTTCCATTATTTTCAAGCATTGGTTCTTGTTTTATGTTTTAATTTTAATTTATTTTAATTTCAATGTTCTGGGAGTGGATGAATTATCCAACTAGTTGAATGTTGAAACTTCCCGTTGACTGAGAGTGTCTGATTCGATCCTGAAGGCTACATTCAATCTCAGGGTCAAGATCTAAAATATCATCGTGATTATTTCATGTCATAAATCAAATAAAAATAAAAATAAGGAAAGTTTCCCATAGTAAAAAATGAGATTTTTTAGTTGATGGTCCAAAAATAAGAAGAAGAAAATAAAATAAGAAGAAAAAATTCAGATTGGGTGAAGAAGGAAGAAAGAAGAGAGGAAGAGAATAAAATGTAAAATAAAATAAATACCTATAATTTTTTGAAATAATTACTTGCCTCCCCGGAAACAATGCCAATTTTAAGGGCACAATCGTGGGTGACCTCAAATTATTAGTGGTTTTTTGGTACTTAGGTGTTGTAGAGTGGCTGACCAATGTTGTCTCTCAAAGGAGGAAGTAAATTTAACAACATATTAAAGGAATTTTTGAAAATAAAATAAAAGGAAATAAGAACACTAATTAAAAGGATGGGTTTTTTTATCATTTATAAATTTAGAAGAATTTATCTAGAAGAAAATTGTATTTTTTTTGTTTTTATTTTGGAAATGAAGTATGATTAAAATGACACAACAAGAAGATGTTTTTTTATAAAATATTAAAAGTCATAATCGATCTAACTCTACCTATTCACATAATTATTTATCATTATATTTTAAATCAATATCCAATGCATTATGATCGCTTAATTTTTTCACCCATGAACCCTATGATAATTAACTTAACTACCAAGATGCAATTAATTAAACCCTAGGTTAGCTATGAAACATGAAATTGCGACACCCTACTTTGATTAATGTTCCTAATCTAGATTATGGTCAGTGGTAAATTAAGGTACATTTCCATTCTAGAAAATGAGGATGAATTGAGTTTCGGGATTATATTTTAACTCTACATATTTATCCCTTGTAGTCTTGTATTACCGATTAAGATCGTGCTCTCACAATTCACACAATACTCGACCTCGCATGTTTTTATGTTAATTGTTCAATTGCTTGCTTAGTTTCTTATAATTTAAAAACAAAATTAATGGATCATATTAAGTGAATTACAATAGCTCAATTATTCAAAATAATTGAATTAATAGGTTAGAATATAGATCGATCACTAAGAAAACTACTCTTCCATGGGCGGTGTGGTCATCGTGGAGACGTTTTACATGAGAAAAGGATTGAAAGGGTAGAACCCAAAATCATCTCCATTATTGATTCCAAACCAAAGAGGAAGAGTAGTGAGAAAGATAAATGAACAAAATAGAGGAAAACAAAAGAAATTAAATAATAAATGATAATTTTATTACACAAACAAAAGTATTACAACACAAAGAAGAAGAAGAAGGATTCGTCAAAGAGATCCTTGCTTCAAGAGCTACCCATGTTGCAATGGTTAGATAATTGGAGTGGATCCATTTATAATTTTTACTAAACTTTCTAATTCATGTCCCAACCCCTCCAAATGATAAAAATACTAATTTATAGAGTGGAGGGGAGTCTTGATTTAAAGAGGTTTCAAGTGTGAATGGAGAATCTCGGCCAAATATTTTAATCCAAATTGAACCGCCCATTTGACCTATAAATCATGTGAACGAGCTGTTCTTCTTGAAGAATGATTTTTGAAAAATTGGGTTGGAGAGATTCTATAAAAATTTGGGACCAATCCAATCTCAGAAGAAGAATTTATTTCCTAAATACAGATCCAATATCCAATGTGGCTGTTCCATCCCATCTTTGACTTCAGGGTCTATTTAGTCCAACCAAATGCACGATTTAGCTCTAATGTCCAAAACAAAAGTTTTAGCCCATTAAGTTATAAACATGGTTACAAAATTTAAAGTTAAAATAATAAATAATAAAATATTTATCTTTAAAATACTAGAGTGCACTATAAAAGGTAAAATTGGAATTTCCAACAAATTTTCAAATGAATTATCTAATCCCAAATATTTTATAAATAAAAATATTTAACACAATGTAAGGAAATTTTATCATTTAATATCAATAAATTATTCAATAAAAATGTGTTTAATCAATTATTTTTTATGTATTTATTGAAATATATCTTTTATGAGTGCTAGTAAAAAAATCCCTGATAAAAACAATCCTTTATTAGTGCTACTAAAAAAAGCACTAATAAAAGGGGCCCCTTTAACAGTGCTAAAAAATAACTGATAAAGAATCACTTTTAAGAGAACATTTTTAGTAATGTTAAAAGTACCATTTATCAGTTCTTTTTTAGCTTTGTTAAAGGGTAATGCTACAAAAATCCATTTTTTGAGGTAGTGATCCTTGCGATAATTTTGGAGATTTATTTTCAGGGAAGATACAAGGAATATGCACAAGGGATTTGAAGGCCTTCAATGAGAATATAATGTCTAATTTAAAGGTGGAAGTCCAAATTCAAATTTCTAAATATCAAGAGAATATAAAAGAGATATTTGGAAGATATATCAACCCTGTGAGATATACTTTTGCTTGTAAATAAGAGAGTTGAGGTTATTGCTAGGGAATACAATCAGAAATTGGGGGACCAGACCTGAATTCATCTCCCATAAGAAGAAGATGGCTTGTGATGTGTAATAAAAAACAACTACAAATGGTTGCGTGAGAATAACTCACGTACCTTTGGTTTTGAGGGGGTCGATTCATCCGAGAAGTTTGAGGGGGAAACAGTAGAGGACGACATCCTCAGGAGAACTGGAATGGTGCAAATAAGTGAGTTCTCTTAGGGTTCAATTTATAAGATCAAGAAATGTTTTATCAACGCTTTCCAAAAAGTGCTGATAAATATGAATCTTATCAGTGTTAAATTAATAAGTGATGATAAAACATATCCTTATCAGTGCTAATCTTGTCCTTGATAAAGATATTTTTTATCATCACTAAATAAGCACTGATAAAACCTATCATTATTAACGTTATAATTTTAGTGCTGATTAATATAGGTTTTATTAGTTCTTTGTATTTTAGTACTGGTAAAAGATATTTATATCAGCGCTTTTTGGAAACCATTGATAAAAAGTATTTAAAAAAATATTAAAACAATATATATTAAAAATTGATTAATTATAAAAAAGTAAAAAAATAAATAACATAATTATTGAATATATAACTTAAATGTGTTAACGTTAAAAATGGGTGAAATTTAATAATTAAAAATGAAGGCTTCAAAAATATTTAAATATGACATATTTCATTAATAATATAGATTATTAAAAAAAATAAAAATGGATGTATATTAAAATAAAGATGAATAGATGTTGAAAATATTAAAACATAGTTAATGCATACAAAAAATGAATTCGTAAAATTAATTACATGGATTGCCAATACGTACAAAAAATGTAGAAAATATTTAAAAAATGAATTTAAATAATTTAATTATATAGATTACAAACATTTTAAAAATATTACAACTTGATAAATAAAATGTAATGAATGTTAATCATTTAAATTTAAAACAAAGTAAGAATATTAAATCTTAATAAATATTTATGTATAATTCGTTAAATTAATTACATTAATTGTAATCATGTACAAAAATGAAGAGAATAATAAAAAATGCATTTAAATAAATAAATTTTATATATTTCAAACATTATTTTTATAAAGGTAGGGTGAATCCCCCATATTAAACCAAACAAACTCATCTCATTATTCTGGACATAGGGTTCTCATTACATGGTCTGTAAGCTCGGTGGGTAATAAATCCTACGACAACATGACCAAAAAGCATAAACTCACAGTTCCATATTGTGTGTCTTCTTGGTCAGTGTGGTCTGCTTCACATCTAATTGGACGATTGACGCCCGCCATCACAGATCACACATGAGCACCCATACTCATGGCCCGTCGTTGCTCGTCATCAACAACACCGCTGACCACTATCACCATCACGTCGTTGCTCCGTAATTTTTCCACCCACAGCCACCTGATGCACTCTGTCATAATTCTGATCACTCCTCTCGTGGACCACTGACTCCCCCTTTCACTTGATGAAATTCACCATCCCTATGTGTGCCTTTTGTATACACTTTCAGGAGATTCCAGACGAGCCCCCTCCTGCCATGTATATCACTCGGAATTCATTACCCAAATGTGGAGGATCAAATCCCCGCATGTGATGAAATACATAAGGTGACAGACAACTCATCATCCACCTTGACTGCATAAATTTTAATCATTTTAAAACCATTACAGCTTAATAAATGAAAATAAATATTAATCATATAAATTAAAAACATATTAATAATATTACAACTTAATAAATACATATGTATAAATAAATATTAAAAAATGAATAAATTTTAGAAACATTAGAAATTAGTAAATATTAAAAATGAATAAAAAATATTAAATTAAATAATTTTAAAAATGAATAAATTAAATTTAATAAATTAAAAAAATATATATTTAAAAATGTGAATTAGTAACCTTAATAATGGAATTACAGGCACATAAAAAATTAATAAAAGTGAATAAATATATTATAATAATTATATAAATAAAAAAATTATTAAAATTTAATATATTGACAATACAGAAATATTAATAAATAAATTAAATCAAATTAAATTAAATACACACACATATATTCATAATGAATAAATTACCAAAAATATGAATACATGATTTGATTAATTAAGTAAAAAATATGAAAAATTAGTTAAATAATATTTACTTTTAACATATTAAGAAATGAATTTAATATAATAAAATAATTAACTATATAAACACCAGAATGGTTTTAGGAATGGTGTACATTGAGATTCAATTTCACACTAAAATGGCTTGGGTTAGAGATGATATTATAGGAATCAATCTCATGCAGGCGGCTGTGGTGGTAGGGGTTTGGGGTTTGGGGCAGCGGTTATGGGGCCAAGTCTCTGGGTTGGTTTTCTTTCCTTGCGTGCTTTGTAAATAAAGAAGTTTTATGTAGATTTCAAATATATTAAAAATATTAATAATTAATAAATAAAAATGAATAAATATTAATCATATAAATTATAAACGTAATGAAAATATTTAAAATTAGTAAATAAATACATATAAATTTTAAAAAAAGAATAAATTACAAAAAATATTACAAATTATTAAATATCAAAGATAAAAAAAATAATTTAATGAAATGGAATTAAAATAAAATAAATAAATATAAATAAATTAAAAAAATATTTTGAAAAAGTTAATTCATAACATCAATTACTTGAATTGAAAACACATAAAAAATGAATAAAAATGAATGAATAAATGAAAGTATTATTTCAAATTATTGATGTGTTCACTTTACTGATTATATATGGAAAATTAAATTAATTATTAACATTTAGATTTTTTAATAATTATTAAAAATGTTATTATTTAATTAAATGTATAAATATATAAAAATGTATAAATAGCTATCAAAATTGAATATATTAAAAAAATATTAAATGAATATATATTAAAAATGAATAAATTACAAATAATACTAAAAATGGAGAGATATTAAAAATGAATAAATAATATTAAATCAATAAATAGACATAGATGTACACACATACGTACTCATGTACATACATGTGTACACACACAAACGTACACACACACACACACACACATACACATACACATACACACATACATATGCATAAACATGTATAAGTACACATACACGCATGTACATACACGTATATACATACACTACACATAAACATACACACACGTACAAAGCACACACACATACACACAACAAAATAAATGCATCCACATACAACATATACATACATGCACCCATACATACATACAAATATATAGACATATATACACATGCATACATACATAGACATATACATGTATGTACATTTTAAATTATTTAATATCAATATAAATATATAAATTCAAATATGAATCACATATTGAAATAAATATATCCATTTATATATTATATAATTGTTTAAATAAAATATTTATATATCATACTTATTTTAATTATATTCACTTTTTGTAATTAATGTCTATAAATATACTACTTAACATTTTTATTGACTAAGATAAATTTAATAATTTTTTATATATAGAATTATGAAAATAAAATTCATTTTTTAATAAAATCTATATAAATCATACTTATATATTATATCTACATATATATACTTATTTCAATATAAATTTTATTTAATAATATATATATATATACTAAATTTTTCATTGGGACTTTTATCAACGCTAAACAAAAAATTGCTGATAAAGGGAAACTTTTATTAGTACTGGAAAAAAATGCCGAAAAGGTTCCATTTTATCAGTGTTTTTTTTGTGCTGATAAAAGTTACATTTATTGGTATTTTTTTGGTAGTGCTGATTATAATTACCCTTATAAACTCTTTTTGGTTAGCATTGAATATTTCATGAGCACCAATAGCGTTTGTGGTTTTCTAAGTGATATCATACAGCTCATTTCTGTAGGTGTTAGCAACAAACATTCCACGCATGTAATTTATGCATTTTAGTGAAGTTGGTAGCCTTAAAAGGGAGAGCCAAAGTCAATAATTTGGGAAGGTTCCTTTGTCATTAATTTAAAAATATGTACATGTTCCTTCATTTCAAGTCATTTATTTTTGTTCTTTCTAGTATGTTTATTATTTTATTTATTTATAGAGTAAATTATTTACTTCATTAACCATTAAAAAAATAATAAATATATATTACAATGGTATTGGATTGGATTTTATTAGTTTTATTATTTTTACAGAAGCTTACATTAATTCATTATTCCTTGTAAATAATCAAAATCTAAAAAAGTAAATTGGATGTTTACAAAATGGTTGTGGATAATTAAGTCACATGGCCATCATTAATGTGACATGGAATTATAATTAATAACTACCATTTGAATTCAATCAGGCATGGGTGTATAAATATGAATCTCTATATACGTGGCCCCTCCAACGCTAAGGACTCCTCCCTCCTCAATTTTTCAGAGTATCCATGGAGATTGAGCAGTAGGCATCAATATTTCTAGGACGGTCCGAACTTCAAAACCAGCCCAACATCCACATACAATGCATCTGGATGGAGTAGGCTCGACTGTCCCACAACCCGCCACCACTTCAGGTGGCGGTGGTGGACATGGAAGGCTTTATTTTCAGTGACCCGAATGTCGTTTGAGAGGCGGCGACGTAGATGGGTGAGGTGTGCAGGAAGCATGAGTTCTTCACAGTGAAGAACCATAGGGTGGATCCCTAGCTGATCGCCAGGGCAGAGGAGACGATTACTTCGTTCTTGGGGCTATCACCATAGTAGAATCGGAGGGTGCGAATGAATCTTGGCGACAGCTACGGGTGCGCCAGTAGCTTCATCGGCCAGAGCTACGGGTACATCAGTATTTATATACAATTATTATATTTATATTCAAAAATAATGTTTATTTGTATACATTAAAAAATGTATGTTTATAATTTATATATATTTTAATAATTCAACTATATATATATATAAATATATCATGTTTTAAAAAAATTATTTCTAAGATTATAATTAAATATATATGTGTTTTTAATGAATTTGGTCGATAAATATGTTGTTCATGCATGAATAAATGTTATGTATCATCATTAATGTTCATTTATCCATTACACTCTTATTATTATTCATGTTGTTCATTGATGACTCATTTTTTATTATGTATATTTTATTAGGTTTATTTGATTAATTCATGCATGTTACCCATATATATACTATATTATGTTCTCAATACATATAATATTACATTAAATATATTTATTGTATTTATAATTATTAAATTTTAAGTATATATAAATACTTTTTAAATATATTTTTTTATTATAATTATAACTATATATATAAAAATAATTATAAAATTACAATATATATATATATATTATAATTTTATAATTATTGTAAGATCCCGACCTTTTCTGAAGTCATATCAGGTATGTTCTCAAGTACCTTTTGAGGTTTTTAAGTACCTTTGTTTTAGAGTTGTGTCTTGGGGTGTATTTTGGTGAGTTTTTAAGAGAAACTAATGGATAGTGGGTTGTGCACAATTTGTGCACGGTTTGACAAACCGTGTGCGTAAACCGTGCCAACCGTACAAACCTGGACAGAGAGGTCGTGTAACACCCAGAGACTTTATAAGATATATTCTTCTTGATTTCTTTTATATCTTCTGTTGTACTATTCACCAATATTATCTTGTGGTATATGCAACAATATACTTGTCTTGTGTTACATGCAAGAGCAACTTTCCTCGATAGCTTGCATGCTACGCAATACCGAGTTTCACTAAACAATGATATATTATAATATTATTATAAACAAGCCATTACGAATAGTATTAACCTCATTTTGAATTTTATAACATTATAATTCACCTTACACATTTTTTAGAACATGTTATGAGAACAAAATCAATTTTTCATATAAAGAAAGCATTTTTTCAAAACAAATGCAATTTTACTGCCTTTTGATGGCGCACCCATTTTAAATCTAATTTTTGACAATTTTATAAGTTCAATTTGACAAAATAAAATAATTATTTTGGATAAAGATAGAAAAATTTAATTTGGGTAAATTTTTCATATTTTTATGATAACTTTCATATTTTGATGAATAGTAAAAATACGATAAAATTTTACTTAAAAGAAACTTTTTTCATCAAGATAATTTATATGGTTAGATTATAATATTTAATGGTTTTAAAGTATGAATAGAATATATTTTTACCATTAAATATAATTTATGTCATTATCATTAATTTTACATTGAATTCATAGGTAAAAATATTTCAATCTTTTGCAATGTTTTAAATAAAAACACATTTTTTTCGACAACAGAATTAATTTGAAATTAATTACTGCATCTTCTGTGATTTAAATTTCGAAAAACGGATTCCATATTTGGAATCAGTAGGTCCAAATTATGTTAATAGGCTACTTTTATTTTTGGGCATTATAAATAGTAACTACGGTAAATTTTATTTACCATAGTTAAAGGTAAGTTAGATAATTAAGGGTAAAAATAATATTATAAAATTACCCTAACACTTGTATTAATATAATTGGATGATTATATTTCATCCTAAAATATACTTGGGTTGAAATGGTATCTATTGGAACCCACCTGAATGTTATTAAGACATTTATTTTATTTTATTTAAAGAAAAGTTAAATATGTCTCACTCAAACTTTAATAATTAAATTATTTTTAATATAAGTTTATACTAAATATAAATTCGATTATAAATACTCATTTGAAATCTAATTTTTTTTCTTTATCATGATAATTTATATGTAATTTTTAAGAAATATATAATTACCTTAATATCTTATACATTAATGATGTAGAAATTATTTATTTAGTAAAAAATCAATAATATAGTTTTTATTAAAATAATAATACCCATCAAAAGATCCAAACACTTGGCCAAAAATTATTTTTCGAGTATATCTACACCATAATAATCCAATTTTCTACTTGTGGACTATTTGGAGCCTTATAAAACAAATTATGTCATTAATATTATTTTATTTTAAATGATGTCAAAGTTGTCACCTTCATAATTTAACAAACATAACATTTTAAAAGTTGGGTGTTTTAGAAGATAAATTCAACTAAAATTATTCTTATGAAATATATTATATTTATATTTATCATAGTATTTTATTTTTAATTTTTATACAAAAAATAAGTATATTAAATAATTATACAAAAATGTCGTAGTAATTATTTTATTAAGAGAAATATCAAATAAATGGTTTTAAAAATATTAAAATAAATATTATATGAACTAATTAATGTTCTCCACGAATTTTATAGATTAATAAGACATGTTATAAATCTATTAAATATTTTTTTTTTGAATATATCTTATGTGTGGATTTTATTTAAATTTAAATAAATGAATAGTATCAAAATTTACACTATTGATATTTTATAAAAATAAAATATTATAAAATTGTTTAAAAATCAAAAAAACATTAAAAATTAAAAATTAAAATTTATACAGTCTAAAATTTTATAAATTATCCAATTATGGACAATTAACAACACATAAGTAATTATTTATGACCATTTAAATTTTTGAATATAATTACCACAAATAAAATTAAATAGATTAAATAAGGATGAATCAAAATGATAAGGTTTAAAAAAATAAAAACATGTCTAAATTTTATTGTTTGATGATATTACAACCCTATCTAATCTCATCTTCTAATTTGAGTCATTTTTGATGTTTTTATGTGGGGTTGGTTTTTATTTTAAATTTATATTTTGGAGGTTTCCAAAAGTGCCCCTCTACTCTCTTATAAAAGGGAACCTCCTCCCTCTTCTCTTCACTCCATTTTGATCTTTAAAACTCGGCCAAAACCTTCCCATTAACCTTCTAAAGTTATCTATAAATATACTAGAGGTCCTGGTCTTCTTCAGATACCAACTTTAGTGCCCTAAGAGGAGGTTTAGAAGAGGCGCGTCGAAGAAGAGGTAATATCCTTTACCAAATCTTTCAAACTTATTTCTTCTTTTACTTCCTCTATATGAGTTTTTTCATTATTAAGTAATAAATCCAGTATAACTTGTATACTAATATTTATTATGAATATAAAACAACCATATTCCATCTTCTATCCATCCTAGGAAAAATGAAGTCACCATGTGTGTGTACGTACGACCTACCGTCTCCACGTTGTGGTGTTTTCTATTTTTCATCACCAACCTAATTTGATGGGTATAATAATTGAAGAAATAATTATATATGATTATTGTAAAGTTATATTAATTCTGAAATATTATACACCATACACTTCAATACAATTCCACAATCATGGGAATGATATTGTCGCTCGTGCGTACGTACGGCTTACAGTCTCCACGACGCGATGAGATTCATTCTCCATGTTAACCATTCAAGAATGATTATAAAGTATATCTTATAAATAATCATGAGATATATAAAAAAATAATTCTACTGGATTTATGTGTGTATATATATATGTCATTTACTTTAATAAGGAAACAAAAACAACATTCATGCGTACGTACGACCTACCGTCTCCATGAACGGTGTATTTTATTCCATTTATTGATCTATTTTATATATTAATATATTGAATATATATGATATATAAAACATGTTTTAAATTTTGGAAGTAATTAATCATGATCTAAGTAATTGTATAAAAAAATTACAAGTCAAAACACATACGATAAATGAAACAATTTTACCCAAAATGCTGCTTTAACATGGAATTGACAAATGAACAGGAAATATAAAGTCATAGTGAATCATATATGATGTCATAAATATTATTATGGTTCTTTTAGAAGTCTATAATATGTTTAAACCAACTATACAGGAGTTTTAGACACATATGGAAGAAATTGGATCTAAGGTAAGGGATGATTATTCCAATATCATTATTATATGAGATTGTTTATTCATAAGTATTTACTGGGGTTATATTTATCAACCATGTCCATGTTTTATAAAAAATGTTGTTATAATGTTTTTACTCTCCTTACCTAAATGTTTAAAGTTGTGTTTACCTATTTTTGACTTTTACTATGTGGTATGGAATGAATCTTTCTTTTGTTTATCATACGAGGTACTTTTTGACTTTTCCGGCAAAAGTATGAAGATAATGTTTTTAACTTATATGGTGTGAACAGATTTTTACAATTTCATAACGCCTTATTTACATAAAGATTCCTCTACAATATTTCATGATTATTTTCAAAAAAATTATTTTTTTTAAATTTCACTTCATTTTGAAAAAATAAAATGATTTGAAAGAAGAAAGGATATTTTCCCCAAGAATTCATTTCAAGTGTTTTATCAAAACTATTTTCCATCTATGATGACATTATTTAATATGGTTATGTTTAAAGTATAATGTCTCTATTATTTACATGGTTTTATATGGATTATTTTATGATGGGATGATGTTTATGAAACCCATTTTATTCGTTGGGTTATGATGAATGATTTATGTTTATTTTGTGGCACACAAAAGAATGATTTAATAATGAGATGGGTGGGACCTATATATCTCACCGATGAATTGGGTAATGATTTATATCTCATGAGATAGATATGGCAGGAATGGAAAGTAGATCTGGTTCAGTAATACATGGATGGAACGGTGGGTAAACCCGGTTTAGTAATGGACTTTGTCCACTATGATGGTCTTGGTTGCAATGTCTTGGCCACTATGGAAATCATATCTTATGATTATTGGTTTTCCAAATTTACATGTTTTATTCCCATGCTATTTTATCATGATTGATGTTCCTTTATGATCTGTTCCTTACATACTATCAAGATTTATTTCACAACTCAGGATTTTGATGTTTAAACTTTATGTTCATGTTTTTAAGTTCAAATGTATATAGTTTGTTTTATTTTCTGCTTGCTTACCCTTACTAAGAATTTGAGCTCACCCTTTATATGTTTTCATTTAACCAAGATATAAAGAAAGGTTCTAGGTAAGAAAACAAAATGGGAATATCTTTATGCGAGATGTTGAAGATCTTTCACCATGATTAGAAAATTATGATTTTAGTTTCCAAAGACACTAAACTATTATGGTCCTCGGGTGTCTGTTTTTGTTATGTATTAAGTATTCCCCAAAAGTAATGAAATTTCCATGTACATCAATCTTGGGTCTCTATAGTTGGTATCAAAGGAAAGGTTTAGTTAAAAATTGGAAACTAGGATGTGAAAACTTTAGTGAGATCCCTAGAGATATTTCTAAGGTATGTCTAGGGATGTCCATAAGGTTAAGTATAAATTATAGGTTACAATCCCAGAATTATGATAACAATCATGAATAGCCTAGGATTAAACCTAATATGTTAGAGATTGAACGTACTCCCCCCTTGATTATGTAATTTTCCTAGTATGATTTTTTCCTCTCACACTATTCTTTTTGGTTTTTAGATAATGGCTGGAACCCGAGGGAACTGTGTTAATGATCAATGCACTGGGAAATGCAATAATTGTCCTCCCGAATAACCAAATGTTATGGGAAATGTATTGAAAACTCTTATTGTTATACTTACACAATATATGAATCATTCTGGACTTCCAAATGAGAAGAAAAGGGAAAAATATTCTATTGAGTCCTTTATGAGGCAACGTCCACCTTCTTTTAGTGGGTCTTCTGATCCACTTGTTACTGAACAATGGATCAGTACCATTGAAAAGATATTTTCCATACTTCACTGTTCAGAACTTGAAAAATTCATTCTGGCTATTTACCATTTAGAAGGTGAAGCAGACCAGTGGTGGACTCTAATTTAGAATACAAGGCCCTAAGATAAAATTGAATCCATGGAATGGGATGAGTTCAAGAACTTATTTTTCAATATGTACTTTCCTCATATTCTTCGAACGAATAAGGAAAAGGAGTTCCTTGAGTTTAAGAAAAATGATGATGAATCTATTGGTATATACAAAGTGAATTTTACAAGTCTTTCAAGGCATGCATCTGGATTTATCATCCAACCTGAAAGTAAAGTTGATCAATTATTCAGTGGCTTAAAACTAGGTCTTTGAAAGGCATTATCTATAAGAGAATTCAGTAGCTATGAAGAGATAGTGCGTTTCTCTATCAAGGTAGAACAAGAAGTTGGTGTTACATATCCATCTCATGGTTTTGACAAGAAATGAAAGACGAAGTTCAAGGAAAATTCTAAAAACTATGGTGATAAGAAGAAAAATGTTTCGTTATGCTCAAAGTGTGAAAAGAAGCATGGTGGAGATTGTCTTAAAGGGACTAGAAAATGTTTTAAGTGTGGAAAAGAAGTTCATTGAGAAGTTGAGTGCCGATGTATTGGGAAAAAATGTAGCTAATTATGTGAATAGAGAAAAGACTAAAAAAAATTCACCACCAACTCTTCAATGATACAAGTGCAGGGAAATGGGGAATTATGCTAACAAATGACCTAATCCAAGGGTTAATGATGATCGACATCAAAAACCTATTAAAGAAAATGACAAAGGGAAGTCACATGAAATCACTATTGGCAATGTTTAATATGACAACGAAGTGGTGGAATGATTAACTGTTTATGTACCGAGATTCCAAAATAGTGTTGTGGAATCTCATTTATAGTATTGTGGAATTTTGGAATATCTATATACTATTTTATTATGGTTTTAAATAATTATATGGTACCAGTAACCATGAAAAATGATTGAAATATTTTTGGAAAGTAGATGATATGTATATAATGAAGGGATAAGGAGAAAATAATATGATTGATAGTATTAATGAGCTCATGAATGATAAAAGGACGAAGTGATATCATAGTTTGAGTATATAGATTTTTTTTGGTATTTTTGGTGAGTGGAAAGAGTTAACTTTTGAAAAAATTCATGTTTTCATTGAGATTCTATGGTAATTCAAGTTTCAAGAGAATACATGATTAAGGTATTCACATGTTTGTTATATGAACTTTATGGTATTTGTTTTCTTAGTACTGTGAGATTGGACAGAAGTATTTTAGATAAGCCTAAAGTTTGAAATGGATTAATTTTGACATCAGATAGTATTTTTTAAGGCTAAAAGTTTTTTCTAGAATGTTATAATAGTATAGTTTTAGAAAAAGGACAACCCGCAGGATGAGCAAAAACCCGTCTCATCGGACAAGGTTGTGGGAATCAAACCCACAACTGAAGTGAGACACACCTTTATCGCCTATCACTAGCCTACAGGAAGTCCCTAGTTAGTAGAAATTAATTTTATATTATTAAGTGGTATGATATATGAATTATAAGTCCATTTTTGGAACCATATATGATTAATATCACCATATATAGACTTATGTATATTTAATAACTTTTGCTAACCTTTTGTTCGAGACAGATGGAATGACCCATAATTCTATCACATGATCTTCTAACACTTCATGAATGACAAATTCAACTTCATTTCCTTAATATATGATGGGGAAATTGTTCAAGGAATGACCAACGGCGATATTGTAGCAAAATCAAGTAAGTATTTCTTCTAATCCAAAATTTTCAACTTTCGAAAAATGATCTTGGAAACCGAAAATGTTGTTCTAGTACCATCATATCCAATGAATCAAATGGTACCTTAGATAATCACAAATTTATGGCTTTGTGATTTTTGACTTTTTCAGAGCCATGTTCTATACCACTCTCCATCAGAACTTGATGGTTAGATTTCTCTTCCATATCCATGTTTTCACCTATATTCTCTCATGTGGAAACCCAGTGATGAGTTAATTTGGGTAACCGTTATATTTCTTACTTTACTTTTTAAAATTAAGTTTTAGTATTCCTTTTTTATGATGTGGGTTTCTATGAAAGAAAATTTCAAGTAGTAAACTATTTATAACCCCGATGAATTTCGAGGGTGAAATTCATTTTAAGGGGGGTAGAATGTAACACCCTGAGATTTTATGAGATAAATTTTTTTTAATTTCCTTGATATCTTCTATTGTATGCTACACCAAGATTATCTTTCAATATACGCAACAATATACTTGTCTTGTGTTACACGCAAGAGAAACCTTCCTCGATAGCTTGCGTGGTACGCAATACCGGGTTTCACTAAACAATGATATATTATAATATTATTATGAACTAGCCATTATGAATAGTATTAACCAAATTTTGAATTTTATAAAATTATAATTCATCTTACACATTTTTTAGAACATGGTATGAGAACAAAATCAATTTGTCGTATAAAGTAAGTATTTTTTCAAAAAATTGTAGTTTTTTTGCCTTTTGATGAAGCACCCATTTTAAATCTAATTTTTGACAAGTTTATAAGTTAAATTTGACAAAATAAACTAATTATTTTGAATCAAGATATAAAAATTTACATTGGATAAATTTTTCATATTTTTATGATAACTTTCATATTTTGATGAATAGTAAAAATACGCAAAATTTTACTTAAAAGAAACATTTTTCATCGAGATAATTTATATGGTTAAATTATAATATTGAATGGTTTTAAAGTATAAATATAATATATTTTTACCATTTAATATAATTTATGTCATTATCATTAATTTTACATTGAATTCATAGGTAAAAACATTTCAATCTTTTGTAATGTTTTGAATAAAAACACGTTTTTTTGACAATGGGATTAATTTTAAATTAATTATTGCATCTTTTATATTTTTGAATTTGAAAAAATGGATTCCATTTTTGGAATCAGTAGGTCCAAATTATTTTAATAGGCTACTTTTATTTTTGGGCATTATGATTAATAACTACGGTAAATTTTATTTACCATAGTTAAAGGTAATTAAGGGTAAATATAATATTATAAAATTACCCTAAAACTTGTATTAATATAATTGTATGATTATATTTCGTCCTAAAATATACTTGGGTCAAAATGGTATCTATTGGAACCCACTTTAATGTGATTAAGACATTTATTTTATTTTATTTAAAGAAAAGTTAAATAGATCTCACTCAAACTTTAATAATTAAATTATTTTTAATATAAGGTTATACTGAATATAAATTCAAATATAAATACTCATTTGAAAGATATAATGTTTTTATTTATCATTGAAATTTATTTTTAATTTTTAAGAAATATATAATTACCTTAACAGCTTATACATTAATGGTGCAGAAAATATTTATTTAGTGAAAAATCAATAATATTGTTTTTATTAAAGTAATAATACCCATAAAAAGACCCAAACACTTTACCAAAACTTATTGGTCGAGTATATCTACACCATAATCATCCAAGTGTCAACTTTTGGTCCATTTTGAGCCTTATAAAATAGATTATGACATTTATATTATTTTATTTTAAATGATGTCAAAGTTGTCACCTTTATAATTTAATAAACATAACATTTTAAAAGTTGGGTATTTTAGAAGAGAAATTAGACTAAAAGTATTATTATGAAATATATTTTGATTTATACTCATTATATTATTTTATTTGTAATTTTTACGAAGCAAATAAGTATATTAAATAATAACATAAAAATGTTGTAGTAATTATTTTATTAAGAGAAATATCAAATAAATGGTTTTAAAAATATTAAAATAAATATTATATGAACCAATTAATGTTCTACAAGAATTTTACAGATTAATAATACATTTTAGGAATATATTAAAAAAATTGAATATATCTTATATGTGGATTTTATTTAAATTCAAATAAATGAATAGTGTCGAAATTTACACTATTGATATTTTATAAAAATAACATATTATTAAATTTTTTAAAAATCAAAAAAACATTTAAAATTTACAAATTAAAATTTATATGGTCTAACATGTCATAAATTATCCAATTATGGATAACTCAAAACACATAAGTAATTATTTATAACCATTTAAAATTTTGAATATTATTACCACAAATAAAATTAAATAGATTAAATAAGTATAAATAAAAATGATAAGGTTTAAAATAAAATAAAAACATGTCTCAATTTGATTTTTTGATGATATTACAACCATATCTCATCTCATATTTTAATTTGAGTAATTTTGGAGGTTTTTATGTGGGGTTGGTTTTTATTATAAATTAATATTTTGGAGGTTTCCAAAAGTGCCCCTCTACTCTCTTATAAAAGGGAACCTCTTCCCTCTTCTCTTCACTCCATTTTGAGCTTTAAAACTCAAATAAACCCTCCTCATTTCACATCTCAGATTCTCTATCAACATAATAGAGGTCCTAGTATTCTTCAAAGACCAACTTTAGTGCCTTTAGAGGAGGTTTAGAAGAGGCACGTCGAAGAAGAGGTAATATCCTTTACCGAATCTTTCAAACTTATTTCTTCTTGTACTTCCTCTTTATGAGTTGTTTAATTATTAAGTAATAAATATAGTATCAATTGTATAATTATATGTTATTATGAATACTAAACAACCATATTCCATCTTCTATCCATCCTATGGAAAATGATGTCACCACGCTTGTGTACGTACGACCTACCGTCACCACGCCGTGGTGTAATCTGTTTTTCATCACCAACCTACTTTGATGGGAATAATAATGGAAGAAATAATTATATATGATTATTGTAAAGTGATATTTATTCTGAAATATTATACACCATACACTTCAATACAATTCAACAATCATGGGAATGATATTGTCGCCCGTGCATACATATGGCTTACCGTCTCCACGATGTGATGAGATTCATTATCCATGTTAACCATTCAAGAATTATTATAAAGTATATATAATAAATAATCATGAGATATATGACATAATAATTCTACTTGATTTATGTATATATATATATATATGTTATTTACTTTAATAAGGAAATGAAAACAACGTTCATACGTACGTACGACCTACCGTCTCCATGAAGGGTGTATTCCATTCCATTTATTGATCGATTTTATATATTAATATATTGAATATATATGATATATAAATCATGTTTTACATTCTGTAAGTAATTAATCATGATCTAAGTAATCATATGAAAAAATTACAAGTCAAAACACATAAGATAAATGAAACAATTTTACCGAAAACGCTGCTTTAACATAGAATTGACAAATGAACGGGAAATATAAAGTCATAGTGAATCATATATGATATATTAAATATTATTATGGTTATATTAAAATTTTATAATATGTTTAAACCCACTATACATGAGTTTTAGACACGTATGTAAGAAATTGGTCCTAAGGTAAGGGATAATTATTCCAATCTTGTTCTTATCTAAGATTGTTTATTCATAAGTATTTACTGGGGTTATATTTATCAACAATGTCTATGTTTTATAAAAAATGTTTTTTATAAAGTTTTAACTATCCTTATTTGTATGTTTAAAGTCGTGTTTACCTATTTTTTAATTTTACTATGTGGTATGGAGGGAATCTTTCTTTTGTTTACCATATGAGGTACTTTTTGACTTTTTCAGCAAAAGTATGAGGAGAATGTTTTTTTATCTTATACGGCATGAACGAATTTTTAAGATTTCATATCTCCTTATTTACATAAAGCTTCCTCTACAAGATTTCATGATTATTTTCAATAAATTATTTTTAAAAAATTTCACGTCATTTTGAGAAAAGAAAATGATTTGAAAGAAGAAAGGATATTTTCATCAAGAATCTATTTCAAGTGTTTTATCAAAACTATTTTCCATCTATGATGACATTCATTAATATGGTTATGTTTCAATTATAATGTCTCTATTATTTACATGGTTTTATATGGATTATGTTATGATGGGATGATGTTTATGAAACTCATTTTATTCATTGGGTTATTATGAATGATTTATGTTTATTTTGTGGCACACAATAGAATGATTTCATTATGAGATGGGTGGGACCTATATCTTTCTCCAATGCATGGGGTAATGATTTATATCTCATGATATAGACATGGATGGAACAACAAGTAAATCTAGTTCAGTAATACATGGCTAGAATGGCAGGTAAACCCGATTCAGTAATGAACTTTGTCCACTATGATGGTATTGGAAGCAATACCTTGGCTCCTATGGAAATAATATCATGTGTTTAATGGTTTTCCACAATTACATGTTTTATTATTATGCTATTTAATCATGATTTATGTTCCTTTATGATCTATTCCTTATGTACTGCCAAGATTTATTTCACATCTCAAGATTTTGAAGTTTAAACTTTATGTTCATGTTTTTAAGTGCAATGTATATGGTTTGTTTTATTTTCGCCATGATGACCCTTACTGAGCATTTGAGATCACCCTTTATATGTTTTCATTTCCTTAGGATATAAATAATGGTTTTAGGTAAGAAAAAAGGGGAATATCTTTATGGGAGATGTTTAAGATCATTCACCATGATTAAAAGATTATGTTTTGAGTTTCCAAAGACACTAAACTATTACAGTCCTTGGGTGTCTATTTTTGTTATGTATTAAGTATTCCAAAAAAGTAATGTAATGTCCTTGTATGTCAAGCTTGGGTCTCTATGGGTCCACACGGTTGGCACACTATTTTCCCTAACCGTGCGCCCCTGACAAGGAAACTGTGTGTGTGAGTTTAATTATCCAAAATTTTATTTTAAAACCACATGAACCCCCGAGACTCCCTTATCTTGACTTTGGATCAGGCTTGACAAATTCTAATTGATCCTAAAGCCTTTTAGAGGGATTCCAAGGCGATTCCAACAGCGTTATTTGAGATCGAAATCCTGGATTGAAGATCTGCTCTTTTCCCAATAAGTGTATTTCATCTTGTTGCTTCTCCCATTCTTTCCTCTATCTTTCCTTGATCTTTTCATGGAATATATCTATAACACCCCGACCCTAGTTACCCAGATTCAGTGCATCATTAAATAACAATGGAATGATACAGGGAATCATGTCCTGAAGGACCGATTAGTTTAGTATCCTTGGAAGTACTAGATACACACATAAGTTTTACATTAAATTATGAAATTGAAAAACAATAACCCTATGTCCCCTTTGAACACACTATTATCCCTTATCCTATTCCTGCAAGTTAATCGTAATATACTTCATCGCATTAAAACATAAGAAAGGGGTGAGATCAAATGCTCAATAAGGATAACAATATATAGAAAACTATCATAAATTAGCATAAACATTTAGGGAAATATATAAGATTAAAATACAAGCCTTTTAAACTTAACCTTAAGCATAATATGGAAAAGATAAATCAAATAATTCCATTTACTTATTCACATGGATATTCTTCTGGTTGAATAATCACATGTAATTTCAATATCTAATTTCATAATTATGGAATGAATAATGTTGTATATCCTAACCACATAGTCAAGGCCTCATTCCAAGACTATAAATAATATTTTGTCAAGGCCTTGTTCCAAGACACTAGTTTGTCACATGAGACCCACCGATGCATCGAGAAGCTATAGTAGGCTCCACCTATCACTTACTAAGTCCAATGCATTCCTCATATGAAAATGTTGAAACCTAACATAAACATTCGAATTAAAACTAGCATATGAAATGTTTATACTTTAACCATAAATCATGAATGGTATAAAAATAGCACATTCACAGCCAAACATATCATAACTCATTAAATACAATATTTAAGACTCTATTTATAATAAATCAACCTCAATCAAGAATAATATCCAGTAAAGGATGTTGACATGGTTGAAATTGATCAGTAAAACTCTTTGAGAGAAATATCACTTTTTGTGAAATCATTTAAAAGTCACACATTTATAAAGGAATTCATTTAAAATATATTTTTGAATAAAATTGTCTCATACCAATTTGAAACTTTTTAAATGTATTAACATTTGAAAACAATCATTTCTATATAAATAAATCCTTAAAATCATTTTGAAAACGTAGAAATTAATTAAAAATATATAGAAAAATAAATCCATAAAACATTTAAATTATGATATGGTTAAATAGTACCATCCATAAAACTTAAAATATTCCTTTTGAAGACATTTTTATGATACATGGACATGGATGATAAATATGTCCCCGAAAATAATTACACAGAAACAATCTAGGATAATAGTGAGATTGAGGAATTAACCCTTACCTTTTACTTCTCCTTAGTCGAGGGTACGTTAACCTCCTGTATAATGGTGAAATAATTGTTATTAAATTATAAATGAACAAAATACATAAATATGATATCATATATATGATATTCTAATATTTTTTTGTTAATTTTATTTCAGTGGTATCATTGTTTCGGTTGTTAACTGATTCTTTTTCTTTTATATGTTTTATTACGTAAGTCATGTTTGTTAAATATAGAACGTATTTTATTCATATCTAGAATGATATTAAGTTCTTAAACCTTATTTTTAATCATAAAATGGAAATTATTCTTGAATAGTTACGATGGGGAATGAATCTCATCGTGTTCGTGGAGACAGTAATCCATACGTACGCACAAGCGATAATATCCTTCAATTGATGGTGAAAACCTATGTAAATGGATGGTATATTACATATACATAATCATTAACATGTTATATTAATTATTTACATAAATTATACTCATTATTATACCAATACAAATAATTAAGTGTTGAATAACAAATTACACCATGACGTGGAGACGGTAAGCCGTACGTACGCGCATATGGTGACTTTTTCATTCATAAGATGGATAGAATAATGAATATGGTTGTACCATATTTATAATAAAATAATAGTATGTATAAGTTACTGGATTTATTATTTTGATAAGGAAACAATAAAGAAAGAGGAAGTGGAAGAAGAAAAGAACATGAAAAAGGTGATGAAATATTTACCTCTTCTTCAGGATCTTCCTTTTGATTTGATCAAAAGGGCTCCATAGGTTGGATTTCTGATCAAAGTAAGGCCCCTAGGTTGAAGTGAGTATAGTTGGGAGAATATTTGGGCAGGGTTTGGCCGATCCAAATGGCTTTGGAGGTGTGAATTTGAGAGAAGGAGAAGATCCATTTTATAAGAGAAGTGAGGGGCACCTTAGGAAAAAATTAAAATATTATTTTATTATAAAGTTATTTTCGGTTTATAATGGATCCAAATGGATTTATTTCTAGGATAAGGTGGGTTTGGGTTGAAAATCTCTCAACCAATAGGTTTAATATTGGTTGAGTTCACCATATTAACCTTATCTTTTAGATTTAACTTTTAGTTAAATAGTATAACTTTTACCATGTATTCTTGTATTATTATAATAAATTGTTAATAAAATTAGTATAAAAATCCAATAAAACCCCAAGTGGTTCATTATTGACATATATAACCATATATAAGTCCTATGGACAATCATTATATTTTTAGGAATATTATATCAATTAATAATATAGTATGTTTTTTAAAACTCATTTATGTTAATTTTGACACTATTTAGTATTTGATTTTTTTGAAAGTCATAAAAACTTTATCACTTAGAAAAAAGTTATTTAATAAACCCTAAAATGTAATATTAACCTAAAAAATTCTTGTAATGCATCAAAATTATCAATTTACATTTATTTTAATATTTATAATATTAATTATTCTAATCTTTCATTAATAAGGTAATTACTACATCATCATTGTGTCATAAATAAATTTAATTTTTTAATATCTAAAAATTATAAATAAAATACCATGATTTATGAAATATTTTTATCTTTCTAATGAATATTTATATTTATATTTATCTTATTTATAACCCTATATTAAAAATGGTTTAGTTATTACACCTTGAATTTTACACTTTTAACTCTTCTTTAAATAAAATAATAATAAATGTCCTAATCTAATACAAGTGGATCAAATAAGATCATTTTTTATTCCTATGGTTGATTTTGGTCGAAATACACTTATACAATAGAATTAGGACATGTGTTAGGGAAATTATAACATCATTTTTACCTTTAATTACCCTATTTACTTTTAACCATAGAAAATAAAATTCAAAAGTTACTATTCAACAAAAAATTATTTTCATCATATTGAACCACATTTTACTTAATTATATCAATATTGTATCTTGGATTTTTTAAATTCAACTCACAGAAGCAGTAAAATTACGTTTTATGCAAATTTGCAAATTTTCCAAAAAGGTGGGTAAAAGACGGTAAAAAGTTCAATAAAATTTTATATATATAATATTATTATAAAATGACTCAAATTAATTAAATTGTACTAATATAGGTATTATGTATCTATTTTGACTTAAAATAAATTTATATTAAATAAGTAATTATTTAAATAAAAATTTAGTTTTAAACAAAAACGCAGTGTTTTTCACTTTTCATCAAAAATTGAATGTTTTCAGAAAAATACCAAAAAATAATCCTAATATAATTTTGATATTAAAAATCTAAAAATGAAGTCTATTTTACCAAATTCAAAATATAGAGGTTGCATTAATTAATTTAAAATTAATTCCTGTTGTCAAAACCAAAAAGCGGGTTTTTTAAAAGTAAAAACTATCAAAAGATTGACATGTGTTTATGTCCTATTTAAATTTGAAATTACTTATAATGAACTAAATTATATTAAATGATAAAAATATAATCTAATTATACTTTAAAACCACTCAAATACATAATTTAACTGTCACGACCCGACTCGTACCGAGGATCGAGCCGTAACTACCCCAAGCCTGCATCCATAGGCCAGGGGCTCGCGACTAGCGCCGAATGCACAATAAAATAGGGGAGGCCTTTGCCTAAGAAACTATACACACACACACAGTAAAATCAAAGCAACAGTTCAGGGAAAAGAAAGCAAGGTATAACACTGCTACAAAAAGGGTAACCAACATACATGCATCGACCTCTAACCAGTACAAGTAAAGTGCTGACAATTAAACTAAACAATAAAAGGGAAAAAACACACGCCCATCCAAAAAGGTGCCACAACCCGGAAATAGGTAAAACAAAGGTAAATCGCTGGTGAGTCTCACACCCAGGAAGTCTTTCTACGGCCACCGAACGCATCCCAAGCTCCTATGTCCTCTACGCTCCTCCGTAGTCTCGACCGACCTGTCTGTCGTCTGCAAGGGCACACCAAGTGTGGGAAAAGTCCAAGAAGGGGTGAGTATAAAAACACTCAGTAGGATGCCCCGAAAGCTCGAGGGAGAAAAAATGGAGGTACTAAAATGGGTATCAGTAGAAAGAGTAGAGAACAGTGTAAGAGTGCAAAAGATAGAAAGAGAGTGCAGCTCAACCAAACAAGAGAAAGGAAGCAGACTCGTCCAGACACAAGGGGCTAGAGATGGTGAGAAGATGAACTTCTCGTCGAGTCTTCTCTACCTATAGTAGGAGAGTAGACTCATCCAACCAAGAGGATCTAGACACAGAAATCACGTGGCATACCCCACACGTCTTTTCCCCTCCTATAAGGAGAGTAACCGAACCCAAGGAGTGGGAACAACAATAGGATGTATATATATGCTCAACGAGAAACCCGAATGAGTGGGTAAGGGGATCTCTATCTCCAAGCTCAGCCCAAGAAGAGTCACAAAAAGTTCAAATGATATCCAACACTGAACCCAAATGTCCTGCACGTCAACCTAGGAGGTACAAGTCAAACGGGACCAATCATTGTACCTCGATACTATCCGCTTTGGGCAGCACTAACTCACCCACACGGCTTTTAGGTCACGTTGCAAGGATGCATCTTGGTGGTAAAATCACCCCTCGTCCTCGAATGTCCTAAGGTCACGTCAAAGCTGTCACATCACTAACTGTACAACCAAGGGTCCTACTCCGGTAGTCACGGAGAAAATTCACCGACTAGACTCATAAGAAGGCCTAAGTCTGAAATGCCAACAGGTGACCCACTGTACAACCCTGATAGAGGGTAAACCCTAATACATCATCAGGCGACCCACTGTCCAGCCCTGCTGGAGGGTAGACCCAGAAGAAGTCGACAGGTGACCCACTACCCAGCCCTTCTAGAGAGTAGACCTGGTAGAAGTCGACAGGTGACCCATTGCCCAGCCCTACTAGAGGGTAGACCTGGGACACGTCGACAGGCGACCCACTACCCAATCTCTGCTGGAGGGTAGACCCAGAACACATCGACAGGCGACCCACTTCCCAGACTCTGGTGGAGGGTAGACCTGAAATTAGTCGACAGGTGACCCACTACCCAGCCCTGTTGGAGGGTAGACCTGAAAGAAGTCAACATAGGACCCACTACCCAGCCCTGTTCGAGGGTAGACCTGAAAGAAGTCAACAGAGGACCCACTGCCCAGCCCTGCTGGAGGGTAGACCTAAAATAAGTCGACAGGCGACCCACTGCCCAGCCCTACTAGAGGGTAGACCTAGAATAAATCGTCAGCTGACCCACTACCCAGCCCTTCGGGAGGGTAGACCTGGAAACAGGTCCGATAACTCAACACTACAACTGACATCACTGGGTGTAACCAACATCGCTATCGTGCGTTGGTTCGGATTACATCAAAGGGACCTCTATCCAACACCCTTTCAAGTTTCTATATTTAATAAGATCTCAAATGAGGCTCCACATGCCCGAACGGATCACACCATTGCAATCCTCATAGAAAAACACGTGAGATAGACCATTTACTTGCCCGAAACGGTCAACCGGTGAATATGGCACTATTCACCACAGCCAGCCCAGGTGGTGCCCACACCCAGGTCCCAAAACTGAACAAACGAATCACACCACTATGATCCCCTTGGAAAAACACACGGGATTGGCTACTCAATCGCCCAAAACGGACACCCGGTGAAAAGGGTACTATTCACCGTAATTAGCCCGGGTGGGACCCACACCACGATCCCAAAAAAGGTCGGGCGAACTGCGCCATCATGAAGCTCTCAGAAAAACACGTCAATACAACTATTCATTTGCCCTGAACGGATGTCTGACGGAAAAGTCGCAATACGCTGCACACACCTCAAAAGACGGCCCGTGGGGCCCACACCTCAACTCTGTCTTCATCGCCTGAAACCACCCTGGTCAACCTCGTCTCGATGCGAGGGTCACAACGCCGCTAACGAAGCCTAAAACGGACTTCGTATGCAGAAGCTGCAACTCCCCGCGTTATACGCAAACGGGGCTACGTGGGGCCCACACCTCGGTCCGAATTTAAGCGGGTGGATTGCACCATCGCAATCCCCTCAGAAAAACACTCAGAAACGATTACTCAAACACCCCAAATGGATTTCGGGTGGAAAAGTGGCGTTTCACCGTAAAATGTGCGAACTCGGCCTTGTGGGGCCCGCACCTTGTCTCCAACCCGAAATCTTCGGAAAGCACTTCAAAAATTCTGCACGAGGACTGGGCTCATGCTGCCGCTAATGGCGTGTCAATCAGACATCCCACGCAGGAGTTAGGTCTGACGCAACAATTAATTAATTAATTAATTAATTACTCACATTTAGAATTTCATGCCACCGAGCAACGAAACCAACCCACAAAGGCTCCGAACCAACTTTGGAATGACCGTCTCAGCTCCGGGGCCACTGCGCCTCTAACGGTACGTCAAAAGGATGTCCGGCTCGCGATCCAAGTCCGTGGAAACTTTAATAATAATTTATTATTGTTAAATTAAAGCTCCTCAGGTTGCCCGTCTTTGGGCACGGAATCCAAAAATCCTGAAACCCACCTTAAAAAGAGCACCTCGCCGATACAAACTCACCGCCGCAGACGGCGCGTCAAACGGACGATCCGTTTGGAACTTACGGCGCCCGAATGCAAGGGGGGACCAAAGTGGGCCGGTCCGGACCGGCCGGCCCGGTCCAGACCACCGCGGCTAGCTGGCCGCGGCTCGCTCCCATTGCACCGGACCCCTCGGGTCCGGTTCTCCTCAGCAGACCGGCCAAAAGGTCGGTCTTCGCGTAGCTCCAGCAGAACCTGCCTCCGGCGGGTCCTTGTCTGCTGGTTCCTCCCCCGAGGTTAGTGCCTCAGGGGCCTCCTCCTTCGACCGCGACGGGCCGGTGCCCCCCAGTAGCGCACCACCGCGCCGCCCGACGCAGCACCGCCTCGTGCTCCCCTCTCCGGCCTCACCTTCCCGCAGAAGCCACTCGCCCAACGCCTGGCTCCACGCTCTGCCGCACCGGCAGCCGCCTCCTCCGCTCGACCACACCCCGGTGACCTCGGTTTTCCCATCTGAGAAACCATTTATGAGATAATTTAGTTTGATCTATTAAATGAATAATTTTAATTTAATTTATCTATTTAACACACCGCTAACGAGCGAGGAGTCCGAACATCCCACGCTGACTCATTTTATGTCGCTCCTTGGGTAAACACACCATTTCGGACCCATCCGTACACTCTGATTTCTGATCTGGATCTCTATTTTGGAGTTATCCCATTTATTTCACATTCCCAGTGTGAACGCACTAAAAATTTAATTCTGTCCACACCGGGGCTCGGAATCGCACGTCGTCTGAAGGCGCTGCTCTGGAATAACATCAAGAATATTCCAAAGTCTTATAACAAAAATCGGGTTCTTACATCATTCCCTACTTCAAGATTTTCATCCCCGAAAAGCAAAACCCGGGAACAACTCAGGGTACTAAGCCTACACCTGGCTCTCCCGTACCTAGAAGAACTCTTTCACAGTTCTGTGCCACCGCACACAGACCAAAGGATTTGATCTGTTCAAGCGAGGTCTGTCCTTGTCGGTGACGTGCACAGGATCACGCACACATCTCCTCAGGTAAGCCTTGTGGGAGATGTTGTGCACCCACTTCTGACTTTGTGGGTCATGGCAAGGCAGTAGACAACCTCGCCATCCCTTCGCACGGTCTAAAACGGTCCGAAGTCCCTCGGGGGTAGCTCACCTCCACGGATGAACCCCTATGTCGCACGCCGTGACTGGAATCACCGCCCGCACCTAGAACAAGGCCCGGTGATTCCCTCCTTTAGAATACCCATCTGGTGAAACACTCAAGGATATCTGGTCACACAAGTTTTCACAGATGGTGCATCATGACCAAGACTCTCTTACATGCTCAACCAGTGAAGGAGTTGGCTTTATCAACTAAAGAAAAGTTGTACCCTCCTACAACAACTCCAGCCTACACCGTTATCTCCGGTTCAAGCCTCTCTGTGTGGGGACGCACCTGAGAAACTGGTGGTCTGATCAAACCAGAATGCGCTCTCCCTAAAGATAGTGTCTCCACATTCTTATGGAAAAACTATCACCAACAGCACCAATACAGGGTTACACCGATGCCCCGCGTCACCCTCGGTAACCCCTCGAGCAAGAAGTTATAGGAAAGAGTACCTCGCACAGTGTCTAACAAATTCTACTGAGAAAGGTAGAAAAAGACGCAGAGCGTAGCTCTCATCATCTCTTACGCTGCAGGATTGTAAACAACCACAGCACACAACTGCCTGTGGCCCATCCGTCAGCTCCCTGAGCCTAACATGGGCCGCCTAGTGGTGGTGGAAGGACCTCTAAACATCATCTGCCAACCACAGTTCTTCCTGCTTTCTGCCGAAACCACCTCCCTGGGGACCACCCTACCCTCACCTGGGAGTTCTCTTGTCATGAAACTGCCTCTGTCGTGGCAGTGTATCTACCAACTATCTGGAAGACTCAGCACATTTGGTCGATTAGTCACACGCCACGTGATATCGCACATAAAAAACATAGCACTAGTCCTCCCTGGGCTATCTCTGTTCTCTATGTTGTCCCCGACCATGTGTTTGAGTCTCATCAAGGGGAAACCTCCGGCGTCGAGGCCTCGCCAATCGATGTCCCTCTACCAGAAATTTCTCTGTCACCAGTGCCTGCTCCAGTACCCTGAGATGGGGGAGGATGTACAAGGGAACTACACTAGCATGAATCTCCTCTACGGAGATCTCATTCAAACTTTTGTGCTTAGAATTTGCTGTCACGGACCATGTCCGGATAAAAACGTGCACGGTCTACGAAACTAGTCGCGTACACAGGCACTGTCATCCCTCCCTGATGAAACTGCATGAGCTCCTGGATCCGAATGGAGCGTAAGCAGGAGGGGTAAAACTCCTCACAAAACAGCAGCTAAAATTCGGCTCATGAAAGTGACGGCTCATCGAGTATCTTAGTAACCATGGCTCTACCACACCAAACTGCAGGGTGGAAAAAGACTGGCTGTCAAAGCCACCATATAACCTGTCAGTGTCCGAACAAGCCTGAAGAGGCGGACCACCGACTCTAGCCAACCCTCCACTGCCTGAGGGTATGGCTCACCGTGGAACCTCAATGGTCTCTGATGCTGGAACTCACATAGCGCGCCCATCCTGTACTCGTCATCGGCCCTCGCTACCGGTACTATCCGCTACTACACAAGTGGAGGTGCTACTGCCTGTCCTCCTGGAGAAAGGGTAATCGTATGTTGGATCTTGAACTGAGGCCTCTTCACTCACGAAATCTTCATCATGAACCAGAGCTAGTATCCTGGCGGGATATCATCACGGAGACATCCTGAACCCGATCAAGGGGCACCGCATTCAAATGAGAATATATATATCAACAATGATGGGGAGATGACTCAAGAAGGACAACCAAGGACTCAATCCTATATGATTCATGAACCAATTTCCCTGCAACAAGTGTCTCAGTGTGCTGAGTCAACAAGCGGGTTATCAGGGTCCTCGTGAATGGATACGTCGGCTGCCACACCATCCTGGACTCCCTGGCCTGAGAGCCGCTCTCGAGACACGTTGACACTATTGCCCCAAAACTCAACCAATTCCTTTATAGGGATGTCTAAATATCGCCCCAAGGAACGAACCACCTCTGATACCACTTTGTCCCGACCCGACCCGTACCAAGGCTCGATCCGCAACTACCCCAAGCCCGCCTCCATAGGCCAGGGGCTAGCGACTATCACCGAAGGCATAATAAACTAGGGGAGGCCTTTTCCTAAGAAATTGTACACACACACGCAGCCAACACAGAACAACAGTGCAGGGAAAAGAAATCAAGGTACAACACTGCTACAAAAAAGGGTAACCAACATACATGCATCGACCTCTAACTAGTACAAGTAAAGTGCTGACAAGTAAACTAAACAGTAAAAGGGGAAAAACATGTGTCCATCCAGAAAGGTGCCACAACTTGGAAACAGGTAAAACAAAGGTAAACTGATACTGAGTCTCACACCCAGGAAGTCCTGCTATGGCCACCGAACGTAGCCCAAGCTCCTGTGTCCTCTACGCTCCTCTATAGTCTCGACTGACCTGTCCGTCGTCTGCAAGGGCACACCAAGTGTGGGCAAACCCAAGCAGGGGTGAGTATAAAAACACTCAGTAGGATGCCCCGAAAGCTCGAGGGAGCAACAAGGTAGGTACTAAAATGGGGACCAGTAGACAGAGAAGAGAACAGTGTAAGAGTGCAAAATAGAGAAAGAGAGTGCAGCTCAACCCAAGAAGAGAAAGGAAGCAGACTCTTCCAGACGCAAGGGGCTAGAGATGGTGAGAAGATGAACTTCTTGTCGAGTCTTCGTTGCCTATAGCAGGAGAGTAGACTCTTCCAACCAAGAGGATCTAGACACGGAAATCATATGGCATACCCCAAGCATCTTCACCCCTCCTAGAAGGAGAGTAACCGAACCCATGGAGTGGGAATAACAATAGGATGTATATATATGCTCAATGAGAAACCTGAATGAGTGGGTAAGGGGATCTCTATATCCAAGCTCAGCCCAAGAAGAGTCACCAATAGTTCAAAGGAAATCCAACACTGAACCCAAATGTTGTGTACGTCAACCTAGGAGGTACAAGTCAAAGGGGCCCAATCACCGCACCTCGATACTATCCTCTTTGGGTGGCACTGACTCGCCCACACGGCTTTTAGGTCGCGTCGCAAGGACGCGTCTTGGTGGGAAAAGTTCCCCACGTCCTCGTATGTCCTAAGGTCACGTCAAAGCTGTCACATAACTAACCGTACAACCAAGGTTCCTGCTCCGGTAGTCATGAGGAAAAATTCATAGACTAGCCTCATAAGAAGGCCTGAGTCAGAAATGCCAACAGGTGACCCACTGTCCAGCCCTGCTGGAGGGTAAACCCTAATACATCATCAGGCGACCCACTGCCCAGCCCTGTTGGAGGGTAGACCCGGAAGAAGTTGACAGGTGACCCACTACCCAGCTCTGCTGGAGGGTAGACCTGGAAAAAGTCGACAGGTGACCCATTGCCCAGCCCTATTGGAGGGTAGGCCTAGAAGAAGTCGACAGGTGACCCACTGCCCAGCCCTGTTAGAGGGTAGACCCGGAAGAAGTCAACAGGTGACCCACTACCCAGACCTGCTGGAGGGTAGACATGGGACACGTCGACAGGCGACCCACTACCCATTCTCTACTGGAGGGTAGACCCGAAACATGTTGAAAGGTGACCCACTACCCAGACTCTACTGGAGGGTAGACCTGAAATTAGTTGACAGGTGACCCACTGCCTAGCCCTACTAGAGGGTTGACCTGAAAGAAGTCGATAGGTGACCCACTGCCCAGCCCTGCTAGAGGGTAGACCTAAAAGAAGTCAACAGGTGACCCACTGCCCAGCCCTGCTAGAGGGTAGACCCAGAATAAATCGTCAAAAGACCCACTGCCCAGCCCTGCGGGAGGGTAGACCCAGAATAAATTGTCAGGCGACCCACTGCCCAGCCCTGCTGGAGGGTAGACCTAGAAACGGGTCCGATAACTCAACAATCCAACTGACATCACTGGGTGTTACTAACATTGCTATCGTGCGTTGGTTCGGAGTGCGTTAGAGGGACCTCCATCCAACACCCTTTCATGTTTCCACATTTAATAAGATCTCAAACGAGGCTCCACATGCCCAAACGGATCACACTGTTGCAATCCTCTCGGAAAAACACACGAGATAGACCATTTACTCACCCAAAACGGTCAACCAGTGAATATGGCACTATTCACCATAGCCAGCCCGGGTGGGGCCCACACCAAGGTCCCAAAACTATATAAACAGATCACACCACTGTGATCCCCTTGGAAAAGCACACGGGATTGGTTACTCAATCGCCCAAAATGACACCCGGTGAAAAGGGTACTATTCACCGTAGCCAGCCCGGGTGGGACCCACACCACGATCTCGAAAAAGGTCGAGCGAACTGCGCCATCGTGAAGCTCTCGGAAAAACACGTCAAAACGACTATTCATTCGCCCCAAATGGACGTCTGATGGAAAAGTCGCAATACATTGCACACATCTCAAAAGACGGCCTGTGTGGCCCACGCCTCAACTCCGTCTTCATCGCCTGAAACCACCCTGGTCAACCTCGTCTCGATGTCAAGGTCACAATGCCACTGATGGTGCCTAAAACAGACTCTAGATGCAGAAGCCGCAACTCCCCGCGTTATACACAAACGGGACTCTGTGGGGCCCACACCTCGACCCGAATTTAAGCGGGCAGATTGCACCGTCACAATCCCCTCGGAAAAACACTCAGAAACGAGTACTCAAACACCCCAAATGGATGTCGGGTGGAAAGGTGGTGTTTCACCGTAAAACGTGCGAACTCGGCCCTGTGGGGCCCGCACCTTGTCTCCAACCCGAACGCTTTGAAAAACACCTCAAAAAGTCAGCACGAGGACTAGGATCACACTGTCGCTAATGGCGTGTCAATCGGACATCCCAAGCAGGAGTTAGGTCTGACACATCAATTAATTAAATAAATAAATAAATAAATAATTACTCACATTTAGTGTTTCATGCCACCGAGTAACGAAACCATCCCGCAAAGGCTCTAAACCAACTTTGGAATGACCGTCTCAGCTCCGGGGCCGCTGCGCCTCTGACGGTACATCAAACGGACGTTCGGCTCGCAAGCCACGTCTGTCGCAACTTTAATAATAATTTATTATTATTAAATTAAAGCTTCTCGGGTCACCCGTCTTCAGGCATGGAATCCAAAAAATCCCAAAACCCACCTTAAAAAGAGTGCCTCGCCGATACGAACCCACCGCTGCCGACGGCGCGTCAAACGGACGCGCCGTTTGGAACTTACGGTCCCCCGAATGCAAGGGGGGCCAAAGTGGGCCGGTCCAGACTGCCGCGGCCCGCTGGTCGCGGCTCGCTGGCCACGGCTTGCTCCTATCGCACCGGACCCCTCGGGTCCGGTTCTCCCCAGTAGACCGGCCAAAAGGTCGGTCTTCACGTAGCGCCAGTAGGATCCGCATCCAGCGGGTCCTTGTCCGTTAGTTCCTCCCCCGAGGTCAGCGCCTCGGGGGCCTCCTCCTTCGACCGCGACGGGCCGGCGCCCCAGCAGCGCACCGGCACGCCGCCCGACGTAGCACTGCCCCGTGCTCCCCTCTCCGGCCTCGCCTTCCCGCAGAAGCCGCACGCCCAGCGCCTGGATCCACGCTCCGCCGCCCCGGCAGCTGCCTCCTCTGCTCGACCACACCCTGGCGACACCCGCCGCCACCTCCGAAGCCCGGCGTCGCCCCTGCTGCACCGCGCTGAAGCCCCGAACCACTCCTCGCCTGAGCGCCGCCTTTCCGGACGCGACCGCTGCCTGACGCCCGGAACCCCACTGTGCCTCCCCGATCTCCGGCCACCACCCTCGCCGGAGTCGGGTCTTCCGACGGTCGTCGCCACCGCTCCGGTCGCCCGATTTCAAAACCAAACGCGGGTTTAGGTTCCTCGGGACGAGGACTTCGTAGCGGTCACCTCCGTTCGTCGATCCGATGAGATTTGGCACATTCGAAGTTTTGGACGAAGAACACTCTGGAATGAGTTTTAGAACGGGGCTCGGACGATGGCCGTGTTCGTTAGGCCATCGTCCCGATTCAAGAATTGCAGAGAATAAACAATGAAATTGAAAGAAACACCAAAATTGACGAGGGTGTAGAAATTTAGCAGAAATCATACCTTGGATCGCTCGTTCGTCGTTGGTGACGGATCCACAATGCTCCCGCTCTGATCCTCCAAGGCTCCGGCAGAGATCGCTCCTCGATCCGTCGAAGAACACCGAAGAACATGAGAGAGAGAGAGAGAGAGAGAGAGAGAGAGAGAGAGAAATGGGTTGTCTCCTCTCAAGCGAATTTATAAAAATTCACTGAAACTCTCTCAACAGGCGCAGATTCTGCAACCTCTGCATCCGCCTATTTTATCTCATGCCTAGGAAAAACGCCCCATTCCGAGATTAACATAAGTCTCGGTTTTCAATTCCGAGACTTCGTTCGAAAGTTATTCAGAAAGAATTCCAGTGATAAAAATCACTAAGTGGACATTTCGAAAAGACGATTTTTCCCCTTAGTGACCTCTCTCACAGCAGGTCCGCGCCCGCAACTTTTACACCCCACCTAGGGTAAACGGCACGCTCCAGACTCAATGGTGCCCTTGGTTTTCCCATCTAAGAAACCGTTTATGAGATACTTGATTTTGATCTATTAAATGAATAATTTTAATTTAATTTATCCTTTTAACACACCGCTAACCAGCGATGGGTCCGAACGTCCCGTGCCGACTCATTTTATGTCACTCCTAAGGTAAACACCCCATTTCGGACCCATCCGTACACTCGGATTTCTGATCTGGATCTTCGTTTAGGAGTTATCCCATTTATTTTGCATTCCCAGTGTGAACACACTAAAAATTTAATTTCGGCCACACCGGGGCTCGAAATCGCACGTCGTCTAAAGGCCCTACTCTGGAATAACATCAAGAATATTACAAAGTCTTTTATAACAAAAACCAGGTTCTTACATTAACACTATAAGTTATTTTGATTAATAAAGTTGTTTTCAATTAAAATTGAGTACCATTCACTATTCATCAAAATATGACAGTTCTTAGAAAAGTACCAAAAATTTATCCAAACTAAATTTGTATGTCCTTATTATAAATAAGAATTTAATTTCACTAAATTGAATATATAAAAGGGTCAAATATTGGATTTAAAAAGGGTTCTCCATTAAAAGGTAAAAAAACTACATTTTTTGAAAAACACTTCTTTTATCTGAAAATTAAATTTGTCCCTATATTATGTCTAAGAAAAAAACGATGAATGTTAAAATTATATAGGATATATATAAAATTCAAAATGAGGTTAATACTATTCATAACCTCTTTTTAAATGGCTAGTTCGGTAAGTCGTGGTGTGCTTGAACTCGGTGTTGCATGTACAACAAGCTATTGAATTGCTTTAAAGAGATAACGTACTATGAAATCATGGGGTGTTATATTCTACCCTCCTTTAATAAATTTAATCCTCATAATTTGAAATTGTTCTTCGAAAATAAAAGGTTGAAAATAGAAAATACCTTTATAGAAAACCCATATCAGAAATAGTGTTAATAAAATTTAGTCTTAATAAGAGGGAAAGGGAAATAAAAAATTCACCACCAAATTATGATCTCAATTAGGAGAAAATTGGTAGAAATTAGAGACACATAATTGGAGGAAAAACATAAATATTTATAGGGAGTGATTGAGGTCATCAATCACAAACAAGTGTAAAATTGAGGGCCTCAAAGCCATCAATCTATGATGATTTAAAATATATTCAGTTCAACAACACATAAAGTATTAAGATAACACATTTTTGGTTTTAAGATCCCTTCCCTAATGTTTAATAATTAATTTCTTCATATAATAAGATAAAAAAATATACATGACAAGTAGAGTTTCATCCTTCAACTAATTTCTACCACAAACTCATCTTTCAATCTAAAAGATAATATAATTCAAAAAAATTATATTTATCCTAATCGTATAGGGTTCCAAAAATATTGAATTTATAATTAATTTTTCAGACTATTTAAAAAAACTACATTATACAAACTAGGACAACACGTTGGCCAGTGGTAGGTGATGCACCCTTGTCGCCCTTCGGTTGTGGGTTCAAGTCTCACAGCCTTGCCGGATGCGACGGGTTGTCGCCTGACCTCCGGGTTGTTCTTTTTATAACAATACAAAAATAATATTAAGAAATGTTTTAACCTTAAAAAATAATATCCAATGTCCGACTTAATTCATTCCAACCTTTAGACTTATCCAAAATTCTTTTTTCCAAACTCACAATCCAAAATTTATAAGGAAGGTAAACATAATGAAGATCTATTTTTACACATAATAACATTTGAATACCTTCATCATGTATTATTTTAAAACTTGGTAACACCCTGAATTACCATAAAAACTTATTGATTACATTCATGCTCACTTATTCTTTATAGAATAATGGATATACTTATTATATCAAAAAATGTTTTAAACTCCATAAATGATGGAATAAACAAACAATTAATTAGTTTCAAGGTTATCGAGAATATCGAATATGATTTATCCAAATAAATAATATCTTATTCCAAAATAACTACCTAAGTATCAGAACCATATTAATATTTATCTTTCCTTCAACCATGTATTTTCCAAAAATTTCAACTTGCTATTGAGTCACTTTTCTTAGAACCATATAATCTCAAATCCTTAATGAAATAGTACTACAATACGATCCTCATTTATTTCCATAATTCATATAACCAGTACATCATTGATACAACACTCAAATGACATTATTAATTAATAAAAACATACGAACACTAGTCATTTCTCTTCATCTGCGGTAGTATCAAAACTTGATTATTATCCAATAGCATCATTTGGGGCATACTCTAATGATTTGGACATTGATTTTCATAGTGTCCCAACTCCTTTCAAATGAAGAATTGTACATTTAAAACCTTTTTCTTACCCTTGTAATCACGTACTTCGTGTCCTTTTTCTCTACACTTATAACAAACTTTCATTCCCTTCAATCATTTACCAAGATGATTCTTTCCACAGTTATCAGATATCGTAAAATCCTTCTTTACCTTCTTCCCTTTATCCATCTTTCTCTCTACCATCCATTTCTTCTCTGGCTTCCCTTCAAATCCATAGGACTCAGATAACTATTTACTTATCTTATTACCACATGATACTATTTCTTTATATGATTAGAATATGTGGGAGACTATTTATCTTCTAAATGTTAGCTTAAGACCATGAAAGATATGATCTTTCTTACACTTTGGATCATGAATATTACTGGATTTATCATTCCTTCTACTGGGTGCCACTTCTAAATGATGGCATACTATAGGTTAGATCATATCTTAATGTATAATCTAAAAACTATAAAAAAATCTCATCATTAGTTGAATATTTAAACACATCTAGTCTCATAATCATAACATCAGTTTCTTTTCCAACATATTTACTCATAAATCCTTCATAATGGTTTGTAAAGAAAATGTGAATTATCCTAAGCATATCACTGGGAGTGTCATAAACAAGAGTGTAACAAGGCTGGTTGTCGTGTACCAGGATACCCCAGGTCAAGCTCGAAACTCTTTGTTGGAAAATTCACTCCTAGGTACATTTGTTCCAGATCCGCCTCTACCTACTCATATCTAGACAGGGATGTATTGCTTAAAAAACTCACAAAATCTCTACATTGCCAAAATTCTAGGAAGTTATTATATACTAATCCCCATAGTTTATATTAGGGTAATTTTCTCTAATTCGAGTTTTTCTAAATCTAGTTTCCAAGGTTCTTACTAAACGTCCTCTAATACCAACTATAATGCTTTGACCCTAGTTACCCAGAGTCGGTGCATTATTACATATCAATGGGCTGATACACGGAATCATGTCCTGAAGGACCAATCAGTTTAGTAGCCTTGGAAGTACTATATACATACATAAATTTTACATTACATTATGAAATAGATAAACAATAACATTATGTCCCCTTTGAACACACTCTTATCCCTTATCCTATTCCTTTAGGTTAATTGTAATATACTTCTTCACATCCTGGGAAAAATAAAAAATAAGAAATGGGTGAGATCAGATTCTCAGCAAGGATAACAATACATTGAAAACTATCATAAATAAGTATAAACATTTAAGGAAATGTATAAGATTAAAACACAAGCCTTTTAAACATAACCTTCATCATAATATAGAAAAGATAAATCAAATAATTTCATTTACTTATTCACATAGATATTCTACTAGTCGAATAATCACATGTAATTTCAATATCTAATTTCATAATGATGGAATGCATAATGCCGGACAACATAACCACATATTCTAGGCCTCATGCCAATACTATAAATATGATTTTTCAAGGCATTGTGTCAAGACACTAGTTTGTCTCATGAGACCTACCGATGTATCGAGGAGCTATAGCGGGCTCCACCTGTCACTTACTAATTCCAATGCATTCATCATATGAAAAGATTGAAACATAACATAAACATTTGTATTAAAACTAGTAAACTAAATGTCAATAATTTAACCATAAATCATGAATTGTATAAAAATAGCGCATTCACAGTCAAAAATATCATAACTCATTCAATATAATATTGGATACAGTATTTATAATAAATAAACATCAATCAAGAATAATATCCAGTAAAGGATGTTGACATAGTTGAAAATGATCAGTAAAATGCTTTAAGAGAAATATCACTTTTGTGAAATCATTTAAAAGTCACAAATTTAAAAAGGAATTCATTTAAAATATATTTTTGAATCAAAGTGTCCCATACCACTTTGAAACTTTTAAAAGGAATTAACATTTGAAAAAATCATGTCCATATAAATAAATCCTTAAAATCATTTTGAAAACATGGAAATTAATTAAAAAGATTTAGAAAAATAAATCTTTACAACATTTAAATAATGATCTAGTTAAATAATACCTTCCATAAAACTTAAAATATTTCTTTTGAAAACATTTTTATGATACATGGACATGGATGATAAATATGTCCCATAAAATACTTACACATAAACAATCTCAAACAATAGTGAGATTGAGGAATTAACCCTTACCTTGTACTTTTCCCTAGTGGAGGGTACATTAACCTCCCGTGTCATGTTGAAATAATTGTTATTAAATTATACATGAACCACATATATAAATATGATATCATATATTATCTTCTAATATTGCTTTGTTAATAATATTTTAGTAGTATCATTGTTTCGGTTGTTAAGTGATTCGTTTTCCTTTATATGTTTTGTTATTTAAGTCATGTTTGTTATGGATAGGATGTATTTCATTCATATACAGAATGATATTAAGTTATTAAATTTTATTTTTAATCATAAAATGAAAATTATTCTTGAATGGTTACAATGGGAAGTGAATCTCATCGCGTTCGTGGAGACGACAATCTGTACGTATGCACGAGCGATAATATCATTATATTAATGGTGAAAAGATATATAAATGGAAGGTATATTACATATAAAAATCATTAACATGTTATATTCATTATTTACATAAAATATACTCATTATTATACCAATTCAAATAATGAAGTGTTGAATAAAAAACTACACCATGATGTGGAGACGGTAAGCCGTACGTACGCACGTATGGTGACTTTGTCATTAATAGGAAGGATAGAATAATTTGTAAAAACCCGGATCTTCATTTCAGATATGTTTTTCCTTTTCTGGTTGTTTTTTAGAAAAATAGGAAATCTAGAAATTTTCTAAGTACACGTCGTATACTTTATAAGTACACGCTGTGTACTTTGATGCAGCGTCCGGCTGTGTGTTGTCCATGTCCGGGCCACACACACGGTGTGTAGGGGCGATGTGGAGGCCACCTAAAACGGAGTACATAAAGGCCAAGTACATGTCGTGTACCCCAGAAGTATACTCCGTGTACATTCTTTTTTTCATTAAACAGACTGGGGTCGTGCCTGACAGACAGAACTCACTTCTTCTTCAGGTTCTTCATCCGAGAGAACCTATACGGCCGCAGAACATCTCTGAGCCCATGAGCCTCCGTCCTTTCTCTGAATAGACCACTTTCATTTACATTGGAACCGCAACGGTAAGACCTTCCTTCTCCTAGAGCTTTGTTTTACAATTCCTCCTCTTTCTCAAGATATCATGGGTTGAGCATTTTGGACGTTTTCTTAGATCTTTGATGTTCTAAGGAAAATCAATCATCATGGTTCAAGTATATCGATCTCTTATAATCGAGGTAGGTGGTTTGTGTCTTTCTGTTGGAAGTATTTGAATATTTTGTGCAATTCCACCAATTCCCTTGAACGGGGCATTGTGTGTTTCCTATTTTTTTATTTTTTGTTTGCCTGCTTCACTTGATTTCTTGATTAGAGGTCAATGCTTGTGAATAGGTTAATTTTTACTATGCTCTGGATGTTTTTCCATGCATGTTTTTCCTGTTAGGTGTTTTTCCAGTATTCATACCTAGTTTTAGGATAGTGGAACTATTTTACTATTATTCTGTTGTGCCTTAGAATGATAGTCAAGTAGTTCTTCAGGTTTACTTGGGGTGATACGTGCTCTATGCATGTTTGTTTTAAACAGGGCTGTGAGAACCTAGTGTAGTGGACCATAGGGAGAATGGACGTAAGGGCTTCTCCAGAGTGTCTTATTAATTTGATGCAAGACCAAAGGGGGAATTGATGATGAGTGCTTCCTCAGAGAGTTTGTAGTTCCTCAACGCGGGCCACAAGGGGAATGAGACATTGAGTGCTTCCCCAGAGAGCCTTTAGTACAATACGAGACTATAGGGGTAATTGACAGTGAGTGCTTCCTCATAGAGTCTATTTCTTTATCTGAGCCAGAGGGGTGAGTCTGTGTGGGCCTCCCAGATGGTTGCTAGTACTTGTAGGTTGAGCCATAAGGGTTAGGCTGTGAGAACTACCCAGAGGGTTACCTATTGTTCTACTTGTTGATTGGCTGTTACTTGTGTACTTTATATGCTAGACGCTATGGATTGTAGCTGCTGTGTGATTTCATGTTTACTGCTTCATGTAATTTTACTTGCAATGTATTCATTGACTATTAGGCACAGATCTTTGGGTGGTTTCCTACTAAGACCTTGTCTCACACCCTATTTGGGCCATGCTTTTGGGCCTAAACAGACTATATTGTTGCAGGTATAGATAAGGGCAAGCGCCCATCTGCTTTAGGTACTTGACTTGCTGTGGAGATGGAGAGCATGGGACTAAGCTATGGCTTGCGATGTTGAGGAGTTTACCTATTTTCGTTTTCAGTTTGGTTTAGTATTGTATTCAGCATTGTGACTTGTTTGGATTCTTTCCTAGACATATGTATCATGAATCATTTTATATACATGTGTGTGTGCTCTAGTTGTTTACTGTTAGTCTTCCGCTATTTATCGTTAAATATTGTATGGATGGTTATGGTTTCTGCTATTGTCTATTTGTTTTTATTCCGCTGTGTACTCTACCAATGAGGGCATAGTTTCCCTACTATCACACCCAAGGCCCTCATTGCTAGTCAGCAACCTCTGGCTTTTGGGGAAATGCGCTTGAGGCCATGTGACCAACTAGGTATGGGGAGCCTCTAGGTGGCTTCTGGAACCGGAAAGTTACATAATTAATATGGTTTTACCATATTTATAATAACATCACAGTATATATAAGGTATTGGAGTTATTATTTTGTTAAGGAAACAACAAATAAAGAGGAAGTGGAAGAATAAAAGAACTTGAAAGAGGTGATGAAATATTTATCTCTTCTTCGGGTTCTTCCTTTTGATCAAATCAAAAGGGATCCTTAGGATGGCTTTTAGATCAAAGGCCTCTAGGTTGAAGTGATGATAGTTGGGAGGATATTTGGGCAGGGCTTGGATGATCCAAATGGCTTTAGAGGTGTAAATTGGAGAGAAGGGGGAGTTCCCTTTTATAAGAGAGGTGAGGGGCACCTTAGTAAAATATTGAAATATTATTTTATTATAAAGTCATTTTTGGTTTCTAATGGCTCCAAATGGATTTAGTTCTAGACTAAGGTTGTTTTGGGTCAAAAACCTCTCAAAAATAGGTTTTAGACCAGTTTAGGTCACCATATTAACCTTATCTTTTAGATTTAACTCTTAGTTAAATAGTTTAACTTTTACCATGTATTCTTGTATTATTATAATAAATAGTTAATAAAATTACTATAAAAATCCAATAGAACACCATTGGTTCATTATTGACATATCTAACCTTATCTATGTCCTTTGGCTGAACCTTATATTTTTTTGGAATATTATATCAATTAATAATATAGTATTTGTTTTAAAAAATCATTTATGTTGATTTTGACACTATTTTGTATTTGATTTTTTTGAAAGTCATAAAAACTTTATCACTTAAAAAAATATTTAATCATCTCTAAAATGTCATATTAACCTAGAAAATTTGTGTAATTCATCAAAAGTATCAATTTACATTTATTTTAGTATTTATAATATCAATTATTTTAAAATTTCATTAATAAGGCAATTACTGTATCATCATTGTGTCATAAATAAATTCAATTTTTTAATGTCAAAAAATTATAAATAAAATACCATGATGTTGGAAATTTTTTTATCTTTCTAATTAATATTTATAGTAGAATTTATCTTATGTATAACCCTATATTAAAAATTGTTTAGTTATTAAACATTTAATTTTACACTTTTAACTCTTTTTTAAATAAAATAATAATAAATGTCCTAATATAATCCAAGTAGATCAAAGAGGATCATTTTTTATTCCTAAGGTATATTTTGGTTGAAAAACACTTATCCAATAGAATTAGGACATGTGTTAGGGTAATTATAATATCATTTTTACCTTTACTTACCCTATTTATTTTTAACTGTGGTAAATAAAATTCAAAAGTTACTATTCACCAAAAATTATTTTCATCCTATTGAACCAAATTTTTCTTAATGATATCAACCGTTTATATTTGATTTTTGAAATTAAACTCAAAAAAGTGGTAAAATTATGTTTTATGCAAATTTGTAAATGTGCCTAGAAGGTGGGTAAAAGACGGTAAAAAGTTCAATAAAATTTAATATATCTAATATTATTATAAAATAACTTCAATGAATTACAGTGGACTAATATAGGTATTATGTAACTATTTTTACTTAAAATAATTTAAGATAAAATTAATAATTATTTAAATAAAAAGTTAGTTTTAAACAAAAACGCAACGTTTTCACTATTCATCAAAAATTGAAATTTTTCAGAAAAATACCAAAACTTCACTCTATGATAATTCGGATATTCCGAATATAAAAATGAATTCTATTTTACCAAATTCAAAACATAGAGGTGGCATTAATTAATTTAAAATTAATTTTCGTTTTCAAAACCAAAACGTGGGTTTTTAAAACATATAAACTGTCAAAAGATTGACATGTGTTTATGTCCATTTTAAATGTTAAATTACTTATAATTACCAACATTATATTAAATGATAAATATATAATCTAATTATATTTTAAAACCACTCAAATTCATAATTTAACACTATAAATTATTTTGATTAAAAAAGTTGTTTTCAATTAAAATTTAGTATTCTCACTATTCATCAAAATATAAAAGTTATCAGAAGAGTACCAAAAATTTATCCAAAATAAATTTTTATGTCCCACTTCTAATGAAGAATTTTATTTCACTAAATTTAATATATAAAATTGTCAAATATTTTATTTAAAAATGGTTCTCCATTAAAAGGCGGAAAAACTGCATTTTTTGAAAAATAAAACTTTTATCTGAAAATTGAATTTGTCCTTATATTATATCTAAGAAACAAAAAATTTGAATGTTAAAATTATATAGGATATATATATAATTAAAAATGTGGTTAATACTATTCATAACCACTTTTTGAATGGCTAGTTTGGTAAGTCGTGGTGCGCTCGAACTCAGTGTTGCGTGTAGCGCAAGCTATTGAATTACATTAAAGAGATAACGTACTATAAAATCATGGGGTGTTATTATCTCCACCACTTCCAAGGATCAAAACCTATGATTAAAGATCTAGATTTAGGATTGTATATCTAGATCTATATTTGCAAGATGTTGATGCCTTTGATCTTAATTTTTGGGTTTAGGGATTTTGATCTGGAGCTTGATCGACAACATTATGCTACTCAGATTTTGGTGATTTATGTTGGGCTAACATCCATCAATAAATCGAGTTAAGTGGTCTAAATATAACTCTCATAGTCCTGGTTTTGATATGTGTATGTGAGTTTTTGGATTTTCTAACTTCCCTTGATAATTGATTTTCTAAATTGGAGTAATTAGGAATGTGGAACTGACTTGTGATTTCCTTGGTGATTAATTGATAATTGGATCACGAAAAAAATGAGGGGGGTGACAAAATAGATATTGGTCTTGGATATTTATTATGGGTTTAGATATTATAATTGAGATATTGAATTTTTTGTGTTAAGATAATTAATTGGGGGAAATTAATTATGAAATTATGTTTGGATATGAAAGATAATTAATTGTGAGAATTAATTATGTGCTATGATGTTGATCAAAGATAATTAATTGTGATAATTAATTATGACAAGTTGAGGTTTAATATGGATAATTAATTGTGAAGAATTAATTATGGAATAAGAATTGTGTTTATTTATGTATTAATTGATGAATTAATTAATGGGTTATGTGATTAGTTAATTGTTGAGTTAACTAATGGCCTTTGAAATGTTTAATTAATCATTGGATTAGTAATGGAATGATGTGGCTAATTCTTGTGTATTAAAGAATAATTAAATAGCTGGTATTTTTTTGTTTCTAGACATGGCGTTCGATACCGATTAAAATTTGGGACTTGGACATGGAATTCCTACCCAATAGTTATCCAATATTGATATTTTGGGGTGCTAGGCATGACGACCTACATCGAATGAGATTTTAGGGTTTTAGGTATGATGACCTACACCCATTGAGGTTTGGGGTGTTAGGCATGATGGCCTACACCGAATGAGATTTTGGGTGCTTGACATGACGTTCAACACCAAATAAATGATAATAAGGAATGATAAATCAAATGGAAAACATGAATTTAAACAAGGCCAAATGTGATGATTAAAGATTAAATGACAATGTGATAAATGTTTAATTATGCATTATTTTTATTTCTTCATGAAATTTCATACACTATCTTTTGACTTGACTTTTTTAGACACTTTTGGTGGTGGCCTACTGATTTGTACTCACACCCTATTCGGGCTGCCTGATCGGCACTCGAGTAGACTTTATTGTTGAAGGACAGGATAAGGGAAAGGCCCTAGGATAGGTTGTTGTTTGGGATTGGAGTATGGGAGAGGGAACCATATGTGGTTCTAGACCCACTTTGGAGTAATTGTGTCTTTAATTTTAGTTTTATTGTAGAAACTTGACACTTTCATTGTCATATCATGTTTTACCTTTCAGTTGAGTGTTTTATTTTCCTGTTTTGACTATCATATGACATGGTATTGTACTGGTCATTTATACACTTCCACACTTGTTTAATTTTGTTTGCTTCCATTGGTGTTTTATTCTGATAAAAGAGGGTATAGTCTCCCCAAGACTGACTTACCATACCCTCACTACTATTTGGCACCCTCTGGCATATGGGGAGGCGCGCTTGGGGTCATGTGGCCAACCGACTCGGGGCACCGTTTAGTGGCACCTGGGTCGGGACGTCACAAAGTGGTATTAGAGTAGTTTTATTTTCTTTCTTCTTATTTTGTCTTACTGTTTTTGGAATGGTTGACAGGAGATTATGAAGAGTCAATCCTTGGTAATGATCTCGTGCATAGGATTTGTTAACCCATGTACAGGAAAAACCCGAGTACTTAGGGTGGGATTTTTGGGATTGCATTTTTTTGTTACAATTGGATATTATTTCACCTTGGGTGCCACACTTGTGGTGTGGTGTGATATTTGTTTTTATGATTGTTGGATTTTGATTTGTGGCCTAAATTGGCATGATAGTTGAGTTTGCATGAATAATTCTAGGCACTGAGTGTTGTTTTGACATGCATTATTCTAAGCACTCATGGGAAAATGGGTTATGGGTAATTTTTTGAACTTGAAATGTTTTTCCTTGTTGTGAGATTGAAATAATGATGCAAAATGATAATAAATGGGTGTATAATGAGAACCTTGATTGATGAAATGAGTATGATTAATTAACTAGTTGTTGAATTAATTAATTAGAGATAATGTGATTAATTAATGGTTGAATTAATTAATAAGAATGTATATACCCTTGTTTACCAAGACCTAGGAGTAGGATGGTTAAGGGTAGTGATAAGGCCTCGGTGTTGATTGTGTGGCAATAAAATGGGCAAAGGACATGTTAAAACTTATTGTGTTAGTTTCCCCACTTAAGAAAATGTTATAAGTTTGTGTTATGATCCCTAAGACATGTGTTTGGCTTTGAAGAGATATGCCTCCATGACTATTGTTAAGAGAGAGACCAAGGCGTATGTCCAAAAACAACTTATAGACAGGGAACTTGATGCACCATTGGTGCCATCTATATAGGAAGGGGATCAGTTCTAAGAGAAAATTGCTCATTTCATGCAATTTATGGAAGGAGACCTAGGGCGGGTTTTAAAAGGCATGTCTGAGTGAAAAAGACAGTTTCAACTATTTCACCCTCCAACTTTTACAAGAGAGGGTGGACCTAAGGGAGATGAATTATGGAATGAATCCATAGAGATGATACTTGAACATTTGGAGACTCTGGATGAGAGGAGGGTTAAGTTGGATGCTTATATGATATGGGGGTCAGTGAAACACTGGTTGGACTTTCAGGTAAAATCTGGACAGACTGATGATATGTTATGGAAGGAATTTCTAGAGAAGTTCTTGGAGAACTTCTATCCAGAGATGCTGAGATAAGAGAAGGCTTCATTTTTTATGCATCTGACCCAAGGAAGCATGTCCATAATGGATTACACTAAACTTTTCACAGATTTACATCATTTTTTATAACTTTAATGGAAGATGAGGACTCTTTGGAAAAATGATTTTAGGATGGACTTAGGTGTGAAATTAAGTCCTAGGTGAATATCTTTAGGCTCAAGAAGTTCGCGGAAGTGGTTAATCGGGCTCTCATTTCATAGGGGAACCTGAAGGAGGCTTCCAGTACTAGAAAAATAGTTGTCACTAGATGATCAGGGAGTGTGCCTTCTGAGAGCAGGAAGCACCGTTATGAGAACCTTAGTCAAGATAGTGGAAAGTAAGGTTGATAGTTAGGAAGAACAGTTGCATAAAATCTTACTCATATACATTGACACCAGTGTGGTAGGCAGGGAGACTATCATATACATTGTCCTCGACCACTAGTGGAGTGCTTGTTTTATGGAAAGATGGGGCACCTACAAAAGTTCTATGGGAAGCAGCGACAAGATGGTGCTGAGGGAGAATCTGCTCAGAGTCAAAGTGTGGGAAGGGGGTCTTCTACATTATATAGGTATGGAAGCTAGAGTTCTATTGGAAGAGGTGACAGATGTAGTGGACATAGTGATTCTGAGTATGAGTGCCTGTATCAGCAGAGTGGTGCTACTCAGGGGAGTCAGATGACTCCAAAAGGAATACGAGTAGGAAAGTTACATGTAGTGAAACCTACAATTTTAGAGAGTGAGGCTAGTCAATCGACAGTGAGAGGTACTATTCTAAATACTTTTACTTTAGCTAGTTCCTTGTTTGATATTGGTGTCTCTCATTCATTTATATTTGAAAATATTGTTAATGGTTTGAGCCTAGAGGTGGAGTTCGTAATAATGGTGATGAATATCGATACACCATTGGGAACATAGTCTAGGGATATCTGTTTATGCAAGGGATGTTCGCTAGAGATCAGAGAGTATCATTTTCTTTGGGATATCTATGTCCTTGATATAACGGGCTTCAACCTGAATATGGGTATGGACTAGTTAGTCACATATTGAGCCTACATAGATTGTTACCATAGGAGATTGACCTTTGTATCTCCTAAGGGTGACTAGTATGTTCATCTTGGAGAATGGGATATCCATGCAGGTTGAGTTGGTCTAATTACTCAGCAACTGGGATAGCTCACAACCTAATTTTCTAGTCATTTTATGGTTAATGGGAGTGGTAGGAAAGACGTCCTTCCATCAGTAGTAGAATAGTTTCAGGATGTATTTCCTGAAGACTTATTAGGGTTTCCATCTGAGAGAGATGTGTAATTCACTACTTATCTCATGTTGTGGGCTGATCTGGTATCTATTACACCTTAAATAATGTCACCAACTGTGCTTCAAGAGCTCAAAATATAGTTGGAGGAGTTGTAGGATAAAGGGTTTATCCATCCAAGTATGTTGCCTTGGGGATCAACTTTCTTGTTTCCAAATAATGCCGATCGGAGTTTACATTTGTGTGTTAATTACTGGAAGTTGAATAAAATTATTGTGAAGAATCGATATCCTCTTCTACTTATTGATGATCTGTTTGACCAGTTGAAGGGGGCTTGTGTGTTCTCAAAGATTGATCTGATATCAGGGTATCATCATGTGAGAGTTCGGAATTCTGATATACCAAGAACTACTTTTAGAATTAGGTATGGCCTTTATGAGTTTATTGTAATTCTGTTTGAGTTGAAAAACACTCCATTAGTATTTTTGTCCTTGATGAACAAGATCTTTCATCCGTACCTAGATCAGTTTTTGGTAATGTTTGTGGATGAAATCTTGGTGGACTCTAAGACTCATGAGGATCACTCCCAACATATTGACATCATCTTGGGTACACTGAGAGATCATCAATTATATTCCAAGCTATCTAAATGTCAGCTTTGGATTGACAGGGTACACTTTTTTGGGAACATCATCTCAAAATAAGGTGTGGAAGTGGACCCAAAAAAGGTAAAGGTAGTGGTTTCTTGGGATCATTCCAATAATGTTTTTAATATCCAAATATTTTTGGGATTATCTGGATATTACAGGAGGTTCATCTAAGAATTTTCTCGATTGACAGCACCACTTTTAAGTTTGATAAATAAAGGGATAAAGTTTGGTTGGATATAATCTTATGAGAATTATTTCTAGGAGTTGAAAAAGTGCTTTACATCGATGCCAATTTTGATCTTACCTGAGTCGAGTAAGGATTTCATGATGTATTGTGATGCTTTTGGTATTGGAATCGGAGCTTTGTTGATGTAATGGGATTGAGTCGTTGTTTACGGGTCATGATAGTTGAGGCCACATGAATAGAATTACCCAATGCATGACCTTGAGTTAGAAGTAGTGGTTTATTCTCATAAGTGTTGGTGACACAATATTTTGGGTGAAAATTTTACAGTTTTTACGAATCATAAAATCTTGAAGTATATCTTTTCACAGTGCGACTTGAATCTTTAGCAGCAAAGACGGGTAGAGTATATGCAGCCCTTTGATTTTGAACTAGCATATACACCCAGAAAGGGGAATAGTGTGGATAATGCCTTGAGTAGTAGAAATTAGAATCAGTTGGTACATGATTAGAGTGTAGAGTGGATAATGATGAATTTTATAGCAGAAATGCATGTGGTGGTTTGGGAGAGTCGGGAGAGGATGACTCTACTTTCTTTAGCAGTGGAGTATACACTATTGAGATGGATCAGGGATATGAAGTATGAGGATCTGGAGTGTTTAGCCTTAAGGGAAAGCCTTGAAGGTGTGTAGATACCTTTATACTAGATAATAGATTAGGATGAGATCATCTATGTGAAAAATTAGGTTGTTGTGCCTACTAGTATTTGATAGGAACTCATGAGAGAATTTCATGCCTCAAAGTGGGTGGTACATCCTGGGGTGAAAAAAAATGTACCCTGTCCTACGATGATAGTTTTAGTGTCCAGACATGAAAAAGGAGATATTAGGGTTTGTAATAAGATGTTTCACATATCAGTAGCTGAATGCAGAGCATCAATGACCTAGAGTCCTATTGCAACCATTTCGTATTCCAGAATGGAAGTGGGACGACGTGAATATGGATTTCGTGGTAGGTCTTCCAAAGATACTTAGAAAGAATGATGTTATTTGGGTTATTGTGGATTGATTAAAGAAATTAGAACATTTCTTTTCTATTAGGGAGACCATTATAGTAGAACAGTTGGGAGGACTGTATGAATGGGAGATAGTTCATTTGCATGGGTTTCCACCGACTATAATTTCAAACCGCGATTCGCGCTTTACTTCAGCTTTTGGTAGAGATTATAGAAGGTGCTTGGTACATAGGTTTTGTTATGTATGAACTTCCATCCATAGAAATATGGTCAGTCAGAGCATACCATATAGGTATTATAGGATATGCTATGGGCTTGTGTGCTTGACTTTGGTGGTTCTTGGGAGAAGCACTTGGCTTTATTAAAGTTCACTTATAACAACAGTTATCTGAAAACTTTACAGATGGAACCATATGAGGAACTTTATGGTAGACCATGTAGATCACCGCTATTCTGGTTAGAGGTGGGTGAGTCAGAATTGTTGGGATCGAGTCTCGTTTAGGAGACATTAGAGCAGGTGTAGTTGATTCAGAAATGTATGGCTATGACTCAGAGTAGGCCGAAGTCATATGCTGATAGATGTAGATGACCCCTAGAATTTACAGAGGGTGATCAAGTTTTCCTCAGGGTGTTTCCTAGGTTAGTTCACCACAAGATATGAAGTTAGGTAAATTTAGCACCCAATTTTGTAGTACCTTTTGAGGTACTGGAGATAATTAAGCCAGTGGCTTACCGATTAGCCCTTCCACAGAAATTCAGTTCTATGCATGATGTTTTCCATGTGTCACAGCTATTATGGTATCACCCCACCATTATCATATGATCAATGAGGAAGATTTTGACCTCAAGATAGATGCATACTTTGAGGATCATCTAATACATGTGATGGATCGCAGTGATAAAGTGTTGTGGGGAAAGACCGTACCATTAGTTCGTGTATTATGGAAACATGGAAGTGTTCAAGAGGAAACATGGGAATGAGAAGTAGACTTGAGGGCTCAATGGCCCAATTTTTTTGGCATGGAATCTTAGATAAGTTTAGGAGTGCATCTCGAGGATGAGCTATTATAAGGTGGAGATATTGTAAGATATCGGCGTTTTCTAGAGTCATCTCGAGCGTGTTTTTAGGTACCTTATAAGGTTTTTAAGTACCTTTGTTTTGGAGTTGTGGCTTGGGGTGTGTTTGGGTGAGTTTTTCAGAAAAACTAATGGATAATGGGTTGTGAATAGTTTGTTCACGGTTTGACAAACCGTGCACCTAAACCATCCCAACCGTGCAAAATTGGACATAGAGGTCCACATAGTTGGCACATAGTTTTCCCTAACCCTGTTCCCCTTCCCAAGAAACTGTGTGTGCGGGTTTAATTATGTAAAATTTTATTTTAAAACCACCCAAACCCCCGAGACTCTTTTATTTTGACCTTGGATCAAGATTGACAAATTCTAGGTGATCTCATAGCCTTCCAGAGGGATTCCAAGTTTATTTGAACACCATTCTTTGAGATCAAAAACCCGGATTGAAGATCTGCTCTCTTCCTAGTAAGTGGATTTCATTCTATTACTTCTCCCGTTCTTTCCTCGATATTTCCTTGATCGTTTCATGGAATATCTCAACCATTTCCATGGATATAAACATATGAGTTGAGATCTATATGTAGGATTTTGGATTTAGACCAAGATTTTCATGATCTTGATGCCTTTGATCCTAATTTTGAGTTTAGGGATTTTGATATGGAGCTTGATCGGCAACATTGTGCTACTCAGATTTTAGGGATTTTTGTTGGGATAACATCTGTCAATAAACCAAGGTAGTTTGTCTAAATAGAACTCCCATAGTTGTGGTTTTGATATGTGTATGTGAGTTTATGGATTTTCTAGATTTCCTTAATAATTGATTTCCTAAATTGGAGTAATAAGGAATGTGGAATTGACATGTGATTGCCTTGGTGATTAATTGATAATTGAATCACAAAACAAACATGGGGGGAAATAGATATTAGTTTTGGAGATTTTTTATGGGTTGAGATATTGTAATTGAGATATTGAATTGGATGTGTTAAGATAATTTATTGGGGGAAATTAATTATGAAATGATGTTTGGCTAAGAAAGATAAATAATTGTGAGAATTAATTATGATAAGTTAAGATTTGATATGGATAATTAATTGTGAATAATTAATTATGGAATGATAATTGTGTTGATTGATTAATTAATTAATGAATTAATTAATGGGTTATGTGATTAGTTAATTATTGAGTTAACTAATGGTCTTTGAAATGTTTAACTGATCATTAGATTAGTAATGGAATGACATGGATAATTCTTGTTAATTAAAGAATGATTAAATGGATGATATTTTTGTGGTGATAGACATGGAGTTATAGACCAATTAGATATTGGGACTTGGACATGGCATTCCTCCCCAATAGTTATCCAAGCTTGAGATTTTGGGGTGCTAGGCATGACGACCTACACCGAATGATATTTGGGGTGGTTTATAGGACGTTTAACACCAAATAAATGATAATAATTAATAATGATTAAAATAGGAAATATGAATTGAAAATGGGCCTAATGTGATGATTAAAGATTAAATGATAATGTGATAACTGTTTAATTATGCGTTGTATTTATTGCTTCATGAAATTGAAAACACTATCTTTTGACTGGACTTGTTTTAGACATCATTGGTGGTGGCCTACTGAGTTGTACTCACACCCTATTCGGGCAGCCTGATCGGAACCCGAGTAAACTTTATTGTTGCGGGACATGATAAGGGAAAGGCCCTGGGATAGGTTGTTGTTTGGGATTGGAGCATGGGAGAGGGAACCAGACGTGGTTCAGGACCCACTTTGGAGTTGTTGTGTCTTTAATTTTAGTTGCATTGTAGACACTTTACACTTTCATTGTCATAGCATGTTTTACCTTTCAGTTGAGTATTTTATTTTCTTGTTTTGACTATCATATGACATGGTATTTTCTTGGTTATTTATACGGTTCCACACTTGGTTAATGTTGTTTTCTTCAGTTGGTGTTTTATTCTCATAAAAGAGGGTATGGTCTCTCCAAGACTGACATACTAGAGCCCTGCTGCTAGTTGACACCCTCTGGCGTACGGGAGGCGCGCTTGAGGTCATGTGGCCAACCGGCTCGGGGCATCGTTTAGTGGCACCCAAGTCGAGACGTCACAAATATATATATATATATATATATATATATATATATATATAATTATATACAAATATTTATAAATATATTTATTTATAGTTATAATTATAACTATAAATTTATATATATATATATATATATGTAAATAATTATAAAATTATAATAAATATATTTATTATACTACTTATAAAGTTATAACTATATAATTAAATAAATATATACAAATATTATAAATAAATTCAAATATTTATAAATAAATACAAATATTTATAATTATAATTCCTAAATAAACATATATATATATATAAATAAATAAAAAAAATATTTTAATTATATATTTAAATAAAAATATCTATAAATAAATATAAATAGTTATAAATCTGATTCTAAATAAATGTAGATATATTTAAATAATTAAAAAATTATAATAAATATATTAGTTATATATATCTATAAAATTATAATTTTATTTGTTATAATTTTATAATTATATATATATATATATAATGACAACTATAAATAATTTGTTTATTATAAATTTTAATTACAAATAAATATATAATTATTTATTAGTTATAAATATATATATATATATATATATATATTTAAATAATTATTAATTCATAAAAAAAATATTTATTATTCATATATAATGTTATATAAAATTAAATAAATATATTTCTAAATATATTTACAAATATATAGAAATATTGAGAAATAAATACAAATCTTTATATTTATTGTTATCAATAAATATAGATATATTTAAATAATTATAAAATTATAATAAATATATTAGATATATATATTAATAAAATTATAAATATTAGAAATATTAATTTTTTATAATTTTATAATTTTTTAAATAAATAAATATATATTCATCTATAATTATAATTACAAATTGATATATATTCATATAAATAATTATAAAATTAGATTAAATATTTTTATATACATCTATAATATTATAAATATATATAATTAATATATTTATTATATATATTTCTAAATTTATAAATATAAAAAGTATATTTCTTATAAGTTTATAAATATTTAAATTATAATTTTTTAAATATAAATATATATTTACCTTTTATATGATTTTATAAATATATATAATAATATAAATAAATTATTAACATTAAATCTTTATCAGCTCTTTTTTAGCACTGATAAAGGCCTATCTTTATCAGCACTAAAAAAGAGCTGATAAATGCATGTTTTATCAGCGCTTTCAATTTTGTGCAGATAAAACATACCTTTATCAGCGTATTCTATTTTAGCAATGATAAAACATAACTTTATCGGTGATTTTTAGCTAGCATTGATAAAAGGTTCATTGGGTTTTATAAAGAAACCCTAACTTTCCTTTCCTTCCTCGCACACCTCAAGCTCTTGCGGAAGTCGATCGCTGCCACCACCACCACCTCTGCCTCCTCCTCCTCCCCCACCAACTCCTCCACCATGAACCCACCTTCCCCATGTTCCTATCCTCCATTGTGTGCCTCTCCTCCGGCAAGCGACTCTCCTCTATCGCGCTCCTCTCCTCTACCGTAGGACTCCTCCACCGCACACCTCTCCTCCACTATCGACTCCTCCGCCTCAGCTATTACCTCCACCACGAACCAAGATTCCTCGCACGCATCTCATAAATTATTCACCTCTCCTCCACTAGATGACTCCTCTGTAACGTGCCTCTCCTCCACCAGAGGACTCCTCTGTCAGGCGCCTCTCCTCCGCCGCGAACGCACCTTCACCGTGCACTGAACCACACCTCTGCAGTGAATTTTTTCCTCTTTATCATCTGTTTTTCTTGTTATTATAGTTTGATATTAATGGTGATGTTTTGAATTATACAAGATAAATTCCCCACTGAAAATCGTGGTTGTTAGTGGTTCTTGTTTGCAGATTAAATGAATTTCATGTTGGTTGTCCTTGTTTCCACGGTTACTACACTCTGGTCTAATAAAATATTCTCTCCACCATATTGTTTTTATGCCCTCATGACTAGTTGGTAGCCTCTAACATAAGAGGAGGGTTTCTAGTGTTTTTTTCTCATGCTAGATCGGGTGATAGGTCAGGTAAACCCATTCTAGTTCATGAAAAAATGGCATCAATGACTATCTTTTTTATGATTTGGGGATTTATTAGTTAAGATGATTAGGGATGCATCACAACATATGACATGCCTCATACTAGTGCATCATGAAAAACTTTTTTTATGGGAAGTCCAAGTTACCAATGTGATGGGATTTTTTCTCTTTGTTTCCATTTTTATTGTTGTATATTTCCACCTTGGGTGATACACTTGAGTTTGAATATTCTGATTTAAGGGTTTTGTATCTTGGATTATTGGTAAGAGGCCCATGCCCATGCATTATTATAGGCATGTAGGATTAACACGATATATGATTTTCTATGCGTGATTTCACTGAAAATGAAGGTTTAAATGTATGAAGTATCCACAAAAACCTTTTTATCTCCATAAATCTTTTTCAACCACTTATTTATTAAAAAAAATTTCTATATAAAATAATTTTCCAAGGATACTTGTATCCTAAAGTACTTGTAATCTATATTCTCCTTACTCATCTACTTTTTTATCCAGATTTTTCAATGCCCGATGGATATTGAACGTCACCTCTAATCCACTAACTCTAAAGAATAACTCCACACTTTGAACTTGTATCAATTACCTACCATTTATGGGTATGGTCCTCACAAGATTTTAAGAACCTATTTTTTCCATGTCCATCAAAAGAAATTCCACTGGGAATTTGAACTTGTCCACCTTGAAAATGAAATACTCAAGAAAACCCACTGAACACCCAAATGTAGTATTTACAAGTTAAATAATATCTTGAGTTGGATCAATCTCTCTCAATCCCCATATTTAAAATATAAAGTAAGACGTTACATTCATCCTAACTCATAATCTAGTCAAAGCATGACCAAACTCATTAGACCCAATATTAATCTGGTTGGAAAAGTTAATGAGATCACGTCACTTCTTCTATAGGCTTCTTCATACAACAATAGAACAATACCCCATCAATGTTTTGGTAAACAATTCCATTAGATTTATCTTTTCATAAACCATTTCATTCATACATTTTTTATAGGTAGACATGTTCACTATTTCCTTAACAAATGTTATGTTAATTTATTATTTCTTAATCAACTCTAAAAATTTCTCTCATTTTTCATTCTAATGTCACATCCTTTTACTCCCTTGAAAGAGTAGTAGTGGTTGATATCTTAGTGTTTCTTCCTCACAAACCAACCACTCATCTTATATTTATTTTCCATTCTTCATTGATCTTCTTGCCTTTATTTCTCAAATGTTTCCTCATACTACTTTATGGTCCTTTTATCTTATATCTCCTAATATCTTTCCCAATTTTCAGAAATATCATAATTTTTTATATTCTTAAAGTTTTAAGTTTTAGGGAAGGTTTTCCAAACCCCTAGAGGGGAGAAGGTGAAATTATTACCAGGTGTTATCTATCAGGTCTTATAGTGGGAGCTAGGGGGACTATTATTTTTCAGGGTCTTGGATGGGTGTGTCTAATATTCCAATTCATTGGGAATTTAGGGTTCTTCAATAACCAAGATATAGTTATATAAAAATTCAACTTTGTGGGTAGGCATGCAGATGCATTGGACTTGAGAAGTAGAGTGTTGGGAGTGATCTCGATCTAGTAGTTGGGTTCATGCTTATAGATTTTCTTAGGTGTATTTATAAAGGAAGTAACCAATAATACTTTATTATAGAGACATATAAATTGTTCTTGGTGTGTAAAACCAATTTATTTTGTGTGATCCAATGATCATTGGGATAATGCAGTGTTTGTAGCAAACTGGAACATGAGTGTTTCATTATTGTGAGTGCATTTACTAACTATGGAAAATATCTATGGGGACTCTTGTGTTGTGGTCCAGGATAATTGATATAAATGGACAATGGAAACATGGATAAGGGATACCCAATGGTGGGGAGCACAATATAAAATTATTATGGAAATTATTATTATTAAACCAACCTTTGGAAAAATGTGATGGAATCATACAAAATTGATTGATTTGCGATGAATCGAGGTATTTTATATGTATGTTTTATAAATTTCCTCTCTTGGGGCCAATGTATTTGTGAAAATTGCTAAGTGGATCTTTTAAAATGATTTGAGTGTTTTGAAATGCTTCTTATAGGGTTGCCACTCATTTTAAATGATTAAGATTGTTGGGTCATGAAGTTGGCTTGAATGTTTTAAAAAAGGAATTATGGTTTTGTGAAAAAGTGTTTGGAGTTGATTGATTTATTTTAAAAAGGGTGTGTTATTTTAAAGATTATTTTGTGTAAATGGTTGGTTTTTTAATGAGATTTCAAGTGTGATTTTTTAAATAGTTTTCAAAGGACATTTGAACTGTAGTTTTTTCATAATATTTTAAGTTCATATTTTTATAGAATTAAGAAAACCATTACATTATATCAATATTTTGTGTATTTTTTTTGTTAAATAATAATATCATTGAATAAAATAGGATGGATATGAATAAATAATGGATGTATGCCAATCATTTGACAAAAGAGTATGGAGATGGAGTGAAAGAGTTCATCAATTTTTCAAAAGATCATGCATATAAACCTTCTCAAATCCTTTGTCTGTGTTTATGATGTTGTTTATAACACCCCAAGATTTTTCAAATAAATTTAATATTTAATTAATTAAATAACTAGTCTCTAAAAAACACCACTTTGTTATAACCTATCCAGTAAACATAATTTTTCTATTTTTTTTAAATTTCGAAAAACTGACATACACGGTTGTGTTCGGTAAGATATTTAGAGTTTGATATGACAAAATTAATTTTTGGTGAATATTAACATACCCTTATGAATAGAAATATGACCCTTATGAATATTAAATCATATTATTATTTTATGGTATTAAGGTTATAAGATAATGAGATCTTGATTAATTTTTCAAGGTGATATAAAATGATTTATAGATTTAAAATTTTTATTTTTAGAAAAAATTATGATTTTATTTTAAATTTAAATTAATAATATTTCAATTTTTTTCAAAAAATTGAGTTCATTTTGAATTCTACACATCAAAAAATGGTTAGGGTAAATTTTTGGGATTTTTCTGAAATACTCAAATTTTTGATGAATAGTAAAATACGGTAATTTACTGTATATATATAAACATTCTCAGTAAAATTCACTATTACTAGCATCATGCCTGACGTAAGAAAATTTTCTTCTAACTCACATTCATATATTAATATTCTTAGTCATAATAATCAATACTATTGGTTGTCTTTGGAAAAATATTAAAATAATGAGTAAAATCATGGGAAAACCCTCCTCCCCTCCATTATAACCCCCCCCCCCACTCCCTCTTCCCTTAACTCCTCTCAAGCCTTGTGACTTGTCTGAATTCTACATGAATATTCTCCCAAGATTGTCCCCCACATATATCATCCCTTGGTCTCATAAAAATACCAAAGTCTCTCCCCTAAAGAGGCCCTCAAGGAAGATTACTTCAAGAGGTAAATTTCTCTTTTCATTTATTTTATTTCAAGTTCCTTTATTTTATTTTATTTTACTCACATACTTTCATACAAATGTTATGATGACTCTAGTACCTTACATTCACTATAATTTTGTTACTATAAAGTAATAATTCTTTATCATCTCTCATTTCCCCTTTTTTGATACTAGAAATGAAAACATCATTCAAGATGTGTTAATTTATCACATTCAAGGATGTCGAGTTTTCAATTTCTATAAACGTATTTAATTATGGACATTTAACCATTTTAATGGTTGAAAATGACTATAATATATGTATTATAACTTATATAAGGTTATGGAATCCTTTTTTACACATGATATTAATTTATAAATTGAAATGAGTTCGTTGTGATAAAAAAACCGCTAATTAACCCAAACAATTGTCATTAAAGTTTTATATAATGATTCATCTTCACTCCCAATAACAAAATGAATTTTATTACCATGAAATATTCTGTTTGTTAACTAATAAAATACAACTTATATTCTATAAAACCATTCTCATTCTACATGTTTATCCGTACATGAATATAAGTAAACTAGTAATGAAAACCAAGGAAGAAAACACTCCCAAACAATGAAATTGAATCTCTTAACCCATCAAAAGTCCATGAATGAGCCTAATAAGGTTATAATAAATCAATTAAATGTATTGGAGTTTCTAGAATCATTAATTTAGGAACCTAAATTTTATTATTCAGGTCGTTAAGATCAAGTGAGGAACACCTTTAGACTTAAGGTAAGGGTTTTCCACCTGAACCTCTATTCTCATTCGAGTTACTTTTATTATCTACTTACCTCAATTAAATTATTATTCATTAATATGAAATCCTCATTATTTCAATTTTAATGTTCTATATATTTGTTCCAACCATAATCATACATTCATTTATGGGGAGTCATATGTTTTAAAAGTATCTTTCAAAAATTCTTCCTGAAATACAACCCTAATTCAAGGGAATTTCTCAAATTATTACCTATTTTCAAGGGCACTCTATAATCTATTTTTAGAAACCATTATTTTTATAAAATAAATTATTTTATTATTAAAATACTATCTTACCTCACATCTGGTTTCATACAAATATTTTTTCAAAATAACTCTTCTTTTCAAAGTAAAAGAGTATTTATCTCAAGAATTACTTGATGATTTTATAAGAGTGTCTTTATCTATTTAAAAACTCATGTTGATTATTATGTATTATTGGGATTAATATTTATGATATAATCTAACATATTTAATTGAATGGTTTACTATTAGTTTGACTGTGGATGTGTTATCTTAAAACCATTCACAATTTTACCCGGAATGGTTGGTATTTATGCTTAATGTTCGGAAGAAGTTATTTATGTTTCATATGTTAGTTTCAATATGAATATATATTGTTTATTTTTATACATGTTCATATTAGGAATTCATTTGAATTATTATATGACAGTTTGGGCATGCTATAGCCCCACGATGCATTAGTAGGTCTCATGAGATAAATAGATATAGACTTGGTCGAGACCTTTCCCATTTTTAGATATGGTTTTGGTTAAGGCCTTAATTGTTTTTAGATGTCTTGGCCGAGGCCTTAACGATATGTTTTAAAATTTATAGCATATTTATTTCCCTCATTATTAATCTATAAATTCATAGTTCATGTGGTCATTTGACTAGTAGAATACCCGTGATTATGTTTTATTGTAGAAATATTTACTCTATTCATATTCCTTCCATAATGTGTTCAAGTTTATTATTTTTAAAGGCATGTATTTTCAATTATGCACCATGCCTAATGTTTATGTTTATGATATATTTCACAGTATTGTTTACCCTTACTGAGCTTCTGAGATCACCCATTTCTTATGTTTCATTTTCTCAGTACATGAAGAAGTTTATTGTGAATGAACTTGAGGGATAAAATTGTAGTTGTGGATGTTCCCAATAAAATCATATGTGTTTTATTTGATTTTAATTTGTAATGTTTAACTTATATATGTATCTTTCTTTCCAAATATACTAAACTATTTGTTCCTTTGGGATACAAATTTCTTGTAATTATTCCAATGTAATGTAATAAGGAACCGACTCTAGGAAATTGGGGTCGGGTCTTTATAGTAGGTATCAAATAAAGTTTAGTAGAAAACTTGGAAACTATATTTAGAAAATGTAGATTAGGGAACAAATCCCTAAGATAGTTTTTGAGGATAAACATACAAGAACATCCTAAAATTTTGGTAAGGAATAGATTATGTGAATCTTTCTAGAAAAGTAATCCTTATCTATATAATATAATTGGACGTGGTTCTGGCACATATGTACCTAGGAGTGAAATCTATAACAAAGAGTTTAGGGCTTGCCATGGGGTATCCTGGTACACAACAATAGGCCTTAATGCACACCTGTTTTGACACTCCTACGGGATATTCTAAGGATAATTCACATTTTCTTTACAATCCATTATGAAGGATTTAAATATAAATTTTTCCTCAAAGAAAGCATGTTTATGATTATGGGATTAGCTATGCATAGGATTTCAATTTATATTAAGTATTTTTTATAATTTGAGATAGTATATTATGATTCATAACCTAATCTAGTGTATGCCATTATTTAGAAATGATGCCTAGTGGAAGGAATGTAACCGCATTAATGCACATATCCCATGTAGGGATTTCCCTCCTATGCAATATAATGATGTTGGATCTAGATCTGTGACTGATGTAAAGAAACTTATAACTATACTGGGATAACTTAATCGATTTATGAATAATAACCTTACCCATATGGAGCATCCAGATCCACGACATGGAGGAGGTATGTTATATCACTTTATGCGACAATATCCTCCATAATTTAATGGGACTAAAAAACCATTCGTAGAGGAGCAGTGGATATGTTCCTTAGAGAAGATATTTATCGCCTTGGGAAGTGATGAATAGGATAATGTTTTCATGGCAGTTTATTGTCTGTCGGGAGATTCTGATCAATGGTGGTCACTAATTCAAAAAAATAAGGTTTAAGAGATATAAAACCTGGAATGGATTGAATTTAAAGAACTTTTCTTAGAAAAATACTTTCCTCATGAACAACAAGCGGATATGGAAATACAGTTTTTGAATTTGTGGTAAAAGGAAGATGAGAATGTTACAAAGTATGAAGATAACTTTATAAGGTTAGAAAGGAATATTTTGGACTATATATGTAATCCAAGGAGAAATATTTATTGATTCTTTGATGTCATAAATCCATTCCTCTGACGGGTGCTGGTCTACCAAACTTTCTCATCATACGAAGATATAGTCTCATGTACAATCAAGACAGAAAAGGAGTTCTTTATGTCTTATGACTTTAAAGGAAAGTAAGAAAAGAAAGGGGTTTCTGAAAACTCTAGAAAAGGAAATAAGGAAATGTGGAAGAAGGGAAGAGATAACTTTTCACCCTGTGAAAATTGTGGAAGGAAGCATCATGGTGCCTGCTTAAAAGGAAATGGGGTGTGGTACAAGTGTGAATAGAAAGGACATCATTATAGTGTTTGAAAGGGGAAGAAAGAATATATTAATGTTCAATTTTATAATTATACAGATATGTGACACTATCCTATTATTTTCCAAAGTTTCAAAGAAACGTTCCTTGGAAAAGGGCAAGGGAGCAGGGACAAGCTTATGCGGTCAAAACTACTAATATTGAAGTTCCTAATGATGTGGTGGAAGGTAATTTAATCATTTCCTTAAACTTATATAATGATTTATTTGATTCTGGGTCATCAAATTCATTCATATCTTCCCATTTTTCTAAGAAAATTAGATATCTATAGTTTTATTTAATAAGGGATTTTTCAGTAAAAAATTTTAATGGAAGTATCATTGAAATAAAGTTCTATTAGGCAGTCCCCATTATGGAATATAAACATGATTTATCTGCTGATTTTATTTTCATACCCATGATTAACTTTGATATAATCCTCAGTGTGTATTGGATTTCTAACAATGATGTAAAATTTTATTTCAAGAAGAAGGAGGTTACAATTTGTTAGGATGATGTGGAATCCCTTATCTTTAGGGTAGAAACATAACCATCTGATTCTCATATAGATCCACCCCCATTAGCTCTACTGAATTCAATTATTCAGGTGGAATGGAATACAATAACTATGGGTAAGGAAAGGAATGTTCAAATAGAGGATGTACCTATTGTGCAAGAATATGTTGATGTGTTTCAAAAGGATTTACCTAGACATCCTCCGGAGTAGTAAATTGATATTTCCATTGACTTAATTCCTGATTCAAGGACCATATCAAATACCCCTTAAAGAATTACCACTGTGGAATTAGTGGAAATGAAGAAACAACTATAGGAATTTAGTGATAAAGGATTTATTCTCCCTATTGTTTCTCTATGGGGAGCCCATGTTCTTTTCATTAAGAAGAAAGATATATCTATGAGTTTCTTCATTAAATATTGGGAGATCAATTCTATAATAATAAAGAACAAGTATACCCTACCCCACATTGATGATTTATTTGATCAACTTCATAGAGACCAATATTTTTCAAAGATCAGTCTCTGATTTGGATATCATCAGTTGCATGTGAGAAAGGAAGATATTCCAAAGAAAACATTTCAAACCATGTATGGGAATTACAAGTTTACAATAATATATTTTGGAATAACTAATGCACCCTCTGTTTTTATACATCTAATGAATATAATTTTCAATGAATATCTTGATGAATTTGTGGTGGTATTTATTAATGATATCTTGGTATACTCTAAAAAGATCATTAAAATAACTTGCGCACTATTCTAAAGACTCTTAGAAGAAATGAATTTTATGGGAAGTTTAGAAAGTGTGACTTTTGTCTTCAATCAGTTTCCTTTCTTGGCCACATTTTCTCTAAGTATGGAATAATTGTTGATCCTGCAAAGACAAGGTTGTGCAAGAATGGCCTGCTCCAACAAACATAACTTAAGTATGCAGTTTTGTTGGTTTAGTAAGTTATTATTATCATTTTGTTCAGAAATTCACCCATTTATCCAACATAATAACCAATCTTATACATAAAGGGGTTAAGTTTGTATGGACAAAAGAATGCGAGGACTATTTTGAAGAATTGAAGAGAAGATTAGTAAATTCTCTGGTCTTAACTCTACCATCATGGAATGATGGGTTTGTGAACTATAGTGATGCATCAAATAAATGAATTGGTTTTGTCCTTATGCATAATGATAGAGTTATTTCCTATGTATCAAGGTAGTTAAAAATTCATGAACAAAACTATCCTACTCATGATCTTGAGTTGGAAGCTGTAATCTTTACTCTAAATATATGGATACATTATCTCTATAGTGAAAATGTGAGATATATATGGATCATAAGAGGATAAAATATATCTTCTCACAGAAATAACTCAATATGATGCAAAGGAATTGGCTTAAACTACTCAAGGATTATGATTTCTCCATACAATACCACCCAAGAAAGGAAAATAAGGTAGTTGATGCATTGAGCAGGAAGGATCATAGAGTTCTCAACAAAATGAGGATTGAAAAGGATCCTTTGTACATGGACCTAGTGATGATGGATATGGGAATTATAAAAGAAGGTGAAACATCACTACCATTTCAAATTGTTGACCAACTATCTTTATTAGAAATAATTAAATCTTCACAGTATGATGATGAGTATATTCAAAAGAAAATTATTGCTGTGAAAGATGGGAAGTTGGATAACTTCATGTATAAATATGGAATTATGAAATTTGGGAAGAGGTTATGTGTTCCCTCTATACCAGAGCTTAAAATGGATTTATTGGATGATTATCACACCTAAAATTTATTTATACACCATGGTATCACTAAAATGTATAGATATTTGAAAGAACATTTTTTGTGGGATAACATGAAGAGGTAAATTGCTGATTATGTATCAAGATGCTTAGTCTATCAACAGGTGAAGGCCGAACAAAAACATCCTAGAGGATTCATGCAACCTCTACCTATTCCAACATGGTAATGGGATGACCTTAGCATGGATTTTTTCACTAGATTACCCAAAACTTTGAGAAATAAAGATTCAATATGGGTAATTATTGATCGAATTATGAAAACTTCACATTTCCTCACCATAAGAGAGGATTTTGCACCAGAGAACCTAGCACGACTCTATATCAATGAAGCTATAAGACTTCATGGAGAACCTCTCTCAATTGTGTCTGATAGTTATCCAAGATTTACATCAAAATTCTAGAAAAGTATTCATAAAGCTTTGGATACTGATATTCGATTGAGTACTGCTTATCACCCACAAACTGAAGGGCTATCAGAAAGGATGATCCAAACCTTAGAGGACATATTGAGATCATGTTCAATTGACATTAAAGGTATTTGGGATTAATATTTACCTTTAGTGGAGTTTTCCTACAATAATATTTTCCATTCAAGTATTCAAATGGAAACATATGAAGCATTGTATGGAAAGAGATGTTGTACACCAACTTGTTGGGATGAAGTTGGAGAAAGGAAGTTTATGGGCCCAGAGCTTGTGGAGGAAACACCAGTTAAGGTAAAGACTATTCAAGGTCATATCAAATCAACTCAAACCTTACAAAAAAGCTAAGCTGATAATTTAAGGAAGGATTTAGAGTTTCAAGTGGGAGATAATTTTTTCTTAAAAGTATCTTCATGGAAGGGTGTTATAAGATTTGGGAAGAAAGGGAAACTGAGCCCTAGGTACATAGGCCATTTTGATATTTTGGAGAGAATTGGAATTGTTGCATATCGTTTGGCTATGACACCCAGCCTGTCTAAAGTACATAATGTGTTTCAAGTATCATTATTTAGAAGGTACATGCTAGAACCAATGAATGTCCTCACTTATGAAGGTATTGAATTGGAACCCGAACTATCTTACTATGAAGAGCATATCCATATTCTGGAAACTAAAGAACATGTGTTGAGGAATTAGACAAATCTACTAGTAAATATACTTTAGAAAAATCATAAAATTGAAGAGGAAACATGGGAGCCTGAGGAGCTTATGATGAAGAACTACCCAAATCTTTTTGTGAGGTAACATTGTGGTAATTTCTAGGAAGGATTTTTTGTAAGGAGGGAATAATGTAACACCACAAAATTTTGAAAATAAATTTAATATTGAATGCATGAAACACCGAGTCTCTAAAAAACACGACTTTTTTATAACCTCTCTTGTAAACATAATTTTTCCACCTCTGTGATTTGAATTTTGAAAAACTGACATACACAGTTGCGTTCAGTAAGATATTTAGAGTCTGATAAGACAAACTTAATTTTTGGTGAATAGTAACATACCCTTATGAATATTAATATGAATATTAATATGACCATTATGAATAGTAAATCATATTATTATTTTATTGTCTTAAGTTTATAAGATAATGATATATTTATTAATTTTTCAAGGTGATATAAAACGAATTATAGTTTTAAAATTGTTATTTTTCGAATAAAATGTGATTTTATTTAAAAATTAAATTAATAATATTTATAAAATTAGTTTAAAAATATGGAGTTAATTTTTGAAATATAAATTTCAAAAAATGGTTAGGGTGAAGTTTTGGTATTTTTCTGAAATACTCAAATTTTTGATGAATAGTAAAATATGGTAATTTACCATATATATACATTATTAGTTAAATTCACTATTCCTAGAATCATGGATGATGTAAGCACACTTGGTTCGAACTCATGTGTATATATTACTATTATTGGTCACAATAATCAATACTATTGGTTGTATTTGGAAAAATAATAAAATAATGAGTAAAATAATGGGAAAACCCACCTCTCCTCCACTATAAAACCCCCATCACTCCCTCTTCCCTTCACTCTTATAAAGCCTTGTTCCTTGTATAAATTATACTCAAATATCCTCCCAAGATTCTCCCCCACATACACAATCCTTTTTTATCATAAAAATACCAAAAAATCTCCCCTAAAGAGGCCCTCAAGTAAGATTAGTTCAAGAGGTAAATTCCTCTTTTCATTTCTTTTATTTCAAGTTCCTTTGTTTTATTTTCTTTTCCTCAACTCCTTTCATACAAATGTTATGATGACTCCAGTACCTTACATGTACTATAATTATATTATGATAAAGTAATAATTATTTATCATCTCTACTTTCCCCTTATTTTATACTAGAAATGAAAACACCATATGAGATGTGTTAATTTATCACATTCAAGGAAAATGGGTTTTCAATTTCTATTACCATCTTCAATTCTGGTCATGAAACCATTTTGAAGGTTGAACCAGACTATAATATATATATATATATATAGTATAACTTATATATGGTTATGGAATCATTTTGTACACGTGATATTAATTTATAGATCCAAATGTGTTCATTGTGATAAAAAAACCGCCAATTAACCCAAACAATTCTCATTAATGTTTTATATAATGATTCGTCTTCAATACCAATAACAAAAAAAACTTTATTACCATGTAATCTTTTTTATTTTCACTAATAACATAAAACTTCTATTCTATACAACCATTATCATTCTACATGTTTATTCGCACATTAATATATGTAAACTGATAATGAAAACCAAGGAAGAAAACACTCCCAAACAATGAAATTGAATCTCTTAACCCATTAAAAGTACATGAATAAACCTAATAAGGTTATAATAAATCAATTAAATTTATATGATATTATATAATCATTAATTTATGACCCTAAATTTTATTATTCAGGTCGTTAAGATCTAGTGAGGAGCACCTTCAGACTTAAGGTAAGGGTTTTCCACCCAAACCTCCATTTTCATTCGAGTTACTTTTATTATCTACTTTCCTAAATTAAATTATTATTAATTCATATGAACTCATCATAATTTTTACGTGAATTTTCTATATATGTGTTCCAACAATAATCATACCTTCATTTATGGGTATTTATATGTTTTAAAAGGATCTTTCAAAAATTCTTCCTGAAATACAATCTCGATTCAAGGGAATTTCTAAAATTCTTACCTATTTTAAAGGGCACTATATAATCTATTTTTAGAAACCATTATTTTTATAAAATAAATTATTTTATTATGAAAATACCATCTTACCTCACTTCTAGTTTTATACAAATATTTTTCCAAAATATCACTTCTTTTGAAAGTAAAAGAGTATTTATCTCAAGAATTTCTCGATGATTTTATAAGACTATATTCATATGTTTAAACACTCTTATTGATTATTATGTATTATTGTGATTACTATTTATGATATCACCTACCATATTTAATTGAATTTTTTATGATTAGTTTGACTGTGGATGTGATATCTTAAAACCATTCACCATTTTACTCCAAATGGTTAGTGTTTATGCTTAATGTTCAGGGAAAGTTATTTACATTTAACATATTGGTTTCAATATGAATGTATATATTGTTTATGTTTATCCCCATTCATATTAGGAATGCATTGAATTTATTATGTGACAGGTGGGGCCTTCTATAGCCTCTCAATGCATCAGTAGGTCTCATGAGACAAATAGATATGGAATTGGCTGAGGACTTTACCATTTTTAGAAATGGTTTTGGTCGAGGCCTTAATAATTTTTAGATGTCTTGTCTAAGGCCTTAAATATATGTTTAAGAATGTCCGACATATTCATTTACATCATTATGAATCTATAAATTCATAGTTCATGTGGTCAATAAATTAGTATAATACCCATGATTATGTTTTATTGTGGAAATATTTACTTAGCTCATATTCCTTCCATAATGTGTTTAAGTTTATTATTTTTAAAGGAATGTGTTTTTCATTATTCACCATGCCTAATGTTTATGTTTATAATATATTTCACTGTATTGTTTACCCTTACTAAGTGGTTTAGATCACCACTTTCTTATGTTCATTTTATCAGGTCATGAAGATGTTTGTTATGAATAACCTGCAGGGATAAACTTATAGTTGTGGATGTTTCTAATTAAAAATATATGTTGTATTTAATTTTAGGTTGTAATGTTGAACTTATGTATATATTTGGATTTCCCAATCTACTAAACTATTTGTTCCTTCAGGATATGTCTTTATTGTAATTATTCCAAGGTAATGTAATAAGGCACCGGCTCTGGGAAACTGGGGTCGGGTATTTACATTATTATTCCAGACAAGTTAGTCCAGAAGAGTTAGAAGAACACTTGATCTATGATGGAATAGATAGAAGTTTTAAATTTTGAAATAAACACAGGGAAAAAAGTATGTAGGTATTGGATAGGATAATAGTGCATTTTATGGACCATCTAATATGATTACAAGTTTGGACAATAAAGAAGACCATATAGTGGATGTGATTACAGACGTGAATGATGATGAAGATCGTATTGAGGAAATGACAGGGTCATTTTAAGATGAACTTCTTGATTGTCCAATATTGTTTGAGAAGTTAAATATTTGTGCAAAGATGCCTTTTTATAGTGGTTTCACTAAATATATAACATTCTCATTCATAATGAAGCTGTATAATTTTAATGTAGGCAATGGATGGAGTGACACCATTTTTATAGAATTACTTTCTCTCTTGAATGAAATTCTCCCAGAAGATAATGAGTTATCAATCCGAACATACAACATCAAACGAATGCTACGCTCGATGGGTATGATCTCTGAAAGAATACATGCCTATTTATATGACTGTATACTATTTAAAAAAGACCAAAATCACTTAGATAATCCCAAAAATGTGGTGCTTCTCGATACAAGAAAGATGAATATAGTTCTACAAAAGTTTTATTTTACTTTCCAATCATTCCAAGGTTTGGGAACCTATATTGAAGTGAAGAGACTACAGGGTAATTGACATGGAATACAGATAAAAGAAATAAATATGAGAAACTAAGTCACCCAGAAGACTCTCCTCAGTGGAAGAGAATCAATCATGAGTATCCTGATTTTGGAAACGATCTGAGAAACCTTTGTATTGTGTTATCTACAGATGGATTGAATCCTTTTGGTTTTCAAAGTAGCACTCATAGTACATGGTTGGTTATATTGGTAAATTATAACATTCCACGGTGGTTATGTGTTAAATGAAAACACATCATGATATCTATGCTTATATTAGGATCTAAACAACTGGGAAATTATATTGATGTTTATATGGTTTCATTGATCTAGGATTTGAAATTATTGTGGGATTTATGTGTTATGTTGTATGATGCTTACAGAAATGAAGATTTCACATTGAGAGCCATGTTGTATGGAATGATAAATGACTTTCTTGATTATAGAATTTTTTTAGGATATAGCATTAAAGGAAATCATGGGTGTCCCATATGCAAACAAGGTACACAGTCAATTAGGTTGAAACATTCATCTAAAATCGTGTTTCTAGGACATCACAGTTTTATACCTTGAACACATAAGTACCAATATTGGATGACATTATTTTATGGAAGTTTAGAAGAATATAAAACACTATATCCACTAAAAGGTGATCAACTATTTAAGAAAGTAAAATATGCAGACACTTCTTTTGGTAAACCATTTTTGAAAAACTATATGAAAACTAGTTGGAATAAGAGATCAGTTTTTTTAATTACCATACTGGAATTGTTTGTACGTTAGACACTTTCTTGATGTTATTCATTTTGAAAAAAAAATGTATGTGATAGTGTCATAAGCACATTGCTAAATGCACCCAACAAAACAAAGGATGGAATTAAGGCTAGGTTGGACATGGTTGACATGAGAATACAAGAAGAGTTGGTTCCAGTGAAGGGTGAAAACTAAAATTTTCTTACTATAGCTACTTACACTCTTTATAGGAAGGAGAGATATCAGTTTTATAACTTCCTGAATGGTGTAAAGTTTCCAAAGGGGTATTCATTTAATATCAAGAACATCGTTTCAATGACCGATTTAAAGTTAAAGGGTCTGAAATCACATGAATACCAAATTTTGATACAAGATATAATTCCTATAGATTAATGTTTCATTTTACCCAAGAATGTCCATTATACATTTAAAAATATTTGTTTCTTCTTCAAATCTATGTGCAGCAAAGTTATAGACCTGGAAAAATTACCGAGTATGGAAGGAGAAATTTCCATCATATTATGTGAATTGGAAATATTATTCCCACCGAAATTCTTTGATACGATGGTTCATTTGATGGTTCACTTGGTGATAGGGATTCAACTATGTGTTTATGTACACTATAGATGGATATACCCCATTGAACGGTATATGAATATTTTTAAAGGATATGTCAAAATCAGAGTTGGATAGAGGGTTGTATTGTGAAGTGATATATTGTTGAGGAAGATATTGAATTATTTACCGAATACCTATATGGTGTGGAAATCTTTGGTCTAACAAAATCTTATCACACTTGGAATCTTATGGGTGAAGGAATTTCTAGAAGATAGGTTGTTACAATCAATATTATAGATCGGGAGCAGTCTCACCTTTACGTTTTTCATAACAGTTTGGAGGTTGACCCATATGTCGAAACCCACAAAGAAAATATTTGGCATTTGAATCCATAAAGGGATAAAAAATAGATATCAAATGCACATAATATATAGTTTATAGGATGGTTTTAGGACCATATATTTAAGGAGTCAAATGAAAATCCAAACTCAATTTCAGAATGAATTTTATGGCTAGAAGGAGGACCAAGTGTGTATGCGTTATCTTATAATTATTATTTAATTAATTTTTATACATTATATACTAATGAACATGATGAAGACAGTACCATGCAGAATAATGGAGTTACACTTGTGGTTGAAGTGATGCATGTTTTCGGTGCTAAGGAAATAAATCCAATTTATAAAAATATGTCATACTCTGGCATCATCAAACAAATATGGGAGTTGGATTATACAAAATTCCAAGTGAAAATTTTTCAATGAAAGTGGGTTGATAATATGAGTACTGTTAAAATATATGAGTTGGGATACGTGAAAGTTGATTTCAGTAAGGAAGGGTATAAATATTAACCATTTATAATGGCATCACAGGAAGTATAATTATTTTATGTTCCAGATCCTAAAAACATAAACTAGTCAATTGTTATGTTATCGACCAAAACCACTAAAGAGTTAGATGAAAATTCAATGTAGGATGACCCTTTCATTGGGACATTGCAATCATTTCGTAGAAGTCTCAATGTAGATGGTGTTTTGTATGTAAGAGGAGAGCATGATGAATGGATTTGGATAGTCAATAGAGGGTTAAAATCCCTTCAGGATTAAAAAATATATTTCAATAACCATATTTTTTTTAATATACAACATGTTACCTTATGTTATTATCTTTTCACTCCTACTTTTATGTAATATAAATTAAATGTTAAACCACTTTTGTAGATAATTACTTCTACACATGAGGATTCTCTCAATACCGAGGCACAACATGTCTCTCAACCTACTGTTTCTCGCTATTCATAGGAACAACATGTCTCTCAACCTACTGCTACTTGCAGTGCATAGGAACAACAAGTCTCTCAACCTACTGTTGCTCGTAGTGTAGAGAACCCACGAGTTTTTTCACCTATTTTTGATGCTCCCAGTGCATGGGTACAACCACCATCTTCACATGTTGATGCTATCACTCTGGAGGAATATATTGATGATGCTAAAACCGATGAAATGGTAGGAAACGAAACACTAGTGGTGAAAAAAAAATAATATTGTCATAGTTTGAAGGTGTTAGAAAAAATCCTTAAAGAAAAAAGCAAAAGGCATCAAATACGAGGTTGAATGGAATAAGAAGGGCCAGCATATTAACCCCAATAAGGCCATGTTCAGTGGTTACATTGGAATTTTCACTCAGCAATGTGTGACGATTGATGTATTCTTGTGGCACTATGTTTTCATCGAGCTTAATACAATAATGTGGGGATATATCATGGTAACATTATGATATAATTTCTTTAATTTACTAAAAAATAAAATAATGAAACATTGACTTACTCTTCATCATCCCTTGTAGAGTTTATTTATTGTAGATGACTTACACAAGGACTATGTATTAAGGGTTACTAGAAGGATTCATAGAGGCTTTCGCACAATTTTAACAAGATATTATCTTAAATATTCTTTAAGTGAAAATAAACATGCACCCAACTCCCCTTTATTCACACCTAATAACCCAAGGAGCATGGAATGTTTTTACTAGCCATCATGCGAAACAGTCTTTTCAGGTACATTATGTTTGGTAATACTTTGTTTGTCGATATGTGTATTAATCACTTTTATTGATAGTTTTTTATTTATGAAATAGAAAATGAGTGATGAAAATATGGAATGAGCAGCAAAACCAGCATAGCCCTACTGTAAAGTAAGGATGAGGTACGTTTCACTTGAAATAAAATTGGTACATATTTAAAATCTACCATAATACCTTTATGTGACATAAAAAACACCATAACTATGTTCCTATGTCTATATTCAAATTGATGAATCCCAATCCAAAGTCACTTCCATCCCAAACCATGTGCTATGGAAGGTGGCATGTGTAAATAACGATGGGATACTAATAGATGAAAACACATAAAAAGTATGTGAAACATGTGTAACTATGACATAATAAATATTTATTTTTATTTAAATGTATATTATATAACAATGATTAATTAATTTCATATATTTTCTATCTTACATAGTCACAATAATTAGAAACATAAAAATCGAATGCAAACATACTTTTGGTGGCCTTGAAGTATCTAGAAAAGTATGGTCGCGTCAGAGGTGTGGGTTTTAGGGTGACACCCTGAACATTTTTTGAGAAAAAAAACAAGAAGATGATCAAAGTGAATAAATGAAAATGATTAGATAAAGAGTATCTATCCTTGAATAAAAAATGAAATGTTATAGAGATATCATAAAAAAATTTATGGTGGAGGGAAAATAAAATAAGCAACTCAAGAACAACCAGTGCGTGAAGATCTGACCCCACCCCCACCTGCTTTTTGGTGAGCCATTCCCCTCAAAAACCTTTCTTAGATAAGGTAATCAATGTTCTAATAATATTTTTTTGTTAATTTTGAATCAAATAGACACTTATATCTTTCCCTTACTAATATTCTATTAGGTGAAAATGATGGTGATTTATATCTATCAACACCAACCCATCACCTTATAGTGAGGGCTACAATGTTTAATATCTAGAATTCCATGCTACACAACAGACCACTTCCAACAGGTCATGTCAAAGTTTTGATTAACATAGCCCTTGAGTTGAGCGTCGAGCTACCTATTCCAATTGATGATGAAGATATTCATAAGGCAGAACAAGATCTTGAAACATTCATCACTTGGCCATCACATCTTCTAAAAAAACATATCGACAAAGAGGTATTCATTTATAATTTATTTTTCAAGATAAACCTCTAATATTTAATGAAAAAAGGTTTGAACCGATTAATGTTATTACAGATAGAAACAATAATTGGTTAAAATAAAGAATGTCTCAAAAACATCTCAAGGATCAACCAAGAAATTGAAATGATCTACCGAAAGCACCTTAAACCCACATGTTATATATTCACATTTATTATCATTGTAGGCTCAGGTGAATACAAAGTTGAATGATGGTGATGCTCACACAGTTTTTTTTTATGAAAATATGTATAGTGGGGAAGGTTCAAATTTCATTAGTGTTGACAATGTAACTGAAATCCTAGAGTATGACTGGCTAGGAAGATCAGTTGTAAATGTATACATGAGGTATGTTTTCGTGATATGATTTTCTAAAAGCTAATATTCTATGATAATTATGACTAAATACATTTCATATTTTTCGAAGGCATATATATGAAAAAAAAATTAAAGGGATTTCCCCATGAACAAAAATTTGGACTCATTAGTCCTCACATCACCTCTACAGAACAAAAAATAGAATTCAATAGAGGGTAAAATAGTGGCAGGCCTACTCAAATCATTTAACAAAAAAAATTATAGATGATAGACTCTTATTAATACCAACAATGTAGGGGTAAAACTATAAAATTTAATCATATCAAATATATTTTAATTTCTTTCATTACTTATTCTTTTTTGTGTTCTTAGGCAGTATTATATTCTCATTGCAATCAATTTAGATACTCCAAATATTTATTTCATGGATTCAATTCTTGGATATCCACAAACCAACCACACATGATGGAATTTTTCAATTTGTAATACACTACATCCAACATTTTATAACTAAAAATCTATTTATATAATTTATATTATCATTTAATGAGGATTCTGTTATGATAGAATAGTGCATGAATATCATCTACTTCATGGAATGAGGCTAGGGGAAAATGACAAGAAACATCATAAGTACTACGGATAGATAAATATCAAGGTATATGTAATAATATTTCACTATCCAAACACATATAAAAAATTACTTTTTTTATCAATGTTTCTGCAGTGTTTGAAATAAACAAATGTAAAATACTGTGGTTATTATGTTTGTAAATTTATGAAAGATATCGTATTCCATGAACAAACCAGTATCCCTGAAGAGTTATTTTTGAAAATAATTATTGTTTCATTTAAAATATTTATTAATCCTTTGTGTATTTATATTTTTTAGTATTACCATTATTGTTGAAAAGACTCATATTCATAATAGAATATAGATTCATTTAGAAATGAATGGGAAACATACCTGATGGAAGAATGTACACAAATAGTATGAATATGTGATTGTTATGACTCGAAGTGTCTATTTTTATTTAAAATTGAAAGTATTTTTAGTAAAAAAATAAGTGACATACTGAAAACAAAGAAAACTCATTATTATTGATTTTATACTTTAGTACAATGATCCATAAGTTATTTGTGAGGTGTAGGAATCAACCGTTCCTAAATCCGACTCACAGTGTGAACGTTATGACTTTAAGTGTGTATTTTTTAGGAAAGAAAGATTATATTAATGGCGAATATCAGCAGTCGTACATGAGCAGAGCTAAGAAGGGAAATTTTCCAGCCATAGTTGGTTGACATCGAAGGGGCCTGAGGCCGCCAGCTGATGGGCCACATTGTTTCCTTCCCTTTTGGTAAAGGAGAAGGTGCAACAAGAGAATCCTAGGTGTAGCGAGTGGATCCTTCTGATGATAAAGCCAAAGTCCTGGAGCCCGGCGTCATTGTGGTTAAGTGTGTATTTTTATATTAAATTAACAATAAATTTAGAAAAAAAGATCAAGTGACATACTAAAACCCAAGAAAACACATTCAGATTATTTTTATACTTTAATAAAATGATCCATCAGTCATTTTTGAAGTGTAGTAATCATCCAAACCTCAATCCGATGAATGGTATGACCAATATGACTAAAAGTGTTTGTTATCAGTTCAAAATTGACATTTTAGTTTTAAACTTCTCACTCATTAAAAAATAAGAAAAATTGATCTGATTATCTTTATAATTTAGGAAAATAATTCATAAGTTGTTTTTGATGTGTATGAAGTAGTCTCATTTCAACCCGATGCACGATGCGATCGGTATGACTCAAAATGCATGTTTCCAGTTTAAAATGTTATTTTAGAAATGAAACACAACTGACATACTAAAAACTAAGAAAATTAATTCATATTGTTTTAATATTTTAGGAAAATGATCTATAATTAATTTTTGATGTGTAGGAATCAACCTCACCTCAATCTGACACACGGTATGACCAGTATGACTCAAAGTGTCTCTTTTTATTTAAAATTGACATTAATTTTAGTAGAAAAACACAACTGCCATACTGAAAACAAATAAAACGAATTATTATTATTTTTATAATTTAGAAAAATGATCCATGAGTCATTTTTTATGGGTATGAATCAAACCCACCTTAATACAACACACTATATGGCCGGTATAAATCAAAATGTGTTTTTTATTTAAAATTGACATTAATTTAAGTAAAAAAGAACAAGTGGCATACTGAAAACCAATAAAATGATTTTGGATTGTTTTGATAATTTAGGACAATGATCCATGAGTCATTTTTGACATGTAGGGATCAACCAAACCTCAATCTGACTCATGATGTGACCGGTATGACAAAAGTGTTTGTTATCAGTTTAAAATTTACATTTTAGCTCAAAACATGTCACTCGCTGAAACCAAGAAAATGCTTTCTGATTTTCTTCATAATTTATTATAATGATTCATAAGTTCTTTGTGACATGAATGAATTAGTCTCATATCAAAACAATGCATGATGATACCATTATGACTCAAAAATCATGTTATTAGTTTGAAATGATATTTTAGTAAAAAAAACTGACATACTAAAAACCAAGAAAACACATTTGGATTGTTTTGATACTTTGGAACAATGATCCATGAGTCATTTTTTACGTTTATGAATCAACAACACCTCAATATGATGAATGATGTGATCGGTATAAGTCCAAATGTGTTTTTATTTAAAATTGGTACTAATTTAAGTAAAAAAGAACAAGTGAATACTAAAAATAGAGAAAACACATTCACATTATTTAGATATTTTAAGACAATGATACATGAGTAATTTTTTATTTGTAGGAATCAACCTCACATAAATCGGATGCACAGTGTGATTAGTATGACTAAAAGTGTTCGTTATTAGTTTAAAATTGATATTTAGCTCAAAAAAATTCACTCATTGAAAACCAAGAAAATGCCCTCCGATTATCTTCATAATTTATGAGATTGTTTCATAAGTCCTTCATGAGGTGTATAAAGAAGTCTCACCTCAAACCAATGCACAATGGGAGTGGTATGACTCAAAATGTGTGTTTCTAGTTTGAAATGATATTTTAGTAAAAAAACACAACTGGCATACTGAAAACTGAGCAAATGAATTCGGATTATTTTGATACTTTAGAAAAAAAATCTATGAGTCATTTGTGACATGTTGGAATCAACAAAACCTCAATAAAATTAAGGATTTTATTGGTATAAATCCAAATGTTTCATCTAAATTTGATATTAATTTTAGTAAAAGAACAAGGGACATACTCAAAACCAAGAAAAATCATTAGGATTATTTTGATATTTTAGAACAATGATCCATAACTCATTTTTGACATATAGGAATCAACCCCAACTCAATACAATGCATGGTGTGACTTATAAATCTCAAAATGTGTCTTTTTTTATTAAAAATTGACATTTTATAAATATATTATTTCATATTAATGTTTAATTTATTTCATTATAGTATTACTAACATAATATTTGTTTTATTATATAGGTGGAACCTTTTTCCTGAGTTGGTAAGATTTGTTCGACATCTAATACCATGGGTGAACATTTTTGAGAGGGGATCACGGATGTTAAAGGATGAAACATTAATATTTTTATCTATTTTTTGAATAATTCTAAATGAAATTATATAAAACATTGTTTGAAATGTATATAGCATGGTTTTACAAACCATTGTGTGCACTACTTTGTTCTTGTGTGCACTGTGTAGGTGTTATTTTGTGTAGGTGGTGTGTGTGTTTTATGCAGGTGTCGATGGGTGTGTTGTTATATAAATAGCACATCACATGTAGCTAGACCTTTATCAGTTCAATTTGGAGCACTCATAAAGGCCCCCTTTATCAGTTCTATTTTTAGCACTGATAAGGGGTCTCTTTTATCCACGCTAAAATAGCATTGATAAAGGGGGCCTTTATCAGAATTTTTTTAGTGCGGATAAAGGAATACCTTTATCAGTTCTTTTTAGTGCTCATAAAGGTGACCCCCCTTTATCTTCACTGCAATTAACAACACTTTTCTAGCATTGTTAAAAGTGGTTTCTAGCACTTTTAAAAGAACTATATATAGTAGTGGTGGCCTAAAAGTACTGGTGGATGCCACCTCGAACCGAATCTTCCCCATCCTGCACACCATCATCATCATCATCATAGAAACTATTTAGGAGCTTTCCAATGGGATGCATAAGAGATGCATGCATCGAGTGGTGGTGAATAGTAGCAGGGTGAGAAGAACATTGGCATTCTTCCTGAACCCCTAGGTGGACAAGGTGGTGGATGCACCCCCCAAACTGGCGGGGGACTCTAGAAATGGTTGAGTGTGCCCAGACTTTACTTGGATTTAGCTGAAGGAATTCACCCTAAAACATTATTTTGGTGATGAGGACACCCTCAAGGCCTTCTCAGACTGGGTCCAAAATAAGCTCATCCACAGAAACTAGCTTCAGCAGACCGCGCACTGCGATTCTTCTTCCAATGTCCAGTGATGCGCTGATACAATATCTTAATGAGGAAAAATACTGTATGTTTTATATTTTGATCTTTGAATATTACCTGTATAATAAAGTGTTGGGATATAAACCGGTTTACTTAAAAACAATATAAAAAGAATAATCATTTTTGAGAAAGACTAAATAAGTTAAAAAATAGTGCCAAAAAGTAAAAAACACAGTAGATTTAAATGGTGTAAACCTTTTTTCCCTACTCCATGAAAATAACACCACCGCAAATTACTTATTATTATACAAAAGGAAAAAAAATAACATATAGAAAAATATAAAAAAATAAATAAAACCACACATGAGGACTAGAGAAACTATCTGAGAACAGGGAATTTGTCACCCCAAGAGCCAATGGTGAACTCTGGCTTGGATTTAGCAACACACTCCCCCAAACTAGACAAAATCACACACGCAACCCCGAGAACCAGAAAAAAAAAATAAAAACAAAAAAATATCAAAAAACGTATAAGACGAAAGGAAATCAATGAATTACAAAACCATAAGCATTGAGGAAGATGCACCTCTACCCAGGATGGAAGATATTGAACAGGAAAAGGTCCACACATAGCTCGTGAGTCCCGAGCTCTATATCGAAGAAGGTCACCAGAATAGGGGTGAAGAGGTGTTGAAACTGAGATCTGTAAAGGGTTACACCTCTCTCTAAGCTCTTTGGAATGAAGTTGGGAAGGATGAAGAAGAACTGTGGGGTAAATCTCTCACCTCAACAAATGAAATGAGGACACAATAAAAGTGAAGAAGGGGAGGAAACAAGGGATTTCAGATGCTACAAATGAGGTGGACACATGGAAAGTAGATCAAGTGTGGAAGGATCTAAATGATAAGGCTGATGCAATAGAAAACGGAAAAGTTGATCCATGCGGCAATAGACAACTGGATGGGTTGTGCAATGTGAATCATCGAAGGATCAAACAAACACAAACACCAAGAACCAAATCCATCAAATGGAAGCTGATCAACAGCTCATAAAAAATCAACAACAGATCACCGGGGTGGCAAGCAGGGGAAAAGCAGGCCATCAATAGAGGGTCTAAGGAAACAACCCAACAAGAATCCCACACCACGGTCCAGCACACTCCAATATGGAGTTCGACGAATAGAAGGCTCGACAATAAATATAATTTTCATAATAATAATAAAACACATAATTTTAAATGACAAAATAAAACTAAGTTTTAATTTAGAAAACCCAAAAATTAACAAATCTCCACCTTTTCCAAATTACAAATAAAACAAACAATGATGGTGTTCTTGAACCCCCTAACTATCCTACTAGTGGGTTCAGATAGTTTTATTTAACAGAAAATAAACCTAAGTCTATCAAATATTCCTAGCATGTATTCACCTAGTGAGTTCCATAGTGGCACACAAACTATTCATACCCACACTTTTACTACTTAATACTAAAACATTATCATATGGTAAACTAAATAAGAAACCACATTAAATAGCGATTACACAAATTACCTTCGTTTCATCTAAAAACAACAACTCCTGAGCATGAAAATTCCTATAAATAAGATAATCGTTCTCAGGGGTAAATCAAAGTGAACAATGAAAAAAAACAAATCTCATAATGCCATAGTAAAAAAGCAGTAGAAAATAAGTCACAACAACCACAAAAAAGGAAGCCAATAATAAACCCTCCACCTAATCTCAAATAGCTTAGACTAGCCCACAAAACCCCTTTTTTCCCAACTGGGTTCCCCTACTAAGACAAGTACAACCAGTCCTAGGATTGTAAGAAAAAAAGCAAATAACCCATTACTAGTTATAATGCAGGTGCTGCAAATAACAACTAAATAATTTCCAAAGTTTCATACTCAGTACATACCACATGGGACTATGCCATACTGTCTCTATTTTTCAAATTAGGACAATACCTTTTTATGTGGACAGTATTGCCACACTCAAAACGCTGGAAACTCTTAAACCAATTCTTATCATTCCTTCCTCTATTTTTCATAGTACCCCTAGTATACATTAATTAAGGTTCATTTTTAACACTATTAAATTCTTCCTTTAAACCATGTGTTTGAAGATCCCAAGATAACACAACAGATTTAACTTCCTCTAAATTAATGGAATCCCTACCATACATCATGGAATCTTTCAATGAATTAAAAGAATCATCAAGATAAGTTAACAGAATTAAATATTGATCTTCATCTTTAACTTCTATGTAAATAATAGCTAAATCCAACAAAACTTTATTAAACTCATCAATATGAACTCGCACAAAAGAGTCAGAAGTCATCTAAAAATTATATAACCACATCTTTTTATACAGTCATCCAAGAAAGTATTTGGTCATTTACAAATGTTCAAGTTTAAACGAAATAGATGTAGCAGTGGTTTTATGTGAAACTTCACGCAAAACATTATCTCCAAAGGTTAAAAAAAGAGTACAGTGAGCCTTTTCCAGTATACTAGTGTCGACATCAACTAAAGAAGTGGTAGACTGACCATTAATAGTCAAAACCCAAAATTAACATAAAGGAAGACGAAACTTTCTAAGATTCACATCTATTTCTCATTTGATTAAAGTTGAATGATTTTCACTCCCTTCATCTTCAATTGATTTTTTTTATAAAATTATTACTATTTTTGACATTATTATTATTATTGTTCTTAACCATACTTTTATTATTAAATAAACAAAAAGGCCACATGCTCAATTTGAGTCACTCCACCCCATCCCATTATCCATTTTAAAATTAAATAATTCCATAATCATCACATAGAGCTTCTACTTTTATTTTCACAGGAACATATTTGGAAAAGTGCTTGAATTGAGGGGGAGTTTTGAATTAACCCTTAAGCTTCATTTCCAACATGCTTAAATTATTTTTTTAAGTTCTTTGATGCATATATTCTTGTGCATTCACTGATTGCACATTCAAAAGCAAGTTGGGGGGATTGGGGGGTGTTGTGTATATTGTGATTTGAGAATAAACACATACTCAAGGTGACATGCTCCCTTTGAAAACATTGAAACTCTTGTTTATGACACTTGAGCATTGAGAGTTAATAGGATATGACTTTCATTACTATATAATAATGAATATTTGGTGCTGGCCTTTATCAGCAAAACAAAATCTTTGAAAAAGGGGTTGTTTTATCAATGCTAATTAAAAGTGTTGATAAAGAGTTTCTTTATTTACTATAAAAAATACGTTTAATATATATATATAATTTTCTTAAATATGATTTATATAATACTAAATATGCATTTAAACTTAATATATAATATATTTAGTAAAAAATATCTTATACGTTAAATAAAAAATTAATATTAATTGACATTTAATAACAATTTTTTATATCAATTTCATTTGTTTTTTCAATATAAAAAATATATCAAATAATAAATATTTAATTGTTAAGAAAAATATTGATTAAATGTTTATTTACACTTAATATGTCATTAATTAATTTCACACATAAATATATATATATATATGAAATTAATTCAATTTTATAGAAACACACATACACAAATAATAAATTGTTAATATTATCGTTTTACATTTTTATTTATTAATATTTATTATTTATTATATTATGTTTTTAAATATTAAATTTTATTCATATTTTATATTTTTATATAATATATACTATTAATATTTTAAAATATACATTTTTTAAATTATTCATTTATTTATTAGTTATTTATTTAATATCTTCTTATTAATTTTTAATTTATTCAATTTTAATTTTAATTTGTTTCATGTTTTTGTAATTTATTCATTTTTAATTTTTATTTGTTTAATATTTTTTGATTTTATTCTTTTTTTGATATTTATTTTTACATATTTATTGATTAACATTTAATGTTTTAAATATGGTGGTAATTTTCATAATTAATATATGAAATCATTTTCATTTAAATATATACTAATTTTAATTTTTTTAAAAAAATTATACAATTAATAACTCTTTTTCACTTTTTAATATTTTTTCAATCTATTAATTTTAAATTAAATATTACTCAATTTTTAAATTAAATTTCATTAATATTTTTAATATAGAAATATATTCATATTGATATATATATATATATTATATTTCTTAATATATAATATTTTCTTAAATATGATTTATATAATACAAAATGGGACTTGACCCCGGGACCTTGCCCTTACCCCCTAAGCCCTTACGAACCCACCACCAATAGTGAGGAATGTATTTAAAATGACGAGTCATATATTTTTTAAAAATGGTTTAGAAAAGATTAAAAATTAATATTAATAAAAAATATTGACTTGTAGTATCGATGTACGTTTAATAACATATCATTTTAATGACATTTTTTCAATTTGACATATATCAAACTTATGACATATATAAATATATTAATTTCATGCACGTATATACATAATTAATGAAATTTAATATAGAAACACACACACACACATAAAAAACACACACACACATAACACTACTATAGATCAGGGCAAGGGAAGCGTCTTCTTTTATCAATGCTAAGCAGAAAGCACTAATAATGGTGTATCCTTTATCAGTATTATTTAACGATGATAAAATATAGATTTATCAATGCTATTCTAAGCACTCATAAAAGTTTTTAATAAAAATATTATTAATATATACATAATTGTTATATTTATATTCAAAAATAATGTTTATTTATTTACATTAATTAAAAAATACATTTTTATAGTTAATATAAATTTGATATATTAATATATATTTTTTAATAATTCAAATATATATATATATACAATGTTTTAAAAAAAGTATTTATATGATTATAAATATATATATATAATTATAAAATTATAATATTTTTTAAATTAATAAATATATTTATTATATTTATAATTATATATTTATAATTATATATAAATACTTTTTAAATGTGTCTATTTATAATTATAATTATAAATAAATAATTTATATATATTTAAATAAATATATGTCTCCTATGAATTTGGTCAATAATATATATATATATATATCTCAAGAGATAATGAAGATATTTATGGACATGATTGGCGTTGTTTATGTTCATATATTGATGTGTGAGTATAATTGATGCTATATGATAATAAGTTTATTTATGTACATGATTGTGAGTTGTTATGTTTCAAATATTAAGATTACCTATATTATTATGACGTATGTATATATTATGTATTCATGACTCGTGAATGTTTATTTATACATTGACACCCTTATTATTCATGGTTTCCATATATGTGATGACTCATTTTTTATGATCTATAATTACTAGGTATGATTCACTCATGTTATACCCATAAACTTCTTATGTTCTCATAAATACTTATAAATTTACAATAAATATATTTAAATAATAAATATATTTATTATATTTATAATTATAAAATTTTAATTATATATAAATACTTTTTAAATATATTAATTTATAATTATAATTATAATTATATATATATTTATTTAAATAATTATAAAATTATAATAAATAATTTTATTATAATTTTATAAATATATATATTTATATATTAATAAACAAATAAATATTTATATATATTTATAATTATATAAAATTATTTATAAAATTATTTATTTATAGTTAAAATTATAAATAAACATATATTTATTTAAATAATTATAAAATTATAAATATAATAAATATATTTATTATAATTTTATAATTATAATTAAAGATATATTTAAATAATTATAAAATTATAATAAATATATATATATTATAATTTTATAAATATATTTAGTATATTTATAATTATATATTAAATATATATATTTCAATCCGCACTTATAGAAGCAAACAACTGCGCAGATCTAGACCAGAATTCATGGTCTCATGCTTTGGCATCATGTTATTCTTAATGGTATTGTTTTCTTCCACTAATAGAAAAATACCCTATACTAATGGGTTGGATGACCATTGGCTGGTTTGGCGTTGGGATTGGTCTATACCAATAGTTCTGGAAAAACCATTAGTATAGATTATATAAAAAACCTATACCAACGGTTTAATAAAACCGTTGGTATAGGTAATGCAAAAAAAATCCCAGCTTGGTTTTGATCCCATCACCTCCCGTTTATAATCCAACAACCTAACCACTAACCTAACATGACTTTTGTGAACATAATTTCATAAATATATATATGTATATTCATAAGTATGTTAAATTTTTATTTATTTAATGCTACTATATAAAAGATTCCATAAAAAAATATATGTGTACCTATACCAACGGTTTTGAGAACCGTTGGTATAGGTTCTTTTATTTTTTGAGATATACCAACAGTTTTGGTGTTACTGTTGGGATAAGGTGGACATATACCAACGGTTTGGCTAAAAAATTTGTTATAAGGTCACTATAATGGACATATACCAACAGTTTTTTCCAAAACAGTTAGTATATATCCATATAAGTGATCTATACCATCAGTTTTGGATAAATCGTTGGTATAGGTCAAAATTAGTGACTTATACCAATGGTTTTGTCCAAACCATTTGTATAGGTCCAAATTAGAGACTTATACTAATTATTTTGGCCAAACTATTGGTATAAGTTCTATTTCTAATAGTGTTCATTGATGCTCCCATTAAGATGGATGCGAACACAATTGAGGGGAAGTTTGGGTGTTTTATAGGGTTCTTATGGATGCTGCCATGCTCAATGCTTTTCCTGACTCTGCCACCTTGTTGAAAATAGTGTTAAAATTGAGGTGCAATTTGAATATGAATTTATTCCATTATTCTATAACTTCTGCATATTTGTGGGGCATGAGGTCTCTAATTTTAAGAATTTCTGTAATATTCAAATCAAGCATTCTACCTCACAGCCTACTGGTAAGAAACCCCCTGCCACCTCATGCATGAGGAAATAAGCAGTGAGTGATGTTGGTCTGAAGGGTAATGGTATTGAACAAACATTATCCTAGAAATCATTGGAATCATTCCCTACTAATCCTCCTAGGATGGATGCGTGCTTGATTGAATCTTCTATTGTTGATATTAGACAACCTCTAAGGAAGGCTGACATTCATGAAGCTGGTGACGACATAGTCTCTTTTAAATATGTCCTTATTGGAAGTGGTTCCAAGCATGGAGGCACGAAAGGAACTATTGACAAGGATGGTGTTCAATTGGTTTAATATAAAAAATCTAATCATTATGTTTCTCTATCCATGATGGGACAAAACGTTCTGTCCTTGGATAGGGCTGATTCAAATGGAATTGATGTTCTTGGGAATGTTATTCCTTTTTAGATTGACCCATGTGGGCTGAAAGTGATTGATGGGATGTGCACAGGCAAGGATAAGGAAGTTATGGAGGGTGGGAATGTCCTCAAGGGGATACAAAATTTCCTTGTTGAGAGGGAAGAACCTAAAGGAACTTTGAATCAAAAATCATGGAGATTGGGTAGGCATCCAAAATGTCATGGTTGAGAATGTGTCATAGATGAGTGGGTTGCAGGGCTGGGCTGAAATGTGAATACCATGTCTTCTTTGATGGAATTGAAGTGCTGAATCACTCTGGAGAATGAAATGATCAAGGAGAAGTACTTTGTGATCTTCAATCAAAGGAACTCACAGTGAGAGTGAGAATCTACTGATGATGATGATGGTTATGAACATGATTATGAGAATGATCCTTTTCTTGATTTGTATTTTTTTTTTCTTTTTCTATAAGGGCATGCCTCTTTATTTGACTTCATCCATCCTCTTTTCTATGGCCATATTTATTTTTTCTAATAATTTCTTAGGAGCAGACCCGCATGTCTTATAAACCTTTTGGGTATAAAATTATAATAAATATATTTAAATCATAAATATATTTATTATATATATTTATATATTAGGTGCTTTGGGTACAATTACATTAAACACACACACACACTACACACACACACACATAAGAAAGGTTTTCCATATCCCCCCAAGTAATAGCCCACCCATCAAGCCTTATTTATTGACTACATGTCCTGAAGGCATAGTGGGAATGAAGCCCATTATATAGCCCAATGGCTCACAAACTAGCCCGAGGGCCTAGTGCGGCACCATGTATGCATCATACTACCTGCGTCACCAGGCTTGCGTCATACCTGCGTCACCGCCTGCCTATTAAAATTTTCTCCCACCCAGATTTGAACCCGAGTCTGATGCATGATTAAGGGTAGCCTTTTACCACTCAGGTAAGCCCCCAACTGCAAATCGGAGGGTGAATTTATAATTATATATTAATAATTATATATATGTGATTTAAATATATTTATTTATAATTATAATTATAAATTTATATATATTTAAACAATTATAAAATTATAATAAATATATTTAAATAATAAGTATAGTTATTATATTTATACTCAAAATGGTGCAAACCATAGGCATAAGCCCGTGACCCCAAAAATTTATATTTATAATTATATATTTTTATATATTGATATAAGTATATGTAATTATATAAATATAACAAATTAGTGCAGACTATGAGATATTATTATATAAACATATTTATAATTATATAGAAATATGTTTCAATATAAATATTTTAATTATAGTTAGAAATAAATAAATATGTGAATGATTATAAAATTATAATAAATATATATATTTATATATTAATATATATATATATATATATTTATATACTAATATATATATATTTATATATTTATATACTAATATATATATATATTAGGTGTTGGGGGTACAATTACATTAAACACACACACACCACACAAATAAGCCAGAAAGGCAGACCATAACCTCCCCAAGGGATAACTCACCCATCAAGCCTTTATTTATTCTCAACATGGCCCAAAGGCCCAGTGGGCATGAAGCCCATTACATGGCCCAAAAGGCCCACAAACTGGCCTGAAGTCCTAGTGCAATGTCATGCCTACAACATACTGCTTGCATCATCAGGTCTACGTCACTGTTTGCTTGTGTCATGCCTGCGTCACCACCTGACAATGAAAATTCACTCCCACTCGGATTTGAATTCAGGTTTGATACAGGATTACAAGGAGTCTTTACTACATGGGAAAGCCCCCAACTGCTTAATATATATATATATATATATATTTATATTTATATTTATATTTATTCTTATTCTAATTCTAATTCTTCATCATTTTGGTTGCTACTTTGATGCTTCCAATAACTAGATTATATTTCATTAACTTCAACATAATAATAATTTTTGGAAGTTATGAAAGCTCCATCATTTTGTCTTTTTGAGATATTATATTAATAACTTTCCAAAATATGGAATTCTTATAAATTTTTGAAAAAACTAGTAATAAAAAAAATGTATCCAACTAGATGATATCTTATGCTTTGATACCAATTGAGAGTCCTAGGGGATCATGTAGTCACCCTGGAGGTGTGAATCAGGGGCGAAAAACTTTTTAACAATTAAATTCAACCTATTTTTTTTACTTCATTTAAGTTGATAAAACCTCTATCATCAGTTTGAGTGTATAGATCTTTAATAATTATCCCTCACCACTTTTAATTTATAAATATAATGTAAAATAAAAAACACACGTGTATTTTTACAAGGATCAACGTCAATGTGAGAAACTACTCTTTGTCACGTTGACACCTATAGAGCCACACATTTTCCACTATTAATCTTATTATCAATTCCAAGTGGTGTGTGAATTTTTCATCCTTAACCCATAGTGTTCACCCCACATAATAAATTATGAATCCAAAATATTATGTATGTGGTTTAGCTATCTCCCAAAAATCTCCTTCTATCTCCTAGTAGGAATGATGGCATTGTTTATACTAGAACTACCAATCTTCAGTAGTTTTCCTCAAACTTAATCATGGATATAACTTTGACTACCAAGTGAAATTTCTCTAAAATTTCATGCATATAGACCCATCCTTTGCTTCTGATAAACTTAATTTTGGATCTATCTCACCACCTTGAACTTCAATATATATAACTTATACTAGTTAACACGTGACATAATTCTGGATAAATTCATAGATCATGCGTATTGTGAGCTGAGATTAATTCTATGGGATTTATTTGATCATATTTTCTAACGCAAATCCCCCGTTATTGATTGTTTTCCAAGAGCATTTGGCCAACAATTATAAACCTTTGTTCTTGTGCATTTTCGCTCTCTTTTCTTCAGATTCTACATCGTTGGATCCCTATGGTCCTGGCTCAACATTTTCAGGTGGTCCCAAACTCGATCGAAGCCCCAGATTTGAGGAAAATCAACAACCAAGGATAAATCAGTGTAGATTGGGAACCAAGGTGCCAAGATATATGATTGTTTCTTTTTTGGGTATCGTAGGAGGCGTAGTAGTTCACGGAAGGGACCACCGGCGTGAAATGACAGCGAACGGCGGTCGGCAGTGGCAGAGTCACGGGGTGCGGCAGACGCAGTCAGATTCAGGTTAGGTCAGTGGGTCAGATCCGGGTCGAGTGAGACAGATTCCAGTTGGGTTAATCGGGGAAAAGATAGGTGTGATTGACTATGTGGTACATTCAACCATGAGACAAAGTAGCAGGTGGAGTTTTCGTGGGCGCAACAACCGCGCGACCAATCCACAGGTGGTTAACCACAATGGTCGGTTGGGTGTGACAGGTTGACTGATCACGACGATCAGTCTAAGGGCGGTCGGTCTGCGCGATAGGTGGACCGACTGCGGTGGTAGGTTGACTGAACGTGGAGTTAGGTGGACCAACCCCAATGGTATGTGGACCGACCGTGGTGGTTGGTCCCCCGGCCTCCACAAGTCTGTGGGCAACTTCGTTCAAATGACCATAACTCCTAAACAGAGCATCCAAATGATGTGTTGTTAGTGGCAGTGTGACCCTGATTTTAAGACGGTCAACTCAAGAATAATTTTAGGTACCTTCTTTATATATTAGGATATTATTTTTACTAGTTTGGAATAGTAAATTTTGAGTACGTTCCCTAGGTCCTTTACTCGAGGGTACAGTGTGGCATTGCATCGACATCATTGTCTTGTAATCCCCTTTAGAGGTAGAGTCTCAGATAGAGTTGTGGAATCCATATACGAGACTTGAGTGTGATCCTCTATCATCCGTAGTGGATTTTTTGGAATCATTATGATCTACTTGAGTAGGTTTTTGATACTTCATCTAGTGGACCGCATCATTAGAGTTTGTGAAATCATTGGCATATGATCCCCTACGTAGCGGGTCGATCCAGATTGGGTTTGTGGTGTCCCCCAGTGGTTCTGGGCATGACCCCCTCTCTGTGTATCATATTATTCTATGACTAATTAATTATCTTTGGGAAGGGTCCAAATGAGATAGACCTCTTCATCGAGTGTCTCTAATGATATCATGGCTCAAGGTGCGAGTTCTCCCAGAATGAGCATGCTTCGAGCAGAATCTTATGGCTAAAAGTTGGTTATGATTTCTTGATGGAATGGTGTCCCTCCTGAGTATATTTTTGTTCTATTTTGGTTTCTGCTATACATATATTTTTATATCTTGTATTGAGTTGACTATACTTGGTGCTTTGTGTTTAGTGTTTTCAGGGTGTCCTGCTGAGTATTGTTATACTCACCCATGCACAGGATTTACCCGCACGTGTCTTGTCTTGTACAGATGTAGGCCCTTTTGGAAGTTTCTTGGGAGGACATGGAGCGGGTGGAGCATACCTTTGACATAGTCCTCACCCTTGGAGTAGGTTGCACTTCTACAATTTCATTTAGACTTATGTTATAGACTCTTTGTGGTGGGATTTTATTTTGCCCTATTTACTTTTCCATTACCTCATAGTGTACCCTAGTTGTGAGATCTTAGTTGTATTCGTGAATTCTATCTGTTGTTTTACATTTCATAATTGTATGGCTTGGATATATGTGTGTGTGTACAATTAGTTTAGGCTAACACCTCCCATTTGTAGGAAGTTCCTACTCGGTGCTAGTCACCAACCCCTGGCCTATCGGAGGCAGGTTTGGAGTAGTCACGATAGGGGCCCCTCTGGGACAGGTCATGACAGAGTGGTATTTAAAGGAGGTCGGTTCTACTTTAGGATTGAGAGTTTGTGAGGTTGGTTTGGGGAAATAGTGTTAAGTGTTTTGAGTTCATCTTTCAGGCTAGGGACTCCAGTGTCGGTGTGGCAGCCGACATATCCATACAACAGGGCTCAGGGTACCTTCTTTTCGACTCGGTATATAAAAACACTGGCTGCATGGAAAAATAATGGTACATGCGTATACACTATCAGGAGATTCCAAATGAGCCCCCATCTCATTATCACTTGTACATCACTGGAAATCCCTTAGCCACATTAAGGGAATATGGAGGATCAAACCCCCCACATGTGATGCAATACAGAAGGTGGCAGACAACTCATCCTCCACCTTAGATTGCATAAATTTAATACATTTTAAAACTATTACATCTTAATAAATGAAATTGGATGAATATTAATCATGTAAATTAAAAATATATTAATAATATTAAAAATTAATAAATAATTATGTATAAAAATATATTAAAAAATGCAAATATTAAAAAAAATATTAAAAATTAAAAAATATTACAAATTAAATAATATTAAAAATAAATTAATTAATTTGAATAAATTTTAAAAAAATATTTAAAAATGTGATTCCATAACATTAATTATGGAATTACAGACACATAAAAAATTAGTAAAAATAAATAAATAGATAATATTGACTATATAGATAAAAATTTATTAAAAATGAATTATATTGACTACAAAAAAATATTAATAATTAAATTAAATACACACACATATATTCAGAATGAATAAATTAAAATAAATATGAATACATGATTTGATTAATTAGGTTTTGATGAATAAAATTGTGGGTCCATCTCACTGAGATGAACTGATAAAGTCATATAAAAATAGATCAATATAATGACATAAAGAAATACAATGGTGATCATAATGAATGTAGGTGGGTCTAAGAGTAAGAACACCCTAAAAAGAAAGACCCTCTTACTAATTGGAACTGGGGTTGGAATGAAAGTGTAAGGAATTTTAATGGGGTCGGTAGAGGGAAGAAACTACTACAAGTAAAAATCTTTTGGCCCCATCATACGATGGAAAGGAATTTATTATTATGTATTTACTTCATTAAGATTTCAGTTTTTATTATGTTTAGTATTATGTAAATATTATGTTTAGTATTATACGTTTCTTTCATTAAGATTTTATTTTTTATTATTATATGTATGATTGTTTTACTTTTCATATATATATATATTGAGGAATAGGTTATTAAATAAATGTAATATGTATTGATTATTTACTCTATTATATTTTTTATTCCTTATGTATTTATGATAGCTTCTATCATATGCTTTACCTTACTAAGAATATGATCTCACTTGTTTTGTTCCCTTCCCCCATGATATGAATAAGGAATATTTGAATGATTTTCAAGGATACAAGAATTTTTGTCGTAATATGTTTTTATCTTCTATGCAATATATAAATCATGTTTGTATCTAGTTTTCATTGATATTTTATGGTGTGATCCCTTATATCTTGTACTAATGTCATAAATTAAACATCATCTATGGGTTACTGGAGTTGGAGTTGCTATAATAAATCTCCTAAAATCTCCTCCTTATTTTTCACTCTCTATTTTCTAGGTTGCCTGGAAATCTCCTCTTCACTCTTTCCTTATAAGCCTATATAGATCCCCTTTTTAATTATATTTTCTTACACACCCTTACAAACTATTGTGTGTAGTTTTAGATAAATCATTTTGATTTTATCCAGGGTATGGGATCAAGAAATTCATCCACTCACTTTTTATGATTATTCTATGTGTTATCCTCACTTAAATGTAGTGATTGTAGGTTCCAGGAGCAGTGGAAGCTCATGGGTGGATGTGCCCACTTGGATTTTTATCATTAGTGATGATCAATCCGGGATCAATACGACGATAAATGCCAGTCTCCATAGATTGATTCACAGAAATGGACAAAGAAGAAGAAAAGTCCCGGAACCAAAAAAGTGCATCACCATAGGTTGATTATAATTAATTTAATTAATTGAAAAGAATTACCTTTTGGGTGTTCTTTCTTAGTTGATATTCTTGATCATGTTCCGATGTGATTCGTCGTTGCATCGCAGAAGCCAAGTGTAGACATCCTCTAGCGGTGATCCACACGTGTGCCTCATATCTCTGGACGTCGCCAAAGCAATCTCCGGGTCCTAGCATGGAGAAACCTTTGATTGAGTTGTCCTCCTTAGATCATCTTGATCCGATGGAAGATGATATCTCTTAGTCTTGAGAGAGTTATTGGAGGAAAAGGTTCTTTCAACCTTGAAATAATTCTCTAGAATTGTTGTTCACAACGATTCTCTTGTCGGAAAAGAGTTGGGGTTGTGAGGATATTTATAATCGGGTTTGAGGTTGTAGAGTTATGACAATAAATAAACACGTTATGCGTTTTATTTGTTTCATTGACTCTTATTGAAAAACCCCATGTTGAATAATTAAATCCTTGACATGCGCCCACACTGATTATAATAAATATCATTTAATAAAACAATATTATATCCTCAAAATCCCGACTGGAAAACTACACATCGTGTAATCATTAATAAACGACGTGTACTTTTTTTCCATAAAAATACACAATGTGTGATCATTAATACACAGAGTGTACTTGTTTTCCCTGAAAAACTACATGGCATGTAATCATTAATACACGACGTGTATATCTTGTTTTTCATTTCCTTCTTCCTCCATCATTAAAACGATTTAGGCTTCCTTGAATAATTATTAAACCACATATGGGAATAATATTTATTCTACTTGAGATACTTGGATACACTTAGTGTGTGACCCTCTAGGACTCTTTCTCTTGGAATTAGGAGAGCTTTCCTAATGTCCAAGATTACTTTCTAGAAACGGGTCAAGGCACCCAAGAGAAATAAGTTGATGCCGCATTAATGTGTCACCTCATACGAAATCTTACCGTGTAATTTAATCCCTTTGTATCAATATCTCATCAAGAAGATTTCATGGTAGTGTCATAAACCTATATGCTTGATCCGTCATTCTTTGACTACCTAAAATAAACTTATTGTTTCACCATGGACATGAAATTTTGTGTGATGGTTCCATTTCAATCAAAGGGCTGAGATATCAAAATCCATAAATGGAAGGGAAAAATCCTTCCTCGACTTATCCATTAACAACATGTCATTCATGACGCACCCAATGTACCCTACTTCCTTCCAACTATCTTCGTGACGGTTTTCGTCAGCAAATCTAAGTGTGCAAGTCATGACATGAGTTAATGATAATCTTCCAGTCTAAGGACCATTACACACACTCGCATATAGCAATGTTCGATGACACCAAAACATACAGAATTACTACTGGCGGGTCTGTTCTCATAATATCTCATCTTGGAGATTACCAAGTGCGAAATCCATGATAGAGAGTCTTGACTTCTTATGAGTACTCTCACATGATGGTTTGTATACTATGTGTCATATCATAGTATGTCATCCAACCACAGAACTTTATTTAAGAATATTTGTTATAGCATTTCAAGGTTCTCATCATAACGGGGATCTGCCATGACCTTATCAATGCAACAAATATTCCAGGACATTATTATATTATAGTCATGCAGAACAATGAACAATATATAATAAGTGAACATTCATGTAATCAAAGTAAAAAATAGTTGGTTCTCAGGACACCAACCCTAACAAACTTCCACTTGGACTAGCCAAATGCCTACGATTTTTAGTCTGCTAGACATCACATGATGATCATGATTCTACCGAGTCAAGGCTTTAGTCAAGGGGTCATCCACGTTGTCTTCCGTGGAAATACTGCTCACTAAAACTTCACCTCTCTAAGAAAAATCCCTCAAGAGATGATATTTCTGAAGTATGTGCTTTGTCCGCTAATGTGACCTTGGCTCTTTTGCAAGTGCCACCGCTGTAGTACTATCACAATAGAGTGTGATAGGATCTTTACTGTTATGTACTACATCTATATCTTGGATGAATCATCGCATCCATAATGCTTCTTTAACAACCTCAAAAGCTGCGATATACTCGGACTCCACTGTAGAATCTACCACCACACCTTGCTTTGAGCTCTTCCAGCTTACTGCACCTCCATTCAAACTGAAGATGTATCCAGTCTGTGACTTCATGTCACCTTGATCAGTCTATAAACTAGCATCTACATGTCCTATGATGACTAGTTCCTCATCTCCTCCATAAACCATGAACATATCATTAGTACACCTCAGATACTTAAAGATGGTCTTGACTGCCATCCAATGGCGGTATCCTAGATCATCTTGATATCTGCCTACCACACTTAATGCGTAAGAAACATATAGCCTTGTACATAGTATAACATACATTACTGAACCAGTCACAGATGCATAAGGGATCCTTTCCATTTTCTATCTTTCCTCATTGTCACAGATGAATGCCATGTGACACTGGCAACAATCCCCTCTTGGATTGTTCCATACTGAATCTCTTCAGTATCTTGTCAATGTATGCACTTTGACTTATGCCCAGCATTCTCTTAGATATATCATGATGGATGTTGATCCCAATAATATATGTTGCCTCGCCCAAGTATTTCATATAGAATCATTTATCCAACCATGCCTTAACTGACTGTAAGACAGGTAGTTCGTTTCCAATTAGTAATATGTCATCAACATATACTATTAGGAAAACAATTGCACTTACACTAAACCTTGTGTAGACACAAGGCTCACATTCGTTCTTAACAAATCCAAATTCCATTATGGATTCATCAAAATGAATGTTCCATGACCTTGATACTTGTTTTAATCTATAAATGGATTTCTGCAACTTGCATATCTTTTTGGCATCCTTTGGAGTCACAAACCCTTCAGTTTGTGTCATGTAGACATCTTCCTGGAGGTTCCTATTAAGGAATGCTGTTTTGACATCCATTTTCCCGATTTCATAGTCATGGTAAGCGGAAATGGACAATAGGGTTCTGATGGATTTCAGCATTGTAATCGGTGAAAAGGTTTCTTCATAGTCAATTCCTTGACGCTGTCTAAAACCTTTGGCAACCAATCATGCCTTATAGGTGCTGACTTGCCCCTCCATGTCCAATTTCTTCTTGAATACCCATTTATTACCAATAGTCTTTACATCAACTGGAGGATCTACCAAAATCTAGACCTGGTTTTGGTACATGGAAACCATTTCAGAATTCATGGCTTCTTGCCACTTGGCAGTGTCTGTGCCTTCAACTGCTTCCTTGTAGGTACGAGGATCATCATTGTCATCCAATAATGAGTCACCATTTTCGGTGACAAGAAAAACATATCTTTCTGGTTCTCTCACCTCTCTCAAGCTCCTACACAGTTCTTGTGTCTCTGGAACAGATTTTTCTTCCACAGGGCTTTATGGAATTTGTTCTTGTACCAACTCCTATGTATCTTGAGCCTTGACTTCATTGATGTCTATCTTTCTCCCACTATCTCTTTTGGAGATGTGCTCCCTCTCAAGGAATATGGCGTGTCTTTCTACTGTAACCTTTTTGTCTCTAGGTTTGTATAGGCAATATCCCCTTGTTTCCTTAGGATATCCTATAAAGATACACTTTGTGCCTCGAGGTGCAAGTTTGTTACCTGAAGAGGACTTAACAAATGATTCACTACCCCACACATGTAAATTCAATAACATGGCTTTGCGTCCACTCCATAACTCACATGGAATACCATTTATCAATTTAGTTGGTACTTGGTTTAGTATGTGCACTGATGTTTGTAATGAATATCCCCAAAAGGATAATGGAAGACTCACATGACTCATCATTGATCTCACCATGTCCAACAGGGTGCGGTTCCTCCTTTCACTTACACCATTCCACTGAGGTGTGTAAGGAGGAGTGAGTTGAGATAGAATCCCAAACTCCCATAAGAAATCAATGAATTTCTGATTAAGATACTCCCCTCCTCTATCTGAGCAGAGTTTATTAATCTTATTACCAATCTGGTTCTCAAATTCATTATTGTATTCTTTGAACCGATCAAAAGAATCTGACTTATACATCATTAAGTAAATATATCCATATCTACTAAAATCATTAGTAAAAGTTATGAAGTATGAGAACCCACCCCTTGCTTCAACTGGAAATAGTCCACACACATATGTGTGAACTAATTCTAGAATCTCTTTATCCCTTTCACCTTTCCCACTAAATGGGGCTTTGGTCATTTTTCCTTGTAGACACGCATAACATACACCAAGTGGTTTTAGTTTGAAATAATTTAAATACCCATCTTGATGTAATTTTGTCAAACGTTTCTCATTGACATGACCTAGTAGGTGATGCCAAATTTGGGTGTGGTATGAGTCATGTGAATTAACTTTTTCATTGATTTCCATTACTTGGTTTGTGTAGTCTAACACATAAAGGTCTTTATATAAATGTCCCCTACCAAAAAAAATGCTATCTTTATAAAAGTAGCAACATCCACTTACAAACTTGAAGATGAATCCATCAGTATCTAATTTGGATACTGAAATAATGTTTTTGGTTATAGAGGGTATATAATAACATCCTTTCAAAACCAAGACCATCCCAGTAGGCAATGTGAGCTGGTAGTCTCCAACAGCTTCAGCAACGAGTCTGGCTTCGTTAGCTACTCGTAGATCCACCTCACCTCGGTCAATCTTTTTGAATCTACTTGGTTCCTATATTTGGATACAAATGTGAGCACCACAAGTAGTATCTAATACCCAATTGGTATAAATATATAGATTTAATTTGATAACAAAATCACTTGAAGCTTTCCCTTGCTTCCTTGTCTGGGTGCAGTTTTTCTTCCAGTGGCCCTTCTTGCCACATGCAAAACAAATGGCCTCTTGTTCTCTTACCTCCCCTTTGATCTTCCTTTTCTTGGAAGGCCTTGAAGAAGCTTTGGTATTAAATCTCTTCACCTTACTTTTCCTTTTATTCACCATGATTACATAAGGCTTTTCACGCTTCATGTCATTGTCCACTTGGAAAATGAGGATAAGAAGATCAGATAGAGACTTCTCAATGTTGTTCATGTTGAAGTTCACAAAAATGTTTGAGAAGCTCTGGGGGATTGATGCAAGAATGAGATCGGTACCCAGTTCTTTGGGGAGTTTAAACCCTAAAACCTCTAAGAGCTCAATGTAGCCAATTAGATTAACTACATGAGTCCCATCTAAGGCACCCTCTCCAAGATTGCTGTGGAATAGATCCTTGGAGATTTTAAACCTTTCATATCTTACTCTCTCCTGGTATAGACCACGGAGGTGCTCGAGCATGTTATAGGCATACATGTCTTCATGAGACTTCATGAGCTCACTAGACATTGATGATAGCATCAAATATTGAACGTCGAGTGTGTTATTCAAATGTTGATCATAGACCAGGAAATCTTCATCACTCGCCCCTTGGGCAGGCAAATCAGGAAGTGAGGACTCCAGCATGTAAAACTTTCGTTCATGGCAAAGGATAACCCGAAGGTTCCTAAACCATTCCTGAAAGTTACTGCCGGTGAGGATATTGTCTTTTTCCAGAATTGATCTCAGAGAAAATGTGGTTGAAGAGTTTGTCATATTGATTCTAAAAATTAAAAGAGAAGATTTATAAGTACCTTTTGATTACATTTTATGAAAAATGAATTTATTAATTCTCCCACTATTTTATCAAGTCCCAATGGCCCTCACCATTGAACCTGGAATGTCTAGTTTCTTTGACATTCTAGTGGAAAGGATTCATATTTCCCTTCGCATAACCCCAACAAAGGTTGGTCAAGCTATTTTAAGGTATTTAGGTAGGCATGTCTTTTCCAACTGTGAGCTTACAGTTCCTTGATTTGTTGAGTGGACTCCCCAGTCCTGAAATCCTGACTTGGATTTCCTCAATACTTGCCTCCAATGTTACACCAAGTCTAGAAAAGGGCTACTCCTATTGATTTAATATGGTTAAGTCAACCTGAAACCTTTCATAAGGGCTTCCTTTATAAAAGTATGTGTCCCAACAAGGGTTAGTCAAACACATAGTTTTATTGAGTCTTGCCCTTAATCAAGTAACGGAAGGCTTGGTCTGACTTAATATGGTATTGAGGGATTTTAATCCTTTATGCATAGTTTTACATTATCACATGCTTGTTAATATTAAGTGATGCTTGCTTAAGTGATTAACCATGTTACAATAATGTTTACGCATAGTCTGGTTTTTATTTTATTCCATCTATGCATGGTTTTTTATTTCATTAATTATGTGATTGCAACAACACATGCATAATAAATAAACCATGAAATCAGACAGAAATAAAATAATATGGCATGATCATGAGCTTTTATTGGTTATCTTATCTAGAGGTTTGATAAGCTAACCCTGACCTAGGGAAAAACACCTTGAACCTGATGGTTCGTGTTTTGCAGCTCCCACCTATCCACCTTTGTATCTTCTTGTGTTGGTTACACCTCATCTTCGGATTTTGAATCATCTCCTCTGGCTTAGGAGATCTTCCATTACATAGGGTTTACATTAAAGAAACCATGGGCACGTAGGCCCTACATTTTATTGGAAGAAGGCTCGTAGGCCAAAAAATTTAAAATAAATTTAAATGAAACCATACACATACAAAGGGTCTTTAGTCTAGCTCATGATCATCCATAGAATGAAATGACATTTACACATATTTAGAATTCAAATTCTTTTAATAGTACTATTATTTAAGATAAGTCGCGCTTGAAATTAATTAATTATGATCTTATAATTAATCAATTCTTTATCTTAAATTACTTTCTTAATTTCCTTGAGATTCTTATTATCCATATCCCTTGTATAGGTCTTTTTACTTTTGGAGGAAACCTAGTGAAATTCCATTTCTGGAAAGTACACAGCGTGTAGTTTATATTTACACAGTGTGTATTTCTTTTCACCCTTTATCCAAAGTACATGTCGGGGGATTTGGTGTGTTTTCTCTACTTTGGAAATTTTGGAGTACATGGCATGTAGATTAATCTAACAAGGCATGTACTTCCTTGTTACGCGGAACACGACTTCTCCTTGTACACGGTTTCACTTGGGCCATATCAGACTACACGGTGTGTTGATTCAACATAAACGTCATGTATTCCGGTTCCACGTGCAGTTCATTTATGGTCAACACGGTGTAATAAAACTTAGATGTACTCAATTCACACGGCGTGGTTTGGCAGACCAGTACTGGTCCGTTGAACCTAAGTACACGGCGTGTAGTTTTCATTACACGTCATGTATTCCCATGTTGTACAGACCGAAAGAGTGGCTCCTTCAGATGAGTTCCTCATTTTTATTTTAATCAAAATTAAAATTAAAAGGTCATTTCTGTGATGTGAATCAAGAAACAGAGGAAGAACAGATCTTGTTCATTCAGTCTAATAGAAAGATTTATCACGAATTGAATCAAATATAAATGCATAAATTATCAATGAAAATTAAATAACTATAATAAACATTATAACCTCCCTCTGATACCAATTTTAGGTTTTGGGTGCAGCAGAAGCTCATGGGTGGATGTGCCCACTTGGATTTTTGTCATTATCAATGATCAATCCGACATCAATACGACGATAAATTCCAGTCTCCACAGATTGATTCACAGAAATAGACAAAAAAGAAGAAAGGTCCCATAACCACAAAATTGGATCGTCACAGGTTGATTATAATTAATTTAATTAATTGACAATAATTAACTTTTTGGTGTTCTTTCTTAGTTGATATTCTTGATCACGTTCCGATGTGATTTGTCGTTGCTTCACAGAATCCAAGTGTAGATATCCTCTAATAGTGATCCACATGTTCACCTCGTATCTCTGGACGTCGCCAAAGGAGTCTCCGGGTGCTAGCATGGAGAAACATTTGCTTGTGTTGTCCACCTTAGATCATCTTGATCTGATGGAAGATGATATCTCTCGGTCTTGAGAGAGTTCTTGGAGGAAATGGTTCTTTCGTCCTTGAAATAATTCTCCAGAATTGTTGTGCACAACAATTCTCTTATCAGAAAAGAGTTGGGGTTGTGAGGATATTTATAATCGGGTTTGATGTTGTAGATTTATAACAATAAATAAACGTGTTAAGAGTTTTATTTATTTCATTGACTCTTATTGAAAACCCCCATATTGAATAATTAATTCCTTGACATGTTCCCACACTGATTAGAATAAATATCATTTAATAAAACAATATTATATCCTCAAAATCCTGATCGGAAAACTACACGGTGTGTAATCATTAATACATGGTGTGTACTTATTTTCCATAAAACTACACGGCGTGTAATCATTAATACACAGCATGTATATCTTGTTTTTCATTTCCTTATTCCTCTATCATTAAAATGATTTTGGCTTCCTTGAATAATTATTAAACCACATATGGGAATAATCTTTATTCTACTTGAGAAACTTGGATACACTTAGTGTGTGACCCTCTAGGACTCCTTCTCATTAGCATTAGGTGAGCTTGCCTAAAGTCCAAGATTACTGTCTAGAAATGGGTCAAGGAACCCAAGAGAAATAAGTTGACGTCGCATTGACATGTCACCTCATATGAACTCTTACCATGTAATTTAATCCCTTTATCTCAATATCTCATCAAGCAGGTTTCATGGTAGTGTCATAAACCTATATTCTTGATCTGTCATTCTTTGACTACCTAAAATAAACTCGTCTTTTCACCATGGCCATGGAATTTTGTGCGGTTGTTCCATTTCAATCAAAGGGCTGAGACATCAACTTCCATAAATGGAAGGGACAAATCCTTCCTCGACTTATCCATTAACAACATGTCATTCGTGATGCACCCAACGTACCCTACTTCCTGCCAACTATCTTCATGATAGTTTTCATCAGAAAATCTAAGTATGTGAGTCATGACTTGAGTTAATGATAATCTTCCAGTCTAAGGACCATTACACATGCTCGTAGATAGCAATGTTCGATGACACCAAAACATGCAGAATTACTACTGGTGGGTTTGTTCTCATAATCTCCCATCTTGGAGATTACTAAGTGCGAACTCCATGAGAGAGAGTCTTTTCTTCTTACGAGTACTTGCACATGATGGTCTATATACTATGTTTCCTATCATAGTATGTCATCCAACTGCAGAACTTTATTTAAGAATATTTTTTATAGCATTTCAAGGTTCTCATCATAGTAGGGATATTCCATGACCTAATCAATGCAACAAATATTCCAGGACATTATTATATTATAGTCATGTAGAACAATGAACAATATATAATAAGTGAACATTCATGTAATCAAAGTACAAAACAGTTGGTTCTCAGGAAACCAACCCTAACAGTGATTAAGAACCATTTAATTTTCACTAAATACCTCAAATCCCAAAAATAAAGTCTCTAATAGAAGTTCACTTATCACTATAACTACTTGATTGTGGAGTGATAAAATATACTTTGGTGTAAACACCTTCTTCCAAAGCTTCACCATGATGTATACTTCTTTACTATGGTGTATAAGAGGTATTCAATCAAATTATGAGTTTATGGAATTTTTCATTGTAGAATGACTTCCTATGACTAGGTCCATTTTTCACATGCATAAATCTCCACCATGAACTACCCATGATCATACTATGATCTCCTTAACTTACTTCGAACATCTAATGTCCTATGGTGTAATCTTCTATGATGTGTAATCCTATAGGATTTGAGATCACCAAATAATTAACTTCTATTAAAAACATACCTTCCATGAAGAAAAGATTAGATATAGTGTGAGATCCTATATAATTAGAAGATAAAAAATAAACGACACTTCCAAAATCACACTCTCCATGTCATAAAGTGTTTATAAGGTGTGTATGTTTCTTCTTCAGCCATTTATGGTGTAGCATATCCTCCATGACATGGGCCTCCTCAAAACTCTTGTGGAATTGAAAATCATTCAGTCATCCCTACATAGCTCCCCATAATGTAGGATTCCCATCATGGAATAGGTACCCTTGAAACTCCATTGAATTTAAAATTCAATTTTTCACCTCCTATGAAATAAAGTGTGTTATATAACATTGAATCATTATGTGACCTTTCACTACTAGAAAGGGATGTTTTCCCAATGCTTGTAGAGTACTTTTACCAATGGTTTAAGGAAACCATTGGTAAAATATGGTTAAATCATCTTTTCCCAACAGTTTTTGAAAACCGTTGGGAAAAGTATACTCTATACCAACGGTTTAAGAAAACCATTATTATAGAGAGGTTTAAATCATACTTTACCAATGGTTTTTACAAACTATTGGTAAAGTATTACTTTCCCAACAGTTTTTACAAACTGTTGGGAAAGTTTTTCCCCAAATTCACAAAAGCTCGGACTCCCCCATTCCACGTGACTGCTTCAGCCCTAAACAGAAGGGAGAATTGGGATTTTCCTTCCCCTATGGCTGAAATCCTTCCATATTTAATATTTATCAATTATTCACTTGTATTATTTAAGTGATACTACATCTACTATTTTGGTTTTTTTTCATTTGGGTGAAGTGGAGAAGCGGGATTCTGTTTACCCTACTGCGGAAATCCTTCGTTCCGATCCATTTTCAAAATTTCTTAGTTATACACTTATAATTTGTAAGTGATACTTTCATTTTAATGTTCTACCTCTACTTTTTTGGTTTTCTGTTTTGATTTGGGTGTGTATGACTTTTGTTTTCTGTTTGATTTGGGTGTGTGTGTTGGGATTTAACAGTGAATCAAATTTGATTCAAAATGAATTATTTGTTAATATCATCCATAAATTTTTAGTTCATAGAAGGCTTGGTATTGCTGATAATTTTGTGTTAATATCATCCATATTCCACATGATTCACATCATGGTAAGAATGTGTGATGATGTTGTTAAGATCAGAGAGAAAACTCATACACTCCAGGTAGTTTATAGTGGCATGGTTAGTCATGAGTGATAATTGGCTTCTTAAGATGACTGTACTAATATAACTTTAGGGTCAATTAAATATGGTTCTCACTGTACGTTGTATATTATGTCTCTTTCTAGTCCAATACTCACTTTTATGATGGTGGGGTTATTTTCACTAGCCATGCTGGCATGTGTATACATCCATAAAAATTTTAGATAAGTTACAAGTTTAATTCAGTAATCTTGTTATCATTGACATACTTTATTATTAATCTCAAATTTAAAAATAAATGTTTTTATCTATACTTTATGAAATTAAACCTTTTTACAAGCCATGAACAACCTATTAGTGTAGAAGCCTAAACTTTATCCACCCATGGGGTGCGCTTGACTTGGGGAACTAATTGGGTAATGAAAGGTATGACCATAGAGGTGCCAAGAATGATTTATTGAACATGAGTGAATGATTTGGGATTACTATAACACATAATGGGACCTGAGGCATGTGCCTCAATTTGGGATGCCTATAAAGGGTCTTTGAAGTCCTCTTTTACCAATGGTTGTGTGCAACCATTGGTAAAACTCTTCCCTTTACCAATGGTTTGATTCAATGATGAGGCAATGCACCTTTATTGATGATTGTGGATTTCGAGTTATTGACATGACTCACACTCTTACCACCGATGAACCAGATGATTGGGTTGTAACTCAAGAAGCTAGGTCAAATTTTAGAATTTATTGAGCCTCTTGTATAGTACTACTTCCTACTAGTTGTAACTATGTTTTTCTTCTTGATACATGACATACATTACCATCATTCGGTTTATGATTCTATTATTAGTTGGTATTACTGATTTGGTTATTTTCATCCATTTCCAATATTTTCCCATTGTTATCTTTCTTACACTTTTTAATTGATAATATTAAAATTGTGCAACTTAGGTAATGAGGGAATAGTCTCCCCCAGACACAGCAAAGTCTCTCACTATTAGTAACATTTGTAATTTTGGTAGATGTGCTTGAGGCCATGTGGCCATCTGGGTTCGGGTCACTAATGAGTGGAATCCTAGTTTGGGACGTCACAATTCCTAGATATCCTTTTTATAGGTTTTTCTAATCAAATACATACCTATAACTATTGAAGGTCCCTCTCCAAAATAAATTGGTACATGATTCAATGAATACACCTACATCATTCAGAGTGTGTATCCCAGTACTTACCTTCAAACCACCATAAATCTTCTGTTTCTTTATGTTTTTTTTATTAGAATGGTTTTTCTATATTTTTTTTGGGTTACACATTAGTTATCTATTTCTAATTACTTCCATATTTGTTTTCATTGCAGGAAATGACACCCATTGAAGAGATGCGACAAAAAAAGATGACAGAAAATAATCATCGCATGACACAGATGGGCGTTCCTCCACTCATCCCTGTTGTGAGTATTTTATTTCAAATATATATATTTCAATAACTTATAATATCATGTGTTTACTTTTGTGTTAATTTTTTTTCATGATCCACCCCCTAGATGAGAGATATCCGACGAGGAGCCTGATATTACTCCCAGTACAGAGGCTGGTGGTAGGAGGGGGGTGGTGTCAGAGTTAGACGATCATCTGGTGGTCCCGGTACTGAGGCTGGTGGTACGAGGGCTCGTGGTGTGAGAGTTAGAAGATCAACTGGTCGTACCCGATGGGCTATGCCCCTACCACAGACGTATCTTCTACGCCCCATTTTTATCCTGGTGTGTCCTTAAGGACACATGGTATATTTAGGCCTCCGATTTTTACACTACCAGTTGGATAGACGTCTGTGCCATCATCTTTTTCTTCTGGTTCATTATCTCCGAGCTATTATATTCCACCTTCTTCGACTCTTGCTTCAACACAGTATGTGGCTGAGGAGTGTACACTGAGGGATAATCCACCTGTACGGGATATTCCTTCAGCTTCTACACATCCAGTGACACCCATTGATCCAACTACCACAGATATATTTATATAACTCTAACAAATTTTTATACCAAAATTTATTTTTATTATAACTTGTATTGATATTTTTTTTATTTAATAACAGATTCATCTACTTATAGGAGGCGGGGGAGGGGGAGTACTCACTTGCGTGCAGTATGGAACCTCCAGTCAAAGTTGATGGTTGAATACAATGATGATGGGCAGATGATTGATAAATCTGGGCAGGAATGTCGTGGTTTTTTGGCGACGCTAGCCAAATACTCCGACATCATTCCGGTCAGCCCTCTCTCTTAGATACATCTTCCACACGAAGTCAAGGATAATGCGTGGGCACAAATATGTGTAAAAAATCTATTGGATTTAATGTAGTATTTTTGTATTTATATGAATTAATATATTGGGTTTCAACTTCGGTTTAACTTCCCTGATGGTGAAGGTGCACGACCAACATGTTTAAAGGAGCTAGAAGAGATTTGGAGAGGTTATATGCATGAGCTATATGTTGGCTGGTGTGATAGAGTGAGCACGGAGTTGGAGACAATACCTATCGTGGATGACTGCCCGATAGAGCAATATCGCCAAATTATTACCCATTGAGCGGCTGCCAAATTTAAGGTATTAATCCCATTTGAGGTATTTAAATGAAAGTTTTCATATTTTTCATTAATATTATCTTATTTATTATTAAACATTATTTAAGAATATTTTGAAAAAAAACAAAAAAACGTTGATTCAAAGCAATACCTCTACACTTTGGGGCGCACTACTATGTCAGATCATGAGAGGCAGCTTGTACGATATAGTTGTTTATAATTTTTCTTTAGGACTTTCCCTTTTTATTGTTTCCTACTTAAATTATGTGATTTATTGAATATTGAATATATGATTATACTTGCACTTTATATTGTTTCAATGTCATTACAGAATCACAAATTGAATATTGAAGGATGTCTCCCTCGAGAAAAATTGTTTTGCTCGAGTAGAAGGGAAAAAGATGGAACTGCGGTTAATGAACTGACACAAGAAAAGATTGTAAGTTTTAATTTTTTTATTTCAAAGTTTAATATCTATTTTGAAATTTAATAATCTATTAATATTTTTAGCAGGCTGCTTTAGAGGCCCTTGATGCCCAGGAGCCTGACAATTTAGGGCCACACGATCATTTATATCAGGTTTTGGGAGATGAGAACTCTGGTCGAGTACGTTGCCGACCTAGTAAGAATATAGTCCTGACGATGTATTGGTCCCATCCAGGTATCCATTCTAGTACCACCGAGTTGGAACAGGTCAAGGAGCATGCAAGACAGTCTGATAAAAGGGTCACAGATTTGGAAGAACGGGTTCAAACGAGGGAGAAAGAATTTATGAAACTGATCAAAAATTTATCTTCATCACTTCCACCAGAGGCCAGTGTGGCTTGTCATACATATATGTCGTCAATGGGTGTATTATCCAATGCACCAGGCGGAAGTTCTAGTGGCGATTAAGATGATGATGTTCCTGGTGATGACGAGGATGCTGAAGAGGATGAGGGAGAGGATGAGGATGAGGATGAGGGAGAGGATGGGGCTGAGGGCGAGGATGGGGCCGAGGATGAGCATGGGGATGATGACGAGGATGAATATGAGGAAAGAGATGGCGGTGAGGATGATGCTGATGATGACAATGGGGATGGTGATGGTGATCCGGGGCAGATTGATCCATTACATTTTTGAATTCTGTATAACTCTTTATTTTTTAACCTGGTTTTTCACTTTGGTATGGATATTTTTGAATTCAGTATAAATCCTTATTTTTGACCAAATATGGAATCCTAAGGATGTTATAATGGTTTATGGGCCTGCTGGGGCTTGTTCGGAGCTCGGAACCTCGGTTGGCGTAAAAACACACTATGCCTCACTGTTAGTAAAAAATTTAAGACCATCCCACAAGGTATCTACCAACCATATAGAATCAATGTGCATGATTTTCCCTAACCATGCACCAGGGGATGCACATCGTGCACAATGTCTGTAGTTTTAGTATAAGATATTATCACTGTTGTTGCATGATTTGCCTAACTGGCATACGGAAAACCAAACAAACGCATTCTTATTGTGTTGATACATTAAGAAAATAATCCATGAGTCATATTTGACGTGTACGATTCAACCTTGCCATAATTAGAGGCACGGTGCGGCTGGTATCACTCAAAGTGTCTCTCTTTTGTTTAAAATGGACACCCTTTTAAGTAAAAACAACTGGCATACGGAAAACTGACCAAACGTATTTTGATTCTATTGATACTTTAGGAAAACGATCCATGGATCATATGTGACGTGTACGACTCAACCCCTCCTCAATATGAGGCACGGTGTGGCCAGTACCACTCAAAGTGTCTCACTTTTATTTGAAATGGACAACATTTTAAGTGAAAACAAAAACTGACATATAGAAAACAGACCAAACATATTTGGATTCTATTGATACTTTATCACAATGATCCATGGGACATTTATGATGTGTAGGAGTCAACTCTGCATCAATCCAAGGCATGGTGTGGCCGGTACCACTCAAATTGTCTCATTTTTATTTGAAATGGACCGAATTTTAAGTAAAAACAACAAGTGACATACAGAAAACCGATCAAACGCAATCAGATTGTGTTGATACTTTATTACAATGATACATTGGTCATTTTTTATGGGTATGAGTCAACTACACCTCAATCAAAGGTGTTGTGTGATTGTGATGGCCGAAAATTCACTCCGCGTGTCGTAAATGGACAAAACATGCATTTAACGGTCAAATGCATGCCGAACAATATCGGAATGACTTAAAATCACAAGAAAACACATTAATTATTATTTTTGAGGTGTAATAGGAGACTTAATGTCATTCAGACATGTGGTTTTTGTGTCACGGCTAAATATGTGTTTTTTAGGTGTTTGGTGCGCTTGAAACGTGTGCATGGGGTGGTCAAAACTAGACGAATGACCTCGGAATGCCATGAAATCAGACGAAAACAAAGGGTGGGGGAATTTTGAAATAGTCGGCTAGAAAGCACGTCAATCGGAGGTGTTGAGTGACTGCAATGGCTGAAAACACACTTTGCATGTTGTAAATGGTCAAAACATGTGTTTAATGGTCAAATGCATACCGAACGACATCAGAATGACTTGAAATCACACAAAAACACCCTAATTATTATTCATGAGGTGTACTAGGAGATGTCACGTCATTCGGATGCACGGTTTGTACGGCACGGCTGAATATGTGTTTTTTAGGTGTTTGGCGTGCTTGAAAAGCGTACGTGGGGTGGTCGAAACCAGCCGAACGACCTCGAAATTCCATGAAATCAGACTAAAACAAAGGGTGGGTGAATTATAAAATGTTCGGCTAGACGGCACATCAATAGGAGGTGTCATGTGACCGCGGTGGCTGAAAACGCACTCTGTGTGTCGTAAATGGCCAAAACATGCGTTTAACGGTCAAATGCATACCTAACGACATCAGAATGACTTGAAATCACACGAAAATACCCCAATTGTTATTATGAAGGTTTATGAGGAGACAAAACATCATTCAGATGTGTGGTTTGTGCGGCATGGCTGAATATGTTTTTTTAGGTGTTTGGCGCGCTTTAAAGGGTGCATGGGGTGGTCGAAACCGGCTGAACGACCTTGGAATGCTATGAAATCGGACAAAAAAAGGGTGGGTGAATTGTAAAATGTTCGGCTAGACAGCACATCAATCAAAGATTTCATGTGACCGCAGTGGCCGAAAACGCACTCCGCGTGTCGTGAATGGCCAAAACATGCATTTAACGGTCAAATGCATTCCGAACGACATCAGAATGACTTGAAATCACACGAAAACACCCTAATTATTATTTTTAGGGTGTATGGGGAGACAACACCTTATTCGGAGATGCGGTTTGCATGACACGGCTGAATATGTGTTTTTTAGGTGTTTGGCGTGCTTGAAAAGCGTGTGTGGGGTGGTCAAAACCAGTCGAACGACCTCAGAATGCCATGAAATCAGAAGACAACAAAGGGTGGGTGAGTTATAAAATGGTTGGAAAGACGGAACATCAATCAGAGTTGTCGTGTGACAACGCTTACTGAAAACACACTACGCGTGTCGTAAATGGCCAAAACATGGGTTTTACGGTCAAATGCATGTCGAACGAAATCAGAATGACTTTAAATCACACGAAAACACCCTAATTATTATTCTTGAGGTATATGAGGAGACGACATGTCATTCGGGAGCGTGGTTTTCATGGCACGGCTGAATATGTGTTTTTTAGGTGTTTGGCGCGCTTGAAAAGCATGCATGGGGTGGTTGAAACCGGCCAAACGACCTCGGAATACCATGAAAACAAACAAAAACAAAGGGTGGGTGAATTTTGTAATGGTTGAACAGACGACACGTCAATCGGAGGTGTCGTGTGACCGCGCTGGCCGAAAACACACTCCGCGTGTCGTAAATGGCCAAAACATGGGTTTTACGGTCAAATTCATCCCGAACGACATCATAATGACTTGAAATCACATGAAAAAATCCTAATTATTATTCTTGAGGTGTATGAGGAGAGAGAAAGTCATTCGGACACACGGTTTGCACGGCACAGCTGAATATGTGTTTTTTAGGTGTTTGACGCACTTGAAAAGCGTGTGTGGGGTGGTCAAAACTATCTGAACGACCTCAGAATTCCATGAAATAAAACGAAAACAAAGGGTGGGTGAATTGAGAAATAGTCGGTCATACAACACATCAATCGGAGGTGTCGTGTGACCGCACTGGCTGAAAACGCACTTCGCGTGTCGTAAATGGCCAAAACATGGGTTTTAGTCAAATGCATACCAAAAGACATAGGAATGACTTGAAATCACACGAAAACACCCTAATTATTATTCATGAGGTGTATGAGGAGATGACACATCATTCGGACACACGGTTTGTGTGGCACGACTGAATATGTGTTTTCTAGGTGTTTGGTGCGCTTGAAAAGCGTGCGTGGGGTGGTCAAAACTGGCCAAACGACCTCGGAATACCATGAAATTGGACGAAAACAAAGGATGGGTGAATTTTGAAATGGTCATCCAGAAGAAACGTCAATCGGAGGTGTCATGTGGCCGCGGTGGCCGAAAAAGCACTATGCGTTCGTAAATGGAAAAAACATGTGTCTTATGGTCAAATGCATACCGAACGACATTAGAATGACTTGAAATCACATGAAAACACCCTAATTATTATTTTTAAGGTGTATGAGGAGACGACATGTCATTTGGACGTGTGGTTTGCGTGTAACAGCTAAATATGTGTTTTTTAGGTGTTTGGTGTGCTTGAAAAGCGTGCGTGGGATGGTCAAAACTGGTCGAACGACCTCGGAATGCCATGAAATCAGACAACAATAAAGGATGGGTGAATTTTGAAATGGTCAGCTAGACGGTGCTTCAATCGGAAATGCTGTATGACCGCGGTGGTTGAAAACTCACTACTCATGTCTTAAATTGCCATAACATGGATTTTACGGTCAAATGCATGATGAACGACATCGGAATGACTTGAAATCACATGAAAACACCCTAATTATTATTCTTGAGTTGTAAGAGGAGACAGAATGTCATTCGGATTCACGGTTTGTGCAGCATGGCTGAATATGTGTTTTTTAGGTGTTTGGTGTGCTTGAAAAGCATGCGGGTGGTCGAAATTGGTCGAACAACCTCAGAATGCCATGAAATCGGACGGAAACAAAGGGTGGGTGAATTGTGAAATGTTTGGTCAGACGGCACATCAATATGAGGTGTCGTGTGACCGCACTGACTGAAAACGCACTCCGCGTGTCGTAAATGGCCAAAACATGGGTTTTACAGTCAAATGCATCCCGAACGACATCGAAATGACTTGAAATCACACGAAAACACCCTAATTATTATTCTTGAGGTGTACGAGGAGACGGTACGTCATTTGGACATGTGGTTTGCATGGCACGGCTGAATATGTGTTTTTTAGGTGTTTGGCGCACTTAAAAATTGTGTGTGGGGTGGTCAAAACTGGCCGAACGACCTTAGAATTCCATGAAATCAGACGAAAACAAAGGGTGGGTGAATTGTGAAATGGTCGGTCAGACGTCATGTCAATTGGAGGTGTCTTGTGACCGCAGTGGATGAAAATTTACTCTGCGTGTTGTAAATGGCCAAAACACGTGTTTTACAGTCAAATGCATACCGACCGACATTGGAATGACTTGAAATCACACGAAAACACCCTAATTATTATTTGTGAGGTGTAAGAGGAGACGACATGTCATTCGGATGTGTGGTTCTCATGAAACGGCTGAAAATGTGTTTTTTAGGTGTTTGGTGCACTTGAAAAGCGTGTGTGGGGTGGTCAAAACCAGACGAACGACCTCAGAATGTCATGAAATCGGACAACAACAAAGGGTGGGTGAATTGTGAAATAGTCGGTCAGATGGCACATTAATCGGAGGTGTTGTGTGACCGCACTGGCTGAAAAAACACTACGCGTGTCGTAAATGGCCAAAACATGGGTTTTGCGGTCAAATGCATGTCGAACGGCATCAGAATGACTTGAAATCACAAGAAAACACCCTAATTATTATTCTTGAGGTGTATGAAGAGACAGCATGTCATTCAGATGCGCGATTTGCACGGCATGGCTGAATATGTGTTTTTTAGGTGTTTGGTGCGTTTGAAAAGCGTGTGTGGGGTGGTTGAAACTGGCCGAACAACCTCAAAATGCCATGAAATTAGATGACAACAAAGGGTGGGTGAATTTTTAAATGGTCGGCCAGACAGAGTGTTAATCGGAGGTGTCATGTAACCGTGCTGGCCGAAAACACACTCCGCATGTCGTAAATGGCCAAAACATGGGTTTTACGGTCAAATGCTTCCCAAAAGACATTAGAATGAATTGAAATCACAAAAAAACACCCTAATTATTATTCATGAGGTGTACGAGGAGACGAAACGTTATTCGTGCGTGTGGTTTGCACGACACGACTGAATATGTGTTTTTTAGGTGTTTGGCGCGCTTGAAAAGCGTGCATGGGGTGGTCAAAACCAGCCGAACAATCTTGTAATGCCATGAAATCGGACGAAAACAAAGTTTGGGTGAATTTTGAAATGGTCGGCTAGACGACACGTCAATTGGAGGTGTCGTGTGACCGCGCTGGCCGAAAAACGCACTCTACGTGTTGTAAATGGCCAAAACATGGGTTTTACTGTCAAATGCATACCAAACGACATCAAAATGACTTGAAATCACACGAAAACACCCTAATCATTATTCTTGAGGTGTACGAGGATATGACATGTCATTTGGACGTGCGGTTTGCGTGGCACGGCTGAATATGTGTTTTTTAGGTGTTTGGCGTGCTTGAAAAGCGAGCGTGGGGTGGTCAAAACCAGCCGAATGACCTCAGAATGCCATGAAATCAGACAACAACAAAGGGTGGGTGAATTTTGAAATGGTCAGCCAGAAGGCATGTTAATCGGAGGTGTCGTGTGACCGTGGTGGCCAAAAATGCACTCCACATGTCATAAATGGCCAAAACATGGATTTTACGCTCAAATGCATCCCGAACGACATCAGAATGACTTGAAATCACACGAAAACACCCTAATTATTATTCTTGAGGTGTACGAGGATACGACACATCATTTGGATGCGCGCTTTTTGCGGCACGGTTGAATATGTTTTTTTAGGTGTTTAGCGCGCTTGAAAAGTATGCGTGGGGTGGTCAAAACTGGCCGAACGACCTCAGAATGCCATGAAATCGGGCGAAATCAAAGGGTGGGTGAATTTTGAAATGGTTGGCTGGACGACACATCAATCGGAGGTGTCGTGTGATCGCGATGGCCAAAAACACACTCTGGATGTCGTAAATGGCCAAAACATGCATTTAATGGTCAAATGCATGCCGAACGACATCAGAATGTCTTGAAATCACGTGAAAACACCCTAATTATTATTCTTGAGGTGTAAAAGGAGACGACACATCATTCGGACGTGCGGTTTGCACGACATGGCTGAATATGTGTTTTTTAGGTGTTTGGTGTGCTCGAAAATCATACGTGGGGTGGTCAAAACTGGACGAACGACCTCGGAATGCCATGAAATCGGATGACAATAAAGGGTGGGTGAATTGTGAAATGGTCGGCCAGACAGCATATCAATTGGAGATGTCATGTGACCACGGTAGCCAAAAACGCACTCTGCATATCGCAAATGGCCAAAACATGTGTTTTATGGTCAAATGCATACCGAACAACATCATAATGAATTGAAATCACTCTAAAACACCCTAATTATTATTCATGAGGTGTACGAGGATAAGGCACGTCATTCGGACATGCGGTTTGTGCGGCACAGCTGAATATGTGTTTTTTAGGTGTTTGGTGCGTTTGAAAAGCATGCGTGGGGTGGTCAAAACCAGCCGAATGACCTCAGAATTCCATGAAATTGGATGACAACAAAGGGTGGATGAATTTTGAAATGGTCGGCCAGATGGCATGTCAATCGGAGGTGTTGTGTGACTGCGGTGGCCGAAAATGCACTCTGCGTGTCGTAAATGGCCAAAACATGTGTTTTACGGTCAAATGTATACCAAACGACATCGAAATGACTTGAAATCACCCGAAAACACCATAATTATTATTTGTGAGATGTAAGATGAGATGGAACATCATTCGGACATGCAGTTTGTGCAGCACAGCTGAATATGTGTTTTTTAGGTGTTTGGTGCACTTGAAAAGCATGTGTGGGGTTGTCAAAACCAGCTGAACGACCTTGGAATTCCATGAAATCGGACGAAAACAAAGGGTGGGTGAATTCTGAAATAGTCGGCTAGAGGACACGTCAATCAGAGGTGTCGTGTGACCGTGGTAGCTGAAAATGCACTCTACGTGTTGCAAATGGCCAAAACTTGTGTTTTATGATCAAATACATACCGAATGATATCAGAATGACTTGAAATTACATGAAAGAACTTTAATTAATATTCTTGAGGTGTACAAAAAGGCGGCACGTCATTCGGACTCGCGGTTTGCGCGACACAGTTGAATATGTGTTTTTTAGGTGTTTGACGAGCTTGAAAAACGTGTGTGGGGTGGTCGAAACTGGCCGAACGACCTCGCAATGCCATGAAATCAGACAAAAACAAAATATTTGTGAATTGTGAAATGGTTGGCCAAACGGCACGTCAATTGGAGGTGTCATGTGACCGCGGTGGTTGAAAACGCACTCTGCATGTCGTAAATGGCCAAAACTTGTGTTTTATGGTCAAATACATACCGAACGACATCATAATGACTTGAAATCACACTAAAACACCATAATTATTATTCGTGAGGTGTTAAAAAAGACGTCACGTCATTCGGATGCGCAGTTTGCGCGGCACAACTGAATATGTGTTTTTAGGTGTTTGGCGCGCTTGAAAAGCGTGCGTGTGGTGGTCAAAACCAGCCAAACGACCTCAAAATGCCATGAAATCAGACAACTACAAAGGGTGGGTAAATTGTGAAATGTTTGGCTAGACGGCACATCAATCGAAGGTGTCGTGTGACCGCGGTGGCCAAAAACGCACTCAGCGTGTCGTAAATGGCCAAAACATGAATTTAACGGTCAAATGCATCCCGAATGACATCAGAATGACTTGAAATCACACTAAAAAACCCTAATTATTATTCTTGAGGTTTATTAGGAGAAAAAATGTCATTCGGACGTGCGGTATTCATTGCACGACTGAATATGTATTTTTTAGGTGTTTAGCGCGCTTGAAAAGTGTGCGTGGGGTGGTCAAAACCGGCCGAACGACCTCGAAATGACATGAAATTGGACGACAACAAAGGGTGGGTGAATTGTGAAATTTTTGGCCAAAAGTCACGTCAATCGGAGGTATCGTGTGACCTCGGTGGCCAAAAATACACTCTGCGTGTCGTAAATGGCCAAAACATGTGTTTTACGGTCAAATATATAATGAACGACATCAGAATGACTTGAAATCACACAAAAACACCCTAATTATTATTCATGAGGTGTAAAAAAAGACTCCACATCATTCGGACGTGCGGTTTTCATGGCACGGTAGAATATGTGTTTTTTAGGTGTTTGGTGCGCTTGAAAAATGTGTGTGGGATGGTCGAAACCGGTCGAACGACCTCGAAATACCATGAAATCAGATGACAACAACGAGTGGATTAATTGTGAAATTTTCAGCCATATGACATGTCAATCAGAGGTGTTGTGTGACCGCGGTGGCCAAAAACGCACTCCGGACAGCCCCCCCCCCCCCCCCCCCACCCCGAACAGCCCCCCACACCCCTGGAGAGCCCCCCACCCCGGACATGCCCCCACCCACCGGAAAGCCCCCCCCCAGACAACCCCCTCACCCCTGGAGAGCCCCCCGGAGATCCCCCCACCCCGGACAGACCCCCCACCCACCAGACAACCCCCCCCCCCCACCCAACGATCCATGGATCATTTTTGATGGGTACGAGTCAACCCCACCTCAATTCGAGGCATGGTGTGACTGGTATCACTCAAAGTGTCTCACTTTTTCTTGAAACGGACATCATTTTAAGTGAAAACAATAACTGACATATAGAAAATCTTCACAAGGCTACACATAGATTCTTGAAATTAAGGGATAAAAAATAAAATATGGTCTATTCGTCATACATTATTAGAAGAAAATATTCACAAGGAATTGATTGAAACACAATGGGTCATAGTATATATATAAAAACATGAATTATATTAGGAATGAGTCTCGACATCGCATCATGAACATGCACCAACACTCATGTTCTAATTCTCAATCACGGGTCGTTCATTCTATACAATAACATACAATAAATAAATATCATATAGTGATTTCATATGAAACCTATGAACACTCAAGCATACCATATAACAAATTGGTCAACAAGGTTACACATAGATTCCTGAAAAATAAGTTTCAAAGTATCATAAAAATACCCCAATGGTGAGGAATACATATGGTGACACCATAGCCCCATGGATCACCTCAACCCCATCAGGAACCATTTATACATGCATGGATACATAATCATTAGAGGAATATAAACATCTCATGTGCTTCCTATAACTCATCCTAGGTTTAAGCACATGACCACTACCATTTCCTATCTTATGGGTATCATGATCCTTGCCACTCTACCCAAGTTTTTCTGTTGGTTTTAAGATACTCAACTGAATACCATGACTAAACATCCCATGTGCTTCCTATAACATGTAGGTTTTTTCTCTTGTGTGTATTGGTGTTGTGGTTTGAGTGAGGAATGAATTCTAAATTTTGAATACTCTTATGTGTGTTGGTGTTGTGGTTTGAGTGAGGAATGAAATATAAATTTGGAATACACTTATGGGTGTTATTGCATTTCCTATAACATGTAGGCTTTTCCTCTTATGGGTGTTATTGCATTTTAATTTCTAAATTTCTAAATTTCTAAATTCTGGAATGAATTATAAATTTTGAATACTTTGGATGGGGATTTTGTATTGGTGTTGTTGTAGGTATGGAGAGGGGTTGTTGTGTTGTTGCAGGTCTGGAGAGGGGAGAGGGGCCTGCTGCTGTGGAGATGAGCAATTGTATACCAACGGTTTCAAAACCGTTGGTATAGATACTATAATATAATTATACCAACGATTTGTTATAATTGTTGGTATAGGTTTATACCAACGGTTATAACAAAACTGTTGGTATAGACTTATGGCTTGCCATATGCCCTCTATACCAACGGTTTATAACCATTGGTATAAGTGTAACACACATATACTAATGCTTTACAAACCGTTGGTATATGTTATACTTTAACACACATATATCAACGGTTTGTAGAAAACCGTTGGTATACCTTCTATTTTGACACCTATACCAATGATTTTCACAGAACCGTTGGAATAGGCCTACCAACGGTTTCCAAGCCTTTACCAACAGTTTACAACTGTTGGTAAAGTGTAAAATTCCAGTAGTGTTTCATTATGGTGTAGAACATTTCTTTTTGGTACTGAATTTGTCTCTAATAGAATTATCCAATAGCTGCAAACCTTATGGATTTAATGAATCCATATAAATCCTCTAATTATTACCTCTTCTCTATAACCTTCTTCAACATTGAAACACAAATGTAATTTTCAACGAACACAACCAATGAGAACCTATAAATTGATTTTTTTCAACAAAAATAACATGAGGTTCGATTTAAATATCTTGGTATATTATAAAGAAGTGATTTATTGTAATGGTTGTAAATCTATCATAATTTTATAATAGTTGTAAAATCCATTTATCATTCATTCATGTGTGTTATAATTTATTTTAAATGAATAGAGGAATGATAATATCACCTCAAAGTAAAAATTTGAGTTATACCCAACCAAGGATTATCACTAGGTATTATGGGTTTGGATGTTTTGTTAAGGTTGTGAGGATTAAAATCTTATACAATACATAAAGTTATATATGATATATGAAGAATAGAATTTTGAGGCAATAAATCAAGACTCGTTACTTGGACTAACCTATTAAATTATATCTCATGTAATTTCTTATAGAATTTTGTATACTTAGTGGTGTATGATTATTATCAATATGCATAACCAGAGGTTGGTATTTTTCTACCTGTATGATGAGAAAAGATGTTTGGGCCCTTGATTATGAAGTTCCCATCAAATGATGATTATATAAAGAAATATTTAAGAAATGAAGTTGTTGACCAGAGATTTCATGGAAGATTTAGTTGATTAAATGTTTTGAGAAGATTGGAACTTGAAGTTACAAGGAGTTGAGTTAGTTATCTAGATTAAGAATATAAGGAGGTTATCCAGAATGATGTCATGTGTTAACTAGTATAAGTTCTATATATTAAAGTTCAAGGTGGTGAGATAGATCCAAAATTAAGTTTATCATAAGAAAAGGATGGGTCTATATGCATGAAATTTTAGAGAAATTTCACTTGGTAGTCAAAGTTCTATCCATGATTAAGTTTGAGGAGAACTATTGAAGATTGGTAGTTCCAGTATAAACAATGCCATCATTCCTACTAGGAGATAGAAGGAGATTTTTGGGAGATAGCTAAACCACATACATAATATTTTAGATTCATAATTTATTGTGTGGGATGAACACTATGGGTTAAGGATGACAACTTCACACACCACTTGGAATTGATAATAAGATTAATAGTGGAAAATTTGTGGCGCGACAGGTGTCAACGTGACAAAGAGTAGTTTCTCACATTGACGTTGATCCATGTAAAAATCCATGTGTGTTGTTTATTTTACATTATCTTTATAAGGTAAAAGTGGTGAGGGATAATTATTAAAGATCTATACACTCAAACTGATGATAGAGGTTTGATCAACTTAAAAAAAGTAAAAAAAATTAAGTTGAATTTAATTGTTAAAAAGTTTGTCGCCCTTGATTCACACCCCCAGGGTGACTGCCTGATCCCTAGGACTCTCAATTGGTATCAGAGCACAATATATCATCTATTTGGATGTATTTTTTATTACTAGTTTTTTCAACAATTTATAGGAATTCCATATTTTAGAAAGTTATTAATATAATATCTCAAAAAGATACAATGATTTCAAATTTAATTTTGTTATATATATATATATATATTTATATTTATATTTATATAAAGATATTTATAAATATAAATTTATAATTATATAAATATTTTTTTTTAAATATTTGTGTATTTATAATTAAAATTTATATATAAATATATTTAATATATTAATATATATATATATATTATAAATATATATATTAATGAAAGCATGTTTATATAATTATATCAGTTTTTTTAAAATGTTTTTATTTATAATAAATATATATTTAATTAAAAATTAAAGATACAATTAAGATTATAATATTTTTTTTATTTTAAATAATTGAATATTGGAAAACCATATTTTTTAATAACGTTCATTTTTATCAAGTCATCAAAACATTTTTTTTCTTTTCTTTTAAAAATTTTCACCAAACAAGATAGAGAGAAATTACGATCATTTCTTTTCTTTTACTAAATTTCACATCTAAAGAAAATGAAGAGAAATCAAAATCATTTCTTTTCTTTTCTTTTCTTTTAAGAATTAGAAAATCATTTCTTTTCTTTTACTAAAATATAACCAAACATAAGGGCCTATGAAGGATCAAACTTATGCGTGTGATGAAATACAAAAGGTGGTGGACAACTCATCCCTCACCTTGACTGCATAAATTTTAAACATTTTAAAACCATTGCAACTTAATAAATGAAACTGAATAAATATTAATCATATAAATTAAAAACACATTTTGAATATTAAAACTTGATATATAATTATGTATAAATAAATATAAAAAAATGAATAAATTCCAAAAATATTAGAAATTAATAAATATTACAAATGAATAAATAATATTAAATGAAATAATATTAAAAATGAATAAATTAAATTGAATAAATTTAAAAAATATTTAAAAATGTGAATTCGTGACACTAATTATGGAATTAGAGACACATAAAAAATTAATAAAAATGAATAAATAAATAATATTAATTATATAAATAACAAAATTACTAAAAATGAATTATATTGACTATAAAAAAATATTAATAATTAAATTAAATCAAATGAAATTAAATGCACACACATATATTCAGAATGAATAAATTAAAATAAATTTGAATACGTGATTTGATTAATTAAGTAAAAAATATGAAAGCTTAGTTAAATAATATTTACTTTTCATTTATTAAAAAATGAATTTAATATAATTACATAATTAACTACAAAAACACCAGAATGGTTTTAGGGATGATGTACGCTGAGATTCAATTTCACGCCAAAATGACATGAGTTATAGATGGTATTATAAGAATCAATTATATAGATTTCAAACATATTAAAAATATTTAAACTTAATAAATAAAAATGAATAAATATTAATCATATAAATTACAATCATATTGAAAATATTGAAACTTGGTAAATAAATACGTATAAATTTCAAAAAATGAATAAATTCCAAAAATATTACAAATTATTAAATATCAATGATGAAAAAAAAAGAATTGTATTAAAAATGAATAAATAAAGTTAAATAAATTAGAAATTTTTTTTAAAAAGATAATTCATAATATCAACTACATGAATTCCAAACTCATAAAAAATGAATAAAAATGAATGAATAAATTACAATATTATTGCCAATTATTGATGTGTGAATTGTATTGATTGTATATGGAAAATAAAATTAATTATTAAAATTTATAATTTATAATAATTATTAAAAATGTTATTATTTAATATAAATATTTAAAAATGTATAAATAACTATCAAAATTGAATATATTACAAAAATATTAAATGAATATATACTAAAAATGAATAAATATTTATAATGAATAAATTATAAAAAATAGTAAAAATGGAGAGATATTAAAAACAAGTAAATAATATTAAATCAATAAATAGACATACATGTACGCACATACATACGAATAGACAAACATGTGTACAGACACACACAGATATACACATACACATACATAAGCATAAACATGCATGTACGTACACATTTATACATACACTATAGATAAACATATGCACACACACAAAACACACACACATACACACAGCAAAACACGTGCATACACATACAACATATACAACATGTGCACATACATACATACAAATACATTGGCATACATACACTTGCATACATACACGGACACATACATGTACGTACATTTTAAATTATTTAACATGAATATAAATATATAAATTCAAATATGAATCACATATTTAAATAAATATATCCATTTATATATTACATAATTGTTTAAATAAAATATTAATATATCATATTTATTTTAATTATATGCACTTTTTGTAATTAATGTATATAAATATACTATTTAACATTTTTATTGACTAATATAAATTTGATAATTTTATATATATAAAATTATGAAAATAAAATTCATTTTTTATAGAAGTTATATAAATCATACTTATATATATTATATCTACATATATATACTTATTGCAATATAAATCTTATTTAACAATACATATATATATATATATATATTTATTTATTTATTTTAATTTTCATTGTGACCTTCAGCAACGCTAAACAAAAAATGCCGATAAAGGGGAACTTTTATTAGTGGAGAAAAAAATGCCGACAAAAGCGACCATTTTATCTGTGATTTATTTAGCACTGATAAAAGTTGTATTTATGAGTATTTTTTTGTTAGTATGGATTACAATCACCCCTTTATAAGCGCTTTTTGTTTAGCATTGAATATTGCATGAGCACCTATCAGTGTGTGGTTTTCTAAGTGATATCATACAGCTCATGTGTGGTGAGGTGTTAGCAATGTAATTTATGCATTTCAGTGAAGTTGGTAGCCTTAAAAGGGTGAGCCAATGTCAATAGTTCGGGCAGGTTCCTTCGTCATTAATTTAATAATATGTGTGTTCCTTGATTCCCAGTCATTTATTTTGGTTCATTCTAGTATGTTTATTATTTTATTTATTTATGGAGTAAATTCGTTACTTCATTAACAATTACAAAAAACAATAAATATATATTACAGCAGGATTGGCTTGGATATTATTATTTTTATTATTTTTACAGAAGTTTACATTAATTCATCATGTCCTGTAAATAATCAAAACATCAAAAATTAAATTAGATGTTTACCAAAGGAACGTGGATAATTAAGTCAGATGTCCATCATTAATGTGACATGAAAATATAATTAATAACCACCGTTTTGATCCAATCTGGCGCGGCTGTATAAATATGCATCTCTGTACGCGGTCCCTCCCAACACTAACCCTCCTCATTTTTGCAGATCATCCATGGAGATCGAGCAGCAGGCGTCCGTACTTCTGGGACCGTCCGTATTTCAGGCGCTTTCCAATGGGATTTATAAGAGTTGCATGCATCGAGCGGTGGTGAACAGCGGCAGGCCGCGAAGAACGCTGACGTTCTTCCTGAGCCCCCGGGCGGACAAGGTGGTGGCGCCGCCGCAGAAACTGGTGGGGGACGCCGGAAATGGTCGAGTGTGCCCGGACTTTACTTGGCCGCAGCTGAAGGAATTCGCCATGAAACATTACCGCGTGGACGAGGACACCTTGAAGGCCTTCTCAGACTGGGTCCAAAATAAGCCCGTCCGCAAAAACTGGCTTCACCAGACCGCACACTCTCCCAGTGATGTCCATATATTATCGTGAGGACGAAAAAGAGTGTGGACGGTTTGATATTTTGAATAAAGGAAGATCAAGTTTGCTAATATTCATGTGTGTTGCTCATAGTCAAATCAAATTTGGCCAGAGGAGGTTTTTTTTAATGGGTTTAGGGTGAAAATAATTAGAGAAATGGGTTAGTTGAGCGCCACATGAAGTGGCGCTCAGACAACCATCTCTTCAGCGCCACGTTCGACGCCACTTCAACTGGTGCTGAAACCTTCCCCTACCTATAAATAAGGCCGCTCGCCCTTCCGATTTCTCATCTCCTCACATCCCCCCATCTCTCTCTCTCTCTCTCAAATTATCATCTCCTCACTTCCCCCCCCCCCTCTCTCTCTCAAAGTTCTCCAGTTCTTTATGCACTTCGACTTTCCAGTTGCTTTGCCTGCGTAGTCTCCACAAATTTGAGGTAAATCTTTCTTTAAATTTATTTAATATTTTGATTTAATAATTTAGTTGTTTAATTTATAGAATTAGTTTATAATATTTGTATTATATAAATAGTATAGTTTTTTTAAATGTAATTAGGTAATGAAATGATTATAATTAGTTAATTAATTAAGTAATTATAATTAGATAAGTAATTAATTATAATTAGGTAACTAATTAATTCTAATTAGTTAATTAAATAATTCAAATTAGGTTAATAATTAATTCTAATTAGGTAATTAATTAATTCTAATTAGGTAATTAATTAATTATAATTAGGTTAATAAATAATTATAATTAGGTTAATAAATAATTCTAATTAGGTAATTAGTTAATTCTAATTAGGTAATTAATTAGTTCTAATTAGATAATTAATTAGTTCTAATTATGTAATTAATTACTTCTAAATAGGTAATTAATTACTTCTAATTAGGTAATTAATTAATTCTAATTAGGTTAATAATTAATTCTAATTAGGTTAATAATTAATTCTAATTAGGTAATTAATTAATTCTAATTAGGTAATTAATTAATTCTAATTAGGTAATTAATTAATTCTAATTAGGTAATTAATTAATTCTAATTAGACAATTAATTAAATATAATTAGGTAATTAATTAATTATAATTAGGTAATTAATTAATTATAAATAGGTTAATAATTAATTCTAATTAGGTTAATAATTAATTCTAATTAGGTAATTAATTAATTCTAATTAGGTAATTAATTAATTCTAATTATGTAATTAATTAATTATAATTAGGTTATTAATTAATTCTAACTAGGTTAATTATTATTTCTAAGTAGGTTATTAATTAATTCTAATTAGGTTAATAATTAATTCTAATTAGGTTAATAATTAATTCTAATTAGGTAATTAATTAATTCTAATTAGGTAATTAAGTAATTATAATTAGATTAATAATTAATTATAATTGGGTTACTAATTAATTATAATTAGGTTAATAAATAATTATAATTATGTTAATAAATAATTACAATTAGGTAATTAATTAATTCTAATTAGGTAATTAATTAGTTATAATTAGGTAATTATTTAGTTCTAATTAGGTAATTAATTAATTTTAATTAGGTAATTAATTAGTTCTAATTAGGTAATTAATTAATTCTAATTAGGTAATTAATTAATTCTAATTAGGTAATTAATTAATTCTAATTAGGTAATTAATTAATTATAATTAGGTAATTAATTAATTATAATTAGGTAATTAATTAATTATAATTAGGTTATTAATTAATTCTGATTAGGTTATTAATTAATTCTGATTAGGTAATTAATTAATTCTGATTAGGTAATTAATTAATTATAATTAGGTAATTAATTAATTATAATTAGGTAATTAATTAATTATAATTAGGTTAATAATTAATTATAATTAGGTTAATAATTAATTCTGATTAGGTAATTAATTAATTCTAATTAGGTAATTAATTAATTCTAATTAGGTAATTAATTAATTCTCATTAAGTAATTAATTAATTCTAATTAGGTAATTAATTTATTCTAATTAGGTAATTAATTAGTTATAATTAAGTAATTAATTATTTATAATTAGCTAATTAATTAATTATAATTAGGTTAAAAATTAATTCTAATTAAGTTAATAATCAATTCTAATTAGGTAATTAATTAATTCTAATTAAGTAATTATTTAATTCTAATTAGGTAATTAATTAATTCTGATTAAGTAATTAATTAATTCTGTTCAGGTAATTAATTAATTATAATTAGGTTATTAATTAATTATTATTAGCTAATTAATTAATTCTAATTAAGTTATTAATTAATTGTTATTAGGTTATTAATTAATTATAATTAGCTAATTAATTAATTCTAATAAGGTTAATAATTAATGCTAATTAGGTTAATAATTAATTCTAATTAGGTTAATAATTAATTCTAATTAGGTAATTAATTAATTCTAATTAGGTAATTAATTAATTCTAATTAGGTAATTAATTTATTCTAATTAGGTAATTAATTAATTATAATTAGGTAATTAATTATTTATAATTAGTTATATTAATCAGCGAAGTAGTTATATTAATCACCGAAGTAGTTATATTAATCAGTGAATTAGTTATATTAATCAGTGAAGTAGTTATATTAATCAGCGAAGTAGTAATATTAATTAGCGAAGTAGTAGTAAATTGCTTCTGGAACATACCTTTGCATTACATTCTAAGAATGATAATGAATTTAGTTTGCAATCTACCTTAACCTCGGTTTGTAATTGAAGTTATGAACTTGAATTTAGTAGTTGAATATATTTTTTGCATATTAAGTGTTAGAGTTGTCATGAAATGATTGCTCTCTTGAGTAAAGTATCCCCGGATAGAGGGGCTTTGGGTCAGACCACCTACTTTCCTAGAGACTTGCCTTGTCTAGGAAAGTGAATGGGGTTGGCTATCTGTCGCTCCGGGCTTACTCATGTAAAGATTTTCAATTTCCTATAACTCTATGCTTTTACATGACGTGTTCTTGTACCTCATGCATATAATGTATGTGGATATGTATGAATATGTTTGACTTCTATTTTTGGGTAACTAACACAAACTTGTGGGTTGTGTAAATAGTTACACATCAATATGGTTTGAACATATTGATTTGGTGGAGGGATTGGGATTCCAACCTAAATTACTAGAAGCATGCATACATAAATTGATTCTTTAATCAGGTTTAATTAATAACAATGGTTTCTTTTAGATAAAAAATATGGCAGCCTCATATATTTATTGAAACGATCAAATAATTGAGACAGAACAATGATGTAGTCATAGTATACATCCAAAAGCTGTTGTGATGCTTGGAGGATGTACTACTTTGGAAGCTGTGCAAAGGAAAATTCATCGGAAGCTAAAACTGGCGAGGAATCAAGTGATAGAGTCCATCACATTCAGACATCTCCAATTTCTAAACAGGTTTTGGCGTGTGCCATATCTGGTAAATGATGATAATGATTGGGAATATATACTTTCATTGGTTAAGTATATACCTGAGAATCAAATGATGGAGTTGTATGTCACTATACCTACAATGGAGGTTCCATTGACATTAGAAGTTGACCCATCTCAAATTCATGAGACTATGTCATATGATCCTTCACATCAAGAAGTTCCATCAGCATCGGTAGTTGTTCCATCATTTCCATCGGCCATAGTTTCAATGGATAGTCCTCCACATACTTTAGATTCATTGGTCGGTGAATTTGAGGATGATGACAATTTCGAAGAAGAAGATGAAGAGGAAGTTGAAGAAGAAGAAGAGCATGCAGAAGACCAGTATGTGCCAACTCATGTGAGGTTCAACAGACCATTGAACCATCCTCTACAATTGGCTTCATGGTCAACTGAAGGCATGAATCTCTTGCCAGAATTTGATTATTCAGTTATTACTCCCACTTCAGAATTTCCAGGAATCATTGGTGGCACAAATCGAGTGTCAGATAACGGTGTTCTGTATATTGGCAGAGAGTTTGAGAGCAAAGAAGCAATGAAAAATGTGATAAAACAATATCACATTGAAAGATATTACTCATATGTTGTAGAAGAGTCAAAGAGGTCTTACTATTTGATCTGTTGTGACAAATATGAATTGAACTGTCAAATGCGTCTGCGAGCTGTTACTGATAACACTTTTCACAGCTGGCGCATCACTAGATTTACTCCACACACCTGTGTGAACCCAAGCTTGTCACAGGAACACTATTCATTAGATTTTGAGTTTGTTTCAACTATTATTGTTGAAATGATTAGAGCATGTCAAGATGTTCCTATGGTTCTGGTCATTGAGAGAATCAAACAACTTTTTGGGTATCAAATCTCTTACTGGAAGGCATGGGCATCACAACAAAAGGCTATTGTGAAAGTGTACGGTGATTGGGATGACTCTTATCAAGTTTTACCACAACTGTTGGAGCTTCTATGCCAAAATAATCAAATAGTCTATCAGTTACATACTGTTGAATATGTTAACCAATAGAACCAACTTGACCGCTCAATGGTTGTGTTTGATAGATTATTTTGGACATTTTTACCATGTGTGGCGGCTTTTAGACATTGCAAGTAGTTCATACAGATTGATGGCACATTTTTGTATGGAAAGTATACAGGAAATTTATTGATTTCCGCCACACAATATGGAAATCGAGCCCATCAACCTATAGAATTTTAATTGTGGAGAAAGAGAACTTCTCATCATGGAGCTGGTTTCTGGCATGTCTTCGAGAGTTTGTTACGGATGCATAATGGATTTGTCTTATTGTCGATCGCCACCGTGCAATCAAGGAGGTGATACAGTCTGATGGCCTTTTGTGGAGACCACCCTATGCCCATCATCGATACTGTATTCGACACATTTCCAGAAATTTACGAAAGAAGTTCAAGAATGAGTTGATGAAGAAGGCAATCTTAAAAATTGGTATGAACATCCTTTTCTGTTTTAATTTTTTTTGTCATAGTTATTTTCATAACTGTTCAGATGACTGCTTGTATGATAGCATATGAGCCTCAACAACAAAGGATGGAGGAGCATCTTCAAGATATTCACAGAGTGAATCCGAAAGTGTATGATTACATGATACAAATTCCAAATCAGAAATGGTCATTGGCATATGATGATGGGAGGAGATATGGTCATATGACGACCAACATCGTAGAATGTATAAATTGAGTTTTCAAGGGAGTTCAAAAACTACCTATCACAGTTAAATACGAATATTTGAATATATGTTACTCAGAAGAGCTACTATTATAATATAATATTTTTATAATTTCATAAATCTAAATTTCAGGGTTGGTACAAGAGACCTTCTATCGTAGTGTAAAGTACTTTCTGGAATGAGGAAAGCAGGCCGAAGAGGGCTTGAACAGAGGGATGCGCTATGGACACCATTTCCAACGCGAGCTAGATACAGTTCTTCAGGAGGCTGCAACTTATTGTGTAACTGCATTTAATCATCCAGAGCAATGATTTGAGGTCACTGATCTTGGTGATGTTGTGGCATGTTGCAATGGTCATGTGCGAGTTATTTTACTGGAGAAGCATTATTGTGAATGTGGCAACTTTCAGGCACTGAGATATCCCTACGGCCATGTGATTGAAGCATGTGTGTATGTACATGTATCTTGGGAGCAGTTCATTGATTTGGCTTATCGACTCGAGAGCATCAACTCCTGCTACAGTACTCCGTGGATTCCAATCAGGGAATATCAGAATTTTTGGCTGCCTGATGGCGCACCCATGCTTCTACCGAACAAAAGTAGACTTCGACCTAAAGGGAGGCCAATGTCGACTCGTATTCGAAATGAGATGGATTGTCCTAGTGAACATCCAGATGGACGGAGGTTTAGCATATGCTTCCAGGAAGGTCATACGAAGACACGTTACCCTAGACACATAGGGCAATCATCTAATGGTTAAAATTAATCATGTACTCTATCAGTTACTGTAAAATTTTGTACATGTAATCATTTTTATCATTATCACCATTTTTAATCATATTTGTCTTACTTGTATATAGGTTAAATTTTGGAAAATGTACCACGATTTCACTTGACATTCTTTGTCGAACTGTCAACATTACATGAGTAGTGAAGTGAACAGAGAATATGTAGTTTGTTTATTAAATTTGGGAGTGATGCACAACCAATCCATGTTTTCGATTCATTGATCAATGAATCCAAATAAACATCAGTATTCTTCCAACACACTACATCAGTAGAAACAACAACGGAAATAACCATAATACATCATTTAAATGCTCCTGCACACGACGCATAAATGTTTTCTTATATAGGTACATTCTTTTTTTTTGAGTTAGTGTTGTATGTTTAAATATACTCATGTAGTGCTAACAATTTAAAGGTTCACATTCAAAAAAACAAAACCATTTGAAATATTAAATGAAAATTTCATCAATATTTTATAATGAAAGATGAACTTACAATGGCCACAAAAAAAACAAGGAAACTCCGAACGTCTTCACCCCAACACCCCAACACGGGAGACAACAACTGAACCAATGTTTTTATGCTTCTTTCAATAATCAAATGATAAATTTCATATCTTACATGATAAATTTCATATCTTACATGAAATTAATGTTTTACTGTTTGCACATTCAGATGGATCAGCCACTTTTATCTCGCCAGGAGACGCACGTGTCGCATGATGTGTTGGCGTGACGACCTGTTAGAGATCTTCATGTTCTAAGAGCACATTGTTTCCATCATGAGGCACCACCAACATCTATTTGTCCATACCTTAGATGTGCGAGCTTTTATGGAGTCGCTATGTGTGACTTTAAGACCATTGACCATCATTTGATAGCTGCGTTGGTTGAGAGATGGCGATCAGAGACACACACATTTCATCTCCCAGAGGGGAAGATGACTATTACATTAGAGGACGTTGCCTACATGCTGGGGTTACCTATCCATGGAAATGCAGTTACGGGTGCCAGTACTGGTGATTGGGTTGCAGTCATACAGAGGCTGCTAGGCATTGACGTCATCGACGCACGGGGTGTCCTCCAGGGTTCGTGCTTGCGCATGAGGTGGCTTGATCAACATTTCGACGTCATTCCTGATGATGCAGACGAGGAGACACTTCTTCAGTACACACGTGCATACATTTTGTGGCTGCTCGGAGGCATGTTGTGCATCAACTACTCCACCGCTTTGGTACACATGATGTACCTCCCATTACTTGAGGATTTGGATCAGACAACTATATACAGTTGGGGGTCCACTGTATTAGCACATCTTTACAGATCTCTCTGCACCAGTTGTCAAGCCGATTCACATTAGATTGCAGGTTGCATGGTGTTAGTACATATGTGGGCCTGGGAGCGTTTTCCACGCATTGCTCCTCGAGTTGTCGCACCGCTTGCACCAGAGCTACTTCGGGACTGTCCTCGGGGACAATGGTATGTCTACGTCATTACTTTCAGTTATTTAGTACTTTTGTTATTGTTTTTTTATAAACTTACCGTAGATTACTCTTTTTTCACTAGGTGGAGTCAGTCTCAGAAGTTTTCACATACTCTGAGACATAGTGTGCACAGCTTCCGACAGATATTCGATGCCATAGTGCCAGCTGATGTAAGTTAAAAAGTACTTTTTTGTAGGAAATTTTTTTTTGTTATCACTATTTTAAGTTATTTCAATATAACTTTAGTAACATTATCATGGTACTATATGTCTTATTTTTTGAGTTTACATTTCAGGTTTCATGGACTCCTTATACAGGTTATGTCTACGCATCACTTCCACTATACTTCACAACTATGGTTGGAGATCATGCTGCAGTGGTGCCACTCATTCACTTCCAAATAATTGAGTGGCACCAGCCAGACCGGGTCATGCACTAGTTTGGTTTTATATAGCATATCCCCATGGCACCATGACAGTATACCGATTTACATTCGATTATGCTTATAGGTAGACAAATGACAGACTGACGGCAGCATCATGCATCTTATATCGAGCTTTGGGACAGACGTGCCCAATTCAATATCTTTCCACATGGATATACCACAACACACTCTCAGTTATCTGATCAGGGGGATTATACACACTGGTATCGATGTCACAACATCATGCACCTTACACGTCAGGGGACTGGCATTCAGTAGTTGGTATGTTTACTAAGATTTATTATTTTTGTTTAACTCATTTTTGATATTAATTTTAATGTTATTTCATTTGCAGGCAGACACCATTGGTCATCTTGCACATTCCACATAGCCTCAAGAGCATGCATATATTCTGTGGGATGTAGTTCATCAGGATGTAGTGGCTCTATTCGATCATCTCCGGTTGATACGTGACGGTTTTTTTATGAGAAGCCACAGATATATCCCAATCCATATCTTTAGGCTGAAGCACCTGAGGATGACGATGTCCCTGCTATGCCTGCTGAGGAGGATGCACCGCCACCGCTGCCACCAGCTGGATGACAGAGACGAGCACATCCGGAGGGGCAGAGGCGACGACATCGACTTCTGAGAGCAGCTCCTGCAGATGTCACTGAACCACAGAGAGACAATCTGACCTAGCCGACTGATGATTTTGAACAACAGAGAGATGATTATATACCACATATGGAATCTCCGCAGACTACTATGGACTTCGATCTGGGTGCAGTCACACAGCTTAGGGAGGCCCCCTCTCCTCCTGACGAGGCCTTCTTCAGTACCCCATTTCTACCATTTATAGGAGCTTCGGAGCCATATGGCACCCCATATGATTTTGGGGCATCCTACTCACATGGTTTTGGTCAGTCCTCTATACAACACCATGGGGAGGAACCAGAAGCATCGGAAGAGGAGGAACCCACAGAGAGGACACCAGAGCGACATGGATGTCGGACGCGGAGAGGACGTGAGATTCAGACGCCGCGTTGTGGTACCGGGGGCATCGTCGTTGATGTTTTTGGATGTCATGTTGTATATTTTAAAAACTTATTTACTATGATAAGTAATTTTTGTTTAAGACAAATAACAAGAAAATCAAAAATTTAGTAAATACAAACTGATTTAAATTAACTATTAAATTATAAAGTACAAGAACAATATAAATAAAATTTGTCGCACAGACTAAACATCTGATAATTTCTTGAAAAATGAAAATAAAAACATACATATATTAAACAAAAAATATTTCACATGACTACTTAAATATTTAAAAACATTAAATTTATAATTATATAATAATAAATATATTTATAAATGTAAATTACTAATTAGTAATTAATTAATTAATAATTAACCATTAATAATTAATAATTATAATGATGAATAATAATTAATAATTATATTACTAACTAATTAATTATTATATATTAAATAATAATATTTTATAGGCTTTCAAAGTCACATACTTGAAACATTTTTAAGTTTCAACTAGGTGGTTTTGAAAGCCTATAAAATATTTTTTATCGAAATTTTTTATGTAATTTTTTTATTTTCATCTATTTAGTATATTTTTAATCCATGTTTTTTGTTTAATTCATATTGGTCATATAGATTATATTTTATAGGCTTTCAAAGTCACATACTTGAAACATTTTTAAGTTTCTAGTAGGTGGTTTTGAAAGACTATAAATTATTTTATATCAACATTTTTTGCGTAATTTTTTTATTTTCATATATTTAGTATATTTTTAATCCATGTTTTAAGTTTCATTCATATTGGTCATATATTTTATATTTTATAGGCTTTCAAAGTCACATACTTGAAACATTTTTAAGTTTCATTCATATTGGTCATATAGTTTTATCGACATTTTTTACATGATTTTTTATCGACATTTTTTACATAATTTTTTTATTTTAATTTTTTTATTATATTTTCAATCCATTTTTTAAGTTTCATTCATATTGTTCATATAGTATATATTTTTTAGGCTTTTAAAGTCACATACTTGAAACATTTTTAAGTTTCAAGTAGGTGGTTTTGAAAGACTATAAATTATTTTATTTCGACATTTTTTACATAATTTTTTTTTATTTTTTTCTATTTAGAATATGTTTAATCCATGTTTTAAGTTTAATTCATATTGGACATATAGTTTATATTTTATAGGCTTTCAAAGTCACATACTTGAAACATCTATAAATTATTTTATATCAACATTTTTTATATAGTTTTTTATTTTCATCTATTTAGTATATGTTTAATCCATATTTTAAGTTTCATTCATATTGGTCATATAGATTATATTTTATAGGCTTTCAAAGTCACATACTTGAAACATTTTTAAGTTTCAACTAGGTGGTTTTGAAAGCCTATAAAATATTTTTTATTGACATTTTTTATGTAATTTTTTTTATTTTCATCTATTTAGTATATGTTTAATCCATGTTTTATGTGTCATTCATATTGGTCATATAGATTATATTTTATAGGCATTCAAGGTCGCATACTTAAAACATTTGTAAGTTTCAGCTAGGTGGTTTTGAAAGCCTATAAAATATTTTTTATCGACATTTTTTTTGTAATTTTTTTATTTTCATCTATTTAGTATATTTTTAATCCATGTTTTAAGTTTCATTCATATTGGTCATATAGATTATATTTTATAGTCTTTCAAAGTCACATACTTGAAACATTTTTAAGTTTCAAGTAGGTGGTTTTGAAAGACTATAAAATATTTTTTATCGACATTATTTACGTAATTTTTTTAATTCCATCTATTTAGTATATGTTTAATCCATGTTTTAAGTTTCATTTATATTGGTCATATAGTTTGAATTTTATAGTCATTAATAATACTGTTGTTATTACCAATTTATTATATGTTTAACAATATTTAAAATTTATTTATAAATAATTACTTATAACTATATAAACATAGATTAGTAATTATAGATTTAAAATTTTATATATATGTACAAATATATAATTATAAATACATAAGTATAACTATAATTACATTATAATTCAAAATATAATTATAAATATAATTATATATATATATATATGAATATTAAATATATTTATAAATAAATTTTAAATATTTATGTAACAATATTTTTATAATTATATATTTATAAATATATTCATATTTATATAATTATAAATATTTATTTATAAATATTAGTTTATAATTATATAATTACAAATATATTTTTTATTTAAAAAATATATATAAATAGATTTATATTTATAAATATTTATTTTTTAATTATATATATACATAATTATATTTATACACACTCATATATATAACTATTTATAATTATAATAATTATAATATTTATATGTAAATATATAAATAAAACACACAAATCGGAAAAAAAACCCTTATATTTTATATAATATAACTATATAAATATAAATAAACCATATATTTTTAATTTAATAAATATTTTTTATTTAAAAAATTATATATAAATTTATAAATTTATAAATTTATATAAATAATTATATATAAGGTTTATTTCATAATTTTATTATATAATTAAATAAGCTTTATAACTATATAAATATAAATTTATAATTATATAATTATAAATATATTTATAAATATAATTATAAATAATTTAACATTTTTAAATACATATTTATAAGCATATTTTTAAAATTTTAATTATTTATTTTGTAATTATTTATCAAAAAAGGGATGGGGTGAAAAAAAAAAACAAAACAAAAAAAAGGAGGGGTGCAAAACAAAAAAAAATAAAAAAAACAGAAAAAAGGGGTAGCAAAGCGCCACTTGAATTGGCGCTAGCCACCCGAAATGTTGAGCGCCACATGAAGTGGCGCTCAAATAACCCATTTCCCTAAATATTTTCACCCAAAACCCATTAAAATAAAAAAATCCCCTCTCGCCAAATTTGTCATTGTTCGTCTGATTAAAGTTGAAATATTTTCAGTCCCCTTCTTTAATCCCTCGCTATCCAATCCTCTATCCATCCCAAAATACCCCTAATGAAAATGAGACTCATAATGCTCAATACTCGAGTGAATATTCACTACCATAATTCGTACTACTAAACAAAAAACATTGATTAAGGTGTCACTTTATAAGTGATTCTTAGCACCGATAAAATCTTCACATTTAACAACATGAAAAAAAATGTTAAATGGGACAATAAATAATACATATTTATATATTTTTAAATAATATTTATATTAAAAGTATATATACGTAAATATAATATATAAATATGATTTGCATAACTTTTAAAAAAATTAAATATTATTTTCTTAATTTTATATATAGAAAAGTATCAAATTTATATTAATCAATAAAAATGTTTAATAGTATATTTATATCCATCAATTAAAAAAAGTATGTAAAATTAATATAAATATGATATATTAATATTTTATTGAAACAATTATATAAATATATAAATGAATATATTTATTTAAGTATGTGATTCTTGTTTGAATTTATATATTTATATACATATTAAACAATTTAAAATCGTCCGAAGACCCAGTGGGCATTTAGCCCATTACATGGCCCGTAGGCCCAATTTTTGGCCCAAGGCCCATTTTGTGAATAGTAATGCTACAGTACCTGCCCTACTACAGTACCACACCATACCCACCACTGCTACAGTGCTCCGCCACCGCTACAGTGCCTGACGTTGCTACAATACGCAACAGTACTGCTACAGTCCCTATGCCCAATGGGTTTTGAACCCCCATTTTTTATTTAACATTACAGGGTGTTTACCACTAATCCAAACCCCAACTACGATATATGTTCATTTTTACCCTAATGTTGGCCATATATACTATAATAATATATATATTTTGTGTATTCATTCATTTCCTATATATATGAAGCTTTATCTTTTCATAAATACTTAAAATCATGATAAATATATTCAAATAAACAATAAATGTATATATTATTTTTAAAAATATAAATATTTAGTTATATATAATTATTTACTTTTTAAATATATTATATATAATTATAATTATATGTAACTAATTAAATATAAATATGTTTAAATAATATATACACAGACAAAGACATATATATATATAAATACTTATGCAAATAAAAATAAAAATAAAATATCTATTTATATTTATATATATTTAATTATAATTTAAATTATTAAATTATATATATATATATATTTAATTATAATTTATACACAAACACCATAAATAAATAAGTAAATAAATATATATATATATATATATATATATTTAATTATAATTTAAATTATTAAATTATAATAAATATATTAATTATATATATTTATAAAATTATAAATGTAATAAATATATTGGTTATAATTTTATAATTATGAATAAATGGTATGTTTTATCAGTGCTAATTAAAAAGCGCTGATAAAACATCTATTTATGAGAGTTTTTTTAGCGTTGATAAAGGAACGTTTTATCAGCACTTTCAATTGTATCGCTGATAAAACATGACTTTGTCAGCGCTGATAAAAACATGTCTTTAACAGCGCTAAAAAATCACTGATAAAGGAATATTTTATCAGCGCTTTCAAGTTTAGCACTGATAAAACATACTTTTATCAGCGCTTTTTATCTAGCACTGATAAAAGTGTCATCGAGTTTTATAAATTAACTCTAACTTTTTCCTCATTCCTCGCACCCTAAAGATCTCGCGGAAGCCGATCCCTGCCGCCTCCACTGTCGTCATTGTCTCTGCTACTGTCGCTGTCGCCGCCTCCTCTCTTCCCTCCTCTCTTCCCTCCTCTCCTGCCTCCTCCTCCTCTTCATCGGCCAACTCTTGCATCGTCGCGACAAAGCTTCCCCGCATGACTCTCCTCCACTGCGAACCAAGCTTCACCATCGACTCCTCCGCCACACCTCTCCAGTATGAGGTACATTAATCTTCCATGAGGATACCAAGTGACATATTTCCATCCTTTTGTCTCGTTCTCAATAATTTCCAACGACCCTTGATCATCTTTCTGACATGGTACTGAAGTAGGTATCACATGGGGTTTATGGTGGCTTGATTAGTGCATGAACACTTGGTACATAATTTTATGTTTGTTAGGATTTATTTTTCATTTATTTTTATCATGGAATACACCATTTATACATATGAATCTTTGTTAAGGATATGTTGGTGGTGTCCTACTAGATTTCATTACTCACACCATGTACGGTCATTTCAATGCACATATGGACTTCATGTATAGGGATCCAAGAAAAGGAAAGTGGTACATGGATTACAATTGAGTTGAGAAGTATGGAGCTGGGAATAGTACATAGATGCACTCTAAAGGATACTGTAGTTTTATTTATTTATTTCCTAGTTTCATTTATACTCTGGTTTAGCTTGCCTCATAGGGAGATCATTTTTTATTAGTTATATGGCATGTATTCCATTTTATATTATTTTCTTCCACATTTTTAATCTAATATGTTATTTATTTATTATTATTTATGTAAGGACATGATACTAAAAGTATAGTCTCCTCACTGATTACGTTCATACCCTCACTATTATTCAGTTGCCTCTTGCATACGAGAAGGCGCGCGTGAGGTAATGTGACTCTCTCTCTTTGATCTGGTGGTTCAGGTCAGGTAATTACAATGTAGCTATTATGTATTATTTTAGGTGTCCAATTGTGATCGCTTTACTATTTGGTATTTGAGTTTTTTATGGGATGTATGGTAAGGGATGTGGTGATTGGTTGTGGGTTATGGGGAGACTATTAAAAATTTATTAGTTTTGGATTTTATTTTTGGATGTTATGTATTAGCCTTGTCGGCCAAGATTTCTCTTTTAATTCTTATTCTATATGTGGTATTGGTTATTGATTTATATTCAAATAGTATGTTGCTATTATTTTTGAGTTAGTTTTTTATCCTTGATGTGTTTACTTTGGTTGGATGTTTCTTTTTATTTGAACTATTTCCTTATGTTTATGCACATTCAATATATAGATGGGTCATGTCAGAATTTTAGGTGGAATCCTAGTTGTAGTTATTTAGATTCTGAGGGTGAAATAATTCCCAATGGTTATGTTTTTATACCCTAGAACTAGTTTCCAGTTGGGTGATCAGGAATGCACCTTGGGTCATTCCATGGACCAGATCAGGTTCTCGGTTTAGAGGTGGCTTGGGTTGGTTCATGATAAAATGGTATCAAAGCACCATCTTACTATTTAGGGTGTGTCATATTAGAAATGAGGAATAGGGAAGTCGAAACTCAAGAGGTAAAAATCATGAGTAGGGTCCTAATCACCCCTTGCGTGAGAAAACATGATTTTCCATGGGTATTTGGGACTTGAGTTGTAACGTCCTCGACCAGAAATCCACTAAACCGGTGCTCCGAGCTAGGTCTTCACATGACCTCAAACACGCCTCCCCGAACTCCAGAGGTTACCGACTAGCGGCGAGGGTCTAATGAGTCACGTGGGGAGATTATACCCTCTTTACCAGGGTAAGCCACAACAAAACACAACATAAATAGAAAAAACAATCTAAACAACCAATAAACATGCATAACCAAATGTTTCCCCAATAGGGTACAAACCACAAATCAATTACAACCATGTCATGCCATACCAGTAGTGAAAGTTAAAGAAAACCAAAATAAAACAAATGTCCACAAATACAAACGGTTACTGACTCTAAGTTCGGATCCTTCTCCATGTACATCCCAAGACCAACTCAACACCTTAGTGTAGGGCCTTTTCCCTCATCCTGACCTGCAACCAAGAGATCTTCTCGGGTACCCAATGGCGGCCCGAGCAGGGTGTGAGTAAAAAACTCAGTAGGCCACCACTAATGATGTCTACAAAATATCTAGTCTAATGGATAGTGCATGCAAGTATAAAAATAGATGGTAAGTAAACAAGGGACAGTTTGGGTGCCATAAGTTAACAAGATCATTTAATTTATTCCTAGCATTTATCCAATTACATTCCTTACACCATCTTCATTACTCAAACCATTTAATCACATATTCCCTAGGTTAGGCATAAATATCATCTACATAAGTGTCTAAGGAAAAAATCACAATGCATAGGAAAAAAACAAGTCTCTATCTCACTAGGGATCCACATATCACATCATCACATTATCCTCACCTCGAAGCCTTAGTTTGGGTGGAATTAAACCGTTAGGGGAATAGAGCCTCCACCCCCTTCCCTAACCCGTGCATTTTGGGGTGGAGTTTAGAGACGTGGTCTAACTTGACCCATGGGCATTAAACCTCAAGTCAATACCCCACACTACTAAGCCACGTGCACATGCTTTTTTATCAATCACTACAACCATACAATAACACAACATAACATAACCAATGACATTGTAAATAATCATTCGCAATGAATAGAAAACAATATGGGAATTAATACTATACCATAACCCATTAACACATTTTCCAATTATAATTCATACCCATTTATCCAAATTTTATTCCTATGCCTTAACCCATTAGGTGTATTCAAAAACCCCTGTACCTTATCCAAATTCATCATTTACCATTCATTAACCCATTTAGCACAGTTATCATTTCATAAAAATTCACCCACTTATTACCTTCAACCCTTAGATGTACCAAAATTCCCATGTATTAACCCATTCAACCCATTCACCCACTTCCTTATTACAACCCATTAACATACTTCCCCTTCCCATTCCATTATAAGTTCACTATTTAACATGCACTAATCCTCTAAGGATTTTCTAACCAAATTTCATCAGATAATTGACATAATCCTATTTGACCCATTTTTCCAATTTTCATACCATGTCAAACAACCCCTTATGGCTTATCACCCTAGGCATCCCTACTACCCTTCCATTTAAACTTAGTCATACATTAACACATTTTCAAACGGATTTCACATTATCACTCGGCAACCCTTCATTTAACCCTACCATTTTCTATGTCCGGAAAATCCGACACACCCCATGGGTGGCCCTTAAACGATCAAGGAATCCTCTACACATCCCACAGAGATTTTGAGGGTTTCAAATGGTCACTTAGACACCCCTTCCTATGAAACACTCTAATGGAACCATGAACACAAAAGAAGAAAAATAAGAACACAGACTTCCATGCAAAAATCCAAGATAAAACTATGGGATAAAACTTATAGACCACCTACCATGAATTCGACGATGAACGCGCTCTTAGTCACAGCCTTCAATCTAGGTTCAAATACCCCTTGAATCCTCAACCTAAACCTCACTCGAAAAGAGGGTTTTATATCTATAGAAGGAGATGGAATAAAGATGAGAACTTTAATAAAAAAGAATGAAAAAGTAGAAGATTAGACTTACCTAAGGCTTTTATCCGCAACCAATGGCGCTCCAAATGGAAAAGAATCAAAGGAGAACCACCCTTGGGAAGCTTGGTTCATCCAAAATCTTCACCAGGATTGCAGGGGGAGAAATGGAGGAGAAACCCGAGTTGGGTCTTAAAATCCTGGGGTGGATTTTTTGTAAATTTTCACAAAAATACTGGGCCACACGATTTTCCAAACCCCGTGAAAACAGTGTAGAAGCTACTGCCTGAAAATCACCCCTTCACATGGTTTCCTGGGAATTCTACATAGCTTGCCAAACCGTGCACAAACCGTTCATAAGCCTCTGCCCATTGCTGCACAGTTACTTAGGATGCTCCACACAGTTTGCACTAATTGTGCCCAAACCATGCAATATTTCCAGAAACCCCATTTTCTTCCTCTTTCGTGTCTTGAACCCCCGGAACACCACTGATCCTTCACATGAACATTGGGAAACCCTAATTTAGCCTCAAAAAGAGACTTAAACTGAAACATAAACAAAAACACACCTTTATGGAGAATCTAGGATCTTACAACCTCCCCACATTATAACAGATCGTCCTCGAGCCGCTCTTCTGAGCATCACTAAATTATGTAACAAGGGATCATGTCACAATGCCTACCTCTCCATTCCCACTTTCCAAGTTCCTGGTTTCACATCAAAAGGCCCTCGAACATAGACCAAGGGCACCAACTTTCCCCTCAAGGCTTCCTCACCACAACCCACAACACGAACCAGAAAAAAACTCCTCAAAGATTCCCCCACTTCAACCATTATCACCACGAGAACTTCATGGGAAAAACTCAGCTGACATCACCTAACTCGCAACCCATGGAGACTTAGCACACAACATCACATTGTCATATAGGCACCAATCAACACCCCATCGGCCTGATCTTCTATACAACTCATGACCCAAATTACTTGGCATCATTTTACTCTATTTTTCTTTTCTAAACTCTCAGTGACCCAAACCCGATATTACCCGAAGGAAAACACATGATATTCCAACCAAGTTTTGTGAAAATCCATTCCACAACCATAAAACCAAACGACACTCAACACTTCTAGGTACTCGACCAACTAAAATTGTGCCAAGGCTCTCTACCAAGGCTTACTCACCCGAACAGTGACCACTCGAGTCCTTCCAACCTGAAACTCTGCTCTCGACATCAACCAACCATTTATCCAGTTTGTTCTCTCCACCATTTCTGGTTACTTGGAACCTCCTCCATTGATGAAGGACCCCCAAAACTCAACCCAACTTTCCCATCACCTAACATGTTCCAACTCACCGCACCCAAGAATCCATAGGAGCATTACCCTGCCTTGGCATCCAACCGCACCGTCACAACCATTGGAAAAAATCCTTAAACTATCCATTCAAGGAATAAGATCATCCTGACCTCACTCAAGAAAAAATTCGTTTCGAAAGGCGATTTATGCTACAATATAAACTCATAGGTGGTTCACTCTCACCACACCCATTCTTTTTTACCATCTCAGTTTGGACCACACATGAATGACTTGTCCTAGAAGACTCACCTTCCACTGATGGTACACTACTCCTTTCTCACCTTTTCGAAGTGCTTACTGACTTGAAGCCTATCATTATCATCCCATGCACCCACTAATGTAGTTTCCTAAATTCTAGTAGAATTCCATCATTACGGCATTACCGCCCTCCAGACCATCATCGGGCTTCACCCTCTGCATGACACCACATCACATGGCTAAGGTTCCCTCAACTCAAGATGTCCTAAAACCACTAGAGGAGAAACTACCTGAGTCTAACCCTGATCCTTGTTGGGGTTATAAAACCCAACCTCTCTGCCACAACCTGTTATCGTATCCAACCACACCCTTCTACGACTCAAAACAGATGTCACAATCTTCACATGGAACCATCCTAAGCTCAAAGCCAACAATAGACTCGTCGACCACCACCTTCAAGTCCCACATTGCCTCCCTAACATAACACACACCTTATAAGTTCCTCATTGGCATCCTGGTTCCACTAAATTGACTCGATGTTCTCCTCTCCGCATCCAGGATTGATGTATCACTCCCCACCTTAGGAGTGTTGTTACCATTTCTCACCATGAGGGATTCCAACCACCACATCTTATACTCGATCAAAAACTGAACACCAAACATAGACATGAATATCCATCCTTTTCCTAAAACAGGAAAACAAACGTCGCCCAGTGCTCGTTTCTAGCATTCGTGGATGGCCCCCATGATGTTTTTCATTATTCGGTCCATCTAGAGGACCTCACCCAAAACCATAAAGGGTGTGCATCCCATAATCAAGCTCCAAATATATCGTTTACAAGAGCATAACTCCATGATATCCCTCATCCAACCAAACACCTCCATGTCTCTTGGCATGAGACATAGATTCTCAACTTACTTGGGGTGATGTCAAGATGTTGGTAATTCTCTTCACTAGTTGTGGTATGCTAAGAAGTTGTCGAGGAACACCACCACCAACTTATCCATTTCTGTTGTCAAACTATGGGTCACCATGACCTGCCAAGGATTTCAGGCATCCCTGTCAAATGCATTTCATCAACACTTAACCACCACCACTGAGGTGTGATTGCCAACCAAGCTCAACCATCACTCCACAACCAACCCACTAAGTAGTCACAAACCAACGTTTCATGTGGCACTACTTCTGCCTCACTGCTTGAATTCTTTTGATGTGTCCCTGATAGCCAACAACCATAGCACATGGTCCACCACACCATCCAAACCATTAGTATCTCAAAAAACAACCTTAACTTGCATATATCTCATCACCTTCTTTCTTACCTAACCCCGTATCTTGGTTAGTCAGCCTCATTAGCCCTGAAACGGCCTCTGCATCTCTCCCAACAACTAAACCATTCACACAACAAGTTCAGTCATGTGACCACCCTCACCTTAGGTGTCTCCATCAAGAAAAGGCATATAACCACACTCCATCCACTCTTTCCTTTCTACTTAGATACAACCTCAAGACTCCTATTAATCGTCATCCAAAAAGGGTGAGCTAGGCATGTATATGATACAATCTTTTAAAACAAACCTTACATCCCATAACAAGCACTAGGGAGACCTTATGGAAGAACCGAACATACTTTAACATCCTCAAAACTTGCATTAACACCACCTCTGTAGCATCTCTCATGCTTCATATTCCAAGGAACCCACATCACTTGGATATCCTCCCATGAAGTCACCCTTGATTTTTCAAACTATCAATGCGCGACCACCACTCGAATCGCACCACCAACCACCAACCTTTTCACTTATCCTTTAAGTTAAAACTTGCACCATGAAACACTATGTGTCCCACTATCAAGGTTCCAAACATATACATGTGTGGCTTACACCCAAAAGCACTGGAAACTCTGTTTGATCTGTCTCATAGGTCACCCTAAAGGGTGAATGATACCAAATCCCTACAATGGAGTCACAACCAGAAGAAACCATTGGTACTCTCTCCAAACCATACTTATCATGACACGAACAAAGAAATGATCATGCATGACACTCTAACTCCCATTATGATGCACATTATGCTTAGCCTACCAAAAAACCATATACTCCAGGTTCCACACCAAAGGTGTACACATTCATCGAAACTACAGGCAAAACATCATCCCTAGGATTTGAGACACAAATCACATGGTATCAACTCACAAGGTCACCAAGACCCAGGCACCATCCTTAGGGTCCAGCGTGCACTCCATACTGTCACGATCCATGAGATTTTCCTCACCCTCATTACTGAACAATGCATCGCAATCCCAAGGCCACAACCCCAGCAAGGGTTCCCTAGACACACCACCTAGGCCATATCAAATCCGGAAAGGATTCAAAATCCAACCCAAATTCTCATATAGGGAACTCTCACCGCCCCAACCCACACATACAAGGTTCAAACTTCCAACACAAAGGATACCCACCTCTGAACCCAATTCTTCTTTTTCAACATGATTCTTTCCCTCTTAGGCACATTTTTCATTTCACCACTTATTACAATCATCATTTTAACCCATTTATACCGTTCATTAGGAAATTCATCAACAACTCTATCATTATTATGCAATATTTATTCTTTTAGACACCGAATCAACCCTTACAATAAATCACAACCCAAAATTTTAACCTCGGTTATAATATTTCTCTATACCCAATATTCTTTGACTATTCACTTGAATTCTTGTCATTCAACCACTTGCATTTCAATTATTAGGCATTATTTTCTTCAAATTTATCAAGGGAGTAAAATGAACTCTAATCTCTATGCCCTAAACACCCATCCCATATGTGTTCATATAATGATGCATGTCACCTATACCCTTAGGTGCCTAAAATGATGCATAAATGCACAACCTCATGCCATTCTGGAAATGAGAAAAATATCATAAATTAGTAAAATCACACAACATGTGCATCACCCAACAATGAAATATCATTCAACTTTAACAACACACATCAAGAATAACAATTCACACCTAGGGTGACTTGGGTTTTCCCTCTCACATGGGTTAGATACTCCAAAGAACGAGCTCATTACCAAGTTCCGACACATCCTAATCTCCTGTTTACCATCCCCAAATAGTAAGAAAGAGAAAATAACTCCTTTGATACCACTTTGTAATGTCCCCGACCTGTAATCCACTAAACCAGTGCTCCAAACCAGGTTGTCAGATGACCTCAAGCACGCCTCCCCAAATTCTAGTGGTTTTCAACTAGCGACAAGGGTCTAATGAGTCATGTAGGGAGACTATACCCTCTTAACCAGATTAATCCATAGCAGAACACAACATAAATAGTGAAAACAATCTGAACAACCAATAAACATGCATAACCAAATGTTTCCCCAATGGGGTACAAACCACAAATCAAATACAACCATGTAATGTCATACTAGTAGTGCAAGTGAAAGAAACCCAAAATAAAAAAAACAGCCACAACTCCAAACAAGTCCTGAATCTAAGTCCAGATACTTCTCCTTGTACATCCCAAGCCCAACTCAACACCTTAGTGTAGGGCCTTTTCCCTTGCCCTGATCTTCAACCAAGATATCTTCTCAGGTACCCAACGACAGCCCGAGCAGGGTGCGAGTAAAAAACTCAGTAGGCCACCACCAATGGTGTCTATAAAATATCCAGTCTAATAGATAGTGCATGCAAGTACAAAAATAGATGGTAAGTAAAAAAGGGATAGTTCAGGTTCCATAAGTTAACAAGTTCATGTAATTTATTCCTAGCATTTATCCAATTACATTTATTATACCATCTTCATTACTCAAACCATTTAATCACATGTTCCCTAGGTTAGCCATAAATATCATCTACACTAGGGTCTAAGGCAAAAAATCACAATGCATAGGGGAAACAAAATAAGTCCCTATATCACTAGGGATCCACATATCACGTCATCACATTATCCTCACCTCGAAGCCTCAGTTTGAGTGGAATAAAACCATTAGGGGAATAGAGCCTTCGTCCCCTTCCTTAACCCTTTCATTTTGGGGTGGAGTTTAGAGGCTCAGTCTAAATCGACCCGTGGGCATATAACCTTAAGTCAATACCCTACACTTCTAATCCATGTGAACATGCATATTTATCAATAACTAGAACCATACCATAACACAACATAGCATCACCAATTTCATTGGAAATCGTCATTTTCAATGTATAGAAAACAATATGGGAATTAATATTATGCCATAACCCATTAACACATTTTCCAATTACAATTCATGTCCATTTATCCAAATTTTATTCATATGCCTTAAATTATTAGGTTTATTCAACAAACCTTATGCCTTATCCAAATTAATCATTTACCATTCATTAACCCATTTATCCCAATTATAATTTCATAAAAATTCACCCACTTATTACCTTTAAACCTTAGGTGTGCCGCGATTCCAATGTATTAACCCATTCAACCTATTCATCCACTTCATTATTTAAACCCATTAACATAATTACCCCTTCCCATTCCATTATAAGTTCACCATTTAACATGAAATAATCCTCTTAATATTTTCTAACCAAATTTCATCAAATAATTTACATAATCCCATTCTACCCGTTTTTTCCATTTTCATGCCATGTCAAACAACCCCTTCTGCCTTATCACCATAGGAATATTTACTAAAATTCCATTTAAATTTAGTCATCCATTAACACATGTTCTACATGGGTTTCACATTATCAATCGACAACCCTTCATTTAACTCTACCATTTTCTAAGTTCGAAAAAGCTAACACGCCCCATGGGTGGCCCATAAATGGTCAAGTCATCCTCTACGCATCCCATGGGGATCATGAGGGTTTAAATTGGTAACTTAGACACCCCTTATTATCAAACACTCTAAAGGAACCAAGAACACAAAATGGAAAACAATAGAATACCAACTTCCATACACAAATATAAGGTAAACTATGGTATAATACTTGTAAACCACTTACCTCGAATCTGACGATGAACACATTCTTAGTCGTATCCTTCGATCTGGGTTCAAACACCCCTTGAAGCCTCAACCTAAAACTCACCCAAAAGAGGGTTTTAGAGCTTTGGAAGGATATTGAAGAAAGATGAGAACCCTAATAAAAAAAATAAGAAGCAAGGAAGATATTAGACTTACCTGAGTCTTCAATCCACAACCAACGACGCTCCAAACGGCCATGAATCGAAGAAGAAACACTAATGGGAATATTAGTTCATCCAAGTTCGTCACTAGGATTTTAGGGGTAGAAATGGAGGAGAAATACAAGTTGGGTCTTAAAATATAGGGGTGGAATTTTTGTAAATTTTCTCAAAAATAATGTGCCTCACAGTTTACCCGCACGGTTTGCCAAACCGTACAGAAGCTAGTGCCCAAAAATCACCCACTTCGCACAGTTTACTAGGAATTCTACACAGTTTTCCAAACCATGTGCAAACCATGAATAAGCCTCTACCCATGGATGCATGGTTACCTAGGATGCTCTGCACAGTTTGTAATAACCATGCGCAAAGCATGCAATATGCCCAGAAACCCCCCTTTTCTTCCTCTTTCATGTATTGAACCCCTAGAACACTCCTGAGCCTTCACATGAACTTTGGTATACCCTCATTTATCCTTAAAAAGTGACTTAAACTGAAACACAAACAAAAACACACCTTTATGGAGAATATGGGATCTTATATGAGTCTTGATTTTGAATTCCTTTTATGATTATTTTTTCTTGATTTTTATTTTAGATGATGATTATTTGATCCCCAATGAGTGTATAAATGATTTCAGGGGTCTCAATGAGATTTGGGATGGAATTGGAGAAAGGACCATATATATATGGTTGGATCTATAGATTTAGAAACCCATGTGGGGCTCAAACTATTGGATCTATAAACCGTCTAAGATGATAATGCACAATTGGAACATAGTTTTCCATATTGAGTAGATAAACTCTTCCCAAATCTATCAACAACACACATACCCTGTAAATGAGGACCACCAACTTCTTTTAAAAAACAAATCAACATGAAATTAATTTGTAAAAAAACACAACTGGCATACTGAAGACTAAGAAAACGCATTCAGATTATTTTGATACCTTAGGAAAACGATCCCTGAGTCACTTGTGATGTTTAGAAATTGACCCCGCCTCAATTTGATGAACGGTGTGACCGATATGATTAAAAGTGTCTGCTATCAGTTTAAAATTTTCATTTTAGCTCAAAAATATTCACTCACTAAAAACAATGAGAATGTGCTATTATTGTCTTCCAAATTAAGGAAAACAATTCATAATTCCTTTGTGATGTGTATGAAGCAGTCTCACATCAAACCAATGCACGATACGACTAGTATTACTCAAATTGCATGTTTTTGGTTTGAAATGACATTTTAGTAAAAAAACACAACTGACATACTAAAAAATGATGAAATGCATTCATATTGTTTTTATACTTTATGAAAACGATACATCAGTCATTTGTGATGTGTAGGAATCAACCACATCTCAATCCGACGCACGTTGTCACCGATATGACTCCAAATGTGTCTTGTTATTTAAAATTGACATTAATTCAAGTGAAAAAACACAACTCACATACTGAAAACTAAAAAAACACATTCGAATTGTTTTGATACTTTATTACAATGATCCATGAGTTATTTTTGAGGTGTAAGAATCAAACCCACCTCAATCCAACAAACGGTATGACCGGTATGACTAAAAGTGTCTGCTATGAGTTTAAAATTGACATTTTAGCTCAAAATGCGTCACTCACTAAAAGCCAAGAAAACACACTCTGATTGTATTAAAAATTAAGAAAATTGATTCGTATTTCCTCTGTGACGTGTATGAAGCAATCTCACATCAAACTGATGCACGATGCGACTGATATAACTCAAATTACATGTTTTTAGTTTGAAATGACATTTTTATAAAAAAACACAATTGGCATAATAAAAATTGAGGAAATGCGTTATTATTGTTTTTATACTTTAATAAAATGATCCATTAGTCATTTTTGATGTGTAGGAATCAGTCTCACCTCAATACGACACACAGTGTCACCAATATGACTCTAAATGTTGCTTATTGTTTAAAATTGACATTAATTCAAGTAAAAAAACACAACCGATATACTAAAAACCAATAAAACACATTCAAATTGTTTTTAAACTTTAGGAAAATGATCCTTGAGTCAGTTGTGATGTGTAGGAATCAACCCCACTTGAATCCAACAAATGGTGTGACTGGTATGACTAAAAGTGTTCGCTATCAGTTTAAAATTGATATTTTTACTAAAAATGTGTCACTCACTGAAAACTAAGAAAGCACACTCCGATTGTCTTCCAAATTAAGGAAAGTGATTAGTAAGTCCTTTTTGATGTGTACGAAGTAGTCTCACATCAAACCGATGCACAATGTGACCGGTATGACTCAAATTGTATGTTTTCGGTTTGAAATGAATTTTTAGTAAGAAAACACAACTAACATAATGAAAAATAAGGAAATGATTTCAAATTGTTTTGATACTTTAGAAAAATGATCCATCAGCCATTTTTTACATGTAGGAATCAACCTCACCTCAATCCGACGCATGATGTCACTGGTATGACTCCAAATGTGTCTTGTTATTTAAAATTGACATTAATTCAAGTGAAAAAACACAACTAACATACTAAAAACCAAGCAAATGTATTCGAATTATTTTGATAATTTAGGAAAATGATCTATGAGTTATTTGTGACGTGTATGAATCTACTCCATATCAATCCAACAATTGGTGTGACCGCTATGACTAAAAGTGTTCGTTATTAGTTTAAAATTCACATTTTAGCTCAAAACGTGTCACTCACTAAAAACCAAGAAAACGCACTATGATTATCTTATAAATTAATAAAAGTGATTTTTAAGTACTTTTTGATGTGTATGAAGCAGTCTCATATCAAACTGATGTACGATGTGGCCGATATGACTCAAATTGCACGTTTTCGGTTTGAAATGACATTTTAGTAAAAAAACACAATTGACATACTAAAAACTGAGGAAATGAATTATTATTGTTTTGATACTTTAGGAAAAAAATACATCAGTCATTTTTTATGTGTAGGAATCAACCACACCTCAATTTGATGCATGGTGTCACCGGTATGACTCCAAATGTGTCTTGTTATTTAAAATTGACATTAATTCATGTGAAAAAACAGAACTAACATACTGAAAACTAAGAAAAATATTTTGGATTATTTTGACACTTTAGGAAAATTATCTATGATTAATTTTTGATGTGTAGGAATCAACCCCACCTCAATTTGATGAACAGTTTGACTGGTATGACTAAAAGTGTCCGCTATTAGTTTAAAATTGACATTTTAGCTCAAAACCACGCCACTCACTGAAAACCAAGAAAAAGCACTTGATTGTCTTTCAAATTAAGTAAAGAGACTCATAATTCCTTTATTATGTGTATGAAGTAGTCTCAGATCAAACCGATGCACGATGAGACCGGTATGACTCAAATTGCATGTTTTCAGTTTTAAATGACATTTTAGTAAAAAAATACAACTGACATACTGAAAACAAAGGAAATGAATTCTGATTGTTTTGATAATTTAGGTCAACGATCCATCAATCATTTGTGACATGTAGGAATCAACCACACCTCAATAAAATGCACGGTGTCATCAATATGACTCCAAATGTGTCAATTTTATTAAAAATTGACATTTTTTAAGGTATTCTTCATATTAATGTTTAATTTATTTCTTTATAGTATTACTAACATAATATTTGTTTTTTATATAGGTGGAACCCTTTTCTCGATTTGGGATGATTTTTTCAGGTACTATTACCATCGTAGGACATTTTTTAGAGTGGGCCATAGATGTCAAAAGAGAAAACATTAATGTTTTTAACTATTTGTAGGATATTTGTAAATTTAATTTTATAAAACATTGTTCAAAATGTATATAGAAGTGTTTTTTGGTATATACCATGAGTGAATATTTTTATATTCATGATGTCAATTAAATGTTTATAACATTTTTTTCCAAACTTTTTTGTGTGTTTCTTGTTTTTTCATCATTTTCATCGTGTATGTGGTTCTTTTGTATATATATAATAAGAGTGGTTGTTTTTAGTAGGTTTTTGCTAGTTTGTGCAGGTTATTTTTCCTGGTTTGATTATTTTGGTCGGTTGTATTTTTTTGTAGGTTGCTGGGAGTGCTATTATATAAATAATATTTATTCATTTTTGTTTATTAAGTTTTAGCATTTCTAATATGTTTGAAATTTGTATAATTAATTTATTTCAATGCATTTTTTTAATAGATTTCTAATTTAAATTGTTAATATTATTCATTTTTAATAATTTTTTATTTATATAATAAATTTTATCTATTTATTCATTTTATTCATTTTTTTATTTGTTTATAAATTATGTAATTAATGGTATGAATTCACTATTTTTTAATATTTTTTGTAATTTATTCAAATTTATTTATTCATTTTTAATATCTATTCTTTCAATATTATTTATTAATTTTTAATATTTTTTGAAATTTATTAATTTTTTAATATTTATTTATACATATTTATTTATTAAGTTTTAATATTTTCAATATGTTTATAATTTATAAAATTAATTCTTTTAAATTCATTTTTATTTTATTTTTAATTTAATTAGTTAGTATATTTTATTTTTAATAATTTTATCATTTATATAATTAATATTATTTATTTATTCATTTCGAATATTTTTGTTAGCACTAAAACATAAGAGCTGACAAATACTACTTTTGTTAGTGTTGATAAAAGTTATGATTTATCAATGCTAATAAAGCTCTAATAGAAGTATTATTTATCAGCACTTTTTTTAGAAATAAACTTTACATGTAAATATGTTTACATATATGTATTTGTAAAATTAAATTTTTATGTGTGAATAAATGAAAAATATGAATATATTTTTATATATTTGATTATAAATAAAACTACATTATAAAAAATGATAATATTTTAAAATGATAATATCAATATGAATGCAAGTCTTGGGAATAAATTCAGTCCCCACTAAAAACGGACAAAAAGACCCCCTTAAAGTCTATTGAATGTTAAAAAAAATTAATACTCCGACTAAAAACTCTTTTTTGAAGGCCTTATGACCCTTTTAGGTTCCAAAAAATGTGACAAGGGGTTTCACCTTATCATTAGTGTGTATATCTCAGCACAAGGTTCAATTTGATATGTGGTAGAGCTCAAATGGACACCCAGATCAAAAGTTATGGTTGTTTGATGTTTGAGTCACATTTTCAATTTATTTTAGATATTTTATTGATTTTTTGATTTTCTTGTCTTCAAATTGTTATTAAATGACTATTACTCGATAATAATGATAATGTTATTAATTAATAATATTTTTAAATTATTTTATAAGTTGTTTTCACTAAATATCTTATATATTAAGTGTAAATGTCTATTTAGCCATATCTAAAACATATTTAAAAAATATATATTATATTTATATCAATATAAATATATAAATATATTATTTTTAATGATTTTTTTAAATACACCTTTTATCAGCACTAGTAAAAAAACGGTGATAAAGACACCCCTTTTATCAGCACTACTAAATAAAACACTGATAAAGGAGTTCTTTTAACCATTTGTTTTTTTAGTGGTGTTAAAGGGTGGTGGTTTGTAAAGTTGTTTCTATGGTAGTGTTTGGACCAATTCTATTTCATCTACAGTGGTCTTTACTCTAATCCTGGTGTTTTTTTGGGACTTTTTATTCATACAATAATCATCTACTCTTCACGGCCATATCTATTTTGATTTCCTTTATCAGGTTGCATTCTTCGTTTCATGGTGCTTTTATACTGCATTGGTTTTCTCTCTTTGATCCTCTATTTTATTAAAGTATTATTCATTAGATCTCACTCATCTTTAGGATTCTCTTTTGTGTACTCTTGATTATTAGTGGATTCTACTTTCTAGACTAGGTTCCGTGGTTTTTCCTTTTTGGGTTTTCCATGTAAAATATTTCTGGTGTTATCATTTATTTTTCCTACACATATTTATGATTGTTGGGCATTCGTTTTAATTTTTAGGCTTGTTTTAATGGAAATAAATATATTTCTACAACACTTTCTCTTTTTTGTTCATTTTCATGTTCATAGTTTGTCATCTTTCCCAACAGAGAGAGAGGGAAAATGAAGATTATGACTCTTATGCACAGATCAAATGCAACTTCATTTTTTATATGTAGGATTAATAATTAATGAATTTCTTGATACATGGTAAAAAAAGTCAATTGTTGGTGTTAAAGGTTTTATGCCTTTTCTAGGAAAAATGGTTTGTCAATGAAAGGGTTATTCTTCCTTTTTTGAGGATAATTATTATAAGGCTAAAAAGAAAATGTTATTTAGAAAATATGACTTCTGTTATGTTGTGAACTTATAAATAGTTTGAAATTTTTTATGAATAATAGGATTGGATAGATCCATGCATTAAAGTCTCTTTAATTGATAAGGTCAAGATTTACCTCGATGGATGTATTTGTGTTCTAGTTATTATATTTTGAAATGGTAGACCATTTTAGTGAAGGCCCATCCATAATCTTAATGGAGCTTAGATATAATGGGACTTTAACTTTGAAAGATATTGGTGACTTGTTTTAGTGAGACTCACCATGAGTTTTCATGTGTATTATTTCTCTCACTAGCTTCAAATCATTTATATTTCAAGTCTTACCTCCACTATAACTGATCCTTTTAATAAAATTTTATTCTAAGGTAAAAAAACATATAATTGTTCAAGAGCATAAAGGAGCAGTTTTAATATTATTAAATAAGATCAATGAGAAACATTCTCAAAAGATCTCAACACTCATTTAAAGCTATTATGAATTGATTTCATTTGTAACATTTCTCTCATTTTTTTGTGATTTTAATTTTCTTAGAGAACCTCTTTGAACATTTATCTTTTTCATGTATTGGATTTATTATAATGGTGAAAATTCATAATTAAAATTTTCAAATGAGTATTTTTTTACTAATCCCACTTAGGGTTAAGAAATAAATTATAAAGATAGTGATTTCATTTGTAAATTTGTGTTATCTTAGTTATGAAGACTTGTATTATTAATAAATTATAATAGTAAAATCTTTTGGTGGGACATGAGTCTAAGGGAATTATATTATACTAATTTTGTGAGCGCTTTTTTAGCACTGATAAATCATAATGTTTATCACCACTAAAAAACACTAATAAAAGTAGTATTTATCTTCGATTATGTTTTTAATGTTGATAAAATATCCTTTTATCATCGTTTTATAATAATCACTAATAAAACTCTTCACCCTCTTTATAAAAGAACCCTAGAACTGTGTCTTCCTCACCCCGCACTCACACACTTGTGGAACCAGAGGTCTGATACAACCAAAATCGATCTTTTTGGAAAAATGAAACCTCAAAACCAAATTTTGATATTCCAAACATGTTTTCAAGAAATATCATTTGATTCTTTTCCCTAGGGAAAATCCTAAGATAGCATATTAGTTGGTCATGGGAAATGGGGCGCCTTGTAGCATGTATGAGCAAGCAATGTGGGTGGTTTCCATATTATATATCATGTTTTGGCTGGTGCACTTTAGATACATGATGATATTCATGTACATACTATATTCACTCAACTTATTTCTCAGATAAGGATAAACAAACTTTTAGTGATCATCACCAACTCCCCTTTATTCTTTTTGTTGTTATAGAATCTTTCCATATGACCATGAATAGTTTGGATATATCACCTCATAATGAAATAATACATATTAATTTTTTAAGTTGAGATGTGGTTTCTTCAAATCTTCCACCTCTTTTGATATTTCTAGTTTCTATACACACACTCATAGTGTTTCCTAATCTTCTAAAACAATATCATAGCAATTACAGCTTCCTTTGAGAGCTATTTCCATTGGTTTTATCTTGAATACTAATTATTTTCATTGAATCTAGATTTTTATAATTCCTACTACATAATGATTTCTACATGTGAGAACCTTTATAATTTTAATTTTACTTCAAAATATGAATATATCCCCCAAGATTCACAATCCCCAAATCATTCTCCTTCAGTTGACCATCTAAATTCTCTAGATAAGAAGACTTTTCCTTGTGTGAATTCTTTACCAATTATTTACAATACTCTTTTAATATAGGCATTTAGTCTCTATGTAGTTTTCCATTTCCATTCCTAAATTTATCTCATGAAAAAGTTATTCAATTATATCATGTTTTTCCTTTACATTATTATTCATTCTTGCAATGTTATCCTTTGAATCCATCTCTTTCTCTATAAACATTCTATTATATTATTCAAAATCTACAACATATGTAGAATTTATTCAACCATTACACTTTAAGAATTTCATTTCACTTCTTAATACTTGACTCATCTATTTTTTGTGACATATAAAAAATCATAATTTATGACATGATGTGAATTCTTATTTTCTATCGTCATCCTCCAAGTATTTAGGTGAATATAATATTTACATTAATAATTAATTTGTTTTGATATATGTTTTGATAGTGAAATATTATTATATATACACTAATAATTATCCATTTTTATAAATCCATAAGTTTCTTGTGAACATTTATAGTGACAGGGAGTGAATTATCTCCCTTGATGAATCTGTTAAAAAAACAATTATTTATAATATATGACTTTTTGTAATAATAAAATAAGTGTTATAATAATTTAAATCCGTATAATTCTTGGAATTTATTTGTTCTAAAAAGTTTTTGATGCAATAAAAATTTATATCCAATATGATGACTATATTTGTGTATATATAAAGAATACCCTTCTTGGTTTCTAAGCTCATAATTTTTGTGTATTTATTTATTTTATTAAATATGAATATTACTGAATCAAATATGATGGCCATGAATAAAAAATGGATGGATGACATTTTTATGACAAAATAATATGAGGATGGGGTGAAAGAGTTGATCATATTTGTAACAGATCATGCATATGACCCTTATCATATCCTTTGTCCATGCTTATGTTGTTTTTATTCAAGACTAATTAGTCCATAGGAGTTGGAAGAACATTTGATCTATCATGGAAAGGATGACACTATTGTGTTTTATGGATTATTTGATATGATTACAAGTGTGAAAGACGATGAAGACCGTATCAAGGATATGATTACATGTGTGAACGATGATGAAGATCGTATTGAGTAAATGTAAATGATAGTCGAAGATGAACTTTTTGACTATCCAAAACTATTTTAGAAGTTAAAAAGTAATGTTAAGATGCCATTTTATGATAGTTGTACTAAATATACAACATTTTCATCTATAATGAAGCTATATAATGTAAATCATGGAAATTTATATAGTGGAATCAACATTACCAAACCAATTTCTTTCTTGAATGATATGCTACTAAAAGACAATGAGGTTCCTTGCTGAACATATGATGTTAAATGAATGATACATTTAATGAGTATGATATATGAATGATTACATTCCTATCCAAATGATTGTATAATATTTCAAAAATACCATTAATCACTTAAAAAATACCCAAAGTGTGTTGAATATCGATATAAGAAAGATTAAATGAGTCCTTTGAATGTTGCGTAGTAAATTTTAATCAGTCCAAGGTTTATGAACCTATATGGAAGTGAGAAGATTTTATGGAAATTAAAGTGGAACACAGATATAAGTAATCAAGATGGGAAACTTCATCACCTAGTAGAATCTGAAGGTCCTGGGCGTAGCGGAAGCTCGTGGGTGAATGTGCCCACATGACTTTTTGTCATTAGAAATGATCAATCTGGGATCAATACGATGATAAACTCTAGACTCCACATATTGAATCACAGAAATAGAAAAAGAATAAGGATAGTCCTGGAACCACAAAGGAGTTTCATCAAAGGTTGATTAAAATTAATTTAATTAATCGACAAGAATTACCTTTTATGGCATTCTTTCTTTGTTGATATTTCTGATCACGTTCTGATGTGATTCGTCGTTTCACCGCAGAAGTCAAGTGTAGAATTCCTCTACTTTTGATCCAAACATGCACCACTTATCTCTAGATGTCGCCGAAGGAGTCTCTAAGTGCTAGCATAGAGAATCCTTTGCTTGTGTTGTCCGACTTAGATCGCCTTGATCTGATAGAGGAGGATCTTTCTCTGTCTTAAGAGCGTTCTTGGAGGAAGGAGGTCTTTCATCTTTGATAGAATTATCCAGAATTGTTGTGCACAATTATTAGAGAAAGTGTTATAGTTGTGAGGATATTTATAATCGGGTTTGAGTTTATAGAGTTATGACAATAAATAAAAACATTACGCTTTTTATTTATTTCATTAACTCTTATTGAAAAACTCCATGTCGAATCATTAATTCCTTGACATGCGCCCATGCTGATTATAATAAATATCATTTAATAAAATGATATTATTTCCTCAAAATACCGAATGGAAAAAATACTCGGCGTGTAATCATTAATACACGGCGTGTACTCATTTTTCATTTCCTTTCCAAAATGAAAACTACACAGCATGTACATTCAATGTAAACGACGTATATATCTTGTTTTTATTTTATTAGTCCTCCAACATTAAAATGATTTAGGCTTCCTTGAATAATTATTAAACCACATATGGGAATAATATTTATTCTACTTGAGATAATTGGATACACTTAGTCTGTGACCCTCTAGGCCTCTTTCTCGTTGGCATTAGGCAGACTTGTTTAAAGTCCAAGATTAGTATCTAGTAACGGGTCAAGGCACCCAAGATAAAGAAGTTGACACCACATTGACATGTCACCTCATACGAATTCTTATCATGTAATTTAATACCTTTGTCTTAATATCCAATAAAGCAGGTTTCATGGCAGTGTCATAAACCTATATGTTTGATCTGTCATTCTTTGACTTCCAAAAATAAACTCATCGTGACACCATGGCCAGGGAATTTTGGTGACAGTTATATTTCAATCAAAGGGCCCGAGATATATACTTCCATAAATATTAAAGGTAAATATCCTTCCTCTACTTATCCATTAACAAAATGTCATTTTTGACGCACCCAACATACCCTACTTCCTGTCAACTGTCTTCAGGATGGTTTTTGTCAGCAAATATAAGTGCACGAGTCATGACATGAGTTAATGATAATCTTTCATTCTAAGGACCATTACACACGCTCGTAGATAGAAATTTATGATGACACCAAGACATGCAGGATTACTACTAGTGAGTCTATTCTCATAATCTCCCATCTTGGAGATTACCAAGTGCAAACTCCATGAGAGAGAGTCTTGTCTTCTTAAGAGTGCCCGCATATGACGGTTTGTATACTATGTGTCCTATTATAGTATGTCATCCAACCGTAGAACTTTATTTAAGAATATTGTTATAGAATTTCAAGGTTCTCATCATAGTGGGGATCTTCCATGACCTTATTAATGCAACAAATATTCAAGGACATTATTATATTATAGTCATACAGAACAATGAGAAATATATAATAAGTTTACATTCATGTAATCAAAGTATAAACAGTTGGTTCTTAGGACAACAACTCTAACATAATCACCTCAGTAGAAGAAATTTTATCATTATTATCCTAAATTTGGAAATGAGCTGAGAAACCTTCATCTCACACTATCTATAGATGGAGTGAATCCTTTTGTTTTACAAAGAATCACTCACAATATATGGCTGGTTATGTTGGAAAATTATAAATTTCCACTATGGTTATACATGAAGTGAAAATACCTTACGTTTTCTCTTATTATATTAGGATAAAAGTAACTAGGTTATTATATTGATGTTTTTTTGACTCCATTCATCAACAAATTCACCGTAGACCTGTCGTGGAAAGAAACTCTGTATTTTGGGTACAGAGATGAGGTGATTAACAAGGTGCACACCGTGGAGGATTACTTCATGGAATTCATGGGTGAGGAGTTATGAGAGTTTGGGTAAGGAATTAAGCGTGGAAATTGTTTTTCTTGGGTTATTTATATGATGATATTGGTTTTTGGGATAGGGTAGTGTACTAGAAGTACCGTGAATCCATGAATCGAGTGGATTTAGAGATCATGAAGCTACTGGGAATGAGTCTGGGAGTGGGGAGAGGCCAATTCTGAAGCTTCTATTAGGAGAATGATTTGATGATGAAGCTGAACAACTACCCACCCTCCCAGCAGTTAGATCTGGTGTTGGGGATGGGGCCACACTAGGACCCGACCTCCCTGATCCTACTCCACCAGGATCTCGTCGATGTCTAGGAAGTGCTGGTGGATTCCACCTAGCACCGCATCCTTCCCATCCCACAAACCTTCATCATCAACATTAGATACAATAATTATTAAAACTACATGGCACGTACATTCAATGTACACAACGTGTATATCTTTCTTTCATTTAATTATTCCTCCAACATTAAAACAATTTAGGCTTCCTTGAACAATTATTAAACCACATACGGGAATGATATTTATTCTACTTGAGATACTTGGATACACTTAGTGTGTGACCCTCTAGGCCTCTTTCTCATTGGCATTAAGCGGGATTGCCTAAAGTCCAAGATTACTGTCTAGCAATGAGTCAAGGCACCCAAGAGAAAGAAGTTGATGCCGAATTGATGATATGCTACTAAAAGACAATGAGGTTCCTTGCTGAACATATTATGTTAAATGAATGCTACGTTTAATGAGTATGATATATGAATGATTACATGTATGTCCAAATGATTTTATACTATTTAAAAAATACCATTAATCACTTAAAAATTCCCAAAGTGTGTTTCATATCGATATAAGAAATTTTAAATTAGTCCTTTGAATGTTGTGTGGTACATTTAAATCCATCCAAAGTTTATGCACCTATATAGAAGTGAGAATATTTTATGGAAATTAAAGTGGAACACAGATATAAGTAATCAAGATGGGAAACTTCATCACCTAGTAGAATATGAAGGTCCCGGGTGCAGCGGAAGCTCATGGGTGGATGTTCCCACTTGAATTTTTGTCATTAGAAATGATCAATCCGGTATCAATACGATGATAAACACCAGAATCCACGGATCGAATCACAGAAATAGATAAAAAAGAAGAATAGTCCCAGAACCACAAAGGAGGATCATCACAGGTTGATTATAATTAATTTAATCAATTGAAAAGAAGAACCTTTTATGGCGTTCTTTCTTCGTTGATATTTCTGATCACATTCTGATGTGATTCATCATTGCGTCACAGAATCCAAGTGTAGACTTCCTCTAGTAGTGATCCACACGTGAATCGTATATCTCTAGACGTCGCCAAAGGAATCTCCTGGTGCTAGTGTAGAGAAGCCTTTACTTGCATTGTCCGCCTTTTATAGCCTTTATCCAATGGAGGAGGATCTCTCTTGGTCTTGAGAGTGTTCTTAGAGGAATGAGTTCTTTTGGCCTTGAGAGAATTATCTAGAATTGTTGTGCACAATGATTAGGGAAAAGTGTTGGGGTTTTGAGGATATTTATAATCAGGTTTGTGGTTATAAAGTTATGAAAATAAATAAATGTGTTGTGCATTTTATTTATTTCATTAACTCTTATTGAAAACCCCCATGTTGAATCATTAATTCCTTGACATGCACCCACACTGATCATAATAAATATCATTTAATAAAATGATATTATTTCCTTAAAATCCCGACTAGAAAAACTACACACCATGTAATCATTAATACACGGCGTGTACTCATTTTTCATTTCCTTTCCAAAATGAAAACTACACGGTGTGTACATTCAATGTACACGGCATGTATATCTTGTTTTCATTTTCTTTCCAAAATGAAAACTACTCGGTGTGTAAATTCAATGTAAACGGCGTGTATATCTTGTTTTTATTTTATTCTTCCTCCAACATTAAAACGATTTAGGCTTCCTTGAATAATTATTAAACCACATATGGGAATAATCTTTTTTCTACTTGAGATACTTGGATACACTTAGTGTGTGACCCTCTAGGCCTCTTTCTCATTGGAATTAAGTGGGATTGCCTAAAGTCGAAGATTACTATCTAACAATGGGTCAATACACCCAAGAGAAATAAGTTGACACCACATTGACGTGTCACCTCATACAAATGTTTACCGTGTAATTTAATCCCTTTGTCTCCATATCTCATCAAGCAGGTTTCATGGAAGTTTCATAAACCTATATGCTTGATCCTTCAGTCTTTGACTTCCAGAAATAAACTCACTGTGACACCATGGCCATGGAATTTGGGCGATAGTTCTATTTAAATAAAAGGGCCCAAGATATCTACTTCCATAAATATGGAAGGGATAAATCCTTCCAATACCCACTTCCACTTCCAACACCCCCTTCCTAATCCCTAGTTACCGACACTCCCTCACCTGCACCCCAAAGTTCCCTGATCCCAATTCTTATCCACTGAGCTCCCTCTCCCTCAAACCATCACTATCGTTTCTCCCCCTATTAAATTCCCCACTGCTGGTCCCCATCATCCGCTTTCTTCTATAGGATCCTTATTCCTCATTAGTTTTAGATCATCAATATAACTACCCATACTTTACATACATTTTTAATACTTCAAAATTGAAGAACACTTATTACAACATATGACAAAACCACAAAGGACCGTATAGGTATAGTGTCTTTAGAAACTGGGAAACATAAACAACTGGTTCATAAATCTTCTACAGTGTCTCCCATTTATTTCATCATATCTAGGGTCCCTTTTAGCATATTCTACTTAATATCCATCTTCCTGACCTGGGGAAAAGAAAACATACAAAAAAGGGTGAGCTCAAATGCTCAGTAAGGGTAAAAAAGAAATATCAATCACATCATATACATAAGCACATAACTTTTGGAAATCTTAACCTGCAAAAGAGATCATAATTTCATAACATGGGATAAATCATGGCAGTGAAATGTAATCACAATAATCATAACATAAAACATGAAACTTTGTGGCATACACACATAATCATAGAGAATCATTTCTTGTTAGTCAAGACTCATTTCCAAGACTATCTTAGTGGACAAAGTCCCTTTCTGAACCGAGTCACCCTCGTTCCAGTCCTGTTTCACTGAACCGATATAACCTACCGTTCCAGCCATGTCTATCTCATGAGATATAAAATCTTTACCCAATGAATTGGAGGGAGATATAGGTCCCACCCATCTCATAATGATACCATTCTTATGTGTGCCACAAAATCATAAATCATACATCATTACATAACCCATGTAATACAAATGGGAATCTTAAACATCATGACATCATAAAACAATTCATATAAGATAAAGGAATTCATAAAAATAACTCCATCACAACATAATCAAATCAATTTAATAATAGGGATAAAAACAGAACCCTTTATTATCTTAGATGGAAAATAATTTTGATAAAACACTTGAACTCCATTCTTGAGGAAAATATCCTTTCTTCTTCAAAAACATTTTTTCATTTCTTAACATGTCATACAACTTTAAACTAAAAGAAGTTGATTAAAAATAAACTTGAAAACATGTAAAGGAATATTCTTGGAAATAATGTTTTAAAAATCCATTCATGCCGTATAAGTTAAAAAAACATTCTTGGTACTTTTTTCAGAAAAGTCAAAAAAGTACCTCGTACGAAAAACGACAAATGATTCCTTTCATATCTTTTACTAAAAACTCATCGAAGGGTAAATTTGGATTTAAACAATTTTAGGTGGATGGAAATAATATTACATATTGAGGGAACATGGATGTGGATGATAAAATACACCCCAGTAAATACCAAAGTATAAACAATCTCGGATAAAAATGAGATTGTGGTATATTCCCTTACCTTAGGTCCGATTTGATTTGTACGTGTCCGAAGCTCATGTATAATGGTTTAAATAATGTTATTGACTTATTCCAGAATCATACATATTGATATGATATCATATATGGTCATATTCTTATCTTCTTATTAGTAATATTTCATTGTTACTTGTTACTCGAGTCTTTATTGCCTTTTGTTCTTATGCGTGTTTTGCCGAATAAATTCTTATTCTTCTTTTAAGGTTATAGATACCTTATATCCAGAATGGTATTAATGTAACATATATCATATTTATTCATTCAATTAATTTATATAATTACTATGTAATGATGATCATGTAGAACGAGTCGCATCACATCGTGGAGACGGTATTCCGTACGTACGCACGAGCGATGATATTGTTCCCATGATCGTGGAATTGTATTTAAGTGTATTTATACTATTTCAGTATCAATATCACTTTATAATAATCATATATAGTTACTCATTACACCATTATACCCATCCTTATAAGGTGATGGTGGAAAATAGATTACACCACGGCGTGGAGATGGTATTCCGTACGTACGCACGCGCGGTGATTTCATTTTTCCATAGGATGGATAGAAGTTGAATTAGGGTTGTTTCATATTTATAATAACATATCATTATGTAAGTAATACTGATTTTATTACTTTATCATGAAACAACTAAAGAAGAAGAAGTTGAATAAGAAAGAAATTGAAAAGATAGGTAATGGATATTACCTCTTCTTTGAAACGCCTCTTTGAATCCTCCACTTAGGGAACTAAGATTGGACTTTGAAGAATACCAGGACCTCTAGGATTATTCTAGGGAAGTGGAGAAGGGATTTTGGAAGGGGTTGGCCGAGCTTGAGTGCTCAAATTGGTGTGAGGAGGAGGGGGAGGAGGTGCCCTTTTATAAGGGAGGAGAGGGGCACCTTAGGAATATCTCAAAATATTATTTTATATTAAAGTCAAAATCGGTTTATAATGGTTTGAAAGGGTCTTATTTCGAAGTTAAATTGGGGATGGGTCGAAATCATATCAACCAATAGGATTTAGATAAGTTTAGGTTATTATTTTAATCTTATCAATTAGATTTAACTCTAAGTTAAATAATTTAACTTTTACCGTGTCTTTTTGTTTTCTTACACTATATGGTTAATACACTTACTATAACATGACAAACTAACCCCAAGTTGTTTATTATTAATATATATATCCTTATCTAAGTCATTTGGCCGAACCTTAGATTTTTAGGTATAAAATAACAATTAATAATATAATATTTGATTTAAAAACTATTTTGTGTCAATTTTGACACTATTTGATATATGATTTTTGTGAAAGTCATAACAGAATTATATGTTCGAACCAAGTTGATTAAATCAACACTAATATATCATAGTAACCTATAAAATTAGTGTAATTCATAAAAAGTCTCAAATTACATTTATTTGGGCATTTATAACATCAATTATGTTAACATTTCCTTAAAAGGGTAATTACTGCATCATCGTTGTGTCATAAATAAATTAATTTATTTAAAGTCTAAAAATTATAAATAAAATATCATTATGTATGAAATCTTTTTAGCTTTCTAATGAATATTTATAATCGAATTTATCTTATGTATAAACCCATATTAAAAAAATTTTAGTTATTAAACTTTGATTTTAACTATTTTAACTATTCATTAAATAAAATAATATTAAATGTCATAATCTAATCCAAGTGGACCTAAATGGTCATATTATATTCATAAGGTTGTTTTTGGTCGAATTACACTTATCAAATAGAATTAGGACATGTGTTAGGGTAATGGTAATATCATATTTACCCTTAGTTACCCTATTTACTATTAACCGCGGTAAAAAAAGTAAAAAGTTACTATTCACCAAAAAATTATTTTTATCTCATTGAACAACATTTTACTTACTGATATCAACCGTGTCTGTCGGATTTTTGAAATTCCATTCACAGAAGCTTTAAAATTAAGTTTTATGCAAAATTCAATTTTTAACCTACCACTTAGTGGTTTCACTATTCATCAAAAATTGAAAGTTTTCAGAAAAATACCAAAATTTCACCCTAGGCTAATTTCGGTATTCCGAATCCAAAAATGAAGTCCATTTTGAATGATAAAATTTCAAAAAGTGGTTATTAATATTCATAACGGCTAGTTTTAATAATATTTTAATAGCATATCGTTGTTTAGTGAAACTCAGTATTGCGTACGACGCAAGCTATCGAGGAAGGTCGTGATTGCGTGTAAAGTAAGCCAAGCTAGTGTGTAGTGAAAGATTCCTTTGATAACATAAAAACAAAATATTACTCATAAAAATCTCGGGTGTTACAATCAACATTTTATTATACCAGTTTTGAGGTAGGTGTTTTTATGTAATTTATTCTTATTTTCATTCATTTACTGATAGAACTCTAATATATTATATTTGATAATTTTAATCCTAAACTATCTATTTTAACAAAAAATGACCTATTTTTTAGAAATTTTTTTTGGTAGGGATGCATTCATATAGTTATTTAATCCTTTGATTTGAAATGATATCAGTTTTTTTCACTAATCTCTGTGGATTTCATTATCAAAATATAAATTTCCCTTTAATAAAATTATGTTTATTCACTAATGTTAATTCCACATTCTTTAATGGGTGTGTTTCCTTTAAATGTGTTTTATAATGATTTAAATAAAAACATTGAATGATTTGTTTTGAATGGTTTATCATATGGTATTTCAAAACATTATAGGCATTTCATAGCATTTTCATATTCTTTCCTCAAAGACCCTTTCAACACATTAAACTACTTTTAAAATAAACAAGTATGATTGAGTTTTATAAAATTAATGTTTGAATAAAATGTTTTATTTTTTAGATAAAGTAATTTTTACCAACATGTTTTTCCATAATGGACCATTTAGAAAATTTTAATGTAACTTATATTATTTGATAAATTTCTAATTAATCCTTTACCTATTATTTTCCTTGATGGATGGTTCTTGGTGAAAATTATAATGGTTTTTGAAATAAGGGTTTTGGTAATTAATGTATATTGGGGGTGGGGATATACGGGAACATAATATCCAATGGAATGTTGATCATTCATGTTTATTCCATTTAGGATCATTATTAGGATCCATGTTTCTTGAAATATCACTCACAAATTTGATTGTACAATAATAATCCATGGTATAATGATGATAATGTGAAGATTTATTCTAGGATTTTATAGACTCACACTCCAACTAAAATATACCGAGAAATTTGAATTTATTCTTTGGACATGCAATGGGGGAGCAGGTGTTCTCTGAGTCGGTAAGCTTGTGTACATAGTAGATACAAAATTTGAATGTAGAAAGTTAATGTTATATTTTTCTTTTCATAGATGGTATCACAATATAACTAGGACTATTCAATGATATATGACATCGACACTTGGGGTCAGTATCCTTTATGCACCTCTGATAACCTGATAGTTACTCAACACTAGATTTTATGCATTTGAACCCCTTTATTATATCTGTTTAATTTCTATGAGTTATATTTTTTTTCCAATGTATCTTCCTTGATATTATGTATTCCTCATAGGTACATAGTACATACTAATAGATTTAATATAAATTTTTCACATTGTATTTTGATAATTTTTTCAAATATTTCTTGAAATAATATTTTTATTAAAAATGTATTTCAAAATGTATTTTTCCTCTCATGTTTCTTAAGGGATATTAAATAAAAAATGTAACTCTTTTACACACCATTTTCCTCACTACTAGACTTTATGAATTTAAATTATCCTTTTTAAAATGCTTCATTATTTACTATATATATTTATAGGATCACATAATACTAATTATAGTTTTGGACTAGGAATAATTAATCATCATGAAAATAAAATATCATTAAATAGACATTAGACATTATATCCCATTTTTTTGTCTATGTTTAGGTGAATATGTTTGATCACCTTGATAAATTATTGAGAATTTCTCTATAACATGATTTTCACTCAAATTTTATTGATTTATTTTCCTCTTAGAGATGTTAATTAAGGAGATAGAAAACTTATCGATTTAGGCATGAATTTATAGAAGAAAAATATATACATATTTCAATTTAATCAGTGGACCTACATTAATGATCTTGTACTAGTTTTTTTGATAGAGGTAATTTTTAAATCATGGAATAAAATGAAAGAATAATTTACTAAGCATAAATTTATCATATTATGAGAACATCAAAATTTAATAATATAAATTTAGTAGAATAACTGCAAGTTACATATATAGAAAATTTAATGATGACTAACATAAAGTAAGTTGTTAAACTAGAAAATTTAAGTGATTTTTTCATGTGGTCCTCCACCACTAACAATGCTAGTTAAGAATTATGTGACATAAACTCTAGTATTTATATGACTCTTCTTATATGAATCTTCTTATAACTACTTGGGTTGTGGTTTTTTAACTTCCATTTATCACTTTTCCTATTTTGTAATAGTTATGTGTTTTAATTTATTTTAATAATGTGTAGAAACATTGTGATATATATGGATAAAAGTTGAATCACATTAAAAATTAACACACCTTAGTATTCTAAGGTTTTGGAGGATTTTTTATATTTTAAAATTTCTAATCGATCTGTTGATGGTAGAATAATATGTCCATGACCTATTGTAAATTTTGAAGATGGTTGAAGATAGTTGATGTTTATGAACACTTGATGTTTAAGTGGTTCCCTACTCAATATTTGTTTTGTATTTGGCATAGAGAATCAAGTCTTATAGAAACATTGATCATTGAAATCAATTGACAGAATGAGCTTCCAAATTCTTCAACAATAGACAATGAAATGAAAAAAAATATTAATGATGCATTTGTCGTTGCAAGACAATAACATAAAATTCAAAAAATATAGTAATAACTAGTTGAGGGTGCTAAAAATAGCAACATGACGACTGGTGTTTTTGATAATATAGGACAACCAGATCAAGATTGTAACATATCATTGGATCCTCCTCTTTATTATGTGGAGACTAATGTATGAGAAAAAATCACTCAGTAGAGAGTTGTGTTTCATGGTTTAGTTGATAGTGGAAATCAAGAGTTGTATAACGGATGTTTCAAGTATTCAAAACTTTATTTTTTTCTAAACATGTACTATATCAAATTTCTATGTGGAATTAAAAATAAGGCGATGTTCATGATATTGGAATTGTTTCACGATTCATTTATAGAATAAATGATTCCAGAGTTTTTTTATGATATGAAAAAAGTTGTTAACAAGATTGGTCTAAATTATACAAAAATACATGTGTGTCCCAATGATTTTATGCTTTATTCAGTAGTGGATTCAAGTAGAAAGGATTGAAAAATTGTTGTTCATCTAGATGGTAGTAAATTAGTGATGTTAGAATTCTGAATCAACATACTACTATGAAGAAGAAGAGAAGGAACACATCTGTAAAGGTTTTGCGTTACTTTCCTTTAAATAATCGATTACAAAGATTATTCATGTCATAAAAAATTGTTGAACACATAAACTGGTATTCTATAGATAATACCAATGATGAGTTAATGTGACATCCAAGAGATTCACAACCATGGAAGACATTTGATTCATTAAATCCATAATACTCATCTGATCCTAGGAATATTCTATTGAGATTGGTTCTCGATGGATTCAACCCAATTAGGACTTTGAGAACCAATTATATCATTTGGCATGTTATTTTGATCCCTTACAATAAACCTCTATGTATGTGTATGTAACAAAATTCTTTTACCATTTTGATGATCATTCCTAGAAAACAAATGCCTAGAAATGATATTGATTCATAATTAAAGCCTTTAATTAAATAATTATAGGAGTTATAGAGAAACGGTGTTGTGAAATATGATGCATCTTCTAGAACAATGTTCAAAATGTAAGCTACTCTAATGTGGACCATTACTGACTTCCTTTGACTTAGGAATTCAGCTGGTTTAAACACTTACATGAGTTTAGATTGTTCTATTTGTAACTTTGATTTTGATCCTGAACATCTACCTCATAGTAGAAAATGTTTTTTCTTGTGTCGTAAAAAATTTCTTGTTGCATATCATAAATTTTGGTTGAACAAGTAAAAATTCAATAGTTCTGTTGATCATAAACCACCTCTGAAGTTGTTAATAGGTTCTGAAATATTATAAAAACTTGAAAATTTTGAAACTAAATTTGGGAAGGTGTATTATTTAAACGATAGTGTCAAATGAGTTTTAATTGCATCATCAAGAGAAATCGAAACACAATAATTGAAGAAAAAAAGTATATTCTTCAAACTTATATATTGGGAATTTAATTTATTGTTGAACAATCTTGATGTGATTCATATTGAGAATAATTTTTGTGATAAATTGATATTCACATTTCATAAAGATCATGGAAAATTGAAGGATCATCTCAATGGTCAGAAAGTCTTACAAGCAATGAGTATAAAGCATGATCTCTAGCCAGATGCTAATGGAAATTATGGTTCAACAATATTGCAATGAAAAATAAAGATAAAGATAAATTCCTTAAAATTTTAAAAGATTTCAAGGTATCTGATGGGTATTCAAGTAACATATCAAGGTGTGTTGACTTAAATCATCATAAGTTATATGGATTGAAAAGTCATGATTCACATATATTTTTAGAGTAGTTGATACCATTGGAATTGAATACAATATTTCCTGAAAAGGTTACTATTATTTCACTCCAATTTTTCACATTCTTCATACAACTATGTGAGAAAACTCTATAACCATTTGATCTTGACAAACTTTATAAGAGATTTGTATTGAAACTTGGTGCAATGGAGATGAGAATTCCCCTGTTGTTGCTTAATGTCATGATTCATTTAACTATGCATTTGGACAAGGAAACTAAATTAGGAGGCCCCGTACATTATCAATTGATGTATCCAATTGATAAGTACTTTATTTAATTTTTTTCATTTAAGTAAACAATTCTTGTAACTTTATTAAATACAGAATTATGTTTTTTTATTTCATAGATATCTTGGGCATTTCAAATCATACATGAAAAATAAAGATCAACATGATATCTCTATTTTTTAAGGTTATTTGGAAGAGGAGTGTCTTAATATTTGTTTTAGATATTTTTATGATATTGAGACAAGATTTAATCAATTTGGATGTGGTGACGACACAATGAATCAATCTCAACTACATGGGAAATCAAAAATATTTACTGCTACTGGGCGATCAGTTTAGAGGACCTCAAATGTTACACTGAAATAAATGGAATTATCAGAGGTATATATTTATGTAATAATGAATAGTGAAATTGTAGATCCATTGATTAAATAGTTGAGAATACAAATAAATATACTAATGAGAGTCCGAACACAAAATGATAATGATATAAAAAAGCTATTAATAAAGATCAGGTAGAAGGGTTTGCATGATGTGTAAGTTCATAAATATTTCAATCAATACAGATATTAGGTTGAAAGATATATTTTTTAAATATAATAATGTGTATTACATTTTTTTATCATGAATACTAATACTCGAGATGAGTTGTAAGAATATTTGATGTTTCTTTCTTGAGGTCCTCTAAAATTGGATAGAAAGTTTGATGATTACAACATAAATGGATTTAAATATTGTACAATCGATCGATAAGAGGGTTTGAAAATATAGAATTGTGGTATATTTACATTTTTTGAAGTGGGATACTATTTAATGTTGACTGATATTATCGAATTAAACTACCATAGGAATTTTTCATTTGTTTTATTCAAATGCAATTGGGTCGATTTTATCAGGGGTGTTAAAAAAGATTCCATGAAATTTACTTCAGTGAACTTCTCTCACTTGATGGATATTGGTGACCATGAATTAAATGATCCCTATATCTTATCCTTATAATAGAAAAATGAATATTATGTGGAAGATGTCGTGGATGAAGGGTGGATTGTAGTTACTCATGTAAAATAAAGAGACTTATATGATAGGGTGATGAAGTGGAAGATTTGAACTTTGACATTGAATCCCATCAACAACAAGAAGTGAACTTATTTGTCCATCATGATATTAAAAATGTTAGTATTACAAGGGTGTAAGAAGTAAATAAAGTAATGATAGAGTAGAAAAATTACACGATTGAAAGAGAAAATGATTGTATGTGATGTCATTTATTTATTTATCAACTACTAAGGTATTTTTGAGGTCATTAATTATCATAGTTATGTATATTTTGTTTGTCAAGACTGTTCATCTATTATCATTTATAATTTTTTATGGATGAATTTATTGATATATATGTTCTGAAGTTACTTTTATTTGATTAAATGATAGTAATTCCAATAATTAAGTGTTATATTGATACCATTAGACCCTCAGACGTGAGGTAGGAGGTCACTCTTGGTTCTTCACGATGATATTGGACGGTTACTATTATAGGTACAAATTTAAATATCAGTAAAGTTATTTTAGTTTTTTTATAATAATAACTATTTATTCATAAAATATGGAAATAATTCTACTACATAGAAAAATATGAAAAGTTTAGATGTTTAGAATCTGAACAGACTAAAGATAGTTATCCCATTTGACTGCTATAGGATCCCTATAGATGGTGTCATGAGATTATTTGGCTAGATTCTAGACCATATTATGGTGGATCCATTTATCCTTCCGATTACGTATGATGTTTGGATACATATGAATTTATATTTTAAAAATGAAGTTTTTAATTCACAGATAAAGGTAATTTTAATACATTATATTGTAATTGAATGTACTTATGTTATTAAATTCTAATATTTTCAAAATGAATCACTTTGTACAGATTTTTTATACTTTTCTTATGTTGATGTTATAGCACAAAAGTGGTCATTGAAACTATTTATTAATTTATATCAGAAGATAGTCAGATCTATACTCATTGATATTTCATCGATGATTAGTGGTGAGCAGGTAAATCACAAAACATCAAATTAATTTAGTTCATAAACTTTTATTGCTTTTAGGTTTAAATATAATTATACAACACTGTTTAATTTTAAATATAGTTTTCTTATAGGTGACAATAACAAGTAGTAGAGATGGAGATGAATATAGAGAGAGTGATGAGAAGAGATCATCTCGCAGTGATTAGTGGTATTTTTGATGTCTTAGACTAAAATGGAATGAGAGGGTTTGTTGATGTATTATTTGTGACATAGACCTAAAACCATTTATGTTTGGATATAAATTTATATACATGTTTATTCATGTCATATTTTTTATATATGTGTGATTTTGTGTTCTTATGATAGGAATTTTGTGTGCTACTGATAGGTGATACACTTGGTTTGAATTTGTTTATTTTTTCAGGGTAGTTTTGGGGCTGCAAAATCTATAGCTATATTTTTTTTTGTAAATAAAAATTTAGCAGAATTTTAAATCACCACTACATATGGAATATTTTTATTCATGTCGGTTAAAACCACCACTATAAGATATATTTTTTATTTAGTGGAGGTTAAAACTTCCACAAATTATGACACACAATTATTTAGTGGCAGTTTTAATCATTTTAGCGGTGGTTTCAGGGGAAGGGGAATTTGGTATTTAGCGGCGGTTTAAAATTTCCTCTAATCCCTCACCCCTAGGAAACCACCATTAAAATGAAAATAACTACCTTTAAGTACTCTTTATATGACACTTACTAGAAACCAACTCTAAACAAAATAAACCACATCATATTTCATGTCAACACAAAATATAGTGGTGTTTTTTTGAAACCCTCATAGAACCATGTAGCGGCAATTTAAACCTCTACCAAATCCAAAAAAACCGTCGATACTCGGTACTTTTCTTGTAGTGACAGTGATTAATATAACAACAAGTTTACTTAATAACTAACCATAGAATATGAGGTGTAAAAATTATTGTACAAAACCATTGTATGGAAATATTTAGACCTTAAATATTCATGGATATATATTCTTATGTCATGAAAGCCTCTTGGTAGGTACAATCATGTGTAGCACACAATTATTTTCAAAGATTCCAAGTGTGTCTTCTCCCTCCACTTATAAAAGGGAAACCCCCCCACACACACACACTTATTCTCACCTATCAATATCTTTGGATCATAAAAACCCTACCAAAATAATATCTGACTTCCATCCTCTCATAATATAAGAATAATTTTGAGTAAAAATTAAACAAATATAATCCTTTGGCACAAACCAAAAGGAATTACACAGAGAAGGAGAAACATCCTTCAATAAGCACTTTTGTTTTATTTCTTTCTCAAACCCAAAAAAATGTTCTTATTATAAGATTGTAGAATAACCTTTATATCATAAATATAATTATATTTTGTTCTATTAATGTTTATACCTACACCTACACACACATCATCAAATTATATATGCAGTCATTATTTGTGTGTACGGCAGACTGTCGCCTCACGAACCGATGTCGTTCGTTCTTCCATTACCACATTTGAATCATGGTAATAATGATGAAATTAATATTTTTATATGATATATATTAAATTTAGGATTTATTAATTCTTATGAAATTATTATATAACACATACCTTTTTTACTTTCCATTTTTTGGGAATATGATAACTTTTTTTGGGGAGGTGTGCACTACCACATCCTCAAAGTGATGTGATTCATTTACACATTAAATGGAATGCATTAATGATTGGTTTACAAAATTTGTGATATTTATGAAATAATTATTCTACTTTAAGGATAACATATATATATATATATATCATTTACTTTTCTTTATTTTAAAACATGATAAGAAAATGGAAATAATGTTCATGTGTATGTACGTCTTATGGTCTCTATGAACAATGTATTTCATTTCATACCTATAACTTTTATTTATTATTATAAATAAATATATAAATAATATATATGTTATTTATATAATTTTTTTTATTTTTATAATATTTAAATTATGATCTATGTAAGATTACCAATAATAAAAATTCAAAACATATACAAAAACAATTTAGATATTACCAAAAACGTAACATTAAAATGGATTTGTTAATAAAAAGGTCATATAAAGTAATAATAAAAATAATATATATTTTATGAGATATATGAATATATTCCTATGGTCAACTTATAATAAACTTTATTTATTATGCATGATGTTTGAATGTGTATGAATAATCTCAATACATAAAGTAAGGGTTTTCCTATCTCACTTTTAATTCTGTGAGATATATTCTATATAAACCATTTATTCTTGTGGAGAAGTTTATATAATTCCCTATGAAATGTTATATCATTAGTTTCATTTATTTAATGATATTAAAAGTTTTAATTTATGTTATTCATTAACTTATATCATTATTCAAATGTTACTCATGTAGTAAGCGAATTTCTAGTCTTACATTTAGTTCTATGAGACATATACCATATTTACCATTTGTTTCTTTTGTGTGGTTTATATAATTCAAATAAATGTATTATATTATTAATACCTTTAAATTTATGGGTATTTACTTATCTATTTTATGATTTTTATTTCTTGGGGTTTTATGGTTCAAAAGTTACCAAATCGGTATAGTAATTTTGTTTCAATTTGTTGTCTTTATGACTCGTGTTTTGTTAAGCACCTATATTCTCTTATATGGTTCACATAGAAACATTTTAAATGTTATATCATGAATTTAATATTAATTATATTTTATGATACATTTAATTTTGTTATTTCATGGGGATTTTTATTCAATGTTACCAAATTTATAAGCGTTTATTAGTACAATATCATCATTTACCACGATTTTTTATGATAATGCTTTCACTGATGAAATATTATGATACAAATATCAAGAAGCCTCATGATTTTTCTTATAATATGGTTTTTAAGGATATATTTATATATTTTTACCATTTCCCACTCCATGGTACTTAATAAAATTAAGAAAGTGTTGTTAATAAAATATTACCTTATTTCTCCCCTCAGTTAAAAATTTGTTTTATTCAAAAACCATGTTTTCTAAAAAAAATTAGAGATAACTTATGATAATTTTAAAGGAAAAGGATTTAAAAACTTTTTTATGTTTTAACAAGTTTTTAAAATGGTTTTAAAAATCCTTTTTATATGTTTTCAATGTTATTTTAAAAGAAATAGTTTTCAAATTGTTTTATGATTTAAAAAGTGATTTCATAAAGTGGAAAGGTTATTTTACTCATGTAATTTTTAAGTGATTTTTAAATTTTATTTTAAATTTTTTCAAAGTGATTTTCAAAGAAAATTATTTTGAATATTTTTTCTTTAAAAATATATTTTAAAATAAAGGTTATTTTTTAAAAAAATGCTCTGAGTTATCTTTCAAAATCCTTCTCTAGATAATATGACATCCTTTGATATAGTTTATGATTTACATGAGATATGATGTAGGACACCATTATAATTTTTTATTTAAATGTTTTATGTTTAAGAATTCAAGTGGTTTATGAAACCCGTATCTCTTCCATGGATTTTACCATGATAAAAGACTTATTATGTCTACTTCCTTTCATGGTTTATTATATGATGATATGATTTTAAAACCTATATATTTTACATAGGTTTTTATTTGATGAAATTTTTATGATACCCATTTCATTTATGGGGTTATGATATGATGACTTTTTAGAATCATGCGGGACTCAAATTTATGATTTCATTATGTGAGGGGTGAGACCTATATCTCTCCCCAGTGAATTGGGTAAATATACATAAATATATTGAGTTAGAAAGGACTATAATGAGGAGTGAATATATTGAGTAATACAAGTCTATAATGAGGAGTGAACTCAGATATGTAGTACATGGATGGAATAAGGTGTGAACTCGGTTTTATAATATTGGGTTTGAACGAGAAGTGACCTTAGTTCATCAATATATGGATGCAATGTGGGTGAACCTGGTTCAATAATACATGGCTGGAATGTGGAGGGAACCCAGTTCAGTAAAGGAATTTGTCTGCAATAGTGGTCATGGAAATGATCCTTGAATAATATGGAATTATTTTCTACTAATATGTATATATGAAAAATTCCATTTCTAACTCCTATGTTATGTTATCATGGATTTTTCTATTTATTCCATTATGATTCAAGTCTTCTAACTTCCAATCGGTATTTCATGACTCATGTATATGATATTTGATATATAGGGTATGATCACAAAATTTTATTCTCATTTTCTCATACCATTATGATCATGTAATTCTAACATATCTCATATATTTACACATAATGAGCATCTGAAATCACCCTTTATTATGTTTCATTTCCCTTGGTTATGAAGAAAGGTTTTAAGTAGGAATACTTAATGGGTCGATATTTCTTGGAAATATTGGGGATCTTTCACATAACTAGAATATTGGGATCAAAGATTCCAAATACACTAAACAATTATGCTTCATAAGAATTTACTTTTGCAATGTTCTTATTATTCATCTAAAATTATCTAATATCCATGTATGATAAGAATGGGTCTCTATAGTTGGTATTGAATGAAAACTTTATTCAACCTATGGAAACTAGGATGAGATAACTATAGTGATATCCCTATGGATATTTCTAAGGCTATATCTAGGTATTTCTATAAGGATAATCCTATTTTTTCATAGACGTAAAAGTATGTGTCATGATTTAGGAATCCTATAAGTAATATTTCATGATTATATGGTTTTATTCTATGATAATAATTTCTCACACTATGCTTTCTAGTCTTAGCTAATGGAGAAATCTAGAAAGAATTGGGTTAACATTGAATGTTTAAGCTGTCTGAAGTATGTGAATTATAAAAATTGATGTCCAAAGTGGAAGTCTAATGAAGAGAATTAGGAAGGTGGTATGTGTATTGGTTATAATTATTAAGAAAATGACATCACGAATTACTTGTGAAACGAATGAGATATTCTAAAACTATATTTTCATTAAATGTAATAATAATGATTACATTTAGGTTGAGTAACCTTAAGACATTATTGATATTTCATATTCTAGGAAAGGTGTAATAAGTAATAATATTATGAATCCTATGTAATTTTTTAAGAATAATGTTGGATGAATGAATTGTATATGTATTTTAATTCATGAAGTATGTCATATTAATAATGAATCATATGTTTCCATTAAGGATTGTAATATATGTATATATATATATATATATATATATTTAAGGGTACTGATGACCTAGAAAAGTGATGTAGTGGCTTGGTTATATTTTATGGAAAATAAATGATTTTGATAAGTTACCCATTATTATGTTATAAATGATGAGAAATTGATGTTTAGTATGGATAAAGAGAATAATTATATAGATAATGTAAATTGGATCGTATTGATGAACTCAGAACTAATAAAGGATTTGTTGACAAAGTGTTTTATGTAATCATTGATGAATTTTATAGAATTTTTGGATTTAAGGAATATATCCAATGATTGTTGAAATAAGAAAGCATGCATGTTTTAAATAAGAATGTATGTTAATTCAAGGTATCTCTATGTTACAAGAGAATAAATGATGAATTTATTCATATGTTTGGAATTTGACAAACAAGAGCCACTTTATGATATATGTGGGATCAATGTTAAGATGATTTTTTAACATTTTTCCTAAATTATTGGACTCTATATTTCAGAAATTTTATAATGTTAACCATTTAGATAATGGTTTATATTAAACATCTGATGAGGTTTTAGAGATTAATGCATCATCTCTCCACCTGATTATTTATGCATATTGGATAACATGTGCTATCATTTTTATGTTTATAATGAATAATGTAATGACCTATCATTATATTTATGGATCTCATGATCTGTTAATGATTCAGGACTAAAAAATTCACCTTTATTTTTAGGAATATATGATCAAGTGGAAATTGATCACAGTACTATAATGGGTGAGATTATGATGAAATCAAGAAAGTAAATATTATTTTGAAAATTCTTCAGCTATAGGAGAATGTTCTTGAAATAAAAAAGATTCCATGTTATCATCATTCTTTTATAATATCAATGACATTTTTTAAGATTCTTTTAGTTTTGGCTTTGTTCTTAGTAACATTCTCATAACAATGTTCTCTATCACACTCCTTCAAAACAAGATAGTTAGATTTCACTTCTTTTCCCATGTTTTCACTTTCAACCTATGTTATCCTATGTGGAATCCTATTTATGAGTTACTTTGGTTAAATGTTATGTTTACAACTTCCTCTACTTAGATGATGTTATTGTATTACTTTTTATAATATTGTTTTCTATGAGAAGTATATTCAAGTATTAATCCTTTGATGACCCAAAAAAATTTCAAGGTCGAAATTCATTTTAAGTAGTGTAGAATTTAACACCCTAAGTTTTTATGATTTTTTGATTTAATATAATCTTTTCATATTTTTCTTTGCACAAAACACTGAATATGGAATATATTACATGAAAGAAATATTTTTTGATTGAATTTCACACAACCCCTTGTTAATCTTGTGATACATGTAACACTTATATTTTTTTTGGTACATGAAAAAATATTTTTTTTCTTCAATTACAAAAAATGTTGACTTCCATCAATAGCTTGTGTATAGGCAAGAAGTAATTTTACCAAATTACAATATACTATTAATAATATTACTAAAATATTTTTATAGTTTTCACTTAGCTGTTGAAATTGAATTTATGACTAATATTAATTAAATTATGAAAATATGGATTACACTTGTATATAAGAAGAATTATTTGGTAACCAATTATCTATAAATGAAAAAAAAACATTTTTAAAATATATGAAATCTTTTGCGACAAAACAATATTTATGAAATAAAACATGTTTTATCACATTAAATTAATTGAGAGACTTTAGAAAAATGGTTTTAATTAAATATATATATATATATATATATATATATTATTCAATAAACTTTATATAATATATCATAGGTGTTTTCTAGACAATACATTACAGTAAAACAAATTTTAGACATAAAGATATTTTTTTGAAAGGTAATTTTACTACCTTTTAATGAAACTATTATTTAAAATATATTTTTTAACAATTTTAAAGATTTTATTTGGAATAATAAGCTTATTTTTTAAAATTATAATATCAAAATTTACTTTTCGTTAATTTTTTTTATTTTTAATGAATTTTTATTTTTTGATGAATAGTGATAAACACTAGATTCTAATTGAAAACATCATTTTTTCAAATTTATTTATATAGTAAATATATATTATAAATTAGTTTTAAGGTATTTTAAGATAAATTATAAATCTATTTATATAATTTAGGTCATTGGAATTAATTTCACATTGATACATGATATAAAAACATTTAAAACATTTTAACATTTTCAATTTAAAAACATGTTGTCTCGTCCCGTCTATGAGATTAATTTTAAATTAATTTCTACCATATTCATGATTAGAATTTCGAAAAATATATTACATATTTTTAATCATCATACTTTATAATTTCTATAAAGGTCACCTTAGTTTTTGACAATAAATATTTGTGAAAATATTTGAAATTAATTAAAGTGATTAAGGTAAAAATGTGTTTACTTAATAACTTAACTTAGAATATAAGGTGTAACAATGGGAATAAAAATTTTACAAAATAATATTGTTTCCATATTTAAACCATAAAACTTAATTTATAGAATTTTATATTCCATGTAAGCCTCTTGGTAGGTAAAAAAGACGTGGATAACACAATTCTTTTCAAGAATTCCATGTGTGTCCTCTCCCCCACATATAAAAGGGCACTCAACCCCTCACTTATTATGATTCCATTAATGAAATATTATGGTAAATATCTCAATAATTATGTTGATGTATCTTATTATCTAGTTTTTCATTATATATTCATGTATTTGTACCATTTTTCCACAATTTAGTACTTAACATAATGAAGAAAGTGTTTTTAAAATAATATGACCTTATTTCCCATTTTGATCCAGAATTTGTATTATTAAAAAACCATGTTTTATAATTATGTTTTGAAATTTTTATGTGATATTTGAAGATAATTTTCAAGGAAAAGGATTACAAAAAAGATTTATGTTTTAAAAATTGTTTAAAATGGTTTTCAAAACCATCTTTATAAGTTTTCAAGGTTATTTTCAAATAAAATGGTTTTAAAAAAAATTATGATTTAAAAAATTATGTTTAAAGTGAAAATGATATTTTCCTCATGAAATGTTTTAATTTTTTTTAATGTTTAATTTATATGTTTTCAATGTTTTTTTCAAATAAAATGATGTGGAATCAATTTTTCTTTAAAAATTTATTTTCAATGAAATTTTATTTTCCTTATGAAATTCTCAATGATATATTTCATGATTCATTTGTAACTAAGATGAAATAATTTGATATATTTTATGATTTATTGTAGATATTATCTAGGAAACTATTCACAATCTTTATCAGAATGGTTTGTGTTTAAGTTGTCATGTTTTTTATAAAACCAATTCATATTCCACGGGTTATACCATGATAACACTTATGAATCCTACTTCATTTAGTGGGTTTTTTATGATGAAATTATTATGAAACCATTCATGTTTCCATTGGTTATGATATGATAAAATTCTTATTATTTCCATTTCATTTCATGGGTTATGATATGATGAATGTTTATGATATTATGGAAAATGTATGTATGATTTCATTATGTGATGAGTGGGACCTATATATCCCTCCAATTAATTTCATAAATATTTATAAATATCATGAGATATAATATACTAGAATGGGTATTAAACTCAGTTAGAATAAGGAGTGAAATGTGTACTATAATACAGGTATATAATAAGAATTGAACATGGTTCAATAATACAGGTATGTAATGATGAGTGAGCTCAATTCAGTAATACTGGGCTTAAATGAGGATTGAACTCAGTTTGTTAATACATGAAAATAATGAGGAGTTAACTCTATTAAAAAAATTAAAGGTAGGAATTTGGAGGGAACTTGGTTCAGTAATATAGTGCTAGAATGAGTATGGAACTTGATTCAATAATACAGGGATGGAATGAGGAGTAAACTCGGTTCAATAATACAGGGATGGAATATGTAGTGAACTCAGTTAAGTAATACAGGGATAAAATAAGGAATGAACTTGGATCAGTAATACAGTGTTGGAATGATTAGTGAACTCTGTTCAGTAATACATGGTAGTAATGATGAGTGAAATAAATTCAATAATATAGTATAAGAATATGGACTGAAATCAGTATAGTAATACAGGAAAGTAATAAAGAGTAAACTCGTTTTGGTAATAAAGTTATAGAATGAGGAGTGAATTCGGTAAATTAGTACATGGATGGGATGGGGAGTAAACCTGGTTCAGTAGAGAACTTTGTCTTCTATTATAGTCTTGGTAGTGATCTTTGAATAATATGAAATTATTTTCTATGCTTATGTATATGCCACAAATTTCATGTCTTATTCATATATTATGCATTCATGGATTATTCTCTTGATTCCTTTATTATTAATGTCTTATGAACTTCAAATATTTATGTTGTGACTCATGAATATGATCTTTGATATGCAGGTTATGATCTTAATATTTTATTTTAATGTTCTCAAACCCTTATTCACATGTTATTATTATCTATCACATTTATTTACCCTTATTGATAATATGATAGACCCTTTATTATTTTTTCATTCCATAAGTTATGAAGAAAGGTTTTAAGTATATGTACTAAATAGGATGATATTTATAGAAAACTTTGAATATATTTCACTAGACTAGAAGATTATGTTTGATGTTTCCAAATACAGTAAAAATTTATGGTCCTTAAGCATATAAAATTTTAATTTGATGATTATTAATCTAAAATGATTTAATATCAATGTATGTTAATCCTATATCTCATAGGTACTTGGTGTTCCAAGAGTAGATGAAACATAATTTTGGTCTAAACAAACTATGGTGTGTACTAGTAGTCACTTTTTTCTTACATTCCCCTCTTTCTAGTAAGTTGGACTTCTTTACAATTTTTTTGTTGGATTTCATTTTCCCTTTCTATGTTTTTCAGATTTATTACCATACTCTATTGGGAGATTTATATGAATATATGAATTGGTATTAGTTGTTTCTAATTTTGCCATTTTATAGTCTTTGAGATGTATTAGTGTATACATGTACCTTAGTCTACTCCCTCCCATGTGAGTGTTATTTCTACCCTGTGCTAGTATCCAACCCCTAACCTATTGAAGGTAGGATTGGGATAGTGACACTCAACTTTCTGCCATACAAGGGGGGCCCGGTGTGGCGTGTCATGAAAAAAATTCAATAATATATATATTTTTAATTGAATTATTTTTGAATGTTTTGAAGGTGGTTGGAATTAGTCTGATTGTGTTTGGAACAAATCTAGAATCATATAAATCTAAACTTATTTATGGATCTCATGATTAGAAAATGGATAAGTGTTTTTTAATAGAATATCTCTCTAGGAGTCTTATAATATTATTTTTCTAACACCATATGAAATATTTATTATAACTGTATGATATTTTTCTTAACACATAAAATAATTTCCCCGTATATAAAAATTCAGTTATATGTAAATATTTTGTAATATATATGATGTTTGGGACAATGTGTAAGATATTTCTATTAATGTATGATATTTTTATTATGAAAAAGATATTCAAAGAGTGTAAAATACTTTACACATTTAAAAAATTCAATTACACCTAATATTTTCATGTTATGTAATATATTAAATGAAATTATATTTTATGGATCATAAAATAACATTTTAGGGTTTATGATACAATAAATTGTTAAATTTTGAATATTTGTTGCATTCATGTTTTCCATATTATAAAAAAATTATATATAGGCTGGGAGTTAACATGGAACACTTTGTATGGTTTATATTATATTTAATCTTTCTTTATGGATGATCAAATTCAGTCAGATTGTAATTCCCTTACCCTAGTTACCCAGATTCAGTGCATTATTACATAACATTGTCATGGTTACAAGAGATCAAGTCTCGAAAGACCAATTAGTTTAGTAGACTTGGAAGTACTAGATACATACATAAGTTTTACATTACATTATGAAATAAAAAAACATCATTGTGTCTCCTTTGAACACACTCATATCCCATAGCCTATACCTATAAGTCAATCATAATATACTTCTTCACATCCTGGAAAAAATAAAACATAAGAATGGGGCGAGCTCAAATGATCAATAAGGATAACAATGTAGAGAAAACTTTTATAAATAAGAATAAACATTGAAGGCAATGTATAAGACTAAAACAAAAGCCTTTTAAAATTAAAATTCAGCATAATATGGCAAAGATAAATCAAATAATGTCATTTACATATTCACATGGATATTCTACTAGTCAAATAATCACATGTAATATCAATAACTAATTTCATAATTATGGAATTCATAATGTCGGAAATCATAACCACATAGTCAATTCCTAATTCCAAGACTACAAATAAGATTTTGTTAAGGCCTTATACTAAGAAACTAGTTTGTCTCATGAGACATACCGATGCATCGGGGAGCTATAGCGGGCTCCACCCGTCACTTACTAATTCCAATGCATTCCTCATATTAAAAGGTTGAAACATAACATAAACATTCATATTAAAACCAACATACGAAATGTTAATAATTTAACCATAAACCATGAATGGTATAAAAATAACACATCCAGAGTAAAACATATCACAAAACCTTCAATACAATTTGGAAGATTTTATCATAATAAATCAACTTCAAACAAGTGTAAAATCCATCAAAGGATGTTGACATAGATGGAATAAAATCCATTTGAGAGAAATATATTTTTCTATTTTGAAATCATTTAAAATTAATATAATTATAAATAAAAACATTTATTTTAAAAATATTCTTATAATCTTGTAAGGGAAGATTCAAAGGTGTTATAACGGAAGAAAATAGCCTCACTCGCTGTATAAGTTAAAAAAACATTCTTACCTTAATTTGTCGAAAAGGTCATAAAGTACCTTGTTTGGAAAACGACATAAAGATTCATTTCAAAAAAAATTATAAAAATTAAAACAAGGGTATAAATGACTTTAACCTATATTCTAGGAAATATTAAAAAAAAATTGAAATTTTTTTTAAGAAACACAAAAGTGGATGATAAAGAAGTCCCATCAGATACTTATGTAAAAACAACCTCGGATAATAAAGAGATTGTAAAATTAACTCTTACATTATAATTTTCCTTGGTAGAGGGTAATTTAACCTTTTGTATAATAGTTAAATCATTTTTATTAAATTATACAAGAACTATATACATAAATATGATATTATACATGATCTTCTAATATTGTTTTGTTAATAATATTGCATTAGTATTATTGTTTCGGGTGTTAATTGATTCGTTTTACTCTATATGTTTTGTTAAGTAAGTCATGTTTGTTATGTATAGTATGTATTTAATTCATATCCATAATGATATAAGTTATTAAACATTTTTTTTAATAATAAAATGAAATTTATTCTTGAATGGTTATTATGGGGAATGAATCTCATCGCATTCATGGAGACGGTAATCCATACGTACGCATGAGTGAAAATATCATTCTATTGATGGTGAAATAGAATTTAATTGGATTGTATATCATATATAAAGAATTATTAACATATTATCTTTATTATTTACATCAATTATACTCATCCAAATAATTAAGTGTTGAATAAAAAACTACACCATGACGAGGAGACGATAAGCCGTATGTACGCACATATGTTGACTTTGTCATTCATAAGATGGATAGAATAATAAATATGGTTGTATAATATTTATAATAACATCACAGTATATAGAAGGTACTGAATCTATTATTTTGGTATAGAAACAACAAGGAAATAGGAAGTAGAAGAAGAAATGATCTTTGAAAGAGGTGATGAAACTATTACCTCTTCTTCGGGATCTTCCTTTTGATTTGATCAAAAGGAATCCTTAGATCGGCTTTATGATCAAAGTAAGGCATCTAGGTTGAATTGAGGGTATTTGGGAAGATATTTGAGTAGGTTTTGGTCCATCCAAATGGCTTTGGAGGTGTGATTTGGATATAAGGGGAAGTACACTTTTATAAGAGAGGTGAGGGTCACTTTAGGAAAATCTTGAAATATTAATTTATTATACAATCATATTTGGTTTATAGTGGCTCCAAAAGGATTTATTTCGAATATAAAGTGGGGATGGGTAGAAACCATCTCAACCAATAGGTTTTAGATAGGTTTAGGTCTCCATATTAACCTTATCTTTTATATTTAACTCTTAGTTAAATAGTTTAAATTTTACCATGTATTCTTGTATTATTATAATAAATGGTTAATAAACATACTATAAAAAGGGAAAATAACCCCAAGTAGTTAATTATTAAAATATATAACCTTATATAAGTTCTTTTTCCGAAACTTAGATTTTTATGAATTTTATAACAATTAATAATATAGTATTTTTTTAAAAACTCATTTATGTCAATTTTACACTATTTAATATTTGGTTTTTATGAAAGTCAAAAAAACTTTATTACTTCGAAAAAAAGAAATTAAATCAATCCTAAAATGTCATATTAAACTAAAAAATTAGTGTAATGCATCAAAAGTCTCAATTTACATTTATTTCGATATTTATAATATCAATTATTTTAATCTTTCATTAATAAGATAATTATTGCATCATCATTGTGTCATAAATAAATTTAACTATTTAATGTATAGAAATTATAAATAAAATACAATTATGAATGAAATATTTTTACCTTTATAATTAATATTTATAGTTTAATTTATCTTATGTATAACCCTGTATTAAAAATGTTTAGTTATGAAAATTTGAATTTAACACTTTTAACTCTTCTTTAAATAAAATAATAATAAATGTACTAATCTAATCCAAGTGAATCAAAAAGGATAATATTTTATTCCTAAGGTTTATTTTGGTTGAAAAAAACTTATCCTATAGAATTATTACATGTTTTAGTGTAATTATAATATCATTCTTACCTTTAATTACCCTATTTACTTTTAACCGTGGTAAATAAAATTCAAAAGTTACTATTCACCAAAAATTATTTTCATCCTATTGAACCACATTTTACTTACTTATGTTAACCATGTCTCTCAGATTTTTTAAATTCAATTCAGTGAAGCGGTAAAATTACTTTATATATAAATTTTCAAATGTGCTTAGAAGTTGGGTAAAAGACGTTAAAAAGTTGAATAAAATTTTATATATCTAATATTATTATAAAATGACTCCAATTAATTAAATTGGACTAATATAGGTATTATGTATCTATTTTTAATTTAAAATAAATTTAAATAAAAACATAATTATTTAAATGAAAAGGTCAGTTTTTATCTACAATGTAGTGTTTTTCACTATTCATAAAAAAAAATGAATATTTTCAGAAAAATGCCAAAAATTAACCCAAAGCTAATTTTGATATTAAAAATTCAAAAATGATGTCTATTTTAGAAAATTAAAAAACATATAATTTTCATTAAATAATTTAAAATTAATTTCCGTTGTCAAAACCAGAAAGCAGGTTTTTAAGAAGTAAAAACTATCAAAAGATTGACATGTGTTTATGTCCAATTTAAATGTGAAATTACTTAAAATGGCCTAAATTATATTAAATGGTAAAAATTTAATCTAATTACACTTTAAAACCACTCAAATGAATAATTTAACACTAAATTATTTCGATTAAAAAAAATTCAATTAAAATTTTGTATTTTTCACTATTTATCAAAATATGAATGTTATTAGAAAAGTACCAAAAATTTACCCAAACTAAATTTTTATGTACTGATTCTAAAGAAGAATTCTATTTTTTAAAATTGAATATATAAAGTGTCAAATATTATATTTTAAAAGGTTTCACCATTAAAAGGTGGTAAAATTGCATTTTTTTAAAAATACTTATTTTATCTAAAAAATTGAATTTGTTATTATATTATGTCTTAGAAAGAAATAATATGGATGTTAAAATTATATGGATTATATAAAATTCAAAATGCAGTTAATACTATTCATAACTACTTTTTGAACGGCCAGTTTGGTAAGTCGTGGTGTGCTTGAACTCGGTGTTGCATGTAGCGCAAGCTATTGAATTACTTTAAAGAGATAAAATACTATGAAATCCTGGGGTGTTACATTATCCCCTTCTTCAATAAATTGTGTCCTCACAATTTGAAATTTTTCTTCAAAAATAAAAGGTTAAAAATTGAAAATACCTTTTTGGAAAACCCATATCAGATATTGGGTTAATAAAATTTTATCTTAATAAAAGGGAAAGGAAAATGAAAAATTCACCACCAAATTAGGACTTATAATCGGAGAACATTGGGGGAAATTTGAGACACATAATTGGAGGAAACTGTAAATATTTATAGGGAGTGATTGAGATCATCAATCACAAAAAATGAACAATAAATAGAAAATTGAGGGCTTAAAGCCATAAATATATGACGACTTAAAATATTATTGGTTCATCAAAATATAATTTGTTAAGATAACACATTTTTGGTTTTAAGATCCTATCCCAAAATTTTAAGAGTTAGTTTCTTCATAGAATAAGAAAAAAAATTACTGGACAAGTAGATTTCCATTATTTAACTAATTTCTACTACAAACTCATCTTTCACTCCAAAAGACAATAGAACTAAAAAATATTCTATTTACCCTAATCATATAGGGTTTCAAAAAAATGAATTTATAATTCATCTATCAGATCATTTAAAAAAAATCACATTATAAAAACCAGGACATCACATAGGCTAGTGGTAGGTGATGCACACTTGTCGCCCTTCGGTTGTGGGTTCAAGTATCGTGGCCTTGCCAGATGCGATGGGTTGTTACCCGACCTTCAGGTTATCCTTTTTAAAAAAATATCCAAAAATAATCTTAAGAAATGTTTTAACCTTAAACCATAGTATCCAATGTCCAACTTAACTCATTCCAACCTTTAGACTTATCCAAAATACTTGTATCCAAACTCATAGTCCAAAAATTTATAACGAAGGTCAACATAACATAATGAAGATCCCTTTTTTCCAAATAATAACATGTGAGTACCTTCATCATGTATTCTCTTAATACATGGTATCACCCTAAATTACCATAAAACCTTATTGATTACATTCATTATCCCTTATTCTTTATAGAATATGAGATATATTCCTTATATCCAAAAATTTTGAATACTCCAACAATGATGGAATAAAAAAACCATTAATCAGTTCCAAGGTAGTCAAGAATATCCAATATAATTTATCTAAATCAACCATCTCTTATTCCAAAATCACTACATCAGTATCGGGACCATATTAAGGTTTATCTTTCCTTCAACCATGTATTTTCCAAAAAAATTAACTTGCTATTGAGTCACTTTTTTTAGTACCATATAATCTCAAATCCTCAGTGAAATAGTATTTCAGTACAATCCTTATTTATTTCCATAATTAATATAATCAGTACATCGTTGATACAACACTCAAATGACATAATTAATTAATAAAAATATAAGAACACTAATTATTCCTCTTCATCTACAGTAGTATCGTAACTTGATTATTATCCAATATCATCATTTGGGGTATACTCTGATGATTGAGACATTGATTCACATAGTGTCCCAACTCCTTGCAGATGAAGCATTGTACATTTGAAACCTTTTTCTTACCCTTGAAATCACGTACTTGGTGTCCTTTTTCTCCACACTTATAGAAAACTCCCATTCAATTAAAGAATTTACCAAGGTGATTCTTTCCATAGTTATCACATATCAGAATATCCATCTTTCCCTTCTTCCCTTTATCTATATTTCTCTCTGCCGTCCTTTTCTTTTATAGATTCCCTTCAAAGCCATAAGACTCAGATAATTCTTTACTTATCTTATTAACACATGATACTATTTCTCCATATGATGAGAATACATGGTAGACTATTTTCCTTCTAAATGTTGGCTTAAGACCATGAAAGATATGATCCTTCTTACTATTTGGATCATGTGTATTGCTGGAGTTCTCATTCCTTCTACTGGGCACCATTTCTAAACAATGGCATACACTAGGTTAGTTTATGAATCGCAATGAATAATTCCAAACTTGTAAAATAACTAATGTAAATTGAAAAGTTAATGCATATAATCCATAATCATAAAAATGTTTTCTTTGAGGAATTATTTACTCATAAATACTTCATAATGGTTTGTAAATAAAATGTGAATTTTCCTAAGCATATCCCCTGAGAGTTTCATAACCAAGAGTGAAGAAAAGCCCGTTATCGTGTACCATTTCCCGTTTGATTCTAGATCAAAGTAGTGTTTTTGTGTTTTAACCCTAGATACATATATACCATAGCTACCTCTACTTGATTATATCCAGATAGGGGTGTATTTCTTAGAAAATACAAAAAATCTCTACATTACAAAAATTCTAGTAAGTTCTTCTATAATAATCCTCAAAGTCTATCTTAGGGTAATGTTCTATAATCAAAGTTTTTCTAAATCTAGTTTTCAAGGTTTGTACTAAACTTTTTTTGATACCAACTGTAACGCCCTGGCCCAAGTTACCCAGATTCGGTGCATTATTACATAACATTGGCATGATCACAAGAGATAAAGTCTTAAAATACCGATTAGTTTAGTAGTCTTGGAAGTACTTGATACATACATAAGTCTTACATTACATTATGAAATAAAAAAACATCATTGTGTCTCCTTTTAACACACTCATATCCCATAGCATATCCCTACATGTTAATCATAATATACTTCTTCACATCCTGGAAAAATAAAACATAAGAAAGGGGTGAGATCAGATGCTCAGTAAGGATAACAATATAGAAAAAACTTTCATAAATAAGCATAAACATTGAAGGCAATGTATAAGACTAAAACACAATCCTTTTAAAATTAAAATTCAGCATAATATGGAAAAGATAAATCAAATAATTTCATTTACTTATTTACATGGATATTTTACTAGTTGAATAATCACATGTAATATCAATAGCTAATTTCATAATTATGGAATGAATAATACTGAACATCATAACCACATAGTCAAGGCCTCGTGCCAAGACTACAAATAAGATTTTGTTAAGGCCTTATACCAAGACACTAGTTTGTCTCATGAGACCTACTGATGAATTGGGGAGATATGACGGAATCCTCCCATCACTTACTAAGTCCAATGCATTCCTCACATGAAAAGGTTGAAACATAACATAAACATTCATATTAAAACTAGCATATGAAATGTTAATACTTTAACCATAAACCATGAATGGTATAGAAATAAAACATCCACAATAAAACATATCACAAAACCTCCAATACAATATGAAAGATTGTATCATAATAAATCAACTTCAAACAAGTGTAAAATTCATAAAAGGATATTGACATAGATGAAATAAAATCTATTTGAGAGAAATATCTATTTCTATTTTAAAATAATTTAAAAGTCACATAATTATAAAGGAAAACATTTATTTTGAAAATATTATTAAAATATTGTTAGAAAATCTTCAAAGGTGTTATAATAGTGGAAAATAGTTTCACCCACCGTATAATTTAAAAAAAATCTTATATTAATTTGTCGAAAAGGTCATAAAGTACCTTGTTTGGAAAATGACAGAAATATTCCTTTTAAAACATTTTATAAAAAGTTAAACAAGGTTATAAATTACTTTAAACTATATTCTAGGAAATGGTAAAAATGTTTTTATTTTTTTTAAGAACACGGATGTGGATGATAAAGAAGTCCCAGTAGATACTTACGTACAAACAACCTTGGATAATAAAGAGATTGTAAAATTAACCCTTACCTTGTACTTTTCCTTAGAATAGGGTACTTTAACCTCCTGTATAACAGTTAAATCATTTTTATTAAATTATAAAAGAATCATATACATAAATATTATATTATACATGATCTTCTAATATTGTTTTGTTAATAATATTGCATTAGTATTATTGTTTTGGGTGTTAATTGATTCGTTTTCCTTTATATGTTTTGTTACGTAAGTCATGTTTGTTATAGATAGGATTTATTTGATTCATATCCAGAATTATATTAAGTTATTAAACATTATTTTTAATCATAAAATAAAATTTATTCTTGAATGGTTATGATGGGGATTGAATCTCATCGTGTTTGTGGAGACGGTAATCCGTACGTACGCACGAGCAACAATATCATTATATTGATGGTGAAATCATATGTAATTGGATGGTATATCATATATATAGAATCATTAATATATTATATTTATTATTTACATCAATTATACTAATTATTATACCCATCCAAATAATAAAGTGTTGAATAAAAAACTACACCACGACGTGGAGATGGTAAGCTCTACGTACACACATATGATGACTTTTTCATTCATAGGATGGATAGAATAATGAATATGGTTGTACCATATTTATAATAACATATAATTATGTATAAGGTACTTAATTTATTATTTTTATATGGAAACAACAATGAAAGAGGAAGTGGAATAAGAAAAGAATTTTGAAAGAGGTGATGAAACTATTACCTCTTCTTCAGGTGAATCCTTTTGATTTGATCAAAAGGGATTCTTAGGTTAGATTTATGATCAAATTAAGGCCTCTGGGTTTAAGTGAGGGTATTTGGAAAGATATTTGAGCTAGGTTGGCCGATCCAAATAGATTTGGAGGTGTGATTTTGAGAGAAAGGGAAGTACCCTTTTATAAGAGAGGTGAGGGTCACTTTAGGAAAATCTTGAAATATTAATTTATTATACAATCATATTCGGTTTATAATGCCTAAAAAAGGATTTATTTAGAGTATAAGGTGGGTCTGGGTCTAAAAACTCTCAACCAATAGGTTTTATATAGGTTTAGGTCATCATATTAACCTTATATTTTATATTTAACTCTTGGTTAAATAGTTTAACTTTTACCATGTATTCTTGTATTATTATAATAAATGATTAATAAACTTACTATAAAAAGCCAAGAGAACCCCATGTTGTTCATTATTGAAATATATAACTTTATCTAAGTCCTTTGGCCAAACATCATATTTTTAGGAATATTATATCAATTAATAATATAGTATTTGTTTTTAAAAACTCATTTATGTCAATTTTGACACTATTTAGTATTTGGTTTTTGTGAAAGTCAAAAAAAACTTGATTACTTCAAAAAAAAATTAAATCAATCCTAACATGTCATATTAACGTATAAAATTAGTTTAATTCATCAGAAGTCTCAATTTACATTTATTTGGATATTTATAATATCAATTATTTTAATCTTTCATTAATAAGGTAATTACTGCATCATCATTGTGTCATAAATAAATTTAATTATTTAATGTCTAAAAATTATAAATAAAATACCATTATCTAGGAAATATTTTTAGATTTATAATGATTATTTATAGTTGAATTTATCTTATGTATAACCCTATATTAAAAATGTTTTACTTAAAAAAATTTGAATTTAACACTTTAACTCTTCTTTAAATAAAATAATAATAAATGTCCTAATCTAATACTTGTGGATCAAAAAGGATAATATTTTATTCATAAGGTTGATTTTGGTCAAAAAACATTTATCTAATAGAATTAGGACATGTGTTAGGGTAATTATAGTATCATTCTTACATTTAATTACCTTATTTACTTTTAACTGTGGTAAATAAAATTCAAAAGTTACTATTCAAAAAAAAAAAATTCATCTGATTGAACCACATTTTACTTATTGATGTAAACTTTGTCTCTCAAATTTTTGAAATTCAATTCACAGAAGAGGTAAAATTACTTTTTATGAAAATTTTCAAATGTGCCTAGAATGTGGGTAAAAGACGTTAAAAAGTTTAATAAAATTTTATATATCTAATATTATTATAAAATGACTCTGATGAATTAAATTGTAGTAATATAGGTATTATGTATCTATTTTTACTTTAAAATAAATTTAAATAAAAAATAATTATTTAAATGAAAACGTCAGTTTTTATCTACAATGCAGTGTTTTCACTATTCAACAAAAATTGAATGTTTTCAGAAAAATACAAACAATTCACCAAAAGATAATTTTGATATGAAAAATTCAAAAATGATGTATATTTTACCAAATTAAAAACATATAATTTTCACTAATTAATTTAAAATTAATTTCCATTGTCAAAACCAGAAAGTGAGTTTTTAAGAAGTAAAAACTATCAAAAGATTGGCATTTGTTTATGTCCAATTTAAATGTAAAATTTCTTATAATGACCTAAATTATATTAAATGATAAAAATATAATCTAATTATACTTTAAAACTGCTCGAATGCATAATTTAACGCAATAAATTATTTCGATTACAAAAGTTGTATTTGAATTAAAATTTAGTATTTTTCACTATTCATCAAAATATGAAAGTTATCAGAAATGTATCAAAAATTTATCCAAAATAAATTTTTATGTCCCAATTCTAAATAAGAAGTTTATATTGTCAAATTGAATATATAAAGGGTCAAATATTGGATTTAAAATGGTTCACCATTAAAAGGTGGTAAAATTGCATTTTTTGAAAAATACTTATTTTATCTGAAAAATTGAATTTGTTCTTATATTATGTCTAATAAACACATAATATGGATGTTAAAATTATATAGAGTATATAAAATTCAAAATGTTGTTAATACTATTCATAAATGCTTTTTGGACATTTTTAGTTTGGTAAGTCGTGGTGCGCTCGAACTCAGTGTTGCGTGTAGCGCAAGCTATTGAATTATTTTAAAGAGATAACGTACTATGAAATTCTGGGGTGTTACATATGTCATTGTGATTCCCAATGTGATTATAAAATAAGTAATAATTATAATATAGGAATTCCATTGATAAAATTTTGGGTCGTTACATTCTTCCCCCCGTTGTGAAATTTTTCCCTTGAAATTTTGTTTTACATTAACAGGTGAGGGTACTTCTCCTTCACCACCTGTTCCAGTTCCCAAATAGCTTCTTCAAACTTATAGTTCCTCCACAACACTTTGAAAAGGTGGGTTGTCATGTTTTTTAGAACGTTATCTCTTTGGTCCATAATCCTTACTAGATACTCCTCATAGGAGAGATCATCCTCCAGTTGTACCACCTCTGAGTTCAGTACATTTGAGGGATCTAGTATGTACTTCCTCAGTAGTGATACATGAAACACATCATGAACTTTATCCATATTTGGTGGAAGTTCAATCTGATAATCCATAGATACTATGTGGTCAAGGATCTCAAAGGGGCCAATGTACCTTGGGGTTAGCTTCCTATTCTTTCCAAACTACATGACTCTCTTCTTTGGTGATATTCAAAGGAAAAATTTATCTCCACCATCAAACTCCAAGTCCCTTTGAAAGTTTTCAACATAGCTCTTTTACTAAATCTGAGTAGCTTTGATGTGTTTCTGGATGACTTAAACCTTCTCTTTCATCTCTTACACAAGATCAGGTCCAAGAAGTTTTCTTTATCCAACTTCATCCCAACAGGTTGGAGTCCTACATCGCTTTCCATATAAAGATTCATATGGATATATGTGAATAATCTAGTGGAAGCTATTTTTATATGAGAACTCAACCAATGGGATATGTTGATCCCACCAACCTTTGAATTCTAGAGATTAGGCTCTTATGATATCTCTAGGCATATGAATAGTCCTTTCAGATTGGCCATCAGTTTGGGATGATAGGATGTGCTGAAATTTAATCCAGTACTCAAAGCATGTTAAAGGCTCCTCCAAAATTTATATGTGAACCTTGGATCATGGTCAGATACAATCAATAGAGGAACACCTTGAGGTTTCACCACTTCCTTCATATATATCTTTTCAAGTTGTTCAAGTGAGAGATATTCCTGAATAGCGATAAAAGGGGAAATCTTGGTGAGTCGGTCAACCACAACCCATATCACATTAGTTCCCTTGGACGTCTTCGAGAGACCCATGAAAAATTCCATAATGACATTATCCCATTTCCACATGGGTATAGGCAGTGGTTGCATCATCCCTATAGACTTTTGTCGCTCAGATTTAACTTCCTGACATACCAAGCACCTTGATATATATTCTGCAATCTTCTTATTCATGTTATCCCACCAAAAGTATTCTCATAGATCACAGTATATCTTGGTACTCCCATGATGGATAGATAATGTTGATCTATGTGCATTTTCCAATAGATCCTTCTTTATCCTATATGATTGAGGCACACAAATCCACATTCCAAACCAAATCACACCATCATCGTCAATATGGAACTCATGCATCTTCCCTTCTTTTACTACATTCACCTTCTTTTGTAACTCCAGATCATGCCTTTGTGCCTCCATAATCTTCTCTTGGATTGATGGTTGTGCAATAATTTGGGAAAGGTAGGATGTATCCCCTACCCTTATGATTTCCAAATCCGTCCCTTGCATATCCAAAAAGATAATGTCTTTCTCAATATGTAACATGGATAGAGTAGTAGGTTCATTTCTTCTTAGAGCACTAGCTTCCTGGTTCAACTTTCTAAGATGATAGTGAATAGATCAATCGTAGTCCTTGATTAGATATAACCATATTTTTTGACACATGTTGAGCTACTTTTGTGTGAATATATACTTTACGCTCTTGTGGTTGGTGTATATGTCGCACTTCTCACCATAAAGGTAGTGCTACCAGATTTTGAAGGAAAAAATCATGGCTTCCAGATCAAGATCATGCATCAGGTTGTTCTTATCATGGATCTTCAACTGCTGTGAGGCATAGGCTATCACATTATCATTTTTTATGATTACACAACCCAATACATTCTTTTAATCATCGCTGTATATCACAAAACTTTATCCACTTTTCAGTAATGTGAGTACAAGTATAGTGATCAACCTTTTCTTTAGCTCCTTGAATCTTCCCTCACATTCTTCCGTACAGACATACTTTACCCCTTTCCTTGTTAACTTAGTTAGTGGTCTTGACAATCATGATAAATTTCTCAAAAAACGTCAGTAGTACCCAACTAATCTAATAACACTATGGATTTATTTTACACTAGAGGGCCTAGTCCATTCCTTAATTGCCTTTGTTTTTGATAGGTCTATAGAAATTCCCTCACTTGTGATCACATGTCCCAAGAATGTGACTTGATTCATCCAAAAGTCACAATTTCTGAACTTGGCATGCAACTTCTCCTTTATCAATGTCGCCAACACAAGTATTAGATATTCTTCATGTTACTCCTTGATCTTGGAGTAGATAATAATATAATAGATAAAAACTAACAAAAAAATTTCAAGGTAATGTCTAAAGACTCTATTAATCAAATACATAAAGATTGAAAGAGAATTAGTAAGTCCAAAGGGAATCACCAGAAACTCAGAGTGCCCATACCTTGTACGGAAGGCAGTCTTCTGAATATCTTCTTTTTTCACCTTAAGTTGACGATATCCATAACAAATATACACCTTTGATAAGTATTGAGCTTCTCTTAACTGATCAAAAAAGTCATCAATCCTTGGAAGAGGATACTTTTTCTTTATGGTGATCGTGTTGAGTTTCGGATAGTCGATACACAACTATATTTTTCCATCCTTCTTCTTTACAAAGAGCACTAGCGCACCCAAGGTGATTTACTAGGGTGTATAAACCCTTTGTCCAGATGCTCTTGAAGCTGCTTCTTTAACTCCTCCAGTTTGATAGGAGCCATCCTATAGGGAAACTTTGAGATGGGATTAGATATGGGTATGAGTTCTATTGATAACTCTACCTCACAATCTGGGAGAAGTCCGAGTAACTCTTTAAAAAATACATCACCGTATTCCCACACTATAGGAATTTTCACAAGGTCGGAACTTTCCTTTGACTCAACCATTTGAGTGAGGTATGCTTCTTAATAGGGAATCAACACCCACATAGTTGAAGGATTGTTCAAAAGAGATTCATGATCTTCATTTAATTTGTAGAGGATCATGGGATGGTTCGTAATATGAAAAGATATTTCCTTTTCCCAATAGTTGATATGTGATTTATATAAAGAGAGACAATCCATTCACATTATACCATCGAATTCCACCCAGGTAAGTATTACAAGATTCACTGGAAGAATATTCCCACATAAACCAATAGGAGAAGAGTCAAACACTTGGATTGAAATTATTTCACTCCTTGGTTTTTTTATGGATATCTCTACTTTAAGGTTTTGGGGATTCGATTCTATAGGGCTATAAAACTTTCAAGATATAAAGGAATGAATAGAATCATAATCAAATAAGAATTTTTATATTATTGATTGAATAGGAAGTGTACCTTGTATGGATTCATTATCTTTCTCCACTTCTATAGTAGTGATGGCATAATCCTTCCCTTGTTCCTTTGGATTTGGTGGCTTCTGAAACTGATTACCCTCGAGGACATGAGGTTGAGTGCACTAGATTTCATAGTACCCTTTATCCCTAGAGTTATAGAATTGAACCATGGGTGGTTATCTCCTTTATTACGAAATATTCTCCTTCCTTCTCATGTATTTTTGACACTCTTGTCCATGGTTTCCTTCTTTCCCACAGTTGAAGAAATTCCCCTTCCATTTGAGGAAATTCCCATGATGCAACTTCCCACATTTTTGGCATGTGGGTCGTTGCGTTTTCTTCCCACCTTTATCATTAGATCCTCTGGCTTGAAACTCCATCATTATATTCTTATCACCATAGCCATGGAACCATTCTCAAACTATGTCTCCACTTTTAGAGCACATTGATCAACTTCTTCATAACACCCAAATTCTCGAATTTTAATATCCTTTAGAAGGTGTGGTTTTAATACACTAAATAATCTATCAATTTTTCTATCATTGTTGATAACAAAACCTGAAGCATACCTGCAAGCCTTGTGAAATTCACTTCGTAGGTTGTGACATATTACCCTTATTTTTTATTGAGCTCTATGAATTGTCTCTACATCTTCATATGAAGAGTTCAGGGGAAATACTTATTAAGAAACATGATCTTAAAGTCTTCCCATTCCATCTCTTCAATTTCCTCCCTTGTCCTGGTTTTCTTAATAAAATCCCCCCATTGATTGACCTCTCCATCTAGATGATAAATAGCTAGTGTCACCTTCTCCATCTTAGAATAGTGAAGCACATAAAATATATTCTCCATGGAGATGACCCACTATTCCGTAACTAGTGGATCAAATGATCCACTAAATGTTGGTGGTCATTTCCACTTAAAACACTCAATATCCATTTTATTCATCTTTGGTGAAGGATAACATTCCCCATTATTCTTTTTGTTGCTCATTATTTGAGATAGTTGGGTAAGAATTGCCATGATGTTTTCAACTCCACCTCCCAAAGCATTGGGGATGTCATTCAGGCAATCGTTGCATTGGCCCTCACATGAGTTGTTGGCCTGGTTTCTTCTAGTTACCACCATTTTATAAAATATAAAAGGTTAGAACAAAAAATAAGTTAATAATTCATGAATAAATTATTCATTTGTATAATTTACACTAAAATTATAACTTTTTGGGGTCCCTATGTAAATCTTCTTTTGTGCATATTTGTAGTTAGTCTCATGCTAGAGGTTTTCTCTAGGATTCACTAATCCTAATTCAAAAATTAACTAAAAATTTCCTCTAATACCAACTATAGTGACCCTACATTTTCTTACATTACTATTACATCATTATAAATATAAACAACATAATAGTATTACACCATGAGGATCCAGAGGTTTAGTGTCTTGTGAAAACTAGGACCAAACATAACATTTACAACATCAAGAATTAAAATTTATTTAATTACTTATTATATAGATTATTATTGGAAATTGAACTCTCCTAAGTATATGTAGTCGCCTGAGGATATACATCAAAAAGGGGTGATCTAGAATCCCAGTAAGAGGATAGATAAGAACAATATAGCATGGGGTGAACATAATCATAACATCATCATCAAAATCATGAGGGGAAAATTTAATAAAAGACTTGAAATGTGGAAATAAATAAAAATGAAACATCATGTATTAGTGTTCATATACCACACATATTTATGAACAAATATATCATCATGTTCACAAATCATTTCACTTTAACTCGTGAGATTCATCACTTTACCCAATGCATTGGAGCGCTGTATAATTTCGGGCTCACCCGTCACATCATAACATTTTCATTATCATGCATGCCACATAGAACATATAGAAATCATAAACATGAAAATTAATGGGTTTCAACTCATAAGAAAACATTAATAAACTTTCGGTTCCCAAAATAAAGATGTAATAACATACTTGATATAAGAACCATCAATCTTGAGTGAGAAGTAAAGGCGTGTTCTTGAAAGAAGAGTTCTTTTGGAAAACATTGTGTTTGATATAAAATCTAGTGGAGAACATGTATATCCCAGAATATTTAAGATAATTATGAAAAAAAATATTTTTAAGGAGTAACCATACCAAAAATGGAGTGAAAGAGGGAGAACCCAAAGAAAGAAAGTTGGGTTCGAGAATTTCCCCTTACCTTGTATTCAAACACTTTCTTCACTTTAAAGTCCTATATAACCACATTATATTCATTAATTAACAATTACAGAACCTTTTATATATTAATAATATTCATTAAGGTTATATTAAGTTCATTTATGGGCTTTTGGTTGATTTATATAGTTTAAATTCATTGTTTGGGAATGTTCGTTTTTATGGTTTTCTTGAACGGTTCACTTGTATTTATGAATGGAAGTTCATGTAGAACATAGATAAACATCTAGAACTGATATTACATTTTATTAATTATATTACAGGAGTTTAAATAATCTTATAATGAATTATGTTATATACCATGTGGATGAATCATTAGTTGATATTTAATGATGATCGTTTAAGGTTAATTTGGGCGGTTTTTGGATCACAACGAACATGTTTTGATTTATCATTTAGTAATATGTACATAAGTTAGTTACAAAACATTAAATAGGATATAATAAATATAAAATAATCTGGTTCAACCATAAAAATGGTTTCATGACTAGATCTGAAGGTGGTAAAGTAAATTGAAAACATGTTGTTCTTGAAGGTGATAAATTAACACCTCATGAACAACTTTTTTCTTTCTAAAATAAAAAGAATATGAGAAGGGGGTTGGATGATATAATATTCCATTAATATCATAAGATTAAATTATATTTATGGTATAGGAGTTACCATACCAGGTGGATGGAGATATGTGGTAATAGAATAAGAAAATAACTTGGAATTTAAAGGAAATTAAAGGAAAAGAGAGGGGGAATTACCTCTTGAGTTATCCTCTTGAGATCCTCCTAAAGGAACCTTATATTGGTTTTTTTATGAGACAAGAATCTCTTGGACATGGGGGAGAGGATAGGGAAGATTTTTGGGTAGATTTTAGACAAGTATTGAAGCTTTAGAGGTGTGAGGAAATGAGGGTGTGAAGAGTTGTATTTGTAGTGGAGGGGAGAGGTGTTTTCCAAATATTATAATCATTAATTTATTATTTCATCACAAGACATGGAATAGTTAGTGTTCCATGACTAAATAATATAATTTTATCATGTGAATCCGAACCATATGTTCTTACATCAGAATAACATCACCCATGACTCTATAATTCATGAATTTAACTTATTTTGTAATTTACCGTATTTCACTATTCATTAAAAATCCAAGTATTTTTGAAAATTCCTAAAAATTCACCCTTAACATTTTTCGACTTGTAGAATAAAAAGATGAATTCCATTTCTCCAATAATATTTTCTAAATATGAGTAATTTAATTCTTAAATAAAATAATATTTTATTCAAAAAATAACAGTTTTAAAACACTTATTTTCTTATTCCAAGATATAGATACATCATATTTTTACTAAAATCTTATATATATACTATCATAGGTAATATTAATATTAATTAGAATATGTAACTATTTATAAGGTTAAAATTAATATTAATAAGGGTATGTTACTATTCACCAAAAATTATGTTTGTTCTATTAGACTCCAAAATCACCCTGAACACAACCGTGTATGTCAAATTTTTGAAATTCAAAACAAAGAAGTGGGGAAAATTATGTTTAATGGTCACATAATATTTAGTATTGTGATATTTAATTTTGATTCCTAATGTGATTATACTATAATTCATAATTATAATAAGGGAATTCCATTGATAATACTTTGGGTCATTACAAGAATTACCATCATTCAAGGATAATGACCACCGTTAGGGTGGGGCATGAAGAGTTTCAGATAATGAACACCATCAGGGTGGGGTGTGTAGTATTCCTGATAATGGACACTATTAAGGTGGGTGTGAAATTTTTATTCTTATGGGAGATACTTGGTTGATATAAATTGATATCCTTCCTAGCATTATAATGAAGCAGGTGTGGTTGGGATCCATGGTGGCTTGGTTAGAGCATGACGACTCGACACTTTTTTGGTTGTATGTTAATTTTAGAATTTACTAATTTCATGAAATACACTATTATATACTATGTGCACATATTCTAGGAAAAATTAGTATTGGGTTTATTAATCACAACCTATATAGACATCTTATTGAACATGCAGAATACATGACTAGGGATCAAATGAAGGTAAATAGGCCTATGAAATGGAGTTAAGAAAATGGAATCATAGATTTGAATGTGATATTGAGACAAAATATATAATATTTTTTCTCAATTTATTTTTCATCCATCCTCTATATACCTTGGTTTGGCTGGCGATGCTGGGTACTCGATTATTTTGTATGACATGTATACCATTTTGATACTATTTTTTCTAAGTCATATACTAGTATATGTTATGTTTTATTTATATTATCGGTGCATGTATTGTAATTGAGGGTATAGTCTCCAAACTAACATAATTAAAACCCTTGTTACTATTCGAAAATCTCTTGCATATTGGTAGGTTCCCATGAGTTCATGTGACTCTCTAGCATAGCCCTAGTGTTTTTAATCAAGGAGTTAAAATCTTCTCACAAAAAGAGAACAACATGGGGAAAAGGAGATGAGTAGATCTACTCGATGATTATGATTGTTCAATATGCTACCACCTTAGTAAGGATGATAAGGTATATAATGCATTGAGTATGAAGGATCCTGTAATTATAACTAATATGTTGATTTACATTGATTCTATATCATAGTAATTAGTAAATCTGAATATGGGAATTATTAGTGAAGGGGATCATCACTTCTTTTTCCAAATGATTTCCAACCCATCCTTATTGGAATAGATAAAATGTTCCTAGATCTATGATAAGAGTTAAAAAAATAAAATTTAAGATCTTAATGATGGAAAACTAGAGTATTTTTTATCAAGATAGTGTGATGATATTTGGAATAACGTAATGTGTTCCATCCATACTTGTGTTGAAGATAGAATTATTAAATGAAGCTCATAACTAAAATTTCTATATACACCCCAGTGGAACCAAAATGTATTTGGATTTGAAAGAACATGTTTTTGGTATAATATGAAATGTAAAATTTCATACTATCTACCAAAATTATTGGTTTCTCCAAAGGTAAATGATTAGAGACCTTATCCTAATGGATTCATGCATCCTCTAACTTTTCCTACATGGAAATGGGATAAAATTACTTTAGACATTGTCACTAGATTTCCATAGACTCTGAGAAAGAATGATTCCATATGGGTTATTATTGATCGTCGTATCAATTTCAAGAATTTAATCTCTATAAGGTAAGATATTCCTATTGACTTTTTTCTATGACATTATATTGATGAACTTATCAGACTTTATGGTGCACTCATTTGATTGTATCATAAAGTAATCCATGGTTTACACCAATATTCTAGAAGAGTGTTTAGAATTCCCTTATCACAAAGCTATATTTGATAACTTATTATCATCCTAAAATATATGGATAACATAAAAAACTATTAAGAAAGTAGAATTCATGTTGATGTCAAGAAAACGTAACTTTCAATATATGCAGGATCAATATTTTCCTTTGGTGGAATTTTTATGTAATAACAACTTCTATTACAACATTCCAATCTCACCATATAAATTAATGTATAGGATAATATATTTTACACCAAATTTTAGGATGAAGCCAGTGAAATGATTATTATTTTTTAGAATCTGTTGAAGTGAAAACAGTGAAAATAAGAACTACATAGAGTCAAATAATGGTATCTCAAAGTAGAAAAATGATATATACGGATAACTAAAGTAACGATTTATAATTTCATGTGGGATATCATGTTTTCATGAGGTATCTCCATGTAAGAGTTTTATAAGTTTTATAAATAAATGGAAACTAAGTATTAGGTACATCAAACATTTTGAAATTTTGGAAATAATTGGGGTTGTTTCTTATGATATAGTAAAGAAAACTAGTCTCTCTAATCTTCATGATATGTACCATATCTCTTTATCAAGGAAGAAAATTCAAGACCCATCTCATTTAATAATCACTATTAAAAAATAATTGTAACATTATTTATCTTACTTTGAAGATCCTATAAGGATTCTTGAAACTATAGAACAAGTGTTATTGAATTGGACAACTCAATCAGTGAAGTTATTTTAGATAAATCATAAAATAAAAGTAGAAATATGGGAACCATAAGTTTCTTTTAGGATGAACTACCTACATAAATTCATTAGGGGAAAATTTTAGAAATACTTTGGAATAAATTTTTGAGATATAGAAGAATGTAACACCTGAGATTCACTTATAATATGTTAGTTTCTCTTTCCAAAAAAATGATTTCATAATGTAGATCAATTTGTTTATGAATTTTATTAAAAAATAAATTCCAATAATTAATAAATTAAATTAGATTAAAGGAATTCAATTTTTGAAATGATTATGTCAAAATTATCTTAAAATTAATTTTGGACATTTTTATGTAATAGTTGATTTTTTTTACGAATAATGAAAAAAAATATTCTAAAAAAATGGAACTTTTATGAAATTTTAATGATGTAAGAATAAAAAGAATTTTTATAAAAACTTTTTGATAAAATAAATTTATATTTAATAATTAATATAATTTATACTAAAATTTAAAAATAAACTTATAAATAGATTATTAACATTTTGGAAATCTAAGTAATGTTATTGTTCAAATAAAAAATGTTATTAGTTTTTATTTTAATCAACTATTTATAAGATTTCTTTCATAATTTAATTGGTTTTAAATTAAAATAAATCTCATTTTTTTTAAAATTATCTAATTAATTTTATTATAATAAAAATTATTCTTTATTTATCTATAAAGTCATTTATACCCATGAAATGACCATTTTCGGGAAAACTGTTTTTTTAGGTTTTGCAGGTCAAATTTTAATTAATTTTTTCCACTTAGAGAAATTGATTTTTAAAAAATGGAATACATTTTCTAATTATTAATTCCATATTTTTTAATGGTTTCATTTTGATTTTTGGTCACTATGAATAGTATATTTGGTAAAAAAAATAGTCAGTTACCACAGTAAGTGTTAAAACTAGTTAAAGGGGCTCAAAATGATACATGATAAAGAACCTAAAAATATATAAATATTATTTATTGGTTATATATAGACCACGTATCATATCCCCTTTAAGTATGGGTCATTTTAGAGCCATTTTTCTGCAGTAATCCATTAATATATTTTAATCTTTTGAAATATTCTAAGTGTCTCCTCTCCCTCACTTATAAAATAAAATCACCTCTCCACTCTTCTACACACTTCAAGATACTATTATATTGGATGATAACTATAAAAATAATTTTTTAAAATATATACCCTCATCTTGGAGTTCCTTTATTGATCATAATATCATCCTAATAAGGATTTAGTTATAAACCTAAAGAGGTTCTTTGATGAAGAGACGTAGTTCTTAACTGAGTGTTTTCTCATTATATATTCTTTAACCTCCCTAAAATATATCCTAAAAATTATGATATAATAAAATTATTATCTACCATGCTCTAAAATGTTATTATGTTTATGGTGTAACAATTTTTAATCTACTTATCCATCTAATGTAAAATTAAAACATCATTCACGTGTACATATGGACTACTATCTCCATGTAGTAGTGTTATTTGATTTTCATCACCTATTTAATTGGATAGTTATAAATAATTAAATAAATAGATAATATATAAAATATTAATGACATAATTATAATCCTATAAATTTAATATATAATTTACCCTCTTACCCTTCCACTTGTTTAAAAAATAGTAACACCACTTGTGTGTACGTATGGACTACAACCTCCATAAAGCAATGTGATCCATTATTTATGTCTACCATTAAAGAATGATTATAAATATTTATATAATGAATATATATGTTTTTTATTTTATGATTAATATTATAGATTTTATATAAGCTTATGAAATATGAATGTACCAAAAACACCAAACTGAAACTTACATGAACAGCGAAACAATTAACACTCATAAATGACTATTATCACGACACGTCCTAGTGGGGACCATGTTGTGACTCCCTAATCTCACATCCAATTGGCCTAGATCTGGTGACTAACACTGAGCAGTCATATCATTATCATGGGAGGCATTTCATATGTACCTATATACACACAGACATATCCAATCCCAGAAAATGCTGAAATGTAGAAACCACTAAGTAAACAATGCTTACATACCACTATATCCCACAAACAAAGTATAATAGAAAGTAAAGTAAAGTAAACAGGGTCAAAATACAAGCCCACCAAATTTTTTTTGTAAACATAAGTCCAACCTGTAGGGAAAATGTACTGGGACTACTGACAGTAGCCATAGAAACACACCTCTTCCTGTCTGGTCTCACAAACCACTATTCGGTCCTAGTCCACCTAGGACTCTGTCAAAAGGTCAATCATCTACATAAGAAATGACATGTGTGGGAAAATACCATGTAGGTGTGAGCATAACAATACTTGGTAGGATAACCCAAAACCATAAAGAAAGACAACAAAGTAAAGTTCAATCATCTCTATACAAGTATATGTCTATATCATATATAACAAGAATATAAAGATATAATCAACCAATACACATAGTCTAGAGGTAAGTCACAACCACTACATACCAACCCTAGGAATTCAGCATAAATATTTCCATGAATCACTCATCTGAGAGAACACAATCTTGAGTTTGATAGCACTAATTACCTTCCTTCAATAGGTAATGCTCATTGGGTACTCTCATGAGAGAGAGATACGCTGATAGATCTGAAGAGAGATATGATACTACATTTGAGGATCATAGCCAAGGTCACGAGGTGATACCAAAAACTCAATATGAATTAACCCACTAAGTATAGGATCGATGTCTGGTAGGATTAGTCACTTTGATACCAAGGACTCAACCTAGGGAGTGAAGAATGAATAAAGGATCCTACTCTTGGCCTCTTGGGGGATTCCAAAAAATCTATATAATAATTCCTAATAAATGGATCGTAGTCCTATGGGTAGGGAATAATTCACACTGACCTTTAGGGAAACAATAAAGGGAACGAACCCTAAAAAAACTTGTCTGAGATTTTGAGGACAAGATATCCAAGTCATGTTGAAAGGGGTATATGGCATGTACCAAGGGTGAACACCATGTCCCTTAAACTCGGGTACTTACCATGTACAACTAATTGTGTCATTTAATCCATGTCATGTATAAGAATAGTACACAATGTGTATAGGGGGTCACGAATAATGTTCTTGCATCTATGTTCACCCGTGTACTCCGGTCGTGTGCCAGTACATGACATCAACCCATGTTTCTCTACCCATGTACCAGTACAAGGGGTGGCCCGCATACCTGATCCAAGCCAAGTCGCGTGGGGGAGTACATGTCGTATAGGAAACATGTGTACTCCAACCCATGTCTGTGTGCCTCCCATGGTACACATCAAGTCAACCATAGAGGGTCACATGACGTGTGATCATATTATCCTTCCCAAAACCCTATCCTCCATTGAAGGGTCCCCACACACCGTATAATCTTAGATTAAACACCATGTGTTGTGAGATTTTCCAAAATCCCATATCCATGGTCATGAACCTCCATGTTGCTCTAGCCTTCAGTTTCTGGACTAATTTATCCATAAAACTAGAGATATGTGGTCGTCGAATCCATGTCTTCATCGAAAACACAAATTTTCCATCAATCAGCTCGAAACAAATGATTATGTTCTTCTCTATGCATCTCTCCTGAAGAATGGGGGTTTCCAAACTACTCCGATACATCATCCTCCATCATTTCCACACCTATGTTGCATCGTACCAAGTCCAGATCTATAATATTGTATTGTTTAACCAAGAATTGCACAAACAATGATCGATTCGTCGCTAGGGTGACGAACCGCAAAACAAGGGGTCACCCATGATGAACGAGAAAAGAGGGAGAAAAGAACAATAACAACCTTGTAGAACAAACCTCATCTATTGTTCATTTCATCCTTGATTTTTCCCATCATAATGATAAATGAATCAAAATAATATTCAAAAGATTAATCTCCCTTCAAAACCCACAAATATAATCCCATCTTTCAAGTATGATTGATCCTCGGGCTAATCTATTCATGGATTAGTTTATGTTCATTATAGGAATCAAGAATGTAGAAAGTGAATCTAAATAATTTATCCTATATTGATTTTGATCACTAGATAATTAAGATCGGTCACCACATCATTGGAATTTGCGAGGTAGTCCATGATCAGTATTCGTTGATCTTTGATTCTAGGTTTCGTCACTGCCTGCTTGAGAGGATTCTCAAGAGGTTTCAGCACATCATATCTAGAAAATTCCCATGTTATAAGGGTAACCCTAGATTTATGACAAAAGGGATAATTTAAATTTTCACCGGTTGTTGTGTCAAAAATTGAAATAAAATAATTTTTCTTAATTTATTTTATTCATTTAAGCACCTGTGATGACTTTCCACAATCGACCCTCACCAACCAATGTTAGGTCATGCCTAAAGTAAATTCGTTGTTTTGAATGCAAAGGTGACCTATGATTTATGATATTAGAACTCATTTATAATTTATTCCACTTTTTTATGAAAAATGTGTGTGGGAGATATTTAATATTTTAATATATTTCAAACACTTATTTTGGGCACATCAAGTCCAAAAATAGCACACCATCTTAGAACATGGTCTCAAAATTAATCCATATAATATTTAAAAATAATACATGGAAAATACAAGTCATTAAATTCTCCCCACCTTGGGGATTTAGGTCCCTAGGAATCTAAAACAAAGGATACTCAACTCCCACTCCCAAGTGCTCTCATGGAGATTCTTGTGCTGCCACCAGACATGTACTAAAGGAATAAATTTCCCATGAAAAATTATCTACCATCGATCCTTGATCTCTATTGGGTACTTAGTAAAAGTAGCTTTATCCTAGATGTCTAGATTTCCCCAGTCGATGGAGTATGATAGATCATGAACATACCTCCTCAGCTGTGACACATGGAAGATTTTGTGTGCCTAGTCTAACTGTGGGGGTAGATCTAAGTAGAATGACACCTATCCAACTCTATGTAGTATATGAAAGGAACCGATAAACCTTAGAGATAACTTTCCACCCCGACTAAATCTCTATAATCCACATTGAGGTGAAACCTATATAAACACATGGTATCCTTCCTCGAACTCAAAAGGACTTCATTTTTTATCAGTATAAAACTTACTATGGCTTTGTGCAATCTTCATATACTCCTAGATGGTATAAACATTCTCTATAGTAGTATGCACCAACTTTGGGCCCATGAGTACTGACTCTCATAGTTCTTTCAAACAAAGTGATGACCTACAGGGTCACCTATACAAATCCTCAAATGGTTCCATACCAATGGTGGAATGGTAGTTGTTGTTATATAAAAACTCCACCATTGGTAGGTTATCCTCCAAAGGATGAAGTCCAACATGAAAGCTTGTTGCATGTCCTCTAGAACCTGAATGTTCCATTCTGTCTGGCCATCCGTTTGTGGGTGAAATGTTGTTCTCAAGCGTAACTGGATCCCAAACGCATCATGTGATCATTTCCACAATAGGTATGTAAAGTGAGAATCATGTTCTAAAACAATATTCCATGGAACTCCATGGATTCAAAATATCTTCTATGCATATAGGTGTCCCAATATATCTTCTAAACTCTGCTCTTTGATAGTTAGGAAGTGTGATGGCTTGGTGAGTTGGTCACCAATCACCCAGATGAAATTATATCCCTTGGAAATATGTGTTAAAATCTTCATGAAGTCCATTGATATTCCATCCCACATCCATTCTGGTACCACAAGGGTTTGAGAAAAACCTACTAGAACTTGGTGCTCAGTCTTCGCTTGCTGACATGTAAGTCATTGAGAAATGAACTCAGCCACTCTCTTCTTCATCCCTATCCACCAAAACTGACATCGTAGGTCCTATACATTTTCTCCACCTCTAGATGTACTTCCAAAGGGGACACATGAAACACCCTCAGAACCTCCTCCTATAATTCCAATGGTACTAATATACGTCCTCTAAAAAAATAATTTGCTCCCCACCTTTTAAATATCCATCAAGAGCATGGATTGTGGATATCTGAGCACATAGACTCTCAAATTATGTATACTCAATGTGTGCCTCCCTGACTCTCTATAATAGTGGATGGGTAACAAACATCAATTGGAGTTAAGCTACTCCATATCCATCAACTAATGATAAATGTAACAATACTAACTACTCTGATCCTCATTTAGAAACTGTGAACTAGATCTCTTATAGAGAGAATCTTCCACCACATTCCCTTTCATAGGAGTCTAGAAAATCTCAAAGTCAGTCCTAGAGGAACTCTACCCATATCCTCTATCTCAAGTTCAGATCCTTCTAAGAGAAGATATACTTTAGACTCTTTTGATCAGAGTAGACAATAAACCACTCACCCATCAGGTAGTTTCACCATATCTTCAACGTGAAGACTACAACTTCTCACTCAAGATAATGGGTCATGTATTTATACTCATGTGGTCTCAACTGGTGTGAATCATATGAAATCACTACTTACCTATGCATCAGTACACAGCCAAGCCCGGTTCCTAAAGCGTCACAGAGTAATACGTACATAAAACCTTCCAATGAAAATATCAATATTTTATCACTTTTCAAGCTCTTCCTAAGCTCCTAACAACATTGAATGGAGTTCAACCTTTGATATCCCTCATTCCCCTCTCAACTGATCAAATGGGGTAATCAATCCTTGGTATTTGATTCTTTATCTTCACAGTCACCTAGTTCAAGAACCGATAGTCCACATACACCCTCAATATCTTATCTTACTCTTTGTCAAATAAAATGGGGGCTGCCTAGGGTGAAACATTGGGTCTCACGAAGCTCTTCCACTATTAGTCCTCCAAATGCACCCTCAGGCCGTGAAGCTCTATGGGAGCCATCCGATATGTTGGTGAAGGTATTGATGTTATATTGGGCTGTAAATAAATACAGAATTCTATATCCTGGTGGGGAGGTAGACCTATAACATATTCAGAAAAAATTTCCTCATACTCTATCACTACTATAGGAAACTGATTACTCATAACATCCACTGCACTGAGAGTTAGTCTAGCCAATTAATGAGTAATCGGCTGCACCATCCTATGTGTGAGTCTATAATTTACTTCTTGGATTCCCTTTTCACCAAAAAGGGAATACTTTGTTCCATCATTATGGACACACCTCACTCTTCACCTAAAACATCCAATATGAGCATGAACTGTGGATAACTAGTCTATATCAAGAATGATGTCATAAGGGCTTGACATCACTACCAAGAGATATCAATTGAAACTCTCGCCTCCAGGAGTCAGGTTGCATTGTCGACAACAGTGTGTGATCATTGGGTCTCCTTTAGTAGGAGTCTCCCAGTGTGAGGACCAAGTTAATGGTTCAACCATAATCTCTAATTCTCTAACATGATTTTTGGAAATAAAATAATTAGTATCACCTGTGTCTATAAATATGGAAACTAAAGTATAAAATACACATATTGTACCTCAAATCATTCATATAGCTCCTGGGTCATAAGCCTCGACCACATAAAGTTGTCCCTTCCCCTATCCACTAGTTCCCTGAGCTTGGAATGGACCACCTGGGGGTGGTGGTTGTAACATGTCAAAACATCTACCCCTTCCTGCTTCTCTCCCAAATCCTTAGCCACGTCTAACACCCTGTAGATATGCCTTACCCTATTTTTGTATCTACCTTAGTGGTCTATCTATAGTCTCCCTATCAGTAGCGCGACAAGTTAGAAAATCTTGGAAAGATGTCCCCTACCATCACATGAATAGCATCATCTCTATCTAGGATGACTGGACCCACCCTGTGATCCCTAAACTGTAGATACTCTATCCTAGGACCTCCTTCTAAAACATATTGCACTTGGAAGTCCTTAAGACTGATGTCATATTCCTGTTATTGAGGTCTCTTCTCTTTATTTCTCTATATTGATAGACACCAGCTGCATCTGCTCATCCAAGGAAATCTCAACTACCAAGGCTCTCTCTAGCACCCCAGCATAGGTAGGAATGCGCAGAGGGGTGAAACTGGCTTGTATGTCTCTACACAGACCTCGCTTGAAGGTTCATGCCCTATAGTCCGGATCATGTATCATATTCATCGAGTACCTAGAGATATTGGTATGACTCGATGAATACTCATATACTAACACATCATCCAACTGAATATATATAAGCTCCTAGATATGTATAACCCTAAACTTATAAGGTGATAAATCCTCTCTGAAAAGGTTCTCAAACTCTATCCACAGAAGGGTCACCTCATCATAATATTGGGTAACTAAACACCAACATCACCCTACTAAGCCATGAATAAGGCTCACTACAAGAAGCACCATCTGGTATGATGGCATCCTGACTAGATGGAAAACTCGGTTCACCACCTCAAGAAATTCCTCTTCCACCTATGGGTAGGTCTTGACTCAGAACCTTGGGGGTATCTGTCATTGAAACTCATGAAGTGTGCTCAGCCTACACTCCTCATCTCTTGGTACTTTGGGAACCACGTGCTTCTCTACAGGTGTAAGTATGGAAGTTGAACCACCTGGAGGTAACATTTGGGGAACTGATCCCTATATTGAAGGCTCATCACTAATGGGTTCATCCTCATGACCAAGTTTCTAAATCCTAAATGTTATGTGTCACAGTGGCATTCTATAAGAAAACAAGATGTACCACATTCAATGAGTATGTATAGAGATCCAAATTAAGAAGGAAATAAAAACCACAACCCATTCGTATATGATGTATATACCATTGTTTTTCCTACAACTAGTGTTCTCATATACTGAGTCAAAAAGTAGGTTATCAGAGTCCTGGTGTATGGATATGCCAGTTGTTTCACCAACACTGGAGTCCCTATCCTAAAATCCAAACTCAAAACACTCAACACTATTTCCCCAAACAAATATCACTAACTCCTGGTCTTAAATTAGAACTGAACACCTTTTATACCACTATGTCATGACCCATCCTAGTGGGGATCATGCCATGACTCCATGAGACCATATCTAATAGTTCAGGGGGTGATGACTAGTACCAAGTAGTAATATCACCAATATAGTAGGCACTGCCTATGTACCTACACACACACAAATATCTTCAAGCCCACAAAATGGTGAAATGTAAAAACACTATGTAAACTATGCATGAATACAACTATATCCCAAAACAAGAGTATGATAGAAAGTAAAGTAAAGTAAACATGTCCAGAATAAAATCCCGCTAAAAAGAGTTTGTAAACACAAGTCCAACCTGTAGGGAAAAGGTACTAGTATTGTTTTCTGTATTCGTAGTAACACACCTCAGCATCTCTGGTCTCACAAAGCACTGTCTAGTCCTGGTTCTCCTATGCATCCATCAAAAGGTCAATCATCTGCACAAGACACGACGCGTGTAGGAAAAGACCGTGTAGGGGTGAGTATAATAATACTTGATAGGACACCCTGAAACCATAAAGAAGTACAACAAAGGAATGTAAATTCATCTCTACATAGTTATATGTCTACAGAACATATGACAAGAATATCTAAATATACTCAACCAAGGAACACAATCTAGAGGTAAGTCACAACCAATTCATACCAACCCAAGGAATTCATCTTAAATATTTCCACGAAGCACTCATCTAGGAGAACATTCTCTTGAGTCTGATAGCACTGATGGCATATGTCTGAGAGGTACTACTCATCAGGTACTGTCATGAGAGAGAGATACACTGATAGATCTGAAGAGATATATGATAAAACAGATGAGTATCACAGCCAGGGCCATAAAGTGATACCAACAACTCTATTTGGATTAATCCACTAAGTATAGCATCGACGTCTGGTAGAATTGTTCATGCTAATACCAAGGAATCTACCTAGGGCATGAAGAATGAATAGAGTATCCTACTCCAAGCCTCTCTAGGGATTCTAAAAACTCTATCTAGGAAGTCCTGCTTTAGGGATCATAGTCCTATGAGTAGGGAACAATTTGCACCTACCTTCAGATAAATTATAAAGGGAATGAACCCTAATAAAACTTGTCCAAAATCTATATCACAAGAGATCTAAGTCATGTAGAAATGGGTACACACCATGTAGAAAGGGTACATGTCATGTCCCTTGACCCTGGGTACTACCTGTGTATAATGGCTCATGTCATTTAAATCGTGTTGTGTATAAGAATAGTACATAATGTGTATAGGGGGTCACACACTATGTCCTTACATCTGGGGTTTACCCATGTACTCTAGTCGTGTGCTAGAAAATGACGTTAACCCATGTCTCACTGCCCGTGTACTAATACATGACGTATCCCACGTACCTAATCCATGCCAAGTCATGTGAGGGAGTACACACCGTGTAGGAAACCCGTTTACTCTACCCCATGTTTGTTTACCTCTCATGGTACATGCCGAGTCAACCAGGGTGGTTCTCATGTTGTTTGATCATCATCGCCTTCCTGAAACCCTATCCTCCATTGAAGGGGTCCCACACACTGTTTAATCTTGCATTACACGTCGTGTGTTACATGATTTTCTAGAATCTTAGATCCATATTCGTGCACCTACTCACTAATTTGTACCTCAATTTATGGAATTGATTCACTGGAAAATTATAGATCTATGGTCGTCTTATCCAAGTCTTCATCTAAAAACACAATTTGGCCTTCAATTAGATAGAAAAATCTGATTTTTTTCTTCTCCACACATCTCACCCGATGAACGAGGGTTCCCTAACCACTTTAATTTGTCTTTGGAAATCTTCATCACACCTATATTGCATCGTAATGAATTCGTATCTACAATATTATATAGTTGCGCCAAGAATCATGCGTGCAAAGATCAATCCATCAGTAGGGTGTTGAACCGCAAACCAAGGGGTCTCCCACGATGAATGATAAAAGAGGGAGAAAAGAGCAAGAACAAACTTGAGTGATAAACCTCATCCATTGTTTGGTTTAGCCTCAATCTATTCCTATAAGAATGATAAATTAATCAAAATAATATTCACAAGATCAATCTCCCCTCAAACCTCAGAAGTATAATCCCATCCCTCATGTATGATTGATATGTGGGTTAATATTTTTGTGGATTAGACTGTGTTCGTTGTAGGAATCAATAATAAGTAAAGATAATTAAAGTAATGCATCCTACCTATATTTGGATCGCTATCTAACAAAGAATGGTCACTGATTCGTTGTTGTTGGAAAGATCTGCCAAGATCATTGTTCATCGATCTTTGATTTGAGGTTTCGGCATTACCTACTAGAGAGGATTCTATAGAGGCTTCCTCCCAGCATCTCCAGATAATTTCAGTGTTATGATGATAACCTTGGATTTATAAAAAAAGGGATTATTTAAAATTTCACCATTCATTGAACCCATAATTTAAATAAAATAAATTTTCTTAATTTATTTTGTTCATTTAAGCGTTCGTGATGACTTTCCACAATCGTCCCACACTGACAAATGTCAAGTCGCATCTAGGGTAAAACCACTATTCTGAATGCAACAATGCCCTCAGATATCTGATTTGGAAAACTGTTTATAAGTTATTTCAATTTTTAAGGAAAACTATGCATGAGTGATATTTAATATTTTAATATATTTCAAACATTGTTTTGGGCACTTCAGGCCTTAGAAGTGCACTTCGTCTCAGTTCTTGGTCTCGAAATTAATCCATATAATATTTAAAAATAATACATAGAAAAGCAGAGTTATTAAACCTATTTTAATAAATACTTATCAATGAATCATTGTTGAAATGTTATAAATGGATCATATATGATATTATAAGTATATAAATTATTTTGGTATTGAAATGTAATAAAATTCAATTAAAATCACTTACATGGAATGTCGTAAATGAGGTAGGATATTTCTGTTACAATATCATATTATTTTGGGATTATTTATATTCATATTTCATTTGGTAAAATTATTTGACCCTAAAATATTAAACCCCTTTTATTTTATTTTGATATAGTTATTTTTGGGTTTGAAATTTTATATTCCATTTCTTCTCCTATTGGATTTAGAATCAAAAAATAAGCTTTATGTAAGGGAATTTATTTTAAAAGTTTTCTTATAATGTTTTCCTTCAAACATTTTTTCTCCATTCCTATGTTTTATTTAAAATGTTTTAAATAATTTTATTAATATTATAAAATGATTTAATAAATTGGGTTTTACCAATATTTTACTTTATACAAAAAAAATAAAAGGAATATTCATGTCATTTTTTTAATTAGGAACTTTTTACTAAATGCATGAACATAATCCTTATTTTAACTTACATCAATCGAATGAATTTTACTTATATTAGGGATAATATTTATTTTAAATCTAACATTGCATGTTTCCATGGTTATTTTCAAAGAAAAATTTTCTCACTATTTTTTCAATTATTTTAGAATGATATCAAAAGAAAAGGGTATTATTTTCATAAAGGAATGAAAAGAATTTTTAAAATTTATTTATAACTCCATTTTTTATATGAAGTTAAAAGGAATTTATTTTAAATTTTATGATCTTATATTCTATTATAAAGGATTATTTTACTACAAAAACGTCATTTTTGATGAATCAATGGTCTTATATCATCCATTACTAATAATGTATTATAAATTATTTCGAGACCATCCACTTTATTGTGATCGTGTTCTATACCACTCTCCATTATTCATTGAAAATTATTTTTCTCTATTATGTACCAATTTTTAATATCATGGATGAATTTAGAATCATTTATATTACATTGACGATGTCTTAAATGTATAACATTTGAATATACAATATCAGTCGAAGGAGGATTAGTAATTTAATTAATTTACTAAGGAAATATTGATATTTTGTATTCTGGATTCAATAAAGATAATTTTTGACCCATAAGTAAATTTTATAATGAATTTAATTGATCGCTAAAAATATGTGGAATGAATAGGACATGAAATGAACTACTGTGGAATATTTATAGATAGCCCCTCAATGCCTCTAAAGGTATCATAAGTCAAAATATTAGGCATGGAATATTATATGGGTATCTATTTTACAGCTAACAATTTATTAAGAATGATGACTTGGTTGAGAGGATTTGATAGTCAGATTCCTAATATATTGGTTTGGAGGATTTGATCATGAATGTCTTGAATTATGCATTTACTTTATAAAGAATTAATTTCCCATTATCCATATGATTTCTATGTTGATATTATCTATAGATGTTCATTTAACTCAAATTATTTATTGAATGGAATGTGTTTTTAGTATAAACTATTTCATATTGATTATACCTTATTTAATCGTGATAATTTTCACTATATGTAACCCTTACTAAGAATATGAGTTCATCCTTTATTTTTTTCCTTTCCCTTGGATTTGAAGAGGGATATTGTGAATAGGATGAGAGAATGTTTCTTCTTCTATGTTTTTATATTTCCTATTTAATGTGAGAATCATGTATATATCTAATTTTTGAAATACTTCTAAACTTATTGATCATGGGTTTTAGTTACCATATATCTTATAACAATATAATAAAGTAAACAATGACTATGGGTTACTGGACTCAGGTTTTTACAATAACTGAAACATTTAAAAGTAGCTATTAAAATCCATGAAAAATGTAATTTTAGTGGAAGGAAAAGCATAATGAATAACATACACTATATTTTATCAAAATGAATCTTTTTTATATCATTCATGTAATGCATATAAAAAATGATCACACCATGGCTCTATCATATATATAATTCACATGTAAAAAAGAAAACAAGAAAATAAATAGATTCCATTACAATTCATAGACCTTTCTATATTGACGTCTCAATATCCTTACTAAGATACTCCATTTCAATCACTTGTACTGTGGATCATACCTGTAACATGCCTAAATGATAGAAGGTCCACATGAACCCCAAGTTCCATCTTCTTTGTGTGCATACAAAACTCAAGGGGAAACCACCAATAGGACTCTAATATATTTTAATTCATTATTAATATGAATTAAAAGCTATAAATAAAATTCATCATACATATCATATTATTGAGTGCTCATGAAGATGCATTGATAAGTGAACGTTACCTAATATAGGATAATCCATTATAATGGGAAGAAAATTCATAGATCAGAATAGTGTTGAAATTTCCCAGAGATTATATGTCTCTAACGTGATTTAGGATATTATATAATATTAGTAAATAACTCTGTTGTGGTTGGTTGTTAGTGTGTCCTGCTATAATATATTCACTTGGGTTATAGGTAGGAAGTGAATCCAACCTAAATTTTTTATATTGAAATCATAAGTTTTCTATGAGTCAAACTATAATATACATTATCAACTCACAATTTGGTAATGTATCCATCCCATAAATCCTCTATCAATATATAGTTTAAAAGTACATCCAACATAAAAGTCCCATATAACAATATACATATTTAATGTTGATATTTCCTATGAATACACCACCAACGCATATGTTAGTAGTAATTCTAACAAATAATATCTCACTAGATTCTATTTAGGCAGTGTAACCTAATATAATATTTCATTTTAATGTAATAGTATGGTAGGGTTTCAAACTTGAGTATACTTATACAAATAATTGGTTTTCATTGAATCCAACATTAATATTATTTTTCAAACCACTAATTAGAAGTATATTTAACCAAATATTTTTCTCCTAATATCATGTTATAAACTCATCCAACCAAAAAAAATCAACATTGAAATCAAGGGTGTAGATTTTCAACCATCTATCAATCATCAAAATGAAGATCCTTTCCTAATCATTATTCCCTTAGTCAATCATTACATCATATCATCACAAAAATTATCAATATTATAATCAAAATCATATATAATCGCATGAAAATTAACAATTTATCATTTATTAATATTTAATTATAACTTGTGTGTCATTTTTTATACTAAAAAAATAATTTCTCCATCAACAATAATTTCAGGAAGAATTTCTAAATGTTTCATATCACAATGAAATTGTATCTAAGTCACTATATATATGAATCATATAACACCAGGTATGGAAATATGATTGTGTATGAATCATGGAACCATGTATCCTGAATCATCGAACCATGTATCCACCATGGTATAATACAATGGATTTTATATTAAATATATATATTTTTCTCAAATTTTATCAGTTTAATGTTATGGAGAGGATGTTATAGCATCACTCTCCAAAATTAATCATATATCACATTTAAGGTATTCACATTATTAAATAGAAAAAAAGGCATGGATTTAAAAGTTACGATAGAAGGATGAATTTTTTTATAACCCTACTTATTTGACCCATATAAATACCCAAACATGTAACTCCATGTGCGACAGTTATGCAATGACCATATGGAAACTTCAAAACAATTTTTGATTCAAACTTCCTTTATAAGAGAGTTTAGTTTTTTATAATTAATTATATCCTTATGAAAATAACTTTGTATACATACCATCTTGGTGTATATATGAAACCATCAAACAAAACTATGATCCCTATCGAGGAATATTTTTTGATCTATGAGAAAATAATAGAATTGTTTGGATAATAATAATCTATTATTAATTATTATTTTTATATTTAATACTAAATATATGTATGTTATTTGATATGAGGAGAGTGGTTCAATAATTTCATCTCAATAAGGGTAAAAGTTCATCAAATCTAGGTCATTATTCATTAAAATATTGGTGGAGATCACCATTGATTCCAGGGTCCCATGTTTTAGTTAATCATTCATTGACTTTCCTCTTGTGTGTTTAATTTTTTTTTTGAATTATTAAAAATGCCTAAATATTTTTTTCAGATTAATTTCAAGGTTGAAAGAAAGAAATTATTTGAAAAAAAACTATATTCATATTTATCAAAAATCATTCAAGATGGTGAAAACTTGTGATGGAAATACAATGATATTCTGAAACTATTCTAAGGATTAACACAGGAGATCAGTAACCTAATGATTTATACATTACTTTTGTATTTTTCTATGTTAAGTTAGTGTTGAATACCAAATAGATAATTTCATTTGAGTGCATGAAATGAACTCAATAGAATTATACTAGTAGGTGAACGCATATTGTGATCTTATCTCAATGCTAAGTTGATATTTTACATGGGGCAATGTCTCTATGCTAATGTATCATTTATAATTGAAATAGACATAAAATGTACTATATATGGACTTAAATAACATATAAATCATTAGATAATTAATTCCTTATCACATATCAACCTAGATAGTGACAATATTTGATCACCCTACCATGACATAATAAATATAGTGTCAACAAAAATACATTGTATTGTGTATGAACACAAATAGTTTTTAAATATATCATTCTACTTAGTTTTATTACATAATACTCTCATAGTTACAATAATTTATTAAATATATATAAGGGAAATAAACCATACTTAATTCATTAAAAGATGAATTACTACATGTAAAACACATGGATTTCACTATTGAGATCAATATAGAAAAATAACGTTTCTGAAATAAAAGTGAAAAGTGATATTTTAGGTCTTTATAAAAGTAAAAAAATGGGTATTATAGAATATTAGTTTCCACAAATAATAGCTATAAAAAACATCTAATTCATTAGGACTACAACACATTATTCGTGTAAACATGTTAAAAATAATATCAGGAGTCATTATTAATTCCAGTTCCTAATTTTTATGTCATAATTATTTGTTAATTTCCACTATGATTTGTCATCATAATTTGGTATATGATTTTCCCTATAAAAAATTAGAATTGTAATTTATTTATACCCCATTAAATGGTATGTTTTTATACTGGTTATATTTTTAAATCAAAAACCAAGAATAAAAGGTTTTTTACCCTATAAAAATGTAGTTTGTAATAGAGTTGTGATTCCCCATAAAGAGTCAATGTATCTGGTGTAATACACACCTAATGAGGAGTTACTATGATTGTGAAGAGTAGTTTCTGATATTATATATGAACTACTTCAAAAATAACACTATGATTTATATTTTTGGTTTACTTACATAAACATATATAATGTTAAATTAACCCACCCTAAACATTGGCTGGTAAGTTATCTAGGAAAAAAATTAATATCAGGGAATCTAGATCTATTGTATATTTGTTTTATTACTATCTCGGACACATAAAATAAATTTTAAAAGTTAAAGATTAGTTTATCATGGATATTCAAGTTACTAATGATGTATAAATTCTATAGAGACCACCCTAATATGATATTAATTACTATAGTTATTGGATAACTCAAATGGATTCATATTTGATGAATTTGAGTATTGATCATTAGATATGTTTGGTATAACCCTATAAAATACTTGATGTTATTTTTGATATGTTGGATGGTGATGTAACTAATAAATTTGTATTAAATTAGATCGTTATAACAATTCTATGTTATTTAATTAATAGAAATGATTTTACTTATGTTTGAGTTTCTAATAAATCATATGATATCTCGATTATTTTAGATGTGAGGCATTGTGGTACTAAAAATATTCTGAGAATTGAATATTCTATGTATAGAATTTGAAATAAAGATTTCAAGACTTTTAAGAATGAAGAAGTAGATAAAATGTTGGATGGATTGATAAAGATTATGAAGCATGTGAGTTATTTGGTGGAAATTATAGAGAAGTAAATCCTAATGGAAAGGATAATTTGATCTTTTCCATGAAATATAATGAAAAATAAGTTTTTTAATGATGAAAGTGATAACTTTGAAGATTACTCAATGGATGAAATAATTGTTTAATTGATGAAGTATGATCTTGAATTGAATAACATTGAAGATAAAGATTCTAATATTAAAAATGGTTACATTTTAAATATAATAATGTTTTATCTATTAAATCCTAATGTAACAAAGTATAGATAAGTGATGAAGAGATGGGACATATAACAAAATGAATGAAATAATTTTTCAAAAATAGAAAATATTACCAGAAGTGGACAAGGAGATATAAAAAGAAATATGATTGAAGAAAATATAATAATGGTAATTCCTATAATTACAATTTTAATTATATATATACTACTTTCTATGAATTTTGAAATAATACACACATCAATAAAAACTATCCCAAACTATATAATGATATAAAATATAAAAACTACAAAATAATGGATAAAAGAGTTTTGATATCCTCCAAGAGATATAGTGAATATAGTTTCCTAAGTGATGAATCCAAAGCCAAGTTATAATAAATAAATTTATATATAATGGCTATCAGTGATTATATTGGTTATTCTAAATCTAATTCTAATTATGAAAAGCCTTACATTAAAGAATTTAATTATCTATGAGATAAATTTCAATATGAATTTGAATACATTACTAGTTCATAAAATAAATTGATTTTAAACTCACAAATAGGAGATTGAGGAGAATAATAGTTTGAATATAGAAATTTAATTTTTGAAAAAACATTCTTATATATAAATTTTTTCAAAAAAAGTGTTGAAATTTAAAAATTTGAGGCGGAAATATAAATACAGATAAAAGCCTTGGACAAATTAAAAATTGGAAGGGGAAGATATTATAATATGATGTCTTTAAATGGAATTAATATACAAGAAATAAAATTGGATATAGTGGTTATTTTTCTAAGAAGTATATAACATATTTTTTTAAGGGAACACCTTGAAGTGTGGATTTTTTTACCCATTTTAATTTTTACATGAAAACCCATTATTCTTATGAATACTCAATTATGATTCCTTATTCATTAGTTTATACACAAAAATATATTTATATATCATTTTCTGTTAATTCCCCATATAATTCTACGGTTAAATCTATAAGGGTATATAAGGTCTTGGTAACTAATCTAGTTCGATCCAAAGGTTCATGCGTAACAAAAAACATATTGATTTATTATTTTAAGAAACAATTCATTGATGTATCAAGATTTTAATATGGTACATGGACAATTATTTCTCAATTCACATGATATTAGAATCATCAGACTTCTAAAAATATCAAAAATTTGATTGATGAAATGTTATATTTAAAGAAAAATAAAAAGTAATGACAAGAGGGTTTGGTGAGGATGTATTTATAAATTATACTATAATTTATAAAATATTTATGTTTATTTTTTATAAAAAAATCTTATTACCAATTATCTATTGTGTGATGATGGATTGTATATGAAATTCAATATTGATAAATATATATTTTTTAAGCATAATTCAACATATTAATTCATAATAGAAAGGATGATTTATATACTATTAACCATGATGATCTAAATATGAAAAATATAATATTTTGAGTGATGTAATGATATATTTTTCTTTATAGAATATGAGACAAATTCAATAAAATTTTATATTTCTATATAATAAAGCTAATCCCAAAAATGTTATATAATTTTCCAAAATGAAAATAGATAGGAATATAAATTTTGATACTTACATGAAATGTAAGTGGTAGAAGGAATCATTCATGACTATTAAAAAAAGTGATCACTAGACATCTCTTACAACATTATCATTTTGACTAATTTGGTTCCACTAAATTTTTCAACCATAAATGAAAGAGGTATACCTTTTTATTTAGGATGATTACACCAGGTTCATATGGGTGTAATTTATAAAATAAAAAAGTGAAATCTTCTCAATTTTTACAACCTATTACAATTTGGTTCAAAATGAGAAGGTTTCATTATTTTTTCCATCATAAGAAACTATGGTGGAGTGTTCCAGAATCAATATTTTGACTATTTTTGTGTTTCAAATAGACTTTAAAAGAATTTGTATACACTAAATACTCTATAGTAGAATGGATTAGTTCCAATTAAGAACAATAATATCCAAGATATGAAATGGAATATGTGGAATTATTATAAGTTAACTATGTATTTTTTGTTAGAAGGAGTTAATAGAGATTTTTATGTGATTAAGACAATCCTATCATGTCAATTTCATGATAAGTTTCCATATAAACTATTATTCAATAAATCATATGGTTTGATATTTTTAGTGTTTGGTTTTAAGTTTTTTATCATCAATAATAAATATAGTAAAGAAAATATAATTCAAAATTAGATTAAGATACATTTTTGGTCACTCAACCCACATAAATTCTTAAAAATTCTATAACAGTAGGTAAATTATTGTTAAAGATAATGTGCATGTTAATATTTATGGGAATGAACCATTATATAATAATTCTATATTTGAGTACATAAATTATTATTTAGAGAACAAAATTTGGAAGATTAAAAATTTGTTGGATTGTTAATTAAAAGAGAAGATACATCAATTGAGGGGGTGACCAATACTACTCAACAATGATTATAGAAGACTCTTAGAGATCTGCCAATATATAAAGATATTATAGATGTGGATTCTCATATAAAAACTAAAAATTTAGTGAGAAACTTATGTGATAACTCTTCTTAAATTTCACATACTATACCTAGTGATGTTTTAGAATATTTAAATGGGGCATGATGGGTAGTATTAGTGTAAAAGGAAATAAATTAGTTTTCATTATATAAATTGTTTTGGATAAGAAGTTCTCTTGGTGATAAAAAATTCATTGGGATCCTTTGTATATTCAATTATATGTTAGATTAATATTGAAATATTTTAACAAAAAAAATTCATTGACTACTCAAGCAAAATAAATAAGAAAATTAAATAATTACATGGATACTTGTGAAAATGTTTCCCAGTTATAAGATATATTAATCTTTGTATAATATACAGAAAAAATTGTACTTAAACCAAATCATATAAATATAAATAATTAATTAATTAATGTATTTATATCTTAGAAAGTTTTACTTATACAATTGAATGTATTTGATAATGAGAAAACCATCATTACATATCACATCTTACAAAATCATTATAAGGAATAAATCTATCCCCTTAGGAATAGTATGAATGTTTATCCTTATTATTATTATTGAATCACATTTATAAATGTAAATTTGACCCTATAATTTATTTTAAGATTTATTTAAAGGATTTTTTTTATTATGAAAATATTTGTGGAGAATATTATATTTGGATCATCTGGTCACTCTATTTTTAAATAAAATTTAATCATTTATGGATAGTGAGTTTAACATTAGCCTCATAATTGAATTAAAATTCTATATAGAATATAATATATATCAAATAAATGATGTTATATTTATAAATCAATGTATTTATTTTAAGTAATTATTGAATACATTTAGATTTGACTCAATCAAGTATATGAATACTCTAATTGTACTAGTTGTATAGTTTTTGAAGATATAATAAGAATGTTAGTTGGATAGAATAAATTTCAAGTAATGGTTATAATCCTCATATATTTGACTACAATATGGTTTTTATTATTTTTCAATACATTCATGTGTTCTTGGTTCCTATCAAATTTAAATGAATCACACATTAGTTTTGTAATGAAAACTATCATGTTATTTAAAGGCACAATAAATGTGGTTCTTGGAATTAGATTTTGGATTATGTAATATTCACATGAAAAGAAAAAAAATTAATGTGACACTTCATTGGGAATATTTTAGTTTCATATATTTCAAAGAAACAAAATTTTTCTACATTTAAAATTTTCAAAGTTGATTTTGTGGATGTTGCTGGTTATGGTCACAAAAAAAGTATTAGAAAGACTTTATCTAAAATTGGAATTATCTATGACATGATTCATATCATGCATGAAATTTTTAAACAATATCTATTTAAAATAATTCTTTTTGACATTTATAGACCAAAAATATAAAATAAATACACTTATTTATCATCGATTATGTATTAAATGGTGACATTAGCCTTGAGTTTATTCCTAATAAATAACATTTTGTACACATATTTATAAAACTCGTGTAAGTAATTAAATTGTATATATTAAAGTAAATAATATAATAATGTATTAATGATGTAAATTAAATTAAAATTTGAACAATTATAGTATCAAATAGTTTTATAGTTTTTGATTTTTTTTAGAAATATATGGTGCAGGAAGAATAACATTGTGTATGTTGTATCCTTAGAAGAAAGAATACTCAGAATTTTGTATTTTTTAGAACTCAATAGGATGAGAATATTGATTTAATGTTTATAAACATATAAATATAGAGAGATTTAAAGGTTTTTGTGTGAATAATCCATTGAAAAAGTTATTTTTTCACTTTTAAATGTGTTGTTCCACAAGGAAGTGTCATCCATTGTAATAATCCATGCATTTTATTTCTTCTGTCAATACTCAACACTTTGTGAACTAAATTTCTTATAAAACTCAATATAGTGAAAAAATATTTACACTAAATATTGTGTGTTCATATAAGGCATCATATTATGGACACTTTATGAGTAAAGGATGCAGAGTACATCAACTCTCAATGACCAATGGGCCAAGTATATGGAGTAAAATAGGTTTCTAACTCCTAGTATAGATGTGATTCCTAATATGTTATCTTTATTAAAATTTATAAGATATAAGGAAATGAGGAATTATAATGTAAATATTATCTTATTTTCCACTCATATTATGATGCATGGATTTCTCAATAATATAATAGAATAATTATATATATGATCATTAAATAAATTCATGATATTTATTACTCAATTTTTATCTTTTTTACGCCACTTTACCTGAATAATTTTCTAACTATTTTTATATTAGAACAAGGATTGTATGTTACTCTAGACTAATTTTGTAGAGTAGAAAATAGTTTTTAAAAGGTTAATCTAATACTTGGTTTGGGTTTTATGTGATACTTTTTTGTTTAAAAAATTGAAATAAAACCATAATGGAAACTGAGAATCAATTTTTAAGACCCAAAACTTTCCTCAAAAGGGATCTTATCTCAATTAAAAAATCCAAAGATATAGTTGAGATTGTTTTGTTCATGAAGAGTAGATTATAAAGTAAGAAATCCCATAATCCCTCTATATTAGCTGAAGCCTCAAAAATTTCAAAATAGTATAATGGTATTGAATAAAATAATTATTACCTATATAAGTATTTTTAATCTTTAATGGTTTTATGATTTCAATTTCATACTAATTATGTAACACCCTAGAAAGTTAATGGTGCACCTTTCTTTTAAAGATACTAAATTATTAGAAATCCATAGTTATGTGTGGTTGACTGGAGTAGTGGTCAGGGTGATTGACCTCATGGGATGTTGTAACACTCTGAGTGGTGCGATCATACCAGAATTAATGAAACAGATCCCTCAAGGCACCACTTCTTTCCCCATAAACACTTGGTCCTCTACTTGGGGCCCACCCACATACCTAAACGGATCATCAGACTAATTACTATCCCCACAGGACAACACATGTTCTTTCTAGTGTTATTTTTCATCATTTACACACACCTTGGTAAACTTTATAGAAGGTCACTCATCCTAACCATTACTCTAATACAAGCACACTTAACTATAGAGTTTTAATCAAGTATGATCCCAAAAATAAATATTATCCTTCAAATTTATGGGGTGTTACCAATAGAGATTATAAAATTTAAAAATTGGACCATGTTATTAAGATGAATTTATAATGAATTGGTGTTTTGTATAGAATTCAAAGAGATCTATTTAAGAATTAAGTTGATATAAAAGAGTTTTATTGTAATTATTACATCTATAGTCAATGGAATTGGAATGTAACTAACATCAAATGAAATTAAAAATAAGTTAAATATATAGAATATTAGAAATTTTCACCTATGATCATAAGGTTATTTTAATGATAAAGAGTTTTTCCTTGAAGATAGTCATAAGGTCATAATTGGGAAATTTGGTTTCTAATAGGTAAGGGTATTTCTTTTCAATTCCCAATAGAGTTTTATTGAAAAATTTATCCAGTTAACTAATGTTCCTAGATTAGGTTATTATGATCATTCAATGATGCTAAATGTATACATTGTAAATTTTATGTTGACGAAGAAGTCATTGAATCTAATTTTGTTTATACATATAATGACAAATTATATTTCCTAGGAGAAATGAATGGATAATCAATCATTGTGGTATTAAATGTTTCTTTGTTATATTCTATGTAAAGACCCGTAAAATTCAAGGAAATGTTTTTCTAATTTTTTTTTGGGATTTTACAAGAACGCAGTTTCAGACGACACTTGATTCCGAGGCCCGGTGTGCCCGAAATTTCTATCCGAAGTTTAGCTCGGGTACGTTCAGTGAACGAACGAGCGGGTTTTCCTATCTTTTGAACCGGTGCTCGGAATCTAATTCCAAGGGCACTGATGGAACCATAGCGCCGGTAATTTCTTAGGAACACCTGTTCTGGAGTTTCATTTTCACGAGAGTTGATGATAAAAATTGTGGAAGTTTAATTCATAATTATTCTACAATTTTTATTTTACTCTAAGTGATTAATCATTTGGATGGAAGTTGGGTAACTACCCAACCTCCCTTGGGAGGTTATGAGGGTGGTGGGGCCCACACGAACCCCACCCCTTCATATCCTCTAAACCCCCGCAACTCCCATTTAAATGTTGATAACTTAAGTTTATTAACTTATGGTTTTAATGTGGTGAGTTAAATGTAAGTTTTTGAAATTCAAACTCTTGAATTTCAAAAGCCTTGTTGTGTTAATAAAATAAGTTGAGAACTTATTTTATTTGGGTTGGTGTTTAGTTGTTTGGGAGCTTTTGGAGAAAAATCTAAGGAAGTCTTGAGTTCTTCTTTCCCTTTGACGAAGAACGCGAAGAACGAATGATCTCCGACGTGCCGCGCCGAGCCCTCGGAGACCGTCTTCTGCGACACCGATCTGCGACGCGACGTCTTCTTCCACGACGTTCTTCTTTCGCGACGTCTCTTCCACGATGGTTTTCCGCAATGAAATCTCCATCAACATCTTTGAATCCTCGCTTCGCAACGCTGACGTTCGTCATCTCTTTTATCAAGTAGGGGTTTTATTTTATTTTATTTTTTTCCGTTCATGATTCTAGTTTATCGTTCTTCATGGATATACGACTAAATGTTATCGTTTAACGAGAGGGGGTCGGACCGCACAAACACGGCCGACCCTCCTCTTTATCCTTGTTTGATACTTTGTGGTCTGGACAGAATGGTGTGGTGTCGTCGCACCACACGGGAATCGCACGGCAAGTAATTCGCGGCGCCGTCACGCCACGCCGTGAAGTTGAACAAGGACGCGACGCCGTCGCGCCGCATTAAAGAAAACCGAAGACGTCGCAGCCGGAGCGGGGCCACGACAGAGGGGCGCGGTGCCATCGCACCGTGCTGGACGAATCAAGTCGTGGCCGGTTCCGGGCCGTGGCAGAGCAGGGTGACCGGCGGCCGGTTCCGGGCCGCTGGTGTCGGCGATGGAGGAAGGACCGGCTGTCGCCGGACCTTGTCGGCAGAACCGGCCGGCCGGTGCGGGCTGGCCGGACAAAAGAGAGTTGGGGGAATTAATTCCCCCAGCCAGCCAGATTAAACGACCCCCATCAATGGGTGGGACCGCGGTTACACCAGGGGGGCAGGCGCCCCCTTGACAAAACGGCTCGGCCGTTGGTCGAGCTGGCCAGCGCGCTGGGCGCGCTGTGCCCTGGCCAGTCCACCAGGCCGGGCCGCGCCGTGCCGCACTGGGCCGACCCGGACCCGAGGCGGGTCGACCCGGTTCGGGCCGACCGGGGGGTCTCGGGCCGGGTCGGTCCGGGCCCGAAACCCCCATTTTCGGACTGTCTTTGGTCTTTTGCCCATAACTTGGGCTACAGACCTCATATCGACGCACCGTCAATTGTGATGCGATCCTTGAATCGAGACGGTCATTTTTGTATATCGCACTCAAGGTTTCGGAATACTTTGAGTTCGTCCGGGATGGTTCGTATACGAAACCAACCGGGGCCTCGGAGCGGAAACGCTCATATCTTGAGCTTCGGACATCCGATTGACGTGCCGTCGACTTTGTTGAATTCCTATAAGTGAGACGGATCTTTTTGAATACTCCACCCAAGGTTTGGACACATTTGGAGTATAGTTGGGTTGGTTTTGCCTTAAAAACCAACAGGGCCCCTGAGACGAAAAAGCCAATAACTCTCAGACCGGGCGTCTGATTGACGTGCCGCCTGCGACGTTGAGTTCCTGTTGACGATACGGAACTTTTGGATACATCAACTCTGGACTATGTGTCAGTTGATGTATCAGCCTCTCAGCTCGTGGAGCGGACCCTCCCGAACGAGCTTGCTCTGTGCGGGAACCCTAGAGCTGGCTGCGACTGCTATTGTGACTGCGACGAAGACTGTGCAGAGATCCTCAGTGGATTCGACGACGACGACTACAGCACTCAGCGATCCTGTGTAGATCAGTGCTATCGATCCTGTGTGGGTCAGTGCTTAGCGGTTTTGTGTGAGCCAGTGCCTATAGATCATGTGTGGGTCTGATCCTGTGTGGGTCATTGCGGGGGTTAGTACCTATCGATCCTTTGTGGGTCCGACGACTTAGATGGATCAGGGATCATCTCTATCGTCTTATGAAAAAGTATACCTGTGTGAGCTGAATCCTGTTTTACTTTCCTGTGTGGATTATGTTGTGATATCCTGTGTGGATTTATGTTTACTTTCCTTTGTGGATTGTGTTCTGCTATCCTGTATGGATTTACATTTTGATTTCCTGTGTGGATTGGGTTGTACTTGAGCTCAGATGTTGGAGCCAAGTGAGAATTGATGACTTAGGTATATGTATGGGCATATACCTAAGAAGTGTCGGATGTTACTTCGTGATTATATCTTTCCTTTGTGGTTATCCTTTGTGGATTCTGGGAGACCTTTGGGGGTCTCGGGGTCCCTACAGAGTATCTTATACTCACCCCTACACGGGCTATGCCCACACTACGTTGTGTTGGTTGCAGACGATGGACAGCGCTGATCGTGGTGGAGGCTTGCCGAGCAGGACAATACCTGGAGGTGGACCACAGGGCGGGACGTACTCGGAGCGGTTGGCTAGACCTGAGGAGCAGTGGAGGCTTTCTGTACTCACCCTTCAGGTAGGACTTCCAGTGGACGACTCGACGTTGCGGCTTTTACTTTTCAGTTGTTGTTTTCCCCTTTCGAGTTGTACTTTACTTTCAGTTTGGGTTTGTATTCTGGCCCACTTACTTTCCGCACTTATTGTTGTACCAGTGTTTACTTTTTTCGCTTGCTTACTCTATAGTGCTTGTTTACTTTACAAAGGCAATGCCTTCCCTTTACCGGGATTTATGCCTTGGTGCTAGTCGCCAGCCCCTGGCCTATGGAAGGTGGGATTGGGGTAGTCACGGCACGGGCCCCGAGGACGGTTCGTGACAAATTGGTATCAGAGGAGTTCGGTTCTACCGTGAACTCTGATCTTTTCTATGTGAAGCAATAGTGTTTAGCGTATTGGGTGTGGTTATCAGTCCAGGGAGTCCAGTGTTGGTGCGGCGGCCGACGTATCCGTACACCAGGACCCTGACTTCTGATTTCCGACTTAATGCACGAAAACATTGATTGCATGTGTGTTTCAAGTTTTCTTTGTGATTACTTTGTATCAGCTCACCAGGTATACTGTTCTGACCGTGGTGCACCTGTTTCCTTTTCAAGATGGCCCCACGATGGCAGCCAGCTAGGGTTCCGAGAGTCGAGCATGACGATAGCCCACCGAGCGATGAGGCCTCGGTGCAGGGCCCTTTGTCAGCAGTGGCACCGGCGGTAGCTCTACCCGCCGAGCCACTGATGCTTCCAGCACCAGCCGCTGACGATGCACGTCGCCTCAGTGCACTGCATGAGTTCCAGCGCCAGCGACCATCCAGGTTCTGCGTGGAGACAGACCCCCAGGTAGCCGAGGACTAGCTGGAGGCAGTGGTGAGAGTTTTCAGGTTAGTGAGGACACCAGCAGACCTCATGGTGATCCTCGCAGCGAGCCTACTGCACGCAGCAGCAGGCAGATGGTGGAGCTTGATGCTCCAGGTGCACGATGAGGCATCTCTTCTCTGGACGGACTTTGAGAGCCTCTTCCACTCGGAGTTCGTCCCAGCCACCATCCGTGCGGTGCGCATTCAGGAGCTTCTTCAGCTGCGGCAGGGCAGCATGACGGTCGCCCAATACTTGGCGAGATTTACTGATCTATCGCGCTACTCGACAGACATGGTACGGGACCCATTCTTCCAGTCCCGGACCTTTGAGAAGGGATTGAGACACAAGATCAGGGTATCGCTGATCTCCTTCAGCATTCCGACTCATACATGAGTACTGGAGCAAGCCCTTTTGATCGAGAGCTTTCTTGCTGAGTCTACACCAGCGCCGAGACCCACCGCAGGGCGGCACGTAGCAGAGTCTTCTGCAGCAGGCAGTCGACGGATAACACATGGGTCCAGGTAGACCAGACCCTCAGGAAGATGACCTCAGGACACTGGCTCAGCAGTACGGGGCACACAGCACGGAGCCAGTCTTTCGAGAGGCAGGCAGTGCTACTCATGCGGCGGGCAGGGCCACATGGCTCGTGACTGCCCGACCCGCCGTGCCAAGGAGCAGCAGACGGTTGAGGGACCAACGACGCAGAGGTAGAGGGTCGACCATGGAAGTCCGCAGGGAGGAGGCAGACGAGGCAGAGGAGATGGCTGAGAAGCAGGTGGTGGGCGATGCTTTGAGGCTCTACCACCACCACCACCAGGAGGTCCACCCCGACCACAGGGAGCTGGCGGGCAGAGACAGGCACAGCTCCAGGCAGTAGAGTCCTATGACCACGGCACGCCTAAGATGATTTGAGATACTATTTGTGTCTATTCCACCCTTGCTGCAGTTCTTATAGACACAGGAGCGAGTCACTCTTTCATAGCCGCTGCCCTTGTTCGGAGCTCGGAGATTCCGACAGAGTCGTTGGCTCGATCCTTACGGCTAGATACTCCTACAGGATCAGACTCGATGATTACGCACTAGTGCCGGCAGTGTGAGCTTACTCTAGGAGGCGAGAGCTTCGGCTGGGATCTTCTTGTAGCAGCGTCGAGGCCTTACGATGTCATCTTGGGCATGGATTGGTTATCTACAGTCCATGCACAGATTGACTGTTTTAGGCGCAAGGTGCGATGTGTACGCACCAACGGGAGTAGGTTCACCTTCACCGGTGAGAAGGGAGCCTTCGCAGAACAGGATGGACTTCCGCAGAGGAGAGTACAGCCCATCACTCATCAGTTGGCTAGCCTCATCCTAGGAGCAGTTGACGTGCGAAGTCCTGGTTTTCCTGCAGTGGTGGATCAGTATGCGGACGTTTTCCCTAACGACGTTCCAGGGCTACCTCCTCGCAGAGAGGTAGACTTTTATATTGACTTGTACCCCGGGATAGCCCCGATATCGACTCCAGCATATCGGATGGCCCCCGCCAAGCTTTGAGAGCTATGGGTATAGTTGGAGGACTTGCAAGCCAAGGGGTTCATCCGACCCAGTGTTTCACCCTGGGCTTCCCCGATATTGTTCGCCAAGAAGGCGGACGGGAGCTTGTGACTTTGTTTCGACTATCGTCGCCTGAACTAGGTGACAGTGAGGAACAAGTATCCGCTACCGAGGATTGATGACCTCTTCGATCAGCTCAAGGGAGCACGGTGGTTCTCGAAGATAGACCTCAGGTCAGGCTATCATCAACTCAGAGTTCGAGATGAGGACGTGCAGAAGACAACCTTCAGATGTCAGTATGGCTACTATGAGTTCTTGGTTATGCCTTTCGGCGTAACCAATGCTCCAGCAGTGTTCATGGCCCTCATGAACAGGATCTTTCAGCCATACCTCGATCGATTTGTCATAGTCTTCATTGACGACATTTTGATTTACTCGACGACTGAGGAGGAGCACGCTTACCACTTACAGGTTGTACTAGACACACTCCGAGAGCACCAGCTTTATGGTAATCTCTCTAAGTGTCAGTTATGGATACGCGAGGTCCACTTATTGAGACACATCATCTCTGAGGTGGGAGTTTCAGTAGATCCTATGAAGATTGAGGCAGTGCTAGCTTAGGAGCCACCCAGGAGCGTGACGGAGGTTCGGAGTTTCTTGGGACTAGCTGGATACTACCGGAGATTTGTACCAGACTTCTCCAGAGTTGCGGCACCACTCTCAGCTTTGACGAAGAAGGGGAAACCCTTCGTGTGGTCAGACAGATGTCAGCAGAGCTTCCAGGAGCTGAGACCGAGATTGACCAGCGCACCTATCTTGAGGTTGCCTGAGGAGGGAGTAGGGTACGTAGTCTACTGCGATGCATCAGGGACCGGACTCGGATGTGTCCTGATGCAGGAGTGGGAAATGATCGCCTATGGATCATGTCAGTTGAGGCCTCATGAGCAGAACTACGCTACCCATGACCTGGAGTTAGCAGCAGTGGTCTTCGCTCTGAATACATAGCGACACTATCTGATGGGCGAGCGCTTTACAGCCTTTTCTGACCATCAGAGTCTCAGATACATCTTCTCTCAGAAGGATCTGAATTTGAGACAGCAACGATGGCTCGAATTCCTCCAGGACTATGACTTTGAGATAGTCTATACTCTTGAGAAGGGGAACGTGGTAGCCGATGATCTCAGTAGGAGGAAGGGCATTCAGCTACTTGAGGAGGCGACAGAGCAGCTAGCCTCTTCGCAGATATCCTTCGTGGATAGAGATGGAGCATCCTGCCTTTAGTCTCTCACAGTCACTCCTCCACTACTGCAGCAGGTCAGAGAGGCACAACGTGGGGACACTGACTGTGAGACGTGGCGTGCACAGATATCCTCTAGACAGGCACCTGATGGTTTTTCCTTTGGAGTAGAGCATGACATCCTTTTCAGAGGACGTACCTTGGTACCGGTTGCTTTACGGGAGGAGGTGCTGAGAGAGTTTCACACTTCTCCTTTGGCGGTACATCCTGGAGTGGAGAAGATGTATCGGGATCTCAGACGACAGCACTGGTGGTCGGGCTTGAAGAAGGCTGTGGCGGAGTTCGTTTCTCGATGCCTCACCTGCCAGCAGGTGAAGGCTAAGCACCAGGTACCAGTAGGCTTGGTATAGCCCATAGAGGTCCCGGAGTGGAAGTGGGACGAGATATCTATGGACTTCGTGACTGGACTTCCACGCACTTCCAGAGGTCACGACTCCATCTGGGTGATTGTTGACCGACTCACCAAGTCGGCTCACTTCTTAACCATCAGAGAGCAGGGCTCAGTGGAGATCTTGGGATGACTTTACGTTCAGGAGATTGTACGACTTCACGGTGTGCCATCATCTATCGTCTCCTATCGAGATACTCGCTTTACTTCCCGGCTTTGGAAGGGGTTGCAGGAGGCGTTCGGGATGCAGCTACGTCTGAGCACGGCCTTTCACCCTCAGACGGATGGTCATACGGAGAGGACCATTCAGACTCTCGAGGATATGCTCCGTGCATGTGTCCTCAACTTTGGTCGCAGCTGGTAGGACCATCTACCCTTGGTGGAGTTCGCGTACAACAACAGCTACCACTCCACCATCGGGATGGAACCATACGAGGCGTTGTACGGCAGACCTTGCAGATCTCCTTTGTGCTGGACAGACCCTGGGGAGTCAGCACTTGTGGGACCAGAGATGGTCTAGGCCATGACAGAGAAGGTCCAGGTCATCTAGGAGCGGATGAGGACAGCTCAGAGAAGACAGAAGTATTATGCTGACAGGAGGCGGAGGCCACTAGAGTTCGAGGATGGCGACCATGTCTTCTTGCGTGTCTCACCTCGACATGGATTACGGAGATTTGGATGAGGCGGAAAGTTGTCTCCACGCTTCATCGGACCCTTCTAGGTCCTCAGCAGGATTGGCGAGGTGGCTTATTGTCTGTCTCTACCACCTCAGTTGCACCGGATTCACGACATCTTCCACGTATCTCAGTTGAGGAGATACGTGCACGACCCAACGCATATCATTGACCATGCGGAGCTTGACGTTGATGATGGGGCGACTTTTGCAGAGGTTCCATTGGAGATCGAGGATCAATAGGAGCGGGTCCTACGTGGATGGTCGATTCCTCTAGTGCGCGTCAGATGGCAGCACGGGAACCTCCAGGAGAGCACTTGGGAGCGGGAGGCTCAGATGCGTGCTCAGTACCCACATTTGTTTCCCTAGTTTTCAATGTATCTTTATGGGGACGTAAAGCCCTGAGGTGGGAGTAATGTAAAGACCCATAAAATTCAAGGAAAATTTTTTCTTAATTTTCTTTGGGATTTTACAAGAACGCGGTTTCAGACGACACTTGATTCCGAGGCCCGGTGTGCCCGGAATTTCTATCCGAAGTTTAGCTCGGGTACGTTCAGTGAATGAACGAGCGGGTTTTCCTATCTTTTGAACCGTTGCTCGAAATCGAATTTCGAGGGCACTGATGGAACCGCAGCGCCGGTAATTGCTTAGGAACACCTCTTCTGGAGTTGTGTTTTCACGAGAGTTGATGATAAAAATTGTGGAAGTTTAATTCATAATTATTCTACAATTTTTATTTTACTCTAAGTGATTAATCCTTTGGATGGAAGTTGGGTAACTACCCAACCTCTCTTGGGAGGTTATGAGGGTGGTGGGGGCCACACGAACCCCACCCCTTCATATCCTCTAAACCCCCTCAACTCCCATTTAAATGTTGATAACTTAAGTTTATTAACTTATGGTTTTAATGTGGTGAGTTAAATGTAAGTTTTTGAAATTCAAACTCTTGAATTTCAAAAGCCTTGTTGTGTTAATAAAATAAGTTAAGAACTTATTTTATTTGGGTTGGTGTTTAGTTGTTTGGGAGCTTTTGGAGAAAAAGTTAAGGAAGTATTGAGTTCTTCTTTCCCTTTGATGAAGAACGCGAAGAACGAACGATCTCCGACGTGCCGCGCTGAGCCCTCGGAGACCGTCTTCCGCGACACTGATCCGCGACGTGACGTCTTCATCCATGAAGTTCTTCTTCTGCGACGTCTCTTCCGCGACGGTTTTCCGCGACGAAATCTCCATCAACGTCTTCGAATCCTCACTTCGTGACACCGACGTTCGTCATCTCTTTTATCAAGTAGGGGTTTTATTTTATTTTATTTATTTTTTCCGTTCATGATTCTAGTTTGTCGTTCTTCGTGGATATACGACTAAATTTTATCGTTTAACGAGAGGGGGGAGGACCGCACAAACACGGCCGACCCTCCTCTTTATCCTTGTTTGATACTTTGTGGTTTGGACGGAATAGTGTGGTGTCGTCGCACCACGCGGGAATCGCACGCAAAGTAATTCGCGGCGTCGTCGCGCCGCGCCGTGAAGTTGAACAAGGACGTCACGCCGTCGTGCCGCGTCAAAGAAAACCGAAGACGCCGTGGTCAGAGCGGGGCCACGGCGGAGGGGCGCGGTGCCGTCGCACCGCGCCGGATGAATCAAGCCATGGCCGATTCCGGGCCGTGGTGGAGCAGGGTGACCGGCGGCCGGTTCCGGGCCACCGGTGTCGACGATGGAGGAAGGACCGGCCGTCGCCAATCCTTGTCAGCAGAACCGGCCGGCCGGACAAAGGAGATCCGGGGGAATTAATTCCCCCGGCCGACCAGATCAAACGGCCCCCATCAATGGGGGGGGCGCGGTTACACCAGGGGGGCAAGCGCCCCCCTTGCCAAAACGGTGTGGCCGTTGGCCGGGCTAGCCAGCGCGCTGGGCGCGTTGTGCCCTGGCCGGTCCGCCAGGCCGGGCCGCGCCGGCCAGGCCAGGCCGACCGGGGGGTCTCGAGCCGGGTCGGTCCGGGCTCGAAACCCCCGATTTCAGACCGTCTTCGGTCTTTTGCCCATAACTTGGGCTACAGACCTCCTATCGACGCACCGTCAGTTGCGATGCAATCCTTGAATCGCGACGGTCGTTTCCGTATATCACACTCAAGGTTTCGGAATACTTTGTGTTCAGCCGGGTTGGTTCGTACACGAAACCAACCGGGCCCTCAGAGCGGAAACGCTCATATCTTGAGCTTCGGACGTCCGATTGACGTGCCGTCGACTTTGATGAATTCCTCTAAGTGAGATGGATCTTTTGGCATACTCCGTCCGAGGTTTGTACGCATGTGGAGTATGGTCGAGTTGGTTGTTCCTTAAAACCCAACCGGGCCCCTAATAAGAAAAAGCCAATAACTCTCAGACCGAGCGTCCGATTGACGCGCCGTCTGCGATGTTGAGTTCCTATTGACGATACAGAACTTTTGGATACATCAACTCTGGACTATGTGTCAGTTGATGTATCAGCCTCTCGGCTCGTGGAGCGGACCCTCCCGAACGAGCTTGCTGTGTGTGGGAACCCTAGAGCTTGCTGCGACTGCTACTGTGACTGCGACGATGACTGTGCAGAGATCCTCAGTGGATTCGACGACGACGACTACAGCACTCAGCGATCCTGTGTGGATCAGTGCTATCGATCCTGTGTGGGTCTGATCCTGTGTGGGTCAGCGCTCAGCGGTTCTGTGTGAGTCAGCACCTACAGATCATGTGTGGGTCCGATCCTGTGTGGTTCATTGCGGGGGTTAGTACCTATCGATCCTTTGTGGGTCTGACGACTTAGATGGATCAGTGATCATCTCTATCGTCTTACGAAGAAGTATACTTGTGTGAGCTGAATACTGTTTTACTTTCCTGTGTGGATTGTGTTGTGCTATCCTGTGTGGATTTACGTTTACTTTCCTTTGTGGATTGTGTTGTGCTATCCTGTGTGGATTTACTTTTTGCTTTCCTGTGTGGACTTGGTTGTACTTGAGCTCGGATGTTGGAGCCGAGTGAGAATTGATGACTTAGGTATATGTATGGGCATATACCTAAGCAGTGTCGGATGTTACTTCGTGATTGTATCTTTTCTTTGTGGTTATCCTTTGTGGATTCTGGGAGACCTTCGGGGGTCTCGGGGTCCCTACTGAGTAGCTTATACTCACCCATGCACGGGCTATGCCCGCACTACGTTGTGTTGGTTACAGACGACGGACAGCGCTGATCGTGGTGGAGGCTTGCGGAGCAGGATGATACTTGGAGGTGGACCACAGGGCGAGACGTACTCGGAGCGGTCGGCTGGACCCGAGGAGCAGTGGAGGCTTTCTGTACTCACCCTTCAGGTGGGACTTCCAGTGGACGGCTCGACGTTGCGGCTTTTACTTTTTAGTTGCTGTTTTCCCCTTTCGAGTTGTACTTTACTTTCAGTTTGGGTTTGTATTCTAGCCCACTTACTTTCCACACTTACTGTTGTACCAGTGTTTACTTTTTCCGCTTGCTTACTCTGTGGTGCTCGTTTACTTTACAAAGGCAATGCCTTCCCTTTACCGGGATTTACGCCTTGGTGCTAGTCTCCAGCCCCTGGCCTATGGAAGGCGGGCTTGGGGTAGTCACGGCACGGGCCCCGAGGACGGGTCGTGACATTCTACATAGGATATATATTCTACATGATAATAATAATGGAAAATACCATAGGAGAAACATTTTATTATATATGGAAAATTTTGAATGATGCATATATCATCTGACCCCTCTTCATTCGATTATATTTATGATCTTCCAATATTAATAAAAATATAAAAACTAATATATCATCCAAAAAACTCTAAATTGACAGTATAACAATGTTTACAATTGTCAAACCTTATAATCCTATCATTATTTAATCACTAACTCTATAAAGATAATGTTCAAGAAAGAATAAGTAGAAGTAAAAATAATTTCCTGATGGATATATCTGTAATTATTATTTTGATAAGAATATTAAAAAATTAAAAAAATTATATTAATTAATACCTCAAAAATATAAATTAAAGAAAGATTATTTTTTTCAAGACATGGAAGCTCTATGTTTCATAATGAGAAGATAGTTTATAACATACTGAGAATCATTGGATTCAACATAAATTCCCAAATGAAGAATTTTTTAAAAACTGAAGCTATTTATTTTTTAAAATTATAGTTTTATTTATGGTCAAAATCAAAAGGGATCAATAAGTAAAATAATTACAAAATTTATCATAGAAGAGATGCAAGTTTTTCCCTTTATGACTCATAAAACTAATGTGTATTCATATAAAGCATAGACAAGAGAATATCAATAAAAGGAATGTTTATTTTAAAATAATAAGAAACTATAATTTCATCCATAACCTATTGAAAAATTTCAAAAAAAAAGAATTTAAATTTGGTGGACCATATTTGAAGGACATGGCTCATAAGAAGAAATAGAAGGTTTCTAAAATAAACACGAAAAAGGTTGTTCATGAAGCTTCCCAATCAATGGTAACCTCCAATTGAAAAATAGATAGGTAAAGAGTGAATCAAATTATTTTATTTAAAAAATACAATCTCGATCATTTATAATGATATATAAGATGATAATATAATTAAAAAACCATATATACTGTAAAAATTACATAATTAGAACTCAAAGTATTTATTCTGACTATACTATTATCTAAAATTACTTTTCTTACATTAAGTGAAGAAATTATAACTTCAACTTAATTGTATAATTTTTTAATCTAATGAAATGTTCATTAAAAGGTATTTAGAATAATGTAAATAAAATTTAACTAATGATGCTCTTCATAAAGTCAATGTCCCTCATAAATCAATTATGATAACTATGACTCTTGTTAAAGGGAATGTGTAATTCATTAAAGTGAAAAGATAAATAGTTATGGAAATGAAATGTAAAAATGTAAAATATATATCAATATAAAAATATGAAACTCTAGTTTTTTAGAAAGAAAACATTTTTTTGATAAATAAATATATAAAATTGAGTAATAATTAATTTATAATAATATGGATGACAAATCATTATTATCATCTCTTTCTTTTGACATAATTTGCTATAATATTTTTGGATGAATTACTCTTTTAAATTTAAAGTAAATTAATATTATGATATTATTGGTATAATTATATCTTTATTCTTGATTAGTTTAAAGGGGTAGATGTTTTTGTATATTGGAGAGTTTTCTAAATTTTAGAGTGTTAATATTATAAAAATTTGAAGTAATTTATTAAAGATACTTATGTATTGTTTAGATGATTGATTTTTATTAACACTTGCTATTTTTTCCCTAATATTTTATTTTTTCTTTATCTATTTAGATTTGATTACATTTTATGTTTCTTATAAAAAAATAGATTATTGGATCCATGATCTAATAATATATTTGTTTTTTAAGAAAAATAATCTATTATTATTCCATGTTTTGTGGTTAATATAGAATTTAGTTAAGTAGTGGGATAAGAGTGGAATGATTTAGTAATTGTATCTCAATATGGTTATATATACCATTTGATCTATATAAAAATACAAGACTATGTAGTTGGAGAACACTATCAGTGTCACAATCCTTAGTTTTAGATACTCACTTTTTGAATTTCAACTTTTTTTTATTACTAATCTAGATCATTTAAAATTCATAGATCTATGTTTATAAAAGTTTATTTGTGCGTTGAAATAAATATTTTCATAAATGGCTATAGTATTTATATTTTTTTGAAATTATTCAAAATTATGAATTGTTTCATTAAATAGACAATGTTGGATAACATTTTTTATGAATTATATTAAGATAGATTCAACCTAATACTCTATGCATTACTTTGAATTTTATTGTTCTACGATAGTGTTGAAAACCTGGTGGCGAATTGTGTTCAAACATAGATAGTGAACTCAAGAATGTTGTAATGGAATTTTGGTTCATACTATAATATTATAAAAAACTTGGCTTATTTATCAAACAGTAAAGAATCAACAAGCTAACATATCATTAAAAATTAACATTGGGAAATTATCTTGATTGAGAACTCTATGGAATTGGACACTATAGAAATCATTGGATCATTAATGCTTTACCACATGCCAATATATAACACAATCAGATAAGATCACACTACCATGATATAACATGGATTGAATCAATATTTTAATTTTGTATCAGTTAAGAACATATAAAAAATTTACATCTATAAACATATTGTATTTTATTCTAAAATAACATCGGTGTTACAAAGGTATATCATACATGAACATGAGAAACAAAGGTGAATTAAAATATGGAAAACATAAAGATTTTAACATTGACGTCAATAAAAAAACATTATGTTTTTTAAATCAATAAGGAAATGATTATGGAGATTCATTTATAAAATTTAGATAAATATATTTTAGAGAATATAGGTTATTATAATAGATATCAACACTTAACATCCATTACATTTAGAATACATCACTTTACTGGAGTAAATGTGATGAAAAATTGGTTGAGATTCGTTTTTCATTCTAGTTTTTCAATTTTTTAGTTATCTATTTATTCTCACTATGATTTTTTTATTTTAATTTGGTTATGATTTTCACTATAAAATAAGTGGAATCATAAATTTTTTTACCTATATAAAATAATTTGTTTGTATATTTTATATTACTAAATCAAATAGAATAATGAAAAAGTTTTTCCTTCAATAGAAATGGATTTTTATAATAGGGTTGGGACTCCCCATAAAAAATAAAATTCTCCTGTGTTATTGACACATTTTAGAGTGTTAATATGGATATGAATATTGGATTTGATTATTATATATATACTATAATAAAACTCTAGTAGTCCTTATATTTTGTTATTTTACTTTCTTAAAACAATTTACTTGAAATTTTACCCCTCCCACCCTCATAACCTCTATTTGTTATATTATCTCAGGGGAAACTTATGGGAATATAGGTTATATGATTTATATATCCCTTTAGTGTAAAAAATCCTCAAAGTATAGTTTGGGTGAGGTTTATTCAGTGTTTTTTTGAGGCTAACAAGATCAGTTTCCCCTTTATAAAGAATATTTTTTGTCCTATGAAGTATATATCGTTTGTAATTTAGTATCCTACCATGGGTCCATATAGAGTGGTCAATAATGTACCCTCTCAATAAAAAAAATTATTTATTATGAAGAACCCTTGGAATACCACCATGGCCAAAATTCCTTAATGTTTGTTTGTATGGAATCCTACACTCTTGGGATTACTTTATAGTGTAACACCCACACCTTCACCCAACTCTTATAAAGGCTCCTTTATAGGGTTCCAGTATATATGTATCATTCTCAATTTCATGGAATCCCTTCATAAAACCACCAACACTAATAGCCAATCCATAAAAGTAATTTTTGTCTAGGTTTTATCCTGATTAAGTCTCAAACTCATTCCATTTCTATGAATATTTTTCCTAGTGTCCTTTTTCTGTAACCTTAAAATATAGGACAATGGACCTAGTCATATGAGATTAATGTGGAGGAAATATTTCATGGTCATACGAAAACTGGGGGTAATTTTTATAGTCATATCACCTTGATAAAAATACAATGGTCCTCATTGTATGGCCTTAAAAGGAATGATAATGTTCTGTACATCTTTTCAATAATCTACATAGATAATTCCTTACCATATTATCTTAAACCTTTTTATCTTATCATCCAAATGGAATGATGATAAATTTAATGGAACACACACTTTAATGGATTTAAACTATAAGACTAATTATCTTGGATAAGTTTAATTCCATGATATTATGAAATTTAACTATATGTTATACATTCTTTCTTGGCCTAAAATTGTATGACTTATTAATCAAGGATGAGTTTCATACAACATCACATGGATTCAAACTATAAACTCAAACTACATGGGATTTAATTACCCAAATGGATATATATAAGAATCCATATTCATACTCAATACCAATACAGTGGAACCTGTGTAACAACTTGAAATTTTATTTTAAACGAATTTTATGCTTGATAGCTTTCCTAATATGCAACATAGAGCTTTAAGTGAATTTTAATATACTATAAAAATATTATTATATAAATTTGCCTATTATAACATAGCCATTAAATTAGAATGAATGAATATGAGTAACCACATTATGATATATTAATATATATATATATATATAAACACAAATAAAGGTCTCGCTTAGTATAAATATACTAATTAATGATTAGGAAATAAGCACTCAATTTTTAGTAAAGTCATTTTATGCTTTAAAAATAAATTTTCATCAAAAAATGATATTTTTTAATTTTTGTAAATGAATATTATAAATAATTTATTCCAATTTTAGATATTATATTTTATAAAATGGATATAATTTTTGAAATTATAATACCAAAATTAGATTAATGTGAAGTGTTGGGATTTTTCTGAGAAGTTTAATTTTTCAGTGAATAGTGAAAAAATACTAATTTTATTGCAAGATGTGTTTTCTTTGAAAGTATTAACCAATTAATTTTTTTTAATTAATTTAAAATTTTAATGAATCCATTTTATTAAAAAAATACAATTAATTTCATTTTAATTTATATTATGTGAAATTTTTTTATAAAACATTTTTATAAGTAAAATTCATTTTTTTGGAATTCTATTTTTCATCACATTTTATGGGTTTATTCAAAAATTAATTTCTAACTATTATATGAATTGAATTTTATTAAATGAACATCATTTTTGGATTTATAATTTAAAATTTATTATAGGATGAATTTTTGATATTTTTCTAATATAGTTATATTTTGGGTAAAAAATAAAAAATACATTTTTTATGAAATAAATTACCATTTATGATATAACCTAGACACAAATATGATATAAAAATTTATAAAACATGCATAAAAAATAAGTACAATAATATAAAAAATTCATAAAAAATAATTCAGAAAATATAAATTATAGTTAATCTCATGATAAATAAGAAAATCATTTTTAGTGTCTTCACAGTGCTTGCACAACATCGCAAAAGCCAAATTTATTTTCCAAAAGATAATTTATTAAAAGAAAAAAGTCTTTTATCAAATTTTTTAGTAACTATGATGTGTAATTGATTATATGGAACAATTTTTATTAATTTTTTAATTATATAAATAGAAACTTATTCAAATGCTTTTGTAGTGATTTTGTAAGGTAAGGAAAGGTCAAAATAACATATTCAAAAAGTTTTCATGTCATATATGTTAATAAATATACATATTTAACAAATATAAATGTTTAAATTGAACTAAATTTATTTATTTTTATGATTTTAATTTGTTTTTAATTTTTAGTGATGGTATAATTACCATAAAAGCTTACAAAACAATGACACGGTGCTTGTGTAAGAAGAAGAAAAAAATCAAAATAAATGGTTTTAAAAATTAAAAAATAATATTCTTGGAAGAATTATAATGAAAATAAAATTATATGGTTAAAAATATTTTATAAGCGATAATTAAAGAGTTTGTATTTGAATTCAATACTAGTCTTGATGTATTTAATGTCAAATTATGGGAATAGATCTTAATATAAATTTACTAGTATTTTATATTTAATAATAGATTTTAAAATCATTTTGAAATAATATATATCATAATAATAGGTCAAGGTGGATGGGATATGGTCTAAAATTACATACCTTGACCATTTTTTATCTAAAATTTCCCTTAAAAGTGAATTTATAACCCATTTGTGTCAAAAAAAAAATTATCATGTTTAAGGTTAAAATTGGATAATAAAGGGGTTAAACCCAATGATAAGGTTTAAAATGCCTCATTAACCCTTCCAATCTTATTTTGAGTGGTGATAAACATTAACATACTTTTGATTTAAAATTTTATCCTCTTTTTTCCACTTTCACATGAAATATAATTTATTATATTTACATTTTTTACATAATTCTAAATGTGTAATTTCCTTTATGGTAAAATGACACCACATATAATATATTATTCACACCACCATAAGACACTTAACTCAAAAAAACATAACAAAACCTCTTCCTATCTTCCTTAGATACATTTTATATGTTTTGGTCTTATTAATATACCATCCCTAACATCATTAAGGAGGGAACCAAATGAGGATCTTCAAATAGGATTTATTCATCTTAACCGAGCATGAAGTTCCCTAGAACCGGTTAGGTGCCACTGGGAGGGGGAATTAATTATTGGTACACTCATTTTATGAATTTAATATTCTTTTAAAAATAAACCTCTTGAATGGTTTAATGTTCTTTATCCACTCCATGATTGATCGCAACCTCGCCTTTGTATGCAATAATAAAGAGAGAGTGTAGCACACTGTATTTATATGGTTTGGATGAAAGGTCTACACCATTCCATACTGGCTAGACACCTGCAAATCATTTTTTTCCCATTTTCAGAAGTCGGTTTAAGGGTACCGGTAACCAAAACTGGTTTAAGGAAAACCAGAAACCTCACAACACTTCCCGAGATTTCATCGCCATTCAAAATTCAAATTTCAAACCAAAAAAATTCAGCGCACACCACGTGTCCATCATCACGCGGGCCCATCATCACGCATCTAGTCTCGAGCTGCGTAGCCACCGATCAACGTCACCATCACGCCACCGACAATCCATGTGCTCCACCTCGAGCCGCGAACCCGTAAGCGCGTCACACACCTCGAGCCGCGCAACCACCTCGAAACGCGAAAACCTCCTCGCCGCCAAACAAGCCACCGGTGAGGTTCGCCGGACCATCCAAGTACCCAGCGCATCAGCCATATCCACATCACCAGATCGCCGATGAGCATCGCCGGTGTCCTTCGTCACATCGTCACCCCAGCACACCATCGAGGAATCAACAAAACATCATTCATGGAGATGCCTATGTGTTCCCACCATTCATTCCCATCACCGGATCGCCGGTGAGCTACACCAGCGTTCTCCATCATCATCATCTCCACAGAGGATTCAATACAACATCGAACGAATAACTCAAAACAACAGAAAATAACCCAAGGAGATGCGTCCAGAGTCGACGCTCCATCTCAACAGCACGTTCACCGAAAGGTTCACCACGACACAGTGGAAGAAAAACCAAAATAAAGACCAGAAAATCCCACCGCCACCAGACAGAACAACCGCATCAGACCCACCGAAACCCTAACATGCTCACCTAAGAATATGTAGAACCCCACAACTTCCATCTCATGATCGCAACCCCCAACCGCGAAGAAACTCACCACATGACAACAACGAGCTGCAAGATCAGAACTGCGAGCGCTCTGAAGAGTGTGCCATCAATAACCGGTCTTACACCCACGGATCTGAGCCCACAACTGCAGAAGCCCGGAGAGTATCTCCCCAGCCTGAGAGAAGACCGCGAAGCCCTGCAGCAGAGAACCACCACCAACCCACCGAGCACGAGAAGGAGACGTCGCACCATCCACAACGTCGGAGCTGGTGGTGGCAAGAGGATTCTATTCATTACCTCCACAAGTGATTACAACTAGTTAGACACCCCAGTTGTAATATCTATGCAATCTGTTAATCATCGTAATAGATCTTCTTCTAAGATTGGTTAGACACCCTAATCACAGGCCTCTTGTAGCTGGTTAGACACCCCAAATTCAAGATTTCCTTCCATGTTGATCCAAATCTTGGATGATCTTCTTTATAGACAGTATTCCTTCATAAGATAGTTGAATGTCCCTTCTTTAAGTACTTCCTCAAGTGATTCAACAATGCTGGTCTTGAGAATCCTTCAAGAGCTTCAGCAGCAACCAATATTGATCACTTCCACTGGTGTTGAAACTCAAATTCTCTCTTTGATACAAGGATTTATTAGGTTATAAAAATATCTCTTTCACAATGGATTCAAGGACTCTCAAAATTTCCCCCACTTAAGTCTTTATCACATGTATTCACAATTTATCCACAGTAAAACAAGAATTGTTCATGTGAATATATCTACTTATTACATGATTTAAAATCACTCATTTAAATCATTATTTAAATTTGTTAATAGTAAAAAATTTAATTTTCTCATTGAATTATAATAACCATTTTTTCTTAGGTATCATATTTCTCACCTTAAATACTCCATAAACATTGGGTATTAAATTCAAGCATGCCCATTTAGTGTACCTGAGTGATACTATGGGTATTATCTTTTACATGGATTTCATCTCAAATACCTATGGGGTTTAGGTATTAACTTATTATTCTCATGAATCTTTATTATCACCCTGTCTCACCCTGCATGCTTGCATACAACTTATAAGGAATACCTTAAGATTTCAGGTTTCCTTATTTATACACATATAATCTCACTTTTCAACTCAACACTACATGAAACTTAGTCACATAGGTATTTCAACATTCATAGCCTTCATTTTGAATTCTTGAAGGTTCATGTTATCTTATTTACTTCTCACGTGGCATGTAAATCATCTATAATCATTAATGTAGTATCCCATACTACATTTTAAACCTCATTTAAATTATTACATGACATGGGCTCTCTATTTTTTCATGAGGAATATGTAAATAATCGTGGGTTCTTGGATGAACATACAAATATTTATTTCTTCATTCAATGAATATTAATGAAAGTGAAACTAAATGAATATTTCATTTCAATTATATATGTTCATTAATCTCAATAATTTTTCACTGGAGATATCAGTTTCCATCCTCTTCAAATTATCCATTTTATACATGTGTGTATGGATCTCAGACTAGCCTTGGTGTATGTCTCAAGCATATGATGATCATTTACATCATAAAAAAATGTAAGGAAACTTGACGTGATAATAGGATCTTCGACTGGCTTAATGGCATGGTCTCTATGGATTGAGAATGGAAGAATAACTGCATTTTTAAGAACCCTCTAACGTTGTATGAATAACATGATCACTGGAAGATATCAGATAGCACAAATTGACTATATCGAATGGATATCATTATATGCATATATTTTTAGAGGAGGAAATGTTTCCCATGTGTTTTTTCATCTGACATTAAACTCGTGCTATTTTTGGTGCTTCCTTTAATTATTATGTGTCCCATATTGCCTCCAGATGTGAGTACCAAGGTTTTCTCCTAATCCCCCATTGGCATCTACCTATGCATCCTTCTCTAATGTCATCCCACCATAGATAGTGGTGTCGTAATTCTCCATGTTCTTCACCATTAAAACTCACATCCCCCTATATAGATGCTCATGCTCCTTTCTTCAGTCACTAGCTTTGCTGGCTTAAGGTTGAACCCACTCACATAAGTAGTGGTCTTGGGGTCCCTTTCCTAGCTATTATGTTAGGAAATATATTTTTTTGTAAATTCTTATCAAAAGATTTATCCAAATATAATATCAAATGCAACATAATTCTTCATAAATTTTCAATCCATATACTCATCTTCATCTTCAAATATTTTTCACACATAAATAATATGTATTAATATTCTTGCATGGGAACCTTAAAAAATGTAACACCCCAAGCTTCTACGGTACGTTTCCCTTTGAATAATGCGATAGCGTGTGTTGTACGCAACCTCGAGTTCTAACACACACCACAACTAATTAAACTAGCCGTTGTGAATAGTAATACCTAATTTTTGAAATTATATATATTTTATATTTGAAAATGGACTTCATTTTTGGACTCGGAATATCGAATTTAGCCTAAGGTGAAATTTTGGTACTTTTCGGATAACTTTCATATTTTGATGAATAGTGAAAATTACTAAATTTTAATTAAAAACAACTTTTTTAATCAAAATAATTAATAGTGATAAATTATGAATTTTAGTAGTTTTAAAGTATATTTAGAATATATTTTTACCATTTAATATAATGTTGGTCATTGGACATAATTTTACAATTAAACCGAACATAAACAAGTGTCAATCTTTTGATAGTTATTATCTCTTAAAAACACGCTTTTTGTTTTGACGGCGGGAATTAATTTTAAATTAATTTCTGCCACTTCTGTGTTTTGAATTTAGGAAAATGGATTCCATATTTGGAATCAGGATGTTCAAATTGTGTAAATAGGTAACTTTTATTTTTATACATTTTGAATAATTACTGCGGTAAATATTTTATTTACCATGGTTAAGGGTAAATCCGGTAAATAAGGGTTAAAAAAATAATATTATAATAATACTAAATTACCCTAAAAACGTGTCTTAACCCTATTGGTTGATAGATGGTCTACCATGGGCATCTTTGTGTCAATTTTGGGACCCCATGGATCCACTTGTAAGTGATAATGACACTTTATTTTAATTTAGTTAAAATGAATACAAAAATGACACAAGCATATATCTTTTAGAACAACAATTTTTACATAGGGTTATATATGTTGGATTTTAGATTATAAATATTCATTAGAAATCTAAAAAGATTTCCTACATAATGATATTTTATTTATAATTTTTAGACATTAAATAAGTTATTTTATTTATGACACAATGATGATGCAGTAATTACTAAAATAGTGAAAAATTAAAATAATTGATATTATAAATACCCAAATAAATATAATATGAAACTTTTAATGAATTAAACTAATTTTCTAGGCTAATATGATATATTAGGATTGATTTAATGGACTTTGTTCGAAGTAATCAATCTGTTATGAGTTTCACAAAAATCAACTATTGAATAGTGTCAAAATTGACATAAAAGAGTTCTTAAAACAAATATTATATTATTAATTGATATTAAATTCCTAAAAATCTAATGTTCGGCCAAGAGACTTATATTATGATAGGTTAATCATTAATGGACCACTTGGGGGTCTCTTGGATGTATATAGTAAGTTTATTAACCATATTATATAAAAATACAAAGAGACGTTGTAAAAGTGAAACTAATTAACTTAGAGTTAATACTTAAAGATAAGGTTAATATAAGTACCCAAACCTGTATAAATTCTATTGGTTGAGTGGTTTTCGACCTATCCCCACCTTAACCTTTGAATAATAAGCTTTGGAGCCATTAGAAACCGAATATGAATTTATTATAAATTAATATTTCTAGCTTTTCCAAAGGTGCCCCTCACCCCTCTTATAAAAAGGGCACTCCTCCTTCTCATTTATTCACACCTTCAAAGCCTTTTGGTTCGGCCAAACTCTGCCCAAATACTCTCCCAACATCCCTCACTACAACCTAGAGGCCTTAGTTTGATCAGAAAGCCAACCTAAGGAGCCCTTTTGATCAAATCAAAAGGAAGAACCCGAAGAAGAGGTAATGATTTCACCACCCTTTTCTAAGTTCATTTCTTCTTCCACTTCTTCTTCCTTTGTTCTTACCATTCTAAAATAATAACTCCAGTATCTCACATATACTTTGATGTTATTATAAGTATGGTACAACCATATTCAGTATTCTATCCACCCTTTGAATAACATGTCACCATACGTGCGTACGTACGGCTTACCGTCTCCACGTCGTGGTGTAATTGTTATTCAATATAATATTATTTGGATGGGTATAATAATGATGTGTAACTCATGTAAATAATAAATATAACATGTTAATGATTCTGTATATATGATATACCATTCATTTATATATTATTTTAATATCAAAAGAATGATATTGTCGCTCGTGCGTACGTACGGACTACCGTCTCCATGAACGCGATGAGATTCATTCTCCATCGTATGCATTCAAGTATAATTATCATTTTATGATTTAAAAATGATGTTTAAGGACTTGATATCATTCTGGATATGAATAAGATACAACAAACATGGCTTATGTAACAAAACATATAAAAGAAAATGAGTAAGTTAACACCCGAAACGACGATAATTCTAAGATATTATTAACAAATCAATGTTAAAAGATCATATATGATATCATATTAATATATATTATTCTTGTATAATTTAATAACAATTATTTCACCATTATACAGGGAGTTAACCTACCCCAACCAAGGAAAAGTACAAGGTAAGGGTTATTTCACAATCTCTTCATTATCTGAGGTTGTTTATATGTAATAATCTACTGGGATCTCTTTATCATCCACATCCATGTTTCTTAAAAATGTATTTCAAAACATTTTTACTATTTACAAGAATATGGGTTAAAGTCATTTATACCCTTTTTTGACTTTTTATAAGAGGTTTATAAAGGAATCTTTCCGTCATTTTCAAAACAAGGTCCTTTTTAACCTTTTCGACAGAATTGAGGTAAGAATGTTTTTTTTAACTTATACGGCGGGTGCGGTTATTTTACGCCGTTATAAAATCTTCAAAGCTTTCCTTACAAGCTTATAAGAATATTTTCAAAGAAAATGTTTTATTTTATATGGATCTTAAATGATTTCAAAATAAAAGGAGATATTTCTTTAAAAAGAATTTTGATTTCATCTATGTCAACATCCTTTGATGGATTTTAAGATTATTTGAAGTTGATTTATTATGATACAAAACTTCTATATTGTATTGAAGGTGTTGTGATATGTTTGACTGTGGATGTGCTATTTTTATACCATTCATAGTTTATTGTGAAAGTATTGACATTTCGTATTCTAGTTTTAATACGAATGTTTATGTTATGTTTAAACCTTTTCATATGGGAATGCATTGGACTTAATAAGTGACGGGTGGAGCCCGCTATAGCTCCTCGATGCATCGGTAGGTCTCATGAGACAAACTAGTGTCTTGGCACAAGGCCTTGACAAAATCTTATTTGTAGTCTTGGCACGAGGCCTTGGCTATGTGGTTATGATAGTCTGGCATTATGCATTCCAACATTATGAAAGTGGTTATTGATTTTTGCATGTGATTATTCATTTAGTAGAATATCCATGTGAATAAGTAAATGGAATTATTTCATTTTATTTATGCCATACCATGTTGAAAGTTCGTATTTAAAAGGCTTTTGTTTTAGTTATACATTGCCTTAAATGTTTATTCTTATTTATGAAAGTTTCCACTTTATTGTTATCCTTACTGGGCATTTGAGCTCACCCCTTTTTTTATGTTTTATTTTTCCCAGGATGTGAAGAAGTAAGTTATGAATGTCCTGCAGGGATTTTATGAGGGGTTAATAGTGTGGATTGTGGAAATATTATGTTGTTGTATTAGTTTTTCATTTTATGATGTAATGTAAAACTTATGAATATATCTAGTGTTTCCAAGGCTACTAAACCAATCGGTCTTTCGAGATTTGATCTTTCTTGTGATCATGCCAATGTTACGAAGTAATGCACCGACTCTGGGTAGCTGGGGTCGGGGCGTTACAGTTGGTATCAGAGGAAGTTTAGTACAAACCTTGGAAGCTAGATTTAGATAAACTCTGATTAGAGCACGTAGACTTAAGATGAACTTTGAGGATTAGTATAGAAGAACTTCCTAGAATTTTGGTATTGTAGAGATTTTGTGAGTTTTCCGAGCAATACATCCCTGTCTGGATACGAGCAGGTAGAGGCGGCTTTGGCACAGATGTACCTAGGGGTAAAACCCGAAAACACCGCTTTGAGCTAGACTCGAACGGGAACTGGTGCACGACAACGGGCCTTGCTGCACTCTTGGTTACGACACTCCCGGGGGATATGCTTAGGATAACTCTCACTTTCTTTACAAATCATTATGAAGGGTTTATGAGTATATACTTCCTCAAAGAAAACATATTTATGATTATGGATTATATCCATAGATAGTTCAATTTATGTTTAGTGTTTTATAAGTATGGGATTATGTATTTTGATGCATAAACTGATCTAGTTTATGCCATTTTTTTTAGAAATGGCGCCTAGTGGAAGAAATGGAAACCGTATCAATGCACGCACTCCATGTAGGGATTGCCCTCCTGCTCAAGATAATTATAGTGGGGCTGGTGATGCAACTGGTGCTGATCAGCTAATCACCGTACTGGGACAACTTACTCAGGTTATGAATAATAACCTTACCCGTATGGAGCACCCTGATCCGAAGCATGGAGGATCAATGTTAGATCGATTCATGAGACAACAACCACCAACGTTCAATGGGAGTACAAATCCCTTAGTAGATGAGCAATGGATATTTTCCCTAGAGAAAATATTTCAGGATTTGGGGAGTAGTGAAAGGGAAAAAGTTACCATGGCAGTTTACCGCCTCACTGGAGATGCTGATCAATGGTGGTCATTGATTCAAAACATGAAGGAAGATGATGAAGTATCAAACATGGAATGGAGGGAGTTCAAAGATCTGTTTTTAGAAAAATACTTTCCTCGCGACCATCGAGCAGATATGGAAAGACAATTTCTGAGTCTGAGACAAAAGGAGGATGAGAATGTCACAAAGTATGAGGCTAACTTTACAAGGTTAGCGAGGTACGCTGGTGATTATATTCGCAACCCAAGAAGTAAGATTGATCGTTTCTTTGATGGGTTAAAACCATTTCTCCGTCGAGCATTAGTCTCACAATCCTTTTCATCGTACGAAGACATTGTCTCATGTGCTATCAAGACCGAAAAGGAATTCTCTAAGTCTTATGACTTTAAAGCAAAGCAAGAGAAGAAGAGACCTGCTGATCAATCTGGGAATGGAAATAAGGGGAAGAAGGGAAAGGTTGAATATCCATCTTGTGGTAAGTGCGGGAAGAAACACCCCGGTGCTTGCCTGAAGGGAATGGGAGTCTGTTACAAGTGTGGTGAAAAAGGCCACCAAGCTCATGATTGCAAGGGGAAGAAGGAAGCTACCAACGTTCAGTGCTACAATTGCAGGGAGATGGGGCATTATGCAAATGCATGTCCTAAGCGTCAGGAGAACTTACCTCAGAAAAGGCCAAGGGATCAAGGCCAGGCTTATGCTATCACTACTGCTGAGGTAGAAGCTCCGAAAGACGTGGTGGCAGGTAATTTAATGGTTTCCTCAAGTTTAGCAAATGCATTATTTGATTCTGGATCATCGCATTGTTTCATATCTTCCCAGTTTGCTAAGAAAATTAGATATTTCCAATTTGATTTAATAAGGGAGTTGTCAGTTAAAACTCCTAAGGGAAGTATCGTTGCAACAAAGTTTTGTGAATCAGTCCCCATTAGAGCACATAAATTTTCTTTATCTGCTGATTTCATCGTCATACCTATGATTGAGTTTGATATAATCCTCGGTATAGACTGGCTTTCGGACTATGATGCGAAGATTTATTGTAAGAAGAAAGAGGTTACGATTCTTGATGATAATGATAAGGAGCACCTTATTTTTAGAGCAGAATCGTCACCACCTAATTCTTATTTAGATCCACCCTCAATAGCTCAACTAAATTCAATTATTGGGGAGGAAGAGAATGAAATAACTGCGGGTGAGGAAAGGAATGTTCAAATAGAGGATGTACCTGTTGTGAAAGAATTTGTAGATGTATTTCTAGAAGATTTACCTGGACATCCTCCAGAACGAGAAGTTGAGTTTTCTATTGATTTGATTCCTGGATCAAGGCCTATATCGAAGACCCCTTATAGAATGGCCACTGTAGAGTTAGTCGAACTAAAGAAACAACTAGAGGAATTGAGTAATAAGGGATTTATTCGCCCTAGTGTTTCTCCATGGGGAGCCCCTGTTCTTTTTGTTAAAAAGAAAGATGGATCTATGAGGTTATGTATCGACTACAGGGAGATCAATGCTATAACGATAAAGAACAAGTATCCCCTACCTCGTATTGATGATTTATTTGACCAACTGCATGGAGCTCAATACTTTTCAAAGATTGACCTTCGATCTGGATACCATCAGTTGTGTGTAAATAAGGAAGACATTCCGAAGACAGCATTTCGAACCAGGTACGGGCATTACGAGTTTACTGTAATGCCGTTTGGATTGACTAATGCACCCTCTGTATTCATGGATCTGATGAATAGAGTTTTCAAGGAGTATCTCGATGAATTTGTGGTGGTATTTATTGATGATATCTTGGTATACTCTAAAACCTACGAAGATCATGAAAATCACTTGCGCATTATCTTGAAGACTCTGAGGGGGCATGAATTATATGGGATGTTTAGCAAGTGTGAATTCTGGCTTCAGGAGATTTCTTTTCTTGGCTATATTGTCTCTAAAGATGGAATCTCTGTTGATCCTTCTAAGACCAAGGCAATCCAAGAATGGCCAGCACCTACGAGTATAACTGAGGTACGTAGTTTTATTGGTTTGGCAGGTTATTATCGACGTTTCGTCCAGAATTTTGCCCGATTGGCTAACCCATTAACGAAGCTCACACGTAAAGGGGTTAAATTTGTTTGGACAAAAGAGTGTGAAGAATGTTTCGAAGAACTGAAGAGAAGATTAGTCAATGCTCCTATATTGACTCTACCATCGGGGAATGATGGATTCGTTATTTATAGTGATGCATCAAAGAAAGGACTTGGTTGTGTCCTTATGCAGAACGATAGAGTTATTGCCTATGCATCACGACAGTTGAAAATTCATGAACAAAACTATCCTACTCATGATCTTGAGTTAGCAGCTGTGATCTTTGCTTTGAAGATATGGAGGCACTACCTCTATGGTGAAAAATGTGAGATTTATACTGATCACAAGAGTTTGAAGTATATTTTCTCACAAAAGGAACTCAACATGAGGCAAAGGAGATGGCTTGAATTACTCAAGGATTATGATTGCACGATACACTACCACCCGGGGAAAGCAAACAAAGTAGCAGATGCTTTGAGCAGAAAAGACCATGGAGTTCTGAACATGATGAGAATTGAAAGGGATCCAATTTTCATGGATCTAGAGAAGATGGACATGGGAATAACCAGGGAAGGTGAAACATCAATGCTTTTTCAAATGGTTGCCAAACAATCTTTACTAGAAAGGATTAAAAGTTCTCAGACTGATGATGAAGAATTCCAAAAGAAGATTAAAGCTGTGAATGATGGGAGATTGAGAGACTTTGCGTATGAAGGTGGAATTTTGAAATTCGGGAAGAGACTTTGTGTTCCCAATATACCTGATCTAAAAAGGGAATTGCTGGATGATGCTCATAGTTCCAATTTCTCTATACACCCTGGGAGCACCAAAATGTATAGAGATTTGAAGGAACATTTTTGGTGGGACAACATGAAGAGGGAGATTGCTGATTTTGTGTCAAGATGTATGGTTTGTCAACAAGTGAAAGCTGGAAGGCAACAGCCTGGAGGAGTCATGCAACCTCTTCCCATACCGGAGTGGAAATGGGACAATATTACAATGGACTTTGTCATGGGGCTACCAAAGACTCCTAGAAGGAACGATGCAATATGGGTTATTGTTGATCGTCTTACCAAGTCAGCACATTTTCTTGCTATAAGAGAAGATCTACCCCTGGAACGTCTAGCAAGACTATACATTAATGAAGTTGTGAGACTTCATGGAGTACCCCTATCGATTGTTTCTGATCGTGATCCCCGTTTTACTTCAAGATTTTGGAAAAGTCTTCAGAAATCCCTGGATACTGAACTTCATTTGAGCACTGCTTACCACCCTCAGACAGACGGACAATCAGAACGGACTATTCAGACCTTAGAAGACATGTTGAGATCTCGCTCACTTGATTTTCAGGGTATGTGGGATCAATATTTACCACTAGTAGAATTTTCCTATAACAATAGCTTCCATTCGAGTATTCAGATGGCACCATATGAAGCGTTATATGGAAAGAGATGTCGTACACCAACCTGTTGGGATCACGTTGGTGAAAGAAAACTTGTAGGCCCAGAACTGGTGGAGGAAACGGTGGAAAAGGTGAAGGTAATCCAAAATCACATTAAAGCAGCTCAAAGTAGGCAGAAGAGCTATGCCGATAATCGAAGGAAGGATTTGGAATTTCAATTCGGTGATCATGTTTTCCTGAAGGTATCTCCGTGGAAGGGAGTCATACGTTTTGGTAAGAAAGGTAAATTGAGTCCCAGGTACATCGGACCTTTCGAAATTCTAGAACGAATTGGGGCTGTAGCTTACCGATTGGTAATGCCGCCAAGTCTCTCCAAAGTTCACGATGTGTTCCACGTATCTCTGTTGAGGAAATACATGCCTGACCAAACGCATGTACTCACCTATGAAGATTTAGAACTGGAACCCGATCTGTCTTATTACGAAGAGCCCATCAAGATTCTTGATACGAGAGAACAAGTGCTGAGAAACCGGACGACGCGTCTGGTAAAAGTTTTGTGGAGGAATCATAAGATGGAAGAGGCAACGTGGGAACCCGAGGAACTTATGATGAAGAACCACCCGAGTCTTTTTATGCAGTAATACCCTAGAAATTGCGAGGACGCAATTATTTGAAGGAGGGGAGAATGTAACACCCCAAGCTTCTACGGTACGTTTCCCTTTGAATAATGCGATAGCGTGTGTTGTACGCAACCTCGAGTTCTAACACACACCACAACTAATTAAACTAGCCGTTGTGAATAGTAATACCTAATTTTTGAAATTATATATATTTTATATTTGAAAATGGACTTCATTTTTGGACTCGGAATATCGAATTTAGCCTAAGGTGAAATTTTGGTACTTTTCGGATAACTTTCATATTTTGATGAATAGTGAAAATTACTAAATTTTAATTAAAAACAACTTTTTTAATCAAAATAATTAATAGTGATAAATTATGAATTTTAGTAGTTTTAAAGTATATTTAGAATATATTTTTACCATTTAATATAATGTTGGTCATTGGACATAATTTTACAATTAAACCGAACATAAACAAGTGTCAATCTTTTGATAGTTATTATCTCTTAAAAACACGCTTTTTGTTTTGACGGCGGGAATTAATTTTAAATTAATTTCTGCCACTTCTGTGTTTTGAATTTAGGAAAATGGATTCCATATTTGGAATCAGGATGTTCAAATTGTGTAAATAGGTAACTTTTATTTTTATACATTTTGAATAATTACTGCGGTAAATATTTTATTTACCATGGTTAAGGGTAAATCCGGTAAATAAGGGTTAAAAAAATAATATTATAATAATACTAAATTACCCTAAAAACGTGTCTTAACCCTATTGGTTGATAGATGGTCGACCATGGGCATCTTTGTGTCAATTTTGGGACCCCATGGATCCACTTGTAAGTGATAATGACACTTTATTTTAATTTAGTTAAAATGAATACAAAAATGACACAAGCATATATCTTTTAGAACAAAAATTTTTACATAGGGTTATATATGTTGGATTTTAGATTATAAATATTCATTAGAAATCTAAAAAGATTTCCTACATAATGATATTTTATTTATAATTTTTAGACATTAAATAAGTTATTTTATTTATGACACAATGATGATGCAGTAATTACTAAAATAGTGAAAAATTAAAATAATTGATATTATAAATACCCAAATAAATATAATATGAAACTTTTAATGAATTAAACTAATTTTCTAGGCTAATATGATATATTAGGATTGATTTAATGGACTTTGTTCGAAGTAATCAATCTGTTATGAGTTTCACAAAAATCAACTATTGAATAGTGTCAAAATTGACATAAAAGAGTTCTTAAAACAAATATTATATTATTAATTGATATTAAATTCCTAAAAATATAAGGTTCGGCCAAGAGACTTATATTATGATAGGTTAATCATTAATGGACCACTTGGGGGTCTCTTGGATGTATATAGTAAGTTTATTAACCATATTATATAAAAATACAAAGAGACATTGTAAAAGTGAAACTAATTAACTTAGAGTTAATACTTAAAGATAAGGTTAATATAAGTACCCAAACCTGTCTAAATTCTATTGGTTGAGTGGTTTTCGACCTATACCCACCTTAACCTTTGAATAATAAGCTTTGGAGCCATTAGAAACCGAATATGAATTTATTATAAATTAATATTTCTAGCTTTTCCAAAGGTGCCCCTCACCCCTCTTATAAAAAGGGCACTCCTCCTTCTCATTTCTTCACACCTTCAAAGCCTTTTGGTTCGGCCAAACTCTGCCCAAATACTCTCCCAACATCCCTCACTACAACCTAGAGGCCTTAGTTTGATCAGAAAGCCAACCTAAGGAGCCCTTTTTATCAAATCAAAAGGAAGAACCCGAAGAAGAGGTAATGATTTCACCACCCTTTTCTAAGTTCATTTCTTCTTCCACTTCTTCTTCATTTGTTCTTACCATTCTAAAATAATAACTCCAGTATCTCACATATACTTTGATGTTATTATAAGTATGGTACAACCATATTAAGTATTCTATCCACCCTTTGAATAACATGTCACCATACGTGCGTACGTACGGCTTACCGTCTCCACGTCGTGGTGTAATTGTTATTCAATATAATATTATTTGGATGGGTATAATAATGATGTGTAACTCATGTAAATAGTAAATATAACATGTTAATGATTCTGTATATATGATATACCATTCATTTATATATTATTTTAATATCAAAAGAATGATATTGTCGCTCGTGCGTACGTACGGACTACCGTCTCCACGAACGCGATGAGATTCATTCTCCATCGTATGAATTCAAGTATAATTATCATTTTATGATTTAAAAATGATGTTTAAGGACTTGATATCATTCTGGATATGAATAAGATACAACAAACATGGCTTATGTAACAAAACATATAAAAGAAAATGAGTAAGTTAACACCCGAAACGACGATAATTCTAAGATATTATTAACAAATCAATGTTAAAAGATCATATATGATATCATATTAATATATATGATTCTTGTATAATTTAATAACAATTATTTCACCATTATACAGGGAGTTAACCTACCCCAACCAAGGAAAAGTACAAGGTAAGGGTTATTTCACAATCTCTTCATTATCCGAGGTTGTTTATATGTAATAATCTACTGGGATCTCTTTATCATCCACATCCATGTTTCTTAAAAATGTATTTCAAAACATTTTTACTATTTACAAGAATATGGGTTAAAGTCATTTATACCCTTTTTTGACTTTTTATAAAAGGTTTTTAAAGGAATCTTTCCGTCGTTTTCAAAACAAGGTCCTTTTTAACCTTTTCGACAGAATTGAGGTAAGAATGTTTTTTTTAACTTATACGGCGGGTGCGGTTATTTTACGCCGTTATAAAATCTTCAAAGCTTTCCTTACAAGCTTATAAGAATATTTTCAAAGAAAATGTTTTATTTTATATGGATCTTAAATGATTTCAAAATAAAAGGAGATATTTCTTTAAAAAGAATTTTGATTTCATCTATGTCAACATCCTTTGATGGATTTTAAGATTATTTGAAGTTGATTTATTATGATACAAAACTTCTATATTGTATTGAAGGTGTTGTGATATGTTTGACTGTGGATGTGCTATTTTTATACCATTCATAGTTTATTGTGAAAGTATTGACATTTCGTATGCTAGTTTTAATACGAATGTTTATGTTATGTTTAAACCTTTTCATATGGGAATGCATTGGACTTAATAAGTGACGGGTGGAGCCCGCTATAGCTCCTCGATGCATCGGTAGGTCTCATGAGACAAACTAGTGTCTTGGCACAAGGCCTTGACAAAATCTTATTTGTAGTCTTGGCACGAGGCCTTGGCTATGTGGTTATGATAGTCTGGCATTATGCATTCCAACATTATGAAAGTGGTTATTGATTTTTGCATGTGATTATTCATTTAGTAGAATATCCATGTGAATAAGTAAATGGCATTATTTCATTTTATTTATGTCATACCATGTTGAAAGTTCGTATTTAAAAGGCTTTTGTTTTAGTTATACATTGCCTTAAATGTTTATTCTTATTTATGAAAGTTTCCACTTTATTGTTATCCTTACTGGGCATTTGAGCTCACCCCTTTTTTTTATGTTTTATTTTTCCCAGGATGTGAAGAAGTAAGTTATGAATGTCCTGCAGGGATTTTATGAGGGGTTAATAGTGTGGATTGTGGAAATCTTATGTTGTTGTATTAGTTTTTCATTTTATGATGTAATGTAAAACTTATGAATATATCTAGTGTTTCCAAGGCTACTAAACCAATCGGTCTTTCGAGATTTGATCTTTCTTGTGATCATGCCAATGTTACGAAGTAATGCACCGACTCTGGGTAGCTGGGGTCGGGGCGTTACAAAAAATATTATGAAATTACATTCTTTTATCCTGGAAACTTTCAAATATTCATGAATATAAAAATTTTCATGTCCTTATTTAACTTTTTTAAAAACATTTTGTACTCCTTAGAACATGTCTTTAATCAATAAATATCAGTTCAACATGCATCAAAGTTTAATCATGGAAAATTGCTCAACCATGACATCCTATGCCCTCTAGTGAATCCATGAAAATTTTACAAGCATAAAAACTTCCCCAAGAATTAAATTCAATTCCATAAATTGAATCAATAACAATTTTACATGAATCACCACCTAAATATCAACACATCAAAAACATATTGATATAACATTGACATCAAATTAAACACTTGGTCTCAATATAGTGTTTTCATTTTACTTATTCTTCTCCTTCCCTCAATTATATCATAATCATTAAAATATAATAAAATTATTATATTACATAAACATGTATTTTATTATGTTAAATTTAAATCCTTATTCATGTCCCTTTCTAACCTATGGAGAATGAAAACATTTTTTATTTATTTGTGTGGACTACAACCTCCATGAAGCGATGCATTTTGTTTCTCATCCCCAGCTTTCATGGTTGGTTATTATGATGGATTTAATTAATATATATGATATTCATAACATATTTTTAATTAAAAAATGATAATATATCATTAATTTTCTTATCTTTCCATCCATTGGAAAATGATAGCGTCATTTGTGTGGATGTGTGGACTACCACTATAATGAAGCGATGTGATTCCTTTTTCATGTCACTAGTGCAGAAAACGTTTTTTACGTCGGTTATTTTTTATTATTTACGTCGGTTTTTAGGCGACGTTAATACGGACGACGTTATAAATAACGTTTTTTACGTCGGTTATTTAAAACCGACGTAATATCCCTAACTTCACGGTGGTTATCACGTCGGTTCATATAATAACCGACGTGATAAATATGCGCGGGGGGCTTTATCACGTCGGTTATTCCCTAAACCGACATGATAAAACGCCTGGGATATCGTTTATCACGTCGGTTATGTCATAACCGACGTGATAAACCCTTCCCCTGGCCTATTATCACGTCGGTTATTTAGGAAACCGACGTGATAAAAAGGCCTGGGAAACGTTTTAGCACGTCGGTTATTGAATAACCGACGTGGTAAATCGATTCCCAGGCCTTTTATCATGTCGGTTATATTAAGAACCGACGTGATAAAATCCCCGGGAAAGGTTTATCACGTCGGTTCTAGAAAAAACCGACGTGATAAACCCCTACCGATTTATTTACCACGTCGGTTAGAAAATAACCGACGTGAAAGAAATTTTTTTTTTTTAAATAATTGCACTGCTCTCACCAAAAAGCAACCAGAAACCAAACAAAAATAACCATGCCAGCCCTCCCCCAAGCCCCAACTGAACCCCACCCTCATCTATACCCACCTAACAACCTGGCCAGCCCTCCCCCACCACATTGGAGCCCCACCACAACCCTTGGACACCCCTCCCATATCCCTTGGACACCCTCCACCCCTTGGACACCCCCCCACCCTCATTTACACCCCCAAGACCCCTAGTACAGCCTCAAACACCCATTGGACACCCCCCCACACCTTGACAGCCCTCCCAGACCCCTTGGACACCCCCCCCCCCCTCATTTACACCCAACCTGCCCCTTGGACACCCCCCCACCCTCATTTACACCCCCCGAACACTAGGACAGCCCCAAACACCCCTTGGACACCCCTCCCATATCCCTTGGACACCCCCCCACCCCTTGGACACCCCCCCACCCACTGGACAGCCCCCCACCCCCTGGACACCCCCCCGACCCCTTGGAAACCCCCCTACCCCTTGGAAACCCCCCCTACCCCTTGGAAACCCCCCCATCCCCTTGGACAGCCCCAAACACCCCTTTGACACCCCTCCTATATCCCTTGGACACCCCCCACCACTTGGACACCCAACCGACTCCTTGGACAGCCCCAAACACACCTTGGACACCCCTCCCATATCCCTTGGACACCCCCCACCCCTTGGACACCCCCCACCCTCATTTACACCCCCCCCCCCCCCCCCGACCCCTAGGACAGCCCCAAACACACCTTGGACACCCCTCCCATATCCCTTGGACACCCCCCAAACACCCACCCACCCCCTTGGAACCTCTCCCCCCATACCAAAATCCAGACCAGAAAAACCATCAACAGTAGACCAAAACAAGAAGTAGAGAAAAATTAAACATTCACTTATATAACATTCAAAACTTACAATGTCAACTTCAAAAAAAAACTAAATCCAACCTAAACGACTACGAAATACACAATTACATTGATAATATTCAAAATTACATTTTACATTACAAACAACTAAAAGTCAATCAAACCTGTAAAATAATTTGACCACTCCACTTGTAAGTGTTTGATATCTTCAGCAGTAAAGGGTTGAGGGTCATCAAAAAGCTACAAAGGAAAAGGATAGTAGTCAACGTGTATAATGAATAAATCAAATTGAAATATTATTAGAAAGAGGAAATCTTACCAGGTCAAAACTCAGAACTGTCCCAGTTGTTATTATTTCATACATAAATCTTAACATGTAATATCCGCATTCGTTGATGCCTTGTTGCTCATGACATTTCTGTTTGAATGAGTGTAAATTCAATATATTATTTTTATGTAATAAATCAAAATGTACAAATTATAAATGGATATTTACCTTCGCATGTACATATTTGATCTTGTAATTCCTTTTCTTTGCGCTTTTTCGAAAGTGGACCCATGCCCTGTTAGAAAATAATACGAATGGGGTAAATTTAAAATTCATTATAATATATAAAACTATTGTGAAATTGAAACTTACGTTTCCAATATATTCTTAAAACTTTCTCGCACATCATCATGGAGAGAGCATATCCAATAAAGTGTTTTCTCCCTAGGGCAAAAAACCCCTAACATCCAATGATCCCTGAGAAAAGGAAATTTAACGTTAGTGGTTTTTTATGTTAAAATATAATTAACTCTTTGAGAGGGATGTGTTTCATACCTCTCACAAAAAGGCATCATCCAACACTGTGTGATTACATTCTTTTCAAATCTATCAGCAATATAAAGCATTCTTTGTTCCTCATCCAATGCACATGCTTCAGGGGAAATCAATTGTGGGTCCACGAATCCATATACATCTGTCAGCTCATTCCTCTCACAAATTTTATACATATACCTAATACAAAGCAGACATAAGTATACATTTTTAATAAATATAATGCAAGGAAAAGGAGTTAAGACTTACATGATAAAAATTTGCACCACGTTGATGCCCAACTTATCTCCAGTGACAAACTCCATGATATCAGTTTTCATAATCCCCACACATAGTTCACGTCCACAGACATGAGCTTCCATTGTAAAGTCATAATGATCCGCCAACAAATTTGAATATCTTGACAATTTGTCAAGACTGCTAGTATCTGCATCTGATGTCATAGCTATCTGTCTTTGTTGTTGTCTATACAGTATTTCTTTACCTTTGAAGTATTCCTGTAAAAATAAATTGAAAAATATATTAGTTTTCAAATGACAAAACATTAATAAAAATATAAAATAAAAGATATAACATCCATACCTCTATGGTAATGAGTCGAAGAAGTCTGGATGGCCAAAGTATAAAATGGCCGATACTATGTCCAACTGTCGTCACCTCATCTGTAGGTAATGGTATCCGAGCTGATCTATCTATAATATCCTGTACAGTGACCCTCTGATTCTCTACCTCTAACTGTTGATGATGAACTATATCTCCTATACAATATACCATCCCATATGCAACTATATGATGTTGAGGATCATCAACATACAACTCACAATAAGTAGGTAGCTGCGGCGGAGGAGGAGGATCAAAAATGGGGTCCGCAGGCTGAGGTGGGGGAGTGGGAGCTACTGGGAGAGGTGGAGTGGGAGCTGCACCCTGAAATTGTCTTTGCAAGTCTGCAAACATTAACTGCACCGATGCTCTAATCTTGTCCTCCATTGTCGCATTAATATTATGGACTTCAGCCTCCAACGATTCTATTTTTTTTTTATAAACTCCCTCAACGTTAGAAGTTGAGGAACGTGGCAACACTTTTCTTACCGATACACCTGCCGGATATCCTCTTACACGGCCAGGATGTTCGGGCTTTCCCAATGCCACAGATAAAATATCTTCCCTCCCAGATGGTGTAAATGTCCCCTGTGAACTCTGCTCCTCAAGAGAGTCCTGTAATACTTAATTGAACTTTTCTATAATGATTGGAAATATATGACGAAAATAGTAAACTTAAATAAATAAAATAGATATCTTACAATCCTCTCAACTACGAGTCTCGATTCTTCCGAAAGATATTGTCCTTTTTTTCCCTTCCGAGCTCTTTTCCATTTCTCATGTCTAGATGGAGGGGATGGAGGGGCCACCTCTCCAGAGCTTGAAGACTCAGCTCTTAGTTGTTGAAATTTTTCTGCCATCATTTGTTCTTCCAATAATGCATACCCTCCCCGAGATAAACTATGAGGGTATACATTTTTAGATTGGATCTCTTGATGAGCTTTCCTTGTTTGCTGTAAATTAAGAATAAGTAATCATTAACAAAACAATAATAAGATCATTTATATAAGAAAGCTTATAAAAGTTTACATTGCCCTTACCAAAAATGATTCTTTTCTTCTACTTTCAAAAAATTCTCTCCATGTGTCTTCATCTATAAAAGGATATATACGACAAGGATTCTCACGACTCCTATGACCATAAATGAAATCAGATGAGAGGGTTGATTTGAAATCCCTCCATCTCCTAGCAGCCAACGTTAAGCATTTCTTCCTGACTCCTCCAGTGTCAGGAATATCAAATGTCATCTGATAAAAAAGAGGTTAAAAATATTATATATACTAGAAACATTTAAAGAACAGTCAAACAATAGCAAAAGATCTTACCAAAATGGTCTCCCACAGCTGAGAAATTATCGCCTTATCCACACTTCTCCAATCATCATAGAGAATGCTTACTTTGCTCTTAGCCTGAGTTGCTACAAAACCCTTAAAATCTTTAGCATTTGGACCTCTAGGAAGATCATCCTCATCAAACTCCACGACTATCCTCTCCTCCTTCGTACGGGCAAGTGATAATTTTGGTAAACGTGTGCACCCACGCTTACCAACCTTTGAACTCTTTTTCGTAATAGGAGCATGTGAATGTTCCTCCCCAGATGTATGACCAATATGCTCATCTCCAGAATCATGTGGCTGATCAACTGATTGATCTGTCATTTTCCTTCAAATCAAAAAAACAAACATTAGTTCACAAATAGAAAAGTGTACTAAATTACATAATAGTAAACATCGGTAATATGGTAAGCATGTTAAACAATGATAAACATGGTAAACACAGGCAAAATGTTGCCAAGGAGTTGGCATAAGAAAGCTGAAAAGTGGACTCACTGATGCCACCGGCCAGCCGCTGGCTCACCACCGGCCGGCCGGTGGAGCAGACAGCCTTCCTCTGTCTGGACCACCGGCCGGCCGCTGGATCACCACCGGCCGGCCGGTGGACTAGACAGAGAGCCTTCCTCTCTGTCTAAACCACCGGCCGGCCGCTGGCTCCTCACCGGCCGGCCGCTGGTGATCCAGACAGAGAGGAAGGCTCTCTGTCTGGTCCACCGGGCGGCCGGTGGTGATCCAGCGGCCGGCCGGTGGACCAGACAGAGAGCCTTCCTCTCTGTCTGAACCACCGTCCGGCCGCTGGCTCAACACCGGCCGGCCGCTGGTGATCCAGACAGAGAGGCTCTGTCTCTGTCTGGACCACCGGCCGGCCGCTGGCTCAGCACCGGCCGGCCGGTGGACCAGACAGAGAGCCTTCCTCTCTGTCTGAACCACCGGCCGGCCGCTGGCTCAACACCGGCCGGCCGCTGGTGATCCAGACAGAGAGGAAGGCTCTCTGTCTGGTCCACCGGCCGGCCGGTGGTGAGCCAGCGGCCGGCCGGTGGTACAGACAGAGAGGACCGGTTGCCGGTGCGCCCAGGACTTCTCCTCTTTACGGTTTTTATTGTTTTATCATTTTGGTTTGATACATATTTTAAGAAGTAAAAAATTTACAGTATCTAACATTATATGAAAAAACTAAATGTAAACAAGATATATACTTGTGTTACCTGTAATTTTAGGAATGTACAGTTGGATTGTTTTCCCAAATTCCTTCGTCGTGATCGTTCCTAATGGCACAAACCATGTCTTCAACATACTCATCATTATGTTCTGTTAATCTTTCCATGGAAGTAGGGATCTCACATAAATCAGCATCTTCATCAAATTCATCCTCACCAACATATTGGTTTTTCCCTTGTAAAACAACAGCCCACTGCATATCTGATTGATCTACTACATAGAAAATTTGTTTGGCATGTGTTGCCATTATAAAAGAATCAGCTGTGTCTTCCAATCTATTCAGATTAACAAGTGTCATTCCAAATTCATCGTGTCTGACACTATTGTTACCGATAAACCATTTACAGTTAAAAACGGGAACTTTAATTTTAAAGTAATCAGCCTCCCATATGTCTTCAATCACTCCATAATATGCACTTGATGCCGAAATTGGGTTTCTGTCCTTAGCACTCGAAAAATGCATTGCTTCTGCAAACACCAATACACCACTATTCTGAACTGCACTTCTGTTGTCCTGAGCTTTCGTATGAAATGTATAGCCATTAATGTCATAAGCGGACCATGTTATCACATTTAAAGATGGACCACCCACTATCCATTTTAATGTCTCTGATACATCTGATCTACCAAGCAAGGTCTTTTTAAACCATGGCAAAAAAGTTTTGTTGTGCTCATTCAAAATCCACATTTCTTTCTTCTTTGGATGACATTGTTTCAACTCATTAATATGCAATGTGATATACGGTTGAACATCAGCTATGTTATTCAAGATGTATGATTCTAACTTCTTCATATGTTCAGCTGACAGTGATTTGACTTTCAAGCCACGAATCCCCTTTCCCTCATTATTAACCCGTTCATGGCGAGATGGAGGCAAACCTATGTGTTGCGCCGTAGCCAAGTAACTCGTACAAAACTCTGCTACCTCCTCAGAAATATACTTTTCAATAATGGAGGCTTCAGGTCGATATGGATTTTTAACATATCCCTTTAATATTTTCATATACCTTTCAAAAGGATACATCCAACGAAGATATACAGGTCCACAAAGCCTTATTTCTCGAACCAGATGAATCAGTAAATGCACCATCATATCAAAAAAAGTTGGAGGAAAATACATTTCCAAATGACAAAGTATAATAATTGCATCCTTTTCCAAAATGTTCAAAGCATTCACATCAATCGCCTTGTTGCAAATTGAATTGAAAAAATAACACAACCTCATTATAGTCTTTCTGACACGGATGGGCAATATTCCACGCAGTGCAACTGGTAGAATTTGTTGCATCATGACATGACAATCATGTGATTTCATACCTATCAACTTCAAGTCTTTCAATGAGACAAAATTTTTTACATTTGAAGAATAACCTTGAGGCACTTTGATATCATGAAGACACTGACAGAAGCTACTTTTCTCCCTCTTCGATAATGTATGACAAGCCGGGGGAAGAAATGTTCGTCTTCCTTTAGGAGTGGGAGCTAACTCTAAACGTATTCCCATTGACAGTAGGTCTAACCTTGCATTCAACCCATCTTTTGTCTTTCCTTTAATATCTAGCAATGTTCCGATCAAAGAATCACAGATATTCTTCTCCACGTGCATGACATCAATATTATGTTTGACTTCATGATACCTCCAATATGGTAGCTCAAAAAATATTGACCTTTTCTTCCAAATATGTCTATCATTACCAGATTTCTGTGTCTTTCCCAATGTCACATCAAGGTTTTTCACCCTCTCAAAATACAATTCTGGGGATAAAGGTTGAGGAGCAGTATCAAATTCTTGTGAGCCATTGAATGCCTTTTTTAGTCTTCTATAAGGGTGATCCATAGGCAAAAACTTTCGATGACCCATGTACACTGTTTTCCTCCCATGATGCAATTGACAATATGACGTCTGTTGTTCGCAAATTGGACATGCTTTATGCCCTTTAACACTGTATCCAGACAAATTTCCATATGCTGGGAAGTCATTTATAGTGAATAGAAGCACTGCATGCAGTTGAAAATATTCCATTTTATAAGAATCATACACCCTAATACCATCAGCCCATAAAAGTTTCAAATCATCAATCAGCGGTGACAAGTATACATCAATATCATTGCCGGGTTGCTTTGGACCAGAGATCATGATACTCAACATGACATATTTGCGCTTCATACAAACTTCAGGAGAGAGGTTGTAAATTACCAATAAAACAGGCCATGAACTATGTGTGCTACTGAGGGTTCGGTATGGATTCATTCCATCTGTGCACAAGCCTAGTCTCAGATTTCTAATTTCATTTCCAAATGTAGGGTACTGGGCATCAATTTTCTTCCATTGTGGACAATCAGCTGGATGACGTATTTTTCCATCACATACCCGCTCATCAGCATGCCATCTTAACCTTTTTGCATCATGTGAATTAGCAAATAAACGTTTGAAACGAGGAATTATAGAAAGATACCAAAATACCTTTGAAGGGAGCTTTGTAATCTCTACATCAGCTTGTGATTTTTCTTTCACCTTATACCGTGATGTCCCACATTTGGGACACTCTTTCAAAAATTCATATTCCTTCCTATATATAATGCAGTCATTCGGACATGCATGTATTTTCCTGTATCCCAATCCCATCGGGCATAATATTTTTTTGGCCTTATAATGTGAATCTGGAAGATCGTTATCTTTTGGAAGAATGTCTTTCATCAATTGTAGCAGCTCTGTAAAACTTCTGTCACTCCATCCATGTTTCGCCTTCAGGTTAATCAATCTTAACACCGCCGACAAAACCGTAAAATCTGTACAACCAGGATATAATGGTTTTTCGGCATCACCATATAGACGTGCAACTCTCGGTTCTATCTCAATTTGTTCTGCTACAATATCGCGAATCATTTCTTCAATTTCATCGGAGTTACCATCTTGCGATTCATTATCATCAGTGACATTCTGTCCAGTTTCGCCATGCCAAATCCAAGGGTTGTAACTCGGATTGAAACCATGACAAATCAGATGATCTTTTATCTCTCTACTTTTCAACTTCTTCATATTCAGACATTTCAGGCATGGACAGAAAAAAATGTCACTACTTGGAACATTTCGTTTAGCAAATTCCAAAAAGGCATCAACACCTTCCTCATATTCATTGCTCATTCGATGTGCCGTAATCCAACTTCGACTCATTATTACCTATAACAAATAGCAAAAATATATATATATTTTAGATAAGACAAATATATGTTTATATGAAAAAAATCATAATTTGAATATAACAATTTTGAAATATAAAACAAATCGACGTGTAAACCCCCCTGGACACCCCCCGACCCCTCTGGACAGCCCCCCACCCCTCCTGGACACAACCCCCCACCCCCGACCTGCTTGGACACCCCCCTGGACACCCCCCAACCCTCTGGACAGCCCCCCCCACCCCTTCTAAACACCACCCCCACCCCCTACCCCCTTGGACACCCCCCTGGACACCCCCAACGCCCACCCACGCCCTTGGACAGCCCCCCACACCCATCCACCCCCTTGGACAGCCCCCCACACCCATCCACCCCCTTGGACACCCCCCTGGACACCCCACCGACCCCTCTGGACAGGCCGCCACCCCCTTGGACAGCCCCCCACACCCACCCATCCCCTTGGACACCACCCTGGACACAACCCCCCACCCCCGACCTGCTTGGACACCCCCCTGGACACCCCCCAACCCTCTGGACAGCCCCCCCACCCCTCCTAAACACCACCACCCACCCCCTACCCCCTTGGACACCCCCCTGGACACCCCCCAACACCCACCCACGCCCTTGGACAGCCCCCCACACCCATCCACCCCCTTGGACAGCCCCCCACACCCACCCATCCCCTTGGACACCACCCTGGACACCCCCCGACCCCTCTAGAAAGCACCCTCACCCCTCCTGGACACAACCCCCCACCCCCGACCTGCTTGGACACCCCCCTGGACACCCCCCAACCCTCTGGACAGCCCCCCCACCCCTCCTAAACACCACCACCCACCCCCTACCCCCTTGGACACCCCCCTGGACACCCCCCAACACCCACCCACGCCCTTGGACAGCCCCCCACACCCATCCACCCCCTTGGACAGCCCCCCACACCCATCCACCCCCTTGGACACCCCCCTGGACACCCCACCGACCCCTCTGGACAGGCCGCCACCCCCTTGGACAGCCCCCCACACCCACCCATCCCCTTGGACACCACCCTGGACACCCCCCACCCCTCCTGGACACAACCCCCCACCCCCGACCTGCTTGGACACCCCCCTGGACACCCCCCAACCCTCTGGACAGCCCCCCCACCCCTCCGAAACACCACCACCCACCCCTACCCCCTTGGACACCCCCCTGGACACCCCCCAACACCCACCCACGCCCTTGGACAGCCCCCCACACCCACCCACCCCCTTGTAAACCCCCCTGGACACCCCCGACCCCTCTGGACAGCCCCCCGCCCCTCCTGGACACCACCCCCCACCCCCTACCCCCTTGGACACCCCCCTGGACATCCCCCAACCCTCTGGACAGCCCCCCCACCCACCCGGACAACCCCAAATACCCTCTGGAGAGGCCGCCACCCACGTGGACATCCCCCCACACCCATCCACCCCCTTGGACACCCCCCTGGACACCCCACCGACCCCTCTGGACAGGCCGCCACCCCCTTGGACAGCCCCCCACACCCACCCATCCCCTTGGACACCACCCTGGACACCCCCCGACCCCTCTGGACAGCCCCCGACCCCTCTAGAAAGCACCCCCACCCCTCCTGGACACAACCCCCCACCCCCGACCTGCTTGGACACCCCCCTGGACACCCCCCAACCCTCTGGACAGCCCCCCCCACCCCTCCTGGACACCATCCCCCACCCCCTACCCCCTTGGACACCCCCCTGGACACCCCCCAACACCCACCCACACCCTTGGACAGCCCCCCACACCCACCCACCCCCTTGTAAACCCCCCTGGACACCCCCCGACCCCAAATCCATGCACCTATGCCATGGTTGTGTGTGAATAAAGTAGTAACAACTGTAAAAGGGCAACCCATCCAAATGGACACGCCCCAACCCTCTCGGGAATTTATAGAAAACGATGAAAAATTAGTGAAATCATAAAATTACTCAATATTGCAAGTCGAACAAATAGATCTAGGGATGATAAATAAGATTATGGTGCCAAAATGAGTTAAAAGGGTTCGCAATCGAAGAATCTTAGTTAGTTTCAACAAAAAAATCACAACACATATATATTTACTATACGCGAAAAAAAACGAACGAGTGGGAGGATTACCTGAGTGCTGCGAGTTTAGATGATTGATCCGAGGAGATTAAATATGAGAAACGATGATCGCAAAACGAATCTAAACCAACGAAATGGACGAGCCGATTCGGGTTTACGCGCGAGAGAGACGAGTCGCGACTGTCGAAGGTAAACTCGCGAATGACAATCCACGGGTCTGGGTAAATTTTTAAATGACTTATCGCGTCGGTTATTCAATAACCGACGTGATAATTGTTTTAAAAACATTTATAACGTCGGTTATTTCAATAACCGACGTAAAAACATTCCTCCGATTCATTTTTTACGTCGGTTATTATATAACCGACGTAAAAAATGGCTCAAAATCCGCGTTTTTTTACGTCGGTTATTCCATAACCGACGTAAAAAACATCTGCGGATTCTTTTTTTACGTCGGTTATTTTATAACCGACGTAAAAAAGCCTTCTAAAACCGCGTTTGTTACGTCGGTTATTCAATAACCGACGTCAAAGGGCCTTCGAAAACCGCATTTTTTACGTCGGTTATAAAAATAACCGACGTAAAAAATGGTGACGTAAAAAACGTTTTCTGCACTAGTGTGTATGAATTGCAAAGATGATTATAAAATTTTATTTATTGTATAAAAATATTAATTATGTCATTATTATTATTTATATGATAGAAAAATGAAATATTTGAACACAATCAGCATACTGAAGTCATTTTTCATCTATGAACCGAACGTCCTCAAAACACATGATATAGACTTAAGTAATTATATATTTAAATATGTAATTGAATTATTTGAAATAAATTGATTAATTTTAAGGTAATAAACCTATAAAATTTTCTTTAATAATCAAATAATTAATATATTATTATTATATAGGATTTAAAGGGATATCAATAGAAATTTTGGACTCGATGTTAGGGGGTTGCTTACTCAACTTCCATTTATTACATTATATTTTTACTTAATTGAATATATTATGAAATGATTTTGTGTGAAACAGCCTATGATTGTATTTAGTTTTATTTCGACTTTTTTTTATGTTTTTTTAATTGTTAAAAATTATCACCTCAATGATTAATTCTTAATATTGTGATACGAGCATTGTAAGGGTTATTCATCACAATATAGTTTCTGTGAGTCATGTTTCATGTTATGAACATACTTCCTTTTATAAGGTTTATATGCTTCTTATTGAAATATTATAAAATTAATGAATATTTTAACATGATATTTAATGTTATTTTTATGTTCTCTCAGTTACGAGGTATTTATTCAAATGTTATAAAAGTTTCAAGAGTTTTCATGATCTAAATTTCAATTCTTGGAGACAATATTCATGTTGTGCACAATGATTTATATTAATTATATGATGTACTTAATACCCCAAGAATTTGTTTTCATATTATTTCATGAAAATTATGGTTCTTATATAATCATGTTAAGTTCCATCATTCAAAGTCATTTTGATTCATGTCTTACCCAAGTTGTAAGGTTTTCTCTTCTCAAACTTGGTTCTTTGAGACATTTTTTTATTAATGGACCTATATTCATTTATATAGTGTATTTAATGACTATTGAAATATAATATAAACTATATTTTGATACTCATGGTATTTTATAATCCCTATTATGTTCTTTCTTTCAAATGGATTTTGGGTTTTAAAGGTCATACAATGGTTTTTCTTTAAAAACATTATTTTAATATTTTTAAATATTTCTAACCAAACTATTCATCCATGTTTTGTATGATATTTCAGTAATGTTATTTTATAAACATAAATGTTTTATTAATGTTGTTTTCCATAGTCTTTGAACTTTTTATAAATATTTTAAGAGGACTTCTCTTAACCTTTTCTGCATGGGTCACTTTTGACTCTCTTTATAAATGTTTGAAAAGAATGTTTCTTTTAAACATTTAAAACATGAAAGACTTTTCACACTTCCATGACCATTTTTTTATGAAAAAATTCTCTAAATGTTTCCATGGTTACTTTGAAGGAAAATATATTTCTAAATATTTTGGGAAATATTTTTTTTAAAGATGCTAAAAGAAAAAGATTATTTTCCCTTGTTTGGAAAGAAATTTTTTTCAGCGTTCTATTAAAATTATTTATTATCTTTTCCAATATCCTTCAAGGATTCCTATGATTCATTGGGAATATGATCTTATGATACTATCCAACTCTTTTATCTAGATAACTTTTGATTGGCACAAACCCATTTATTTTCCATGGGTAAATCAATTTAAAATGGAATGGAAGTTGTTTTTAAAAGTTTGATGATGAAAATAAAATCTTCCATGAGTTATATTCATGTACGGTGCATGAAAATTATTGATGATGAATGGTGAGTCTGATATAGATCACGATGATTAGTGAAATCGATATAGCTTATATGATGGGTGAGTCTGATATAACCTATATAGTGGGTGATCCCAATATAGCTCTTCAATGATTTGTGTCATATTCCATGTCTTTAGTGGTAAAAAAGATGGAGTTAATGTAGAAGGTTTATCTTATGGATTTAACTGGGCTCTTTATATTTATGACATGACTGAACATGGTTGATTAAGATAATATTTTAAGATACCAACACATTTTCTCCATTCTCACTGTGAGTTTTTAATGGTTCATTTGATCAATGTTGACATCGCATAATTCGTGATTATTTATTCCTATGACTATTATGTTTATTAAATCATTATGTCATGTCACATGTTTAATGATCTATGTTTTTATTAGTATAAATTCTCTTATGCTATTCACATGCACTTTGATTATGTCATCACACTCTTATGCTCATCTTCTGTTCACTGATGAAATTCAATTGTTAATAATTATATTTACCCTTACTGAGCATTTTATCTCATCCTTCTTTTTTTATATTTCCTTAGGTTATGAAAATGACGTTAAATGAATTATTTCTATAAAGATTTCATGTGTGATTTTTTTGGGACATGTTGAATACATTTTGTGAAATAATAAATTTTATGTATAGTAGGAAAAATCATCACTTAAAGGCATGTATATTGTTATGTATGAGTTTTTCATAATTATATAAAACTCTAAACCTAAAAGGTCCTTGGGTATATAACTGATCCAATATTTCTATTTGATGTTGTATGTTTTGGATCAATAAAATTCAGTCATGTTTATCAGTATCAAATTCAGAAATTTAACAATTTTTTTCTTTCACTAGATATGGGAGTGAAGGTTGGGGTTTTTATAGTTAGTATCATGGACATGAACGTTTTATTTTTTATTATTCAAGAGCATAAGAGAAAAAATCATGGGGGGAAGAAGTGATGAAGACCAAGAGAGCCTCCCCTAACAATCATCTTACAATCATTCGAGAGAGAACTAGTATACAAGTAGAGAATACTAGGCTCACTCAGATTCCCCTTGATTGCCAAAATCATAGTCGTAAAATTGTTTTCTATCCATGTGTGGTGAATCTCAATACCTTGTTCATTGAGCATCTTGCTCTTCCGAATTTGGTATGTCATGTCCCAAGGAGAGTTGGTCGTCCCACATATGAGGCTCACCAACACTTTGGAGTCAAATTCCTCCTCTGGAATGTTAATGTTAAGACGTATGCACATCTTGAGGCCGCTTACCATGGCCCTCTCTTCTACTCCCATCGAGTTACTTGGTCCATAAAAACAACTAAATCCAAAAATAACAAAACCACTTCCATATTTTACTAAGATGCCTCCTCTCATAACACCCAAAATACAAGATCTGTCTATATTAAATTTAATACCCACAATTGGAGGTTTTCATTTAACCCAAGACCCTTGATTAGTTGGTGCTCTTCATTTCGCATCCATCACCAACCGTGGGATGAGGTGTCTTAGAGATGTTGAGGAACTCCTTTTATCAATAAGGCCTATGAGTTCTACCGCTAAAGATTTTAAACGAAACAAAAGAAGACGTTGTGAATTGTGTTTCCCTTCCCTTGCTTCATTCCTAGCCTTCGAGATGACCTACCATGCTATAAACAATTCCATGCTATGAGCACTCTCCTCCACCGTTTTATGTTCCTCTCTATGGAACCAAGCTGAAATGATCTCCATCATCAAATCCCCCTACCTAGAAATCCCCGTACCATGCTCAAGGAACCTCCAGATAAAGTTTTCCTAGTCCCCTTTCAAAAATAAATGCCAGATTGTTTCCATGCTTGGGGACATGTAATACCAGTAGCGGGATACCATAGTAACTCCCTTCTTCTACACGTTATCATCCATAGGTGTGACATGGTTTCTCAGTCGCCACATAAAAAAATCATCTTTGATGGGATTGATTTTCACCAAAGTGTAGTAGCCCAATCATCTGATCCCCTGGTTGAATGCACCATGTCACAAAAGACCTAACTACTGAATTGACCCAGGGAAGATTCAGTGAACACACGTATGCTTGTTTCCACATTCATACATATATTGTTAAAAATGAGCTTCTGTTGTTCATCAAGAGTTTCTCTTCCCTTAATTAATTTGTTTCCCTCTTTGAGAACCATATTCATCCATAATCTTATTCAACCCATTGATGGACTGTAACATTCCATTTATGAATAGAAGAATATCATCAGTGAACATAATATGAGATATAATATAACCCCCTTACGTGTTTTTAAAAGGCAGAATGATCCCCTCTTCCAATCCATTTTTAAGCTTCCTTGAGAGAGCTTCCTGAGCAAGAATAAACAGACATGGTGATATAGGGTCACCTTGCCTTAGTCCCCACATGGCCTTGAAGAATCTGAAGTTTTTTCCCATAATAGATAAGGAGATCAATGAGGAGGAGTAGCATTTAAAAAGACGGTCTCAAACCCATTCCGGGAACCCAAATTTTCTCATGACCTTGATGATGAAGCTCCACTCAGTCCTATCATACGCCTTGTCCATTTCAATTTGGATGATAACGTTGAAACCAAGAGTCTTCTTGTTAATATATTCAATCATTCCCTTCGCTATCCCCACTGCTCCTTGGATTCTCCTACCATGGATGAAGTCATGTTGTTCCTTCGAGACAAGTCTTGGAATGACCTGGTTGATTCGTCTGTTAAAGAGTCTTGTAAGTATCTTGTAAATTTAGTTACAAAGGCAAATTGGTTGGTACTGATTAATCGAGTTGGGCTGATGCACCTTTGGTGCAAGAACAACTCTAGAAGCACACACCTCCCTCAGAAGCGCCTGACCTTTGAAACAATCACAAACAACCATCCTTATCCGCTCTTTAATAATTTCCCAAGAAGCTTTGAAGAAAGAACTCGAAAATCCATTTGGGCTAGGAGCACTATCCGGTTTCATAGTGAACAATGATTATTTAATTTCCTCTTCCAGAATGCCTTCAATTCTTTTGTTATCTATATCCTCCACTAGTCTAGGGATGCAGTTCATGCAGTTTCTCTCACCTGGCATTTCTCCCATGTTTCTTCCATCAGTTAACCTTGGACCTTCCAGCAGACCCTAAAAGTAATCCATCTTTCCCACAACCTCAATATCCCCAGTATAAGTCCCATCTTGCAGCTTCAGGTTGATCTACTTGGAAATCCGCTTTTCCTTTAAACGAGCTAGAAAGTAGGTCGTGTTGTGGTCCCCCTATCTTAGTTCTCCCTTGATCTTTCCCTTTTTAGGATATTTTGATTGCCACCCTTTTTTCAACCAACTCACTTTGCATCTCATTCAGCCTGATGAAGACATCACCGTCCCAGTTCTGTTGCAAGCCCTCTTTAATATTATCGACTTCCACTTTGATCCCTTCCAAGATGGACTTGTTGTTTGGTCTACTGGATACCCATTCTTGAAGATCTTTCTTCAAACACTTGACCCAAGAGTTTAAATCCATCCAAGGGTTTCGGTTTTTTGGTTGGATCCAGGAGTTGCTAACTATTTGATGAAATTCATCCAGTTTCGACCAGTTACTAGAATAAACAAACCGTTCGTGCCTTCGGGTTTCATTCATGAGTGTCACCGCCAAGGGAGAATGACCCGATAAGGATTGAACAAGATGAGTGACATGTGTTTGAGGAAATGAACCCATTCCATGCATGTTGGCTAGACATAGATCTAATCTTTACCATATGTGGCTAATCCCTTTGCGGTTGTTGCACCAAGTAAATCTACTACCCAAAAAACCCACGTCCATGAGACCATTTGAGGCCATGAAATTATTGAAGTCCGGTTTGGCAGTACTGGAGTAAGCAACCCCACATTTTTTCTCAGAGATATCCGCATGTCACATCTAATATAACACACATGGCTACCTGGTTGGAAGTTAGATAAGTGATGCCACAATACAGTTCTACCTGCAGCATCACATTTGGCATAAGCAAACCTAAATAGAACCTCCATTCCCCTTAATTTCACCTTCGTTGTAATATGCAGAGAAAAGACACCCACACACTCCATTGTATCACTGCTTTTCCAGAATTCCAAATAAAAGGGTTTCATGAACTCACATGAATGTACTCCCAAAATCCCATCCACCATGAAAATTCAGATAAACATCAGAAAAAACGAATGTAGTTTTAGCCCACACACTCTGGCATACCATATCATAATAGAAGTCATTGAAACTTGGGGAGAGTGGCCTTGCAGCCTGGAGGAGGACCATCCCTATTTCCTGAACCGAAAGTAAGACTGCCTTTATACCTGAATGACTCCAGAGAGCTCCTCCTTATGACCTTTTGGCAAGCAAGAACTCTCTGGAGATCCCATTGGAATGGATAGCCCTCCATCTGCAGAAGAGAAAATGTCCGCTTTGAAAGGATACTAAGAACCAAGTTCCAGCTTCTTTGTATCCAACGAACCCCCATTTGATGGGATGACGTCTCCAAAAGCAGATCCTTAGAACCCTTTAAATCACGGGTAGGTGCCTGAAAAATACAGAGCTCAGTAGGCCTGGAACCTTCAGACAAGATGGGCGAAGGACCTGACACATCCATTGAAGGAAGAGCGCAAATATCAAGCGTGTGGGGCGCATCCCCAAAATTTGAAATTGACATCTCTTTGATCCTCCCGCATCCAGGATCTAGAGGGGAAAGCCGCTGCTCTAAGTTCCTCCCACGAAAAATCCACTGCACAGGGAAAACTTCCACCCAGCCCGAGAACAGAGGATCAACTGAAACAGGGGGAATGCTCCCAATCCCAGTACGAGCTGAACCAGATAACCCTGCAAGCGCCTCTAAGAAGGACCGCAGGTGAGAAACCCCAAATTTGTCTTTCAGGGCGACTGAAACAAGCAAACTTCCCGCAGCATGAGGTTTGAGATGGAGAAGGGGGCGAGACATGAGGCGCGTGGTGCGCTCTCTCTTTAGCCGGAATCATTTTTAGCTTATATAGATGGTATCACATCATGGTTTAAATAGTTTTGGTGATGAACAAGTTTTCATATAAGACTAACTTAAGTCTTACAGATTTCATCATGAGTTTGTAATTCTAAGATTGATAATAAGTTTAAAATCATAGATACCAATTTCGATGTTTTATATGATGGGGGTACGTTGGGAGAAATTTATTAAGGTGCTATAAATGTTTGAGGTATACTTAACCCTACTTTTTAACTTATGTTTTGTAGAAATAAGTTTAAAGGTATTGATAATATTTAGAGTTAAGATGATCTCTAATGTTGAGGTGATTAAAGTTAATTAATATAAAAGGGTTAGTACATTTTGGGAAGATATGATTTGTCACATAGATAACCATGAGATTGAAATGTGATTTGGTGACTAAGTGAATAATGTTATTTTTGATGAATTTCACTATATAGCGAAAAGTATATGATTAAGGTAAATGAAATTATCTTTGGCTAATATGGTTTTTTATCTTGGGAATAAAGTTTGAATTATCTTTTGGAAGCATATATGATTTTCTTATGTATTTATAGTGATTCAGGTAATTTATGGAAAATATTGGAACATTTTAGAGTTTATATGATTAGGGAATATATATTTTTGTATGTGAATTTATGAGCGACTAATATTATTAGGAGATAAATGTTAAGTTGATCATGGAAGAATATATGATCAAATCATTCTAATATTTAGATTTCAATCTTAGTGAGGCATATTATGAAGAGTTTTATGGTTATATATTTATTTAATGATTTAAGTAGAACTTTGGAAGTTACTATTTAGGCATTGGATATTAATGTAATATTTCTTCATATGAATTATTATACACATTGGATATTATATCATAATAACCATTTTGTTTTTTTGATTAATCTCTAAAGACATGAGGAATAATTTGGCACCCCTTTATGGATATTGTGATCTAAATTTAATGGTTCAAACATAAAGAATATATTTTAAATATTCACTTTTTGGAATAAGAGATGATATAGAGGTGAAAATTGATCAAAGCACAAACGAAGGATGAAATTGTGCTTATGAAATTGTATGAAATCAAGTAAGTATGTTTTCCCATTTTCTTTATATTGATGGTAAAAGAATCTCTCAACTCTAAAAAAGAATATTGAAATAAAAATGTCATCATTTTACTATAATTTTTTATGAATTGATGGTCTTCTTTATCCCCTATTAATTTATGGTTTTTTGTTCATTTACTTTCTCATGACCTTGTTATCTATCACTCTCTATTATTCCATAGATATTTTTCCTCCATGTCCATATTTTCACGTCCCACTAACATTTTTCTTATCTGGAAATCCAATTATGTGTTATTCCAACTGGCCCTCATATTTCTCTTTTCCACTTTTCAAAACAATGCTTTATTATCCCATTTTATGTTGTGTATTTTTCAATAAATGTATTTTTAACTAGTAAAAAGACTTGCCCTATAATGATTTAATGATTTATCTTCCACTCCCTCAAAGTAATTTTAATAAATAAATAAATATATAATGTTTAAACCCTTTTGTAAGGAATGATATTAAAATGTTAGGATGCAATTTATTTTAAGGGGATAGAATGAAGCACCCTAAAAATTTAGCTTAAAATAATACTATGCTTCATAGCTTTCTTAACATGCAACAATGAAATTTTTGTAAATTGCAATATACTATAAAAATATTATTATTTAAATGTGACCATTATAACCTATCCATTAAATTGAAAGGTATGATTAGGAGTAACCACATTATGATATATAATATATATTTCTAGTCAATAAAAATGAACTAATTAATGATTAGAAAATAAACAATCAATTTTCAGTGTAGTCATTTTATGTTTCCAGAATACGTTTTCTTAAAAAAAAGGTTTTATTGATTTTTATGAGTGAATATTTTAATTAATTTCTTATATAAAAATTATCTTAAGGTGAAATTTTGGAATTTTTTTCAAAAGATTAATTTTTGAGTTAATAATGAAAAATACAGATTTTATAGAAAACTATCTTTTCAATTTACATATTTAAAAATTATCATTTTTTGAATTGATATTATAATTTCATTAATATATTTTTATTAATAAAAATCCAATTAATTTCATTGGAATCAACATTATAATTAATTTTGGTATAAAACATTTTTATATCTAAAAATGTATTTTTCTCAAAAACTATTTGTCATCGTGTTTTGTGAGATTATATTAAAAGTAATTTTAGCCACTTATAGGAATTTAATTTTATTAAATGGAATCAATTTTCAGATTCATAAAGTATTTTATATCCTAGGATATTTTTTGTGATTTTTTTGAAGAAGTTACATTTTTGGTGAATAGTAAAAAAAGTACTTTTTTTATGAAATACAATATCTTTTATGATATCACCAAGACATAAATATGAAAATTTTTGAAACTTATATAATAACACATTTATTATAATATAATTCAAATACCATACAATAATAATTCACAAAATATAAATTATAATTTATTTCATGATGAATATGGAAATCATTTTCAATGCCGACGCAATGTTTGCACAACACTAGAAAAGTGAAATTTGGTGTCTTAAAGATAATATTTGAGGAAAAAGAATTATTTTATAGAATTTATTAATTACTATTATGTTTAATTTATTATACAGACCTATATTTGTTAATTTTTTAGTTATATATAAATAAACTTATCCAAATGTGTGTGCACTTCATCTGCAAGGCGTGCAAAAGTCAAAATAACATATTAAATAGGTTTTCATGACATTGATGCAAGTAAATATACATACTAATTGAATATAAAAGTTTATTTTGATCTTAAATTATTTATTTTTATGATATCAATTTATTATTAATTTTTAGTGATGGTATAATTACCTTAAATACTTACACAACCCTCACATAGTGCTTGTGCAAGTAGTTGAAAAATCAAAGTAAATGATTTGAAAAAACATCAAAAGCAATATTTTTGAATAAAGTGTGGTGTCACATGGATTTTATGATGAATAATAATTTATAATTTATAGTTAAAGAGTTTATATTTGAATTACTTACCTTTCTTTATGCCCTTAAATTTAAAATATGTGAATAGTTATTAAAATGACTTTAATGGCATTTTATGTTAAATAACATATTATTAAATGATTAAAAAATCATAAAAATAATAAAAGATGATAATAGGAATGGGATATGGTCTAATATGTTATCCCTTGACCATTTTTAGTAAAATTTTACTTTATAAGTAAATTTTTAACTTTTTAGTATTGAAAAAAGTTGTTACTGTAGTTAATGATAAAAGTTGGTTAATGGAGGGGTTAAACCAATAGATGGGGTTTGAAATGTAACATAATCCTAACAAATTTTTTTTAGGAAATTATTTCAACCAAAACATATATTCTATTCAAAATATTTTCCACTTAGTGCCACTTTCACATGAAAAAGAATTTATTATAATTAAATATTTTAAGTAATTCCATTTGCATCATTTCTTCCACTATAAAAGAACACAACCCCTCTTATATTATTCACACCACATTTATCCACTTATCACAAATAAAAACCTTCAAAAACCACTTATTAAATCCATTAGACACATTCTAGAGATTTTCTACTCTTAAAATACTAGCTCTAATGTACTTTAGGAGCCATCCAAAGGCTGCTCTTCAATGAGGGAGTATTTATCTTAACAGAGCGTTTGAATTTTAATTATTCTTCTACATCCTTAAATTATATCCTAAAAATTATAATATACAAAAATAATTACCTCCAATATTAATATATATTATTATGTTATTTTCATAACATTATTTATCTCATTTTCCATCCTATGTTGAATGAAAACATCTTTCATGTGTACGTGTGGACTAACACCTCATTGAAGCGATGAATTTCATTTCTCACCACCACCTTTCATGGATAGATATTATGATGGAATAATTTTAGATTTACTATATTTAAGGCATAATTATAAATTTTTAAAGATAATATATCATTTATTTTATTACCATTCCATCCAATGAAAAATGGTAACATTGTTTGTGCGTATACATGAAGGGATTTGATGTGTTTTTTATTTACGTATTTCATGAATGATACTAAAATTTTATTTAATTAATAATAATAATAATAATAATTTCATTAATATTATTCTATAGATTATGGAATAGTGAACCCTTTTACCATGATCAATGTACCGAAGTCATTTTGCAACTATGAACCTTACATCCTCAAAACACACTACATGTACTTAACCAAGTAAGTAATTAAATATTTAATTGAAATAAATTTTCAATGGTAAATTAATTAACCTGGAAAAGATTTTTAAACAATTAAATTAATAATAATTTTTTATATAGGTGTTAAAAAGGCTTACATAGCAAGTATGGACTCGAAGAATTGGGTTTCTTTACTCAATTTCCATTCATTGAGTTATATTTATATATCATTTACTATATTATGATATGATTATGTGTGAAATGAACTATAGTTATATCATGTTTTATTTAAAATTATTTTATGTTTTTTACTATTATTACACATAATTACATTAATGATTAATTCTCACTCCATTGATATGATCATTATATGGGTTATTCATCCAAATAACGTTCCTTTGAGGCATGTTTCATATTACGCACCTACATAATTTAATAAGGTGTATATGATACCTATTGATATATTATATCATGAATAAATCCTTGATACTAGTATTTCATATTCCTTTGAAATTATCTCTTTCATGAGATATTGATTCGAATGTTCTTAATGATTCAAGGGTTTCATGGTTTTACTTTCAATTATTTGAGGTATAAGTTATGTAATGAATCATGATTTATTTTTTATGGTGTAATTGCTACCCCATGAATGTGTTTTCACATATTATTTCATGAAATTTATGGGTTTTTTAGAATCATTTTTGTTTCTATCATTTAATGGTATTCTGATTCAAGTATTACCCAAGTTTCAATGGTTTCTTGTCTCAAACTTCATTCTTTGAGGCATGTTTTGATTGACACACCTATATTCATTTATATGGTGCATGATCCGAATCGATTTTTTTTTTCATTTCCAAAAAACCGCTTTAAGGAGAAGCGGGAAACCAAACATTCCAAACAAAATGCTGCATTCAAATCAAATTACAACTTTCAAGAAACATCATCACCATCTTGATTCCCGTGAATCTCCAGTCAATCCCCTACCGCGAGACGCACACCTATCTCATCAAACATCCTTTCCTTTCACCTCCCAAGAACCACAATCATCCTCCTTCCAACCGAAATCCGAAAGATCAACAATGCAACATGAACCAAGAACCAAACAACACACAAGCTTCGCAGATCATAGATTAAGCCAACGAGAAAACAAAAAACAGCACACAGACTTCATAGAGGAACCGGTAAATCCCGAACTGTTCAACTCATCGCCGAATCCAAATCCCATCGGAGGAGCCTCACTGATGCCATCACGAATGCATGAACCACCAAAATCATCCAAATCGAGAAACGAATGAGAAAAATAAAACGAAAACAAAACATCACCGGCAAGCCGAAAAGAAGGTCTGTCGTAACCAAGACCTGTCGCCGCCTACGGGGACGCTCGAAGAGACCATGACGAACCGCCCTACGCACCACCAAAGTCAAGATGACATCCCATAGGCCGCTGAAGCTGGAACCTGACTATGAACCGTCACCGTGCCGCCGAAGAGCCCTATCCAGAGAAGAGGGAATCGAGCTAAAAAGGCCAGCAACGGTGCATTGATATAGCCAAGCCGAGGAACAATGCCACCACGACAGGGGGACAACCATCACAATCACACTGAGAATGAATAGGAGCGACGCGCCAGTTCGAGACGTAAGGAGGCGCCACGTCATTAAATATTTTTTCTTTGCAAATGTTGTTTTAAGGTTTTTGATAAATTTTAACCATACCCTTCCCATATGTTATGTATATTTTTTCAATAATGATATTATATAAAAAATGATTTCAAAAAGTTATTTTCCATTATATTTAAAATTCTTTTAAAATATTTTTAAAGGACATTTCTTAATTTTTTTAGCATGAATAACTTTTGACTCTCTTTATAAAAGTTTAAAAACAATTTATATTTTTAACGTTTACGACATGAACCTACTTTACCACATTCATGAACATTATTTTCTTTGAAGATTATTTTATAAGTTTCAATGATTATTTTCAAAGAAAATATTTTTTCAAAATATTTAGGGATATTTTTTATTCTTAAAGATATCGAAAGAAAAGTGATATTTCCCTTATTTATAAAGAAATGTTTATCATTTTTTTTAAAATTATTTTTCAAATTTTCCAATATACATTAAATACTATTAAACTTCACTAGTAATATGATCTTATGATACCATCAACCATATTTTTCTATATTGTTTATGATTTTCATAAACATTTCTTTTCTATGAGAAAATAATGTTATAAAGGAATGTAAGTTGTTTTTAGTTTGGTGATGATAATTAAATCTTCCATGAGTTATATACATTTACAATACATGGAAATTATTGATGATGAGGGGTGAGAATGATATAGATCATGATTATGGGTAATCCCATTTCTGCTTATACAACGAGTGACCCCGATATTGCTTATATGACGGGTAAGCTTGATATCACTCTCCAATGCACTGGGTATGTTCCTTGTCTTTACACTACAACAAACTAATAGTTTAGCAGTGGTTTATTAAACTGTCGTTACTTTTTTTAAAATTATTTAGCGGTAGTTTGTAAAAAAATACCACTAAACCATTAAATAATTTCATACCCACGACACTCTCCCCCTCCCCCAACACCCTCGACCCCCCGACCCCCCCCAACTCCCCAAAACCCTACCAGCCTCATCACCACCCATCACCACCCTCGCCACACCTTGTCACCCTCACCACCCTCACCACGCCTCACCGTGCCTCGCCGCCCCTCATCGCGCCTCACTACACCTTGTCGTGCTTTGCCACGCCTAGCCGCACATTGCCACCGCTTTTCCACCCCTCGAATCCTCCACTGGAGTCGGTATTCTCTGTTATAATATAATTGTAGGAAGATAACTGATTTATAACATTACCATATTCATAAATATTGTCCTGTTGTAGTTCAATTGATCTAATATTTTCATAACATAAAAAATTCATCTTATAACCCACCCATATTCTTCACACATGATCAATAGCTCATGATACATTATGTTAAAGCATTCATGTTATTTTATATGACACCCCAATGTAACATATTCATATTATTTTATTTCATTATTTATTTTTATTAAATTAGATAATTTTGAGTTTGGAATATTTAAAATATTATGAAAATATTATGTCACATGGCATGCATGTGGTTATCAGCAATTTGACTGACTATTCTTATATAGAATGATTTAATTTTCACTATTAGTATAAGGTTAAAACTTATTGAGGAGTTAAAATGTGGAATAATCCTAAGTAGGGTGAAATATTATTTTATTGGATAAATATGGGTTTTCCATTGTTAGAAGTAATTGTGTATCCTAACCATGTTAGTGAAAAATTCTAACTAATAACATTGCATGGTGGGTTACATTTTCCCAAAACCATATGACTAAATAGTGTGCATGATTCAAATTTAAAACTATTTATTTTTTCTCTTTTACCTTGCTCAATTTAAAAACAATTAGGGTATCTTCATTCCTATTGAACAATTCTAGGACACTCAGGAATATCCCCTTCATTTCAACCCTTTTCTTTTGGTTTCATTAATGGATTATTTTTACCCTTGGTGATAACACTTAAGTAAATTTGAAAAACACCTCTTCCTCCCTTCATCAAGCTACTTAATCATTACAATTTCAATATTTTATTCCTCTAAAATGGATGTAGTTTCTAGGGATTTTCCACTAATCTAATTTCTTTATAGGTTTCATTATTTTAGGGATCATTATGGTGGTTTAATGGTTTATCATTTCATCATGACTAAAATAAAAACCATTTTATTTGTGTTTAATGATTTTAGGTAGGATTCTTCATATGATTCATTATAAAATAACTACACTACTAATTTATTATATGAAATAAATGATTCAAAATGGTTTAATTATTATATAATTTATGGTTATTGATTTTTATTCAAACTAATTTATTTTCCCTATTTATTTTCATTTGGAATAAAATAGAATTCTCAAATTTCAATTCTAAAAACTAGATTTCGTGAATGATATTCCCATATGGAGTGTTATGAAATATTTACCTTAATGTATCTTGAATAAATTGATGTTAATTTCAATGATTGATTCCTTATAAATACAAATGTTGTTTTTGAATATTTTAAAAATGATATAAAAAGAATTCACCTTGAGTTCCTTGATATCATCCTTTGAGGATATCATCTCCTATTTCAATTTATTATAATCTCTTATGATATTATAAAATTTAGTTAACAAAGTAGATGAAAATGATTTCATTTTAGAACTATCTAATCCTGTACTCATCGATGGTGAATCCTTATGCACTAAAGGTAGTGATGAAATATGGGGTGTATGAGAATGGTCAATAGTCTTCATACCCACATCAATGAATTTATCTAATCAAAAAGGTGGTCCAAGAAGAATTGAATACACTGACTGATGATCAAATGTATCTCTAGGTCTTCATTCAACAACTGAAACACCATAAACCATCTCAATTGGACTTTCTCTAGGAACTAAAATAGTTGTCTCAACAACTAGATCAACATAAAGAACTCCTTTAGTGGATTCAATTACTCTGGATCCTTGACTCTGACCAACCTCTTACCCTATAGGATTGACCTATGGAAACTAAGTTTTTTCTCTAGCCACTTCTGATTACTGCACCTCCCTAGTAGTCACCATCTCAGGAGGTGCTACATCCCTAGGTTGTGAGGTTTTAGATGGCTACCCCTTGAGCCACACCTTTCTGGCCTACATGATTCAAAGAGTTTGAATTGGTGTCCCATTATTATCCAATAGTCTTCGATAGCATGAAAAATATTGTATTAGTCTTATGTAATATTACTAAATCTCTCTAATTTATATCCACTTACTTTTTCTTTAAAACCAGGTCAACCAACATAAAATAGGGGTAGTCATTCATTTTTTATTTTTCTTTACAACAATGATGCATAAACCACATCATGTATCGTGGAAGGTTCAACTTTAGATTATTGATCAATATATATAAGACATACATATCCTAAAACAATACTTTCTATATTTGTCAATCTCTCAAGGAAATCATAGTTTGAACAAACTTACACAGAACCTTCCACTTAGGCTCTAAATCATTCACTAGTTTCTTCTCAAAGTAAGAGAAACTAAAAATGAATTTAAAAACCTATTTGGGTCCTACTATACCAGTAGAAACCAATGTATAACTAAAATTTTACTTCTCTTCATGGGGAAAATGAATAATCTCAACAAAATCCACTGATGAAGCCATCACATATTTCCCATTTACATTTGATGACACAATATCCTATGTTCCATAGGACTGAAAATCAACATTCCTTATTAACACATTTACCTTTACTTAAACAAAAAATCATTTTCTCTTTCTCTAATTTTCTTCCAGTAAATTTAATTTATTGATTGAATTTATTGAGAGGAGGATGACATTGAATTTCTTAAAGTAGTAGGACATAAATTGGCTAAATCAATGTCTATGTGTTCCATGCTTAGAATATAAAAAAAGTGCTATTAACTCAAAAATTATGGAAATAATTAAAATTTCAAAAGTTATTTCAATTATTATATATTTTTTTTGTTAATACAGTGCATCTGTTATCATTTTTAATTTTTTTTGCATTTTTTTTTGAAATATTTGTTCTGAACTTAATTTTATTTGATTAAATGACAATATTGCCAAAGAGAAAGCATTACAATATTTCATTGAATATATAGATAGATGATGATCCATCTGTCTCCCTCCCTACGATATCTGAGGCACCATCCGCTTGCCCCTGCACTATCTCCCCCTACACCACCTCTCACACCCTCCGTGAGCATCCCTTCAAATTCTCAGTCATCGCCTTCCATTTCAGGAGCCTCAGGAGTGAGGGAGCGGGTCGCCTCTTCTAGGTATTCATGGGGATAATGGAGGGTGACTACTATAGGTACACATTTTAATATGAATAAATTTATTTCACCCTTTTTATACTAACTGTTTGTTTATAAAATATGGGAAAAAAATGAAAGTATGGAGAAAAATATGAAATTTTCAGATGTATGGAATTTAACCAGAGAGAAGATAGCTATTCCATTCAATTCCTATGGGGTCCGTACGAATGACACCACATGATTACTTGGCCAGATTCTAGGCCAGCTGGCCGCATAACTGGGTTCTCTTCCTATTACATATAGTGATTGGAGGTATATGCCTTCAACTTTGAAAAATAAAGTTTTTAATTCCCAAATAAAGTTAATTTTAATACATTACAATGTAATTGAATGTCATTATGTTATTAAATTATAATATTTTTAAAATGAATTTTTGTGTACAAATGTTATTTCACTTTACGGTTGCTGATGTGCTAGCACGAAAGTGGGTTTTGAAAAATCTGGGCATGAAATAGAAAGAATTTAAATGGAGATTATGGAGTGATGTCAATGATACTTTGTTTACTTCCCAACATATATATGACAAGCTACCCGATGGGATACCCAAAGTGCAATGGAATGTTTTTGTTGACAGACACCATGATGAGAAACAGATTGTATTTAAATATATATTATTATATTAATCTCATTTTACTTCTATACATGTATATGAAAAAGATATTAAATTTAATACATTACTATTAAATTATGTTTTATTTATTTCAGGATCTTTCAAGGAAGAATGCATCAAGCCGGGCTAAGCAAGTCATCCCTCACACTACGGGGTTAAAGAGTTTTTCTAGAAGCTGATCAACTATGGTAATCTTTTCATTAGTTTAAATATTTATAAGACAATATTATCTATTTAATATATTAAATTATTTATTTATCTTTGTTTAAGCAGTCGCAGAATTTAGGGCACCAGGCCTCCTGAACAGAAGTGTGGTTAGATGTTCACAAAAAATATGATGGAAATTTTGTTAACAAACCTACCAAAGATGTTGGTGTATGAACTCATATTTTCATTATAATAACTTATTATCATTTGTCACTATGTTAATATATATTGTTTCTAATATGACTGATATTTTATTTATAGGTAAAAATTAAAGAATTATGGGATACCAATCCTTCGCAGTACTACTTAGTCTCCCAGGAAGACCCAATTGGTAAAGTCCTAGGAAAAAAGAATCCTGGCTGAATGCACGGGATGGGTTTGGGACCCGTACCATGAGAGGTCTTTGGAAGGTCACCAGGTATTGCAGCTGCATCTACTTCTAGTTGTAGTCAGTTCATAGCCTAAGATGCTTAGAGAGAGATTGTTTCTCTACAAAACACAGTTCATGAACAGGGGACTCAGATATCCACTTTGAAAAATGTGTTTAATATCAAAAGATGACCGGATCTCTCCTCAGTGGTATTGCATCGACTGGTGGTGAGTAGGTAAATTACTAAAATTCAAAATCATTTTGTTTTCAAACATTTATTAGTTTTAGGTTTAAATATATATATAAAACCGTATTTGATTTTCAATATAATGTTCTTACAGGTTCCGGTAGTAGGAAGTAGAGGTGGAGGTGGAGAGGGTGACGAGCTGTGTTCATCATCAGACAGTGATTAGTGGAGAGGGTTCTGGTAACAACATTTATGACAACCCTGTTTTTTATTACAAAATTAAACATAATTTATTACATAAACTTCACTTGATACAACATAAAATATCGAGAGGTCTAGTGTATTTAGAGCTTAGGATCATTACATAACAACTTAAAACATGAAATACAACATCTTTATTGAAAACTTCCTTTACATGACCACTACAGTCCCTCGTACTTAGCATTGCATGAGATAACCTGAGGACATGCATAAGAAAAGGGTGAGCTATAAAGCCCAGTAAGGAAATAATCATGGAATAACATGAGGAATACAATACATGTTAGAAAATAGGCATATCAATAGATCACAAGAGAATCATATACATAAAGGCATCATAAATCATGATAATCATAACATGGAAATGTGGAAACAACACTTAACATGGAATTATCATGAGCCAAGGCTCACTGTACATGGAGCATGAGTAAACCCTCATTGCACATGAAGCACGAGTAAAACCTCATTTCACTTGAATTAGCATGAGTCAACAGCCATTGTAAATGACGTATCATGATACAATACTTTACCCAATGCATTGGATTGCTATCAGGGTGCACCCTTCTTAAACATTTCATTTCATGCGTAAGTGTGCCACATGGATCATAAAATAATTAATCATTCAACATAATCTTTTATTCCACAATAAATGAATGTTGAATACATACATGAAACTATTTAAACAATAAGTAAATGTTCATAAAGGTGAATACACTTGATAGAGAAATGGGCATGGTATTCACTACACAATGACTTTGTCTTGGAAGAGCACGGTGCAATTTTGGTAGCATAACAGCATGACATAAGAACTCATAAAAATGGTTGATGAGAGAGAAATGGGTGTCTCATCATATTTACATGACATGTATAGTAAGGGGGTCATATAGATACATGTCCCAACAAATTTAATGGAATTTAGATTCATGATACAAAAGAATTTCTAGAATATAAATGAGGAGAGAGAAATTTCTTTCGAAATTTCGATATAGTAACGGGTGTACATGGGAGGCATTTAATGAGAGAGAAAGGGGTATCCCATCATCCAAACATAAAGAGGGAAGTATGGGGGAGGTGTGAAACCATACCCCAACATTTATAATTGAAATTAAAAGGGCATAGCAATTTAAATAATATTGGACAAAAATGAGAAAGGAAGAAAAAACCCTTACTCGAAAGTGCGCTTCCAAAGGCTTGAGAGAGGCTTGAGAGAGGCTTCTTGGGAGCTTGGGTGTCACACTCGTCTTTTCTAATTTGTTTATTTTATTAAATTTTCTGGGCATTGGGTGGTTCGGGTCGAAGCTTGACTTAATTTTTTTGATCTCTTATTTAGAAATGAATGTTTCTCCCTTGATTGCATCCAGCACACCGCGATTGAAGCTGCGCGGCCTCGCTTGGGTCATCGCGTGACCTCGCCCGATTCACCGTACGCCCTTCCCGATGGTCACCTAATGAAATAAGATGTATTAAGAATTTTTTTAATAATAGTAATAATATCAAGGTCATTTGAGAATATTGTTATTATTAATAATAGTGTTGAGAATATATATATATAAAATTAATTAAGTTATTAATATTGTAATAATAATTATTATTGTTAATATCAAAAATTCAATGTATTATTTTATCTGGTTTGAAATATTTTGATGAGGTGTGGGCAGAGTCCGATTGATATCTTGTGTTTTTGTTGGTAAATGATGGTTCTAGGGTTTGTCAGTGCTCAACGCATGGGCATGACACGAGTGAAGCCACGCGGCTTTGCTAACTCACCTTGTGACCTGCCTGGTGCACGATTAATTAATTAATTAATAAATAAAATGAAGTAAGAATGGTTTTGATAAAAATAATTATATTTTTATTATTATGGTTAATATTTTATCGAGTTTTTATCATTTTTATTATTATTATTGTTATTATAAACTTATCAATATCATTAATGTAATTATTATTATAAGTGTTAAGGAGAAGAATTTTATTAAGTTATTGTTATTATTAACCTCATAAAAATAATAACTATTATAATTATTATAACTATTATAATTTTTTTCATTATTAACTTATATTTATTTATTTATATTATTTTTCATTTTTTTTCTTTTACTTACTCCCTTTCTTTTGGCTAGGGTTCAGACCCCCTGCCCTGCGCGCTGAAGGCCGTGTCCCCTACCTCTCTTCTTCCCCGTTGGATTCTCCCTACCAGGTTCGAACCTCCCTATCCCCTCCCTCTCTTTTTTACGGTGCCCCTGCTTTCCTTCCGAAGACCCACCTCCCCGGCCAGCCTGCTCACCGCCTCCCGGACCCATCGCGTCGCGCTGCATCACCTCCCCCCTGTTTGGTTCCGTCGCGCCACGCTTCGACCTCCAGTCCAGCCCCACCTTTGTCGTGATGCACCTCTCCGACTCATCGTCCACCTCCCACCCAGCTCACCCCCTACTTGTCGGAATCCTCCCCCCACCATTCCACTCGCGCGCCTCCCTTGCGCAGCGGCCTCCGGCGGACGCCCTACTCCCCTATGGCTCCGCTGTTCGATTCTCCCCCAGACACCCGCCATCGTTCCCAGCGCCTCCCAGTGTCGGCCCTCCCTTTGTTCAGCGAACTCTGGCACCCCCTGCTCTATCCAAACCCTCTTCCCCATCTCCCTCGCAGCTTGTTTCCCACTCAGACCTGCACGGACCCCTCCCGATGACCTCCCCTGGCTGGCCAACGACACCTTCAGCACCTTGCCCTTCTTCTATGCAAACAGCCCCCTCCGGTGAAGTCTCCCTTCATTTGTTTCTCCTTGAATTTTTGGTTGTCTAATGGGAAAGGGGTTCAATTTAGGGTTCGATCTTAAATTGTGTTGGTTCGATTTCATGTTTTAGGGTTTTTCTTTAGTTCGTTTATTGTGCGCCTTAGGGGCGATTGATGAATTCAACCAATTTTGGAAAATTCGTTACCCGAGGTAGGTGGTTCCATGTATATTTATTGTTTGGTGAATTAATTTGTGAGTTTGGTTAGTTTATCACATTTATTTATTATTTTTCCTGCTGGGAATTTGGTTTTTGTTGGGATCTAATGCACATTGATTGGGTAGTGTCATGTTTATACTGTATGTGGGTAATTCTTGTTGTGGAAAACTCTTGCTGAACTATTAAATAGTGTTTTAAAAATTGTTCAAATTATTTATTAGAGTGTGAAAATAGTGCGAGTGGTGTTTTGGCTTAGCATATATATGTGTCGTATCATAAATGAGCTTTTGAGTGGGTTTTTGGCGTTTTATTCATGTAGCGTATTTTTTAAATGGGTTGGCAAGTTATTCTGGCGGTTTGTGTAACTGTAGTAATGGTCTTTTCAACTGTGTGGGTGGCTTCTTTAATTGCGTGCATAATGTGGACTGTGTTCCAGGGGTGACATTGTGTGCATGTGGTCGTGTAAGGGGGTTTGGGTCGGTCTAGTGTGTAAAGTGGTATTTTACAATTTAAAATTTATTTATGAAAAAATTGGGTTATTTTATTAAATAATTATTAAGGGTGAAAAATTGTTTTGGTTAAATTGGGTGAATAGTTTTGGTGCTTAAAGTCATGCGACGTGTGTGAAATTTGTTTAATAAATTATGTTAGTGGTGTGTTTGATAATAAAAGTGATTTCTTTGACCATGCAGTCTTTATTTTGGTTGTGTGAGTGATGTAGATTTAGTTTTGGGATTTTATTAGTGTGAATCTTATTTCAAATGGACTTTGTGTGTGCAAATGGTGGTTTTTGGTGTGCGTAGTTTCTTGTTTTGCCTGAGTATGTGATTATGACATAAGACTTGAACTCTTAACTACTTGAGCACAAACGGGAAGCACGGGAATGTAACATCCCTATTCCGGAAGCCACCCAGAGGCGCCCTGTACCCGGTTGGTCACATTTCCTCAAGCACATTTCCCCAAACGCCAGAGGCTACCGACTAGCAGTGAGGGCCTTGGGTGTGATAGTGGGGAAACTATGCCCTCATTGGCAGAGTACAGAGAGGAAGTAAACAAAGCATACAAAAGCGGAAGAAGTAAACATCCAACAACAATAAACAGTGGAAGACTAAAACAATAAACAGCTGGAGCACACATGTATATATGAAATGATGCACGATACATATGTCTAGGAAATCAGCCAAACAAGTCACAATGTTGAATACAATACTAAACCAAAGTATAATGAAAATTAAACAGATAAGAAACTCCTCATCATCGCAAGCCTTGGCTTGGTCCCATGCTCTCCTGCTCTAAAGCAATCAAGTACCAGAAGTCAAAGGGCACTTTCCATTGTCTATAACTGCAACAACATAGTCTTCTTGGGCCTAAAAGCATTACCCAAACAGGGTGTGAGACTAAAATCCTAGTAGGCAACCGCCTGAAGATCTGTGCCTAACAGTCAGTGAGCATATGGAAGGTAATAGTACAGTAAGCAGTAAAAAGTAACAGTAAACAACAGGAATCAAAAATTAAGTAGTATACAGGATGATATACATCAGTAATCAATCCACAGAACAACAAGCAGCAGAGAAGCAAATAGCTAACCACAATAGGAACCCCTCTGGGAAGTACTCACAGCCAACCCCTCTGGTCCTATCCAAGAAGTACCAACAACCCTCTAGGCAGTGCACTCAGCCTAACCCCTATGGTTTGGTCATAAGAAATTATAAGCCTCTCTGGAGAAGCTCGCTTGGTCATTTCCCCTTATAGTATAGGGTAGTCAGGTAATCTCTGAGTAATATCACACGGTCCAACCCTCTTATAGCCCCAAGGTATAGAAACTCTCTGAGAAAGCTCGCTCAGTCAATTCCTCTAATAGTCTTAGGTCTATCATAGACTCTCTAAGGAAGCTCGCTCTGTCAATTACTTCTCTAGCCTAGAAAGGTTTTAAAGAAATTCAAACAAAGTAAAGACTCTCTAGGGAATCTCACTCAGTCTACCCTCCTATAGTCTATAATATCCAAGACTCTCTGGGAATCTCACTCAGTCTATCTCCTATAGTCTATAATGTCTAAAACTATCTGAAGAATCTCACTCGGTCTATCCCCGTATAGCCTATAATATCCAAGAATCTCTGGGAAGCTCACTCGGTCTATCCCTTACAGTCTATAGCACCAGGTTCTCACGGTCCCATGTTATTCAGTGCATAATAATTCTATAAGGACAAAGTACACCTATAGAGCTACTTGGCTAACCAGTCTACAGTATAACGAGCATGTCCAGAATAGTATTCCAACCTACAGTCACAAGGCATGGAAAACAGGTATAACAGCCAAAGGATAACAATACCCAAAGGTTGTAACAAGAACAAGGAATGGGGAAAACATCCAAGCATAGCAATTATAAAAAAACATGATCAAATTCCCACTACAAAAGCATACAAACAAGGCAGGAAAACAACAAGGTCAAAAAGGTAAACACGCAATACCCCGTTCTCAGGTATTGGTGGAATTTTCACATAAAACTCAAAGACTTAGAAAGGTAAGGCACAAACCACCTACCTTGATTCTAGGAGATCAGAATACTAGAACCACGAGGTTTTATTCTCCTTAGAATGGCGTAGATCTACGAAAACACACAAAACGTTCAACCCATGATAACTTGAGAAAGAGGGGAAATCATGGAATGAAACTCAAGAAGAATGAAGAGCTCATCGCTGCGGTTCCAATGCAATCAACGATGGTCGATTTGGAAAATAGACGGAGGCTCGGGGTCTTAGAGGATGTTCATGTCCGTACGGGTCACTCTCAGTCGAGGAACCTGGAGAAGAAGGTGTTTTCATCGATTAGGCATGACCCCGGTCCATTTAATGAAAAAAAGAAACTACACGACGTGTACTTCTGGGGTACACGACGTGTACTTGGCCTTTCCGTACTCTGCTTTAAGCGGCCTCCACATCGCCCCTACACACCATGTGTGTGGCCCGGACACGGCCAGCGCACGGCCTGACACTATATCAAAGTACACGGCGTGTACTTATAAAGTACACAACATGTATTTTGAAAAATTCCATATTTTCCTCTTTTTCTCAAAAAAGACCAGAAAAGGAAAACATACTTGAAACGAAGATCTGGGTTCTTACAAACTTCCCCCCTTAAAGAAATTTGTCTTTGAATTTCCCTAGAGAGGCGTAGAAGAAGAAACCCCAAACAACTCAGGCCACTACGATCGTACATCGGCCTCCCCCTCCTAGGTCTCGTCCTGTACTCGCCCGTGCTTCCATAGCACCCGTACCAGGAGAACAGACCGAACACAGAGAACCTTTGTACTGCGATCAATAATCTGGATAGGATGCTCCTCAAATGACGCATCCACTTCAAGCTCAACCTCCTCGGGTTGAAAGACATGAGACGGGTCTGAAATGTATTGTCGGAGCTGAGATACGTGGAAGACGTCGTACATAGCCCGATACCTCTGAGGTAACTGCAACCTATAAGAAACCAGCCGAACTCTCTCCAACACCTCAAACGGCCCGACGTACCGTGGTGAAAGCTTACCCTATCTCCGAATCCTCTTGTGTCCCATCCTTGGTGCAACACGTAGGAAAACCTGATCCCCAACCTCGAACTTCAGAGGTCGTCTCCGCTGATCAGAATAAGACTTCTGTCGAGACTGTGCTGTAGCCATCCTCTTCCGAATCAACTCTATCTGATCTGAGGTCTCCTGAACAAGACGAGGTCCCAGCAAAGCTACCTCTCCTGCCTCCAACCAGCACAAAGGTGATCGACATGACCTTCCATACAAAGCCTCATAAGGTTCTATCTGAATAGTCTCCTGAAAACTGTTATTATAGGAAAACTCCACAAGAGTAATTTGCTTCTCCAAAGAACTGCCAAATTCTAGGATGCAAGCTCAGAGCATATCCTCAATCACCTGGATCGTATGCTCATACTGGCCATTTTTCTGGGGATGGTATGCTGTACTCAAAAGTAACTCTGTACCCAAATCCTTCTGAATCCCCTACCAGAACCAAGAAGTAAAACACGCATCCCTATCTAAAACAATGGAGTGTGGAACTCTATGCATACGTACAATTTCTCAGATGTACAACCTCCCCAGCTCATCAACACTAAAGGTATCCTTGATCGGAAAGAAGTGAGAAACCTTCGTAAGCCTGTCGATGACAACCCAAACAACATAACTCCCTCGAGGTGACCTCGGTAACCTGGTCACGAAGTCCATCGTGACATTGTTCCACTTCCACTCAGGGATGGGTAACTGCTGTAAAAGCCCTACTAGTCACTGATGCTCCACTTTCACTTGATGACAAGTAGAATATCTCATGATGAATCTAGCAACATATATATTCATACCTGGCCACTAGTACTGGCAGTGTAGATCACGATACATCTTGGTGATGCTAGGACGAACTGCCCAAACTAAAGAATGAAAATCCTGCATCAGTTCCTCGCGTATGTCTACTGACACCCATACGCGTCCCTGAAAATGAAAGATCTCATCCTCGCCCACTGTCCACCCAGAAAGAAGATCCTCTCCTGACACACTCTCCCGCAGGACTAGGCCTTCTGAGATAGCTGCCTCATCTGCACCCAATCAAGAAGGGTAGAGGTAAAAGCTACTGAATATAGAAAATTTCCCCCCTGTTTATTATGAACCTCCAAATGAATCTCAAAGAACAGAGCCATAAGATGCCACTCACTACTGGCCTCCTGAACTACCTGAATCCGAGTTCTCCTGCTCAACGCATCAGCCACTGCGTTGCCCTTTCCTGGCGTATAGGCAATCTTGAAGTCGAAGGACTGAAGATACTTGACCTACCTACACTGTCTCAGATTCAGATCACGCTGAGTGAAAATGTATTTGAGACTATTGTGGTCAGTGAAAACCACAAAGTGATCTCCAAAAAGGTAATGTCTCCAACAACGTAAGGCATGAACAACAACTGCTAACTCCAGATCATGCGTCGGGTAGTTCCTCTCGTGCGGTCTCAATTGCCGAGACCCGTACACAACAACTCCATCTCCCTACATAAGCCCAAATCCCAATATGACACCTGAAGCATCACAGTAGAATGTATAGATCTTTCCTGGATCTGGAAAGACTTGTATCGGTGCTGATGTCAATCTCCCTTTCAGCTCCTGAAAGGTTGACTCATAGGAATCTGACCATAAGAACTTCTCACCTTTCTTGGTCAGACCTATCAGCAATGCTGCAAGGCGTGAAAAGTCCTGTATGAAACACCTGTAGTATCCAGACAGCCCTAGAAAACTCCTCACCTCAAAGACATTCTTCAGATTCTCCCAGGAATCTACAACTCTCACTTTCTATGGGTCTACTGATACTGTTGTCTCTAAGATAACGTGACCCAAGAAGTGAATCTGATCCATCCAAAAGTGGCATTTCGAGATCTTAGAATATAACAGATGCTCTCTCAGTGTAATCAGAATGATCTCAAGATGGGTGGCATGGTCGTGTCGAGTGTGAAAGTACACCAAGATGTCGTCCACAAAAACCACCACAAAGGAATCCAAGTATGGATGGAACACTCAGTTCATCAGTGCCATAAAAACTACTGGTGCATTTGTGAGACCGAATGGGATGACCGTATACTCGTATAGACCATACATGCTCCTTAAGGCTGTAAGAGGTATATCCGATGGTATAACGCGCAACTGATGATAAACAGACCTCAAATCGATCTTCGAGAACACCCGGGCTCCTCAAAGCTGATAAAAAAGGTCATCGATCATCGAAAATGGATATCGGTTCTTGACCATCAACTGGTTCAGCTTCCGATAACCCACACAAATCCTAAGGGTGTCGTCTGCCTTTTTCGCAAACAGGACAGGCAAACCCTAAGAAGAAGTACTAGGTCGGATGAAACCCTTTTCTTGTAACTCCTCCAACTTCTTCTTGAGCTCCAACAACTCAAGTGTAGCCATCCTATAAGGATGAATGGACACCGATGCCACTCCTGGCACAATCTCAATCGAGAAGTCTACCTCACGCTCCATAGGCAACCCTAAAAAGTCCTCTAGGAAGACATCCTTTAAATGATCCACCATTGGAGGAAAGTCTAACTGCGAAGTCCCCTGTTCATCCAGATAAAGACTAGAAATCTGGGTGATAACTCCCCCTAGCCCATGATGCTCTGGTCCAGCTCTACCCTCCTGGACATCCCACTCGCCTCTATGAAGAAAAGATCCGCCCTCTGGTGATACGAAACTCACCCTGTGGCGATAGCAATCTACGACTGCCTGGAAGGGAACTAACCAGTCCATACTGAGAATGACATCATATCCTGTCATCTATAGGAAATAGAGGTCCCATAATAAGTGACACCCTGAAACCTCAAGAGGTAACTCTCTGCACTGATGTACGCTAGATGTCCTTGTTCCCAATGGTGTATCAAGAGTCAACATGTTGGCAGACGAGAAGATACAGAGCTCAAGGATCTCCACAACAGCAACATAGATAAAACTATGCGAGGAACCAGTATCGAAAAGCGCTAAAGATAAAACTAAGGCTACTAAGATTGTACCTAGAACTGTAGAAGGGATGAGATCCTGCTCCTGATAGGTCTTCTCTATGGAAAAATTCTGGCCTGTACCGTGGCCCTGCACCCCTGGCTAACCACTCTGAGCTGATCCACTCTGCTGTCACTGATAACCTAGTGACTGACCACCACGGCCGCGACCTCCACCTCAGCCCGAACGGCTGGAAGAACTCCAGTTTCTAAATTGGTGAGAAACTGGCGATAAATCTTCTATACGTGGGGTCATAGAAGAACCCCTACCACCAGTTGTAGGTGAGAAGATTTGACAAAAACGCTGAAGATGGACCATCTTGCCACAAGATCGGCACTCCATCGAGTCTATTTGACATCTAGGCCTAGTATTCCCACTCCTACCGCACTGGTAGCATACTACCTGGCTGCTCGAAGATACATTCTGCCTACCCTGATCTCCTCGAGCAGACTACCTGCGATGCTTCCTGCTATCAATAGGAGGAACACTAACTCTGGATGTCGAAACGCCCTGGATCACTGCTCCAGAGTCTCTCAGATTACGCTCAGTGATCAGTGCCTGGTTGATGATAGATGATATTGAAGTCAACCTGAGGATATTCACCTGAGAATAGATCTCCTACCTGAGACCATTTTCAAACTTCCTAGCAAGGAACAACTCATCACCTGCTGGAATCGGCATGAAGCACTGCATCTTGATAAAACGAGACAAGTAATCCATAACAGAAAGAGTACCCTGCTTATGACTCATAAAATCCTGGGCTCGGTCATCCCTCAAGGTCTCCTAATAAAAGTAATTATAGAAGATGCACCAAAACTCATCTCAAGTCATACTCTGCTGGCGCCCTGACTGTGAGATCACATCCCACCACCTCTTGGCAGTGTCTCGAAGCATATAAATAGCAAGATTTACCCTTTTCTCTGGAGGTATCTACAGGTGCTCGAAGATCATCAGCGTGGCCTCTAGCCACGACTCTACAGCCTGGGGTCCTCCATCCCCTATGAAAGTAAGAGGATTCTTCTACTAGTAAACTTGTGTCAACTCAGCCATCGACGGGGTAGGAGGAGGCGCTCCCTGAAAGGTATGCATCAACCTCAAGAAGTCCTCCCTGAACTGTGAATCGGATCCTGCAACAGGTACAACTGCTGGTGCCAAGGCTGGCACAACAGGAGGATCTGCAGGATGTTCTGCAGGAGATCCCTGATCAGCCATATCCAGTGTCTGATCACCATCTGGCAGCTGACATACAACCGGAGGACGTCTCAGAGGCATAGCTCTGAAAGATCAAAAGAACACCTTAGATTGGGATTATCAAGGATAGAGAACACAAGAGCACAAAACAGGAATAGGGGAAAAGAACAAACAAGTTCTACAAAACACGACTACATGGCGTGTATAAAACTACACAGTGTATTCTCTTAAGCCAGACACATGGGCGTGTACCTCTGCCACCTCTGGTCGTGTAACACCCCTGACTACATGGCATGTTGTCCCCACACACGGCGTGTAATTGAACTCCACTCCCCTTCCTGAGTCTCTTTACACGGCTAACCCACACGGTCCTCTTAACCCTAGACTACACGACATGTTCACTAAGGACAAGACGTGTACCAGACAAGGTTTCGGTGGCCCGTGTTGTTAGTTCCATGGATGGCTACACAACTGACTCTTATACAGCGTTTTCCAAACAAACACAATGTGTATAGGAGAGATAACACCGTCCCGTGTTGTTCGTGACACGACCGGGTACCTAGATCAAGGATACACAGCGTGTTCATACCAAACACGGCATGTAATACATGATCTTCCCCGACCCGTGTTGTTAGTGACACGACTAGGTACACAACTCACTACTACACGGCATGTAACTACTGTACACGGCGTGTTCTTGAAAACTTTTTCACCACTCCGTGTTTCTGCTAACACAGTCAGTGACACGATTTAACACTACACGACGTGTTGTCAAGTACACGCTGTGTATTCTAGGTTTTTCTGGGAAGTAGCTCAGAAACTACATCGAAACCCAGAAAACACTGAAGAACAAACATGGAGGTTCCAAATTCCAATCCGTGGGGGCCCATACTCCCCGCGAATCAAAGTTTGGAATCTCCTACATATCAAATACAAGAGAAAAAAGTCAATGATCCACTAAACTCCAATTCATGAGGGACCATAAAACCTAAAGAATCAAAATTTGGTGTTCATTTATGTAAAGGTACAATAAAAACAATTTCTCTATCAAACTATAGGGATTCTATCAAAGCATCTATCACAACAGCATGCATAATCTACACAACGTCTATCACAACAACATGAAATCGCTAATTCACCCTAGATGGCATGGTAAGAATGCATGGAATGTGATTTCTAACAAGTGCCTATATGATGCATGATATGGCATACCCTTATCTCATCAGCTTGTGACAGAAATAGAACCGCAATAGCAACAACAATAACAACACAAATCATGTGAATCACTCTAGGTGAAATCATATGAACCGTAAAATCTCAAAACCAGAAAGCTGCAATAAACGAGGTAGATTGGATTTTCCCTGTACACGAGTTAGATAATACCAGAAAAAACTTATTACCAAATACCAAATCCATATTATCCATGTATAAAGGATACAAAAAGTAAATCAAGAGAAAAGAATTACTTTGATACCACTTTGTAACGTCCTGGTTCCAGAAGCCACCCAGAGGCGCCCCGTACTCGGTTGGTCAAATGGCCTCAAGAACATTTCCCCAAATGCCAGAGGCTGCCGACTAGTAGTGAGGGCCTTGGGTGTGATAGTGGGGAAACTATGCCCTCATTGGCAGAGTACAGAGTGGAAGTAAACAAAGCATACAAAAGCGGAAGCAGTAAACATCCAACCACAATAAACAGTAGAAGACTAAAACAATAAACAGCTGGAGCACACATGTATATATGAAATGATGCACGATACATATGTCTAGGAAAGCAGTCAAACAAGTCACAATGTTTAATACAATACTAAACCAAAGTAAAAAAGAAAATTAAACAGATAAGAAACTCCTCAGCATCGCAAGCCTCGGCTTGGTCCCATGCTCTCCTGCTCGAAAGCAATCAAGTACCAGAAGTCGAAGGGCACTTGCCCTTGTCTATACCTGAAACAACATAGTCTTCTTGGGCCCAAAAGAATGGCCCAAACAGGGTGTGAGACTAAAATACCAGTAGGAAACCACCTGAAGATCTGTGCCTAACAGTCAGTGAGCATATGGAAGTTAATAGTACATTAAGCAGTAAACATTAACAGTAAACAATAGGCAGCAAACAGTAAGTAGTATACAGGATGATATACATTAGTAATCAATCCACAGAACAACAAGCAGCAGAGAAGAAAATAGCTAACCACAATAGGAACCCCTCTGGGAAGTACTCGCAGCCAACCCCTCTGGTCCTATCCAAGAAGTAGAAACAACCCTCTGGGCAGTGCACTCAGCCTAACCCCTTTGGTTTGGTCATACGAAATTATAAGACTCTCTGGGGAAGCTCACTCGGTAAATTCCCCTTATATTATAGGGTAGTTAGGTAATCTCTGACTAAAATCACATGGTCTAACCCTCTTATATCCCCAAGGTCTAGAAACTCTCTAAGGAAGCTCGCTCGGTCAATTCCTCTGATAGTCTCAGGTCTATCACAGACTCTCTAAGGAAGCTCACTCACTCAATTCCTTCTCTATCCTGGAAAGGTTTTAAATAAATTCAAACAAAGTAAAGACTCTCTGAGGAAGCTCACTCGGTCTACCCTCCTATAGTCTATAATATCCAAGACTCTTTGGGAAGCTCACTCAGTCTATCCCCTGTAGTCTATAATGTCTAATACTCTCTGAGGAAGCTCACTCGGTCTATCCCTGTATAGCCTATAATATCCAAGACTCTCTGGGAAGCTCACTCTGTCTATCCCTTACAGTCTATAGCACCAGTTTCTCAAGGTCCCATGCTAGTCAGTGCATAATAATGCTATAAGGCCAAAGTACACCTATAGAGCTACTTGGATAACTATTCTACAGCATAACGAGCATGTACAGAATATCATTCCATCCTATGGTCACAAGGCATAGAACACAGGTATAAGGGACAAAGGCTAACAATACCCAAAGGTTGTAACAAGAATAAGGCATGGGAAAAACATCCAAGCATAGAAATTATCCACAAACATGATCAAATTACCTCTACACAAGCATACAAGCAAGGCAGGAAAACAAAAGGGTCAAAAAGGTAAACACGTAATACCCCGTTCTCGGGTATTGGTGTAATTTGCACATAAAACTCAAAGACTTCGAAAGGTAAGGCACAAAATAGCTACCTTGATTCTAGGAGATCAGAATACTAGAACCACGATGCTTGATTCTCATTATAACGGTGTAGATCTACTAAAATGCACAAAACGTTCAACCCACGATAACTTGAGAAATAGGGTAAATCATGGAATTAAACTCAAGAAGAAGGAAGTGATCACCACTTTGGTTCCAACGCAATCGACGGTGGTCGATTCGGAAAACAGACGGAGGCTCGGGGGCTCAGAGGATGTTCACGGCCGTACGAGTCGCTCTCAGTCGAGGAACCTGGAGAAGAAGGTGTTTTCTTCGATTAGGCGCGACCCTGGTCCATTTAATGAAAAAAAGAAACTACACGGCATGTACTTCTGGGGTACATGGCGTGTACTTTCCATTTTTGTACTCTGCTTTAAGTGGCCTCCACATCGCCCCTACACACCGTGTGTGTGGCCCGGACACGGCCATCACACGGCCTGGTGCTGCATCAAAGTACATGGCGTGTACTTATAAAGTACATGGCATGTATTTTGAAAAATTCCATATTTTACTCTTTTTATAAAAAACGACTAAAAAAGGAAAAACATACCTGAAACGAAGATTTGGGTTCTGACAGGGTACTAGGTGGGCGAACTAGGACTAGTGCGCTAGTGATTCGGAAGTTGCATTAGCCCGGTTTCACTTAGCTGGATTGACAACTACAACGCTAAATAAATGTATGGATGATGTTTGGAGACCACTAGGTTATGGATGTGTTTCCCTACTAGTGGCTCGTGCACGAGAATGTATATTGTTATGTTCCTGTACCATTGTTCACCAAGATGCGATGTTCTAGGGTCCCACTTCTCTCTAGTATCTTTTGGGACTCTCCCATGTATTGTGCTCCTCTTTTGATCTGCGCTCACCGTCAGCACACGGTGTGACGTTGGGGTTACCAAGAAAGTGTGTGTGTGTGTGTTAATTTAAGTTGTTTTCTCTTTAGAGTAGTTTTCCCTTAAAAACCGTTTTCATTAAAATTATTTAAGCATTTTTTTATTCCATTAAACTGCATATGTATTTGTCATTTAATAATTATGCATGGAACCTTTTCTCGGTGGAATCCTATTGGGCTATTGGCTCTCACCCTACATACACCTTTGGGTGTATGTATAATCTGTTTCTTTTTTATTCTAGGTTGTGGAGTGCTCAGTGATAGTAGTTCAGATTGTTGTTGGTCTCCTCATACAGGTTTTTGTGGGTAGCTTGGAGGTTTTACTTCTCATGTCGTTTTGAGTCTTGAGTTAGTGTTTTTAGTTTTCTGCCTTTTTTGTAGTTCCCTTTGGGTCTTAGTTGAATTGTAAACTCTAAACCTGGTTATAGTTTAAAGGCGTGTTCAGTTTCCTATTTCCAGTTTTAGTTTTTTTATCTTTTTAGTTGTCTTTCTCTCTTTTATTTCGGGTAAATCGTTTCCAGGTAATGTTTGATACCTGGGAAGTTATGCCAGACTTGGGGATCAGGAACGCCCTTCGGGGCATTTCGTGGACCAAGTCGGGCACTGGGTCAGATGGCGACCCGGCCTGGTTTGTGAAAAAATGGTATCAGAGGGAGGTTTTTCCTATTGGGTCGTGTTCTTTTGGGATAGAGTCATGATAGGTTGGTTTTAAGGTTGTCGGGACTCGACGTCTTGGCTATGAGCAAGGTGCCTTTCCAGCACACCTCATGGAGGGACTCGAGTTACCAAAGCAAGTTGAGGTTTGTCTAAACCTTTGGTTTGTATGGTTAATCTTGTTCAGGGGAAATGAAAATGGAGTAGGGTCAGCGGTCCCAGTGAGTACGTAGGGTCTGGCAAGCCATGTGGAGCCGGGGACGCTATCCTAGAATACTCTCTGTGGCGGTGGTGTGATTCGCGTATAGCTGCCAACCATATGTTTTAGTCACCCGCTGACACTAGTCTCCTCTTGCATTGTTCCTTGTCTCTTTGTTCTGAATTCATGGAAATCTCATTTTTAAGTAAAAATGTTTTGGTCTTGAAAAAAAATGTTTTGAAATGAAGTGGTTTAAAAATAAAATGATGTGTAAGGTTTGAAAAGTGTTGGTTGAATGTTTGGTTTTGAAAAATGGAAAGGTCTGGTTTTGATCCTTGATGTTCTCATGGGAAACCTCATGCATGGGTGTATATGGAAAGAGAAATGGTTAATGTCATGAGTAGGTGAATTCCTGGATGGATGTGAGGTGGGTGCCAGTGCGGCACGTAAAAATGCATGTGTGAGTCCCATGGGACACCATTGGTGTCTGTGCAACCCACTACCTTTTCTTATTTTCAAAAACTTTTGTTAAATGAGAATTTGGTTTTTTAGTAACCAGTGGTTTCATGGTGCGTCCTTGTGTTTTTGAAATGATGGATGTGAGGCTTTTCGAACAGAGAATCCTTCTTAGATGATTTGTGTGTTGAGTTTTAATTCTTGTTGGTAAGTTGGTATGCAAGCGTCCAGTTAGGGTATTCTTTTGAAAAGTATTTCATGAATCCCTTGCAGTGGTTCCCCCTGCAAGTTTATTTTTCGCTTTTGGTATATATTAACAATTGGACCAATTTGGTTGGGTCCATGGTTTTCTTTCTTGACTAGTGTACACCCCCATAAAGCATTAAAATGTGATTGAAGTGTGGTAACATGCAATTTGATGTTGGCCGACCCTCCATTTGATCAGATGAATCTCTTCTTGAATTTTAGAATTGAACCCACCTCTCCTTTTTACAACTAAGCGGATCCTCTCACAGTGGTATGAAAAATTTGAGCAGAGTTGAAAGGAGTTTTGATCTATTTGAGTTGTCCAAGTCGATGAGTATGAGGTTTGACACCGTTGTGTCTGAAGGTCCCCCTGGAAATGGTGAAAGGAATTCCAGCCGGGACGGGTGAAGGCAGTTCAGAATTATTGGTGCTGACCGATGTTTTGAAAGGCTTGTAATGCTTCCATCGGCCATAAGGTTCATGTTTAGTGATGTCTGCATCGTGAGTTCTCTTGAAGAGAAAAGATGGATTTCGTAGTATCCTTTAGGAATCCCTGTTTTCATAGGAGTGTGTCCTCTGAGGGAGTTGTAATTCTTATTTTTATTCAAAGGGGAGTATTTCTCATGCGTCTTTCCTTCTTAAGTTTCTTGGTTAAGGTGAAAGGTGATGCATGTGCATCCTCTGAACCCCTATTTGGTGGATGTTCCATGAGTGAATAATTGGATACTTTGGTGTGTTGTGTTTGCTGGTGTTTTCTAGGTTGTGGTATGGTTGTGTGTGACACCAAAAGGAGGAGCTACGTTTGGGAGTCTTCAATGCATGACTGCGAGGCAGAAGATGCTTTAAGCATCTGGGCTCCAACCATAGGCCTCGGAGTGAAGCTGGCGCATGGTCAGGAACCCTGAGAGTGTATGGGGCCCTGACATTATTTCTGTCACCAGTAAGTAAAGGAAATTTAAATTGTTTTCTGTGGCTGTTCCGTTCCGAACAAACCATTTGGGTGCGTAAGGATTCTTCAATTATGTAGAGGCATGTTCGTCTCATTACCTTAAAGTCTTGGGGGTTGCATCCCACTGGATGTAATCATTTTAGGGGTCCTTATGGGGTATGTAGGGTAAATTGGTCTCAAATTGGAATAGTGTTTGTCTAGGGATGTGAAAATGATGGTTTGTTTTGGGTTGTGGTTTTAACGCCCCGGTAGTTGGGCCCCTCCCTCCCCGCCCCTTGTGGTGGGGTGTTTAGACACCGTTGGAGAATTTTCAAAGTTTTGTACTCTCTGTCAGTCCTAATGGTGGGGAGACCCATGATGGGTCTCACAAAAATGTCTCTAGAATGAGTTGGTGTTGGACTTTTCTTTAATGGTGGGGAGTCCGCTTGGACCTCCCCGTTTCGGTTTTACAATCTTCTCTTGGGCATGGTAGGTCCTTAATAGTGGGGAGCCCTTTGGGCTTTCCCCATGTCGGCCTTTTGGTCCTGTTCCTAGATATGACTTGGTAGTAGGTGATAAGAGTATTCTTGGGATATTATTTGATCTTGTTTGTTTCTTCCAAACAAACGGTGGGGTTTTCGTTATATGGTAGTTGAGGTGTTTCGGTTTGTGAGGTTGGTTTCCATGGGTGTGGGAGTTCCTTTCATTGGTTGGTCAACTGGAGGTGTTATAGTCCTTTCGGGTGGCAACACATATCAGAAAGTCTTTTTACGAGTTTATTGAAGTTATCTTTGAGTCACTTTCTCTAAGCATGATGATTTTTCTGCTTTTCGGTTGTTGATTATGGGGATACTCTTTGAACTTTAGTGGGGTATCAGTTTCTTCTTTGATTCTCAACCTTAGTTGTGGCTTTCCGGGGACAGAAAGCTTTATGGCGGGGAGAATTGTCACACCCGTCTTTTCTAATTTATTTATTTTATTAAATTTTCTAGGCATTGGGTAGTTTGGGTCGAATCCTGACTTATTTTTTTGAGCTCTTATTTAGAAATGAATGTTTCTCCCTTGATTGCATCCAGCGCACTGCGGTTGAAGCTGCATGGCCTCGCCTAGGTCGTCATGTGACCTCACTCGGTTCACCGGACACCCTGCCTGATGGTCAACTAATGAAATAAGATTTATTAAGAATGCTTTTAATAATAGTAATAATATCAAGGTCATTTGAGAATATTGTTATTATTAATAATACTGTTGATAATATATATATATATATATAATCAATTAAGTTATTAATATTGTAATAATTATTATTATTGTTAATATCAAAAAGTCAATGTCTTAATTTATTTTGATTTGAAATATTTTGATGAGGTGTGGGCAGATTCCGATTGATATCTTGTGTTTTTGCTGGTAAATAATGGTTCTAGGGTTTGTCAGCGCTCAACGCACGGGCAGGACACGAGTGAAGCCACATGACTTTGCTAACTCACCTTGCGACCTGCCTGGTGCATGATTAATTAATTAATAAATAAATAAAATGAAGTAAGAATGGTTTTGATAAAAATAATAATATTTTTATTATTATGGTTAATATTTTATCGAGTTTTTATAATTTTTTTTATTATTGTTATTATAAAATTATCAACATCATTAATGTAATTATTATTATAAGTGTTAAGGATATGAATTTTATTAAGTTATTGTTATTATTAACCTCATAAAAATAATAACTATTATAATTATTATAACTATTATAATTTTTATCATTATTAACTTATATTTATTTATTTATAGTATTTTTCATTTTTTTCTTTTACGTCCTTTCTGGCTAGGGTTCGGACCCCCTGCCCTGCGCGCTGAAGGCCGCACCCCCTACCTCCCTTCTTCCCCATCGGATTCCCCCTACTTTGTTCGAACCTCCCTATCCCCTCCCTATCCTTTTTTCGGTGCCCCTGCTCTCCTTCCAGAGACCCACCACCCCAACCAGCCTTCTCACCGCCTCCCGAAACCGTCGTGTCGTGCCGTGGCGCCTCCCCCCTGCTTGGTTCCATCGTGCCACGCTTCGACCTCCAGGCCAGCCCCACCTTCGTCGTGATGCACATATCCCACTCGCCATTCGCCTCCTACCCATCTCACCCCCTACTTTTCGGACTCCTCCCCCACCATTCCGCTCGCGCGCCTCCCTTGCGTAGCGGCCTCCGACGGATGCCCTACTCCCCTACGCCTCCACTATTCGACTCTCCCTCAGACACCCGCCGTCGTGCCCAGCACCTCCCAGTGCCAGCCCTCCATTTTTTCAGCGAACTCTGGAACCCCCTTCTCTATCCGACCCCTCTTCCCCATCTCCCTCACAGCTTGTTTCCCGCTCGTACCCACACGGACCCCTACCAATGACCTCCCCTTGCTGGCTAGCAACACCTTCGACACCTTGCCCTTCTTCTGCACAAACAGCCCCCTCCGGTGAAGTCTCCCCTCATTTTTTTCTCCTTGAATTTTTGGTTGTTTAATGGGTAAGGGGTTCAATTTAGGGTTTGATCTTAAATTTTTTTGGTTCTATTTCATGTTTTAGGGTTCTCCTTTGGTTTGTTTATGGTGCACCTTAGGTGCGATTGATGAATTCAACCAATTTTGGAAAATTCGTCACCCGAGGTTGGTGGTACCTTGTATATTTATTGTTTGGCGAATTAATTTTCAAGTTTGGTTAGTTTAGCACATTTATTTATTAGTTTTCCTACTATGAATTTGGTTTTCGTTGGGATCTAATGCACATTGATTGGGTAGTGTCATGTTTATGCTGCATGTGGGTAATTATTATTGTGGAAAACTCATGCTGAACTATTAAATAGTGTTTTAAAAATTGGGCAAATTATTTATTAGAGTGTGAAAAAAGTGAGAGTGGTGTTTTGGATTAGCGTCTATATGAGTCGTATCATAAATGATATTTTGAGTGGGTTTTTGGTGTTTTAGTCATGTGCCGCATTTTTTAAATGGGTTGGAAAGTTATTCTAGCGGTTTGTGTGACTGTAGTAATGGTCTTTTCAACTGTGTGGGTGGATTTTTTAATTGCGTGCATAATGTGGACTGTGTTCCGGGGTGACGCTGTGTGCGTGTGGTCGTGTATGGGGGTTTGGGTCGGTCTAGTGTGTAAAGTGGTATTTTACACTTTAAAATTTATTTATGAAAAATTTGGGTTGTTTTATTAAATAATTATTAAGGGTGATAAATTGTTTTTGTTAAATTGGGTGAATATTTTTGGTGTTTAAAGTCACATGACACGTGTGAAATTTGTTTAATAAATTCTGTTAGTTGCATGTTTGATAATAAAAGTGATTTCTTTGACTGTTCAGTCTTTATTTTGGTTGTGTGAGTGATGTAGATTTAGTTTTGGGATATTCTTAGTGTGCATCTTATTTCAAATGGACTTTGTGTGTGTAAATGGTGGGTTTTGGCATGCATAGTGTCTTGTTTTGTCTGAGTATGTGATTACGACATAAGACTTGAACTCTTAACTACTGGAGCACAAACGGGAAGCCTGGGTACTAGGTGGGCAGACTAGGACTAGTGCGCTAGTGATTCAGAAGTGGCATCAACCCGATTTCACTTAGCTATATTGACGACTACAACACTAACTAAACTTATGGATGATGTTTGGAGACCACTAGGTTATGGATGTGTTTCCCTACTAGTGGATCATGCACGAGAACATATATTGTTGTGTTCCTATACCATTTTCACCGAGACGCGATGTTCTAGGGTCCCACTTCCCGCTAGTATCTTTAGGGCCTCTCCCATGTATTGTGCTCCTCTTTTGCTCTGTGATCACCGTCGGCACACGGTGTGATGTTGGGGTTACCAAGAAAGTGTGTGTGTGTGTGTGTGTGTGTTAATTTAAGTTGTTTTCCATTTAGAGTAGTTTTCCCTTAAAAACTGTTTTCATTAAAATTATTTAAGCACTTATTTTTTTTATTCCATTAAACTGAATATGTATTTGTCATTTAATAATTATGAGTGGAACCTTTTCTCGGTGTCATCCTACTGGGCTCTTGGCCCACACCCTACATACACCTTTGGGTGTTTGTAGACTCTGTTTCTTTTGTATTCCAGGTTGTGGCATGCTCAGTGATGGTGGTTCGGATTGTTGTCGGTATCCTCATGTAGGTTACTGTGGGTATCTTGGAGGTATGACTTCTCATGTAGTTTGGAGTCTTGAGTTAGAGATTTTAGTTTTCTGTCTTTATTGTAGTTCCCTTTGGGTCTTAGTTGAATTGTAAACTCTAAACCTAGTTATAGTTTAAAGGCGTGTTTGGTTTCCTATTTCTAGTTTTAGTTTGTTTATCTTGTTAGCTGTATTTCTCTCTTTTATTTCAGGTAAATCATTCCCAGGTAATGTTTGATACCCGGGCACTTGTGCCAGCCCGTGGGGATCGGGAACGCCCTTTCGGCCATGTCGCGGACCGGGTCGGGCGTCGAGTCAAATGGAGACCTAGCCTGGTTCCTGACATTGGGGAACCATGGTGGGATTCTAGAGAGAGGATGACAGAGGTTTGAAGAACTCCAAAGGCTTTGAGTGAGTAGGAAGTGAGATCTTGGGTGGGTTTATATAAGAAAAGGTGAGGGAATTCTTTATTATTTAGGTTTGGGACACCTCACATTAAACTAATCCAAAACACAAACCATCCAATGGTTTTTGCCCATGGTTTTTGGAAAAGGGAAGTGGAAAACAATATTTTATAAGGCCAAAGTCTAAAATTCTTAAAATAATGGGGTTTCTTATGTGGAGGTGAGTCACAATCTCAAGGAAAACAATTTAAAAAGACAAAATGTTTAATAAGTCATGAAGGGTCCACTAATTTTTTTTAAAATAAATCAAAAAACCCAAAATCACATTATTTTAATGGTAAAACATATATTGTCCGAAAATAAAGTTTATAGTATTTTATTACATCACTATTTGGTCATTATGATGTCATAAAACACATTATATATTTAAACAGTATTTAATTTTTACCCAAAAATTTGACAGTCTTAGAAAATTATGAAAAATTCACCGTTAGATAATTTCGATGTCCTTATTCCAGAAATATTATTAATTTTATCTAAATAATTTTATAAATATGTTAATTTTATCTTTTAAAATAAAAACCGACATATATCAAAAATTCATGGGTTTGGACAAAAATGGCTTTCAAACGTTAATAAAAACTACAATTGCATTTCATAAAATTATACAATCATTTATATTAAAATAAAATTAATTTAATAATAATAATAATATTTTATTAAAATATTAATTAATTCAAAAATCCATTAATTCATCAAAACAGACTTCTTAGTTGAACATTAACTAAAAATACTATTTGTTCTTTAAAAACTATTTACAAGGTAACAATAATAAAATTAATGTATATTCATTATTATATAAAAAATGAACATATTAATATTGCTAATGTCTTGTTACATACCCCCTTATAACACCCGCATAAGACCGAAGTTTAAGGTGTGCGATGGTGACCGACTCTTGGGGGGGGGGGGCTTGGATAACATTGCTCGGGTGGTAATCCCTATCAACTTACACTTCTCTCGTAGGCAGTTCCACTTGAGATTAACATATTCAAGCTCATCTTGGGCTTGGTCAAGTGCGAATCCCAATGACGCCACCTTCTTTCCGAGATCTAACAAATGGGATTCATATGGGGCACGTCTACTGGATGAGGCCATCACTTCCTTTGTCTGAGTAAATTAGATTTGTTAAAGACCTATATTTATACTAATCATGTGTTCACTGTTCAATGGATATATTAGCAATGGTCACAATTCTTAAAAGTATTTTAAAATCCAAAAAACATAAAACCAAAGAAGTTGAGATTTTATATAAACATTTTACATAAAGAGACATTTAATTAGATCAAGAGGGATTTCCATTAATGAAAGTTTGGGTGGTTACAATCTTCCCCCATTAAGAAATTTCTCCCTCGAAATTTCCTTTTCCCACACTAAAATAGATGTGGTTAACTATACTTCATCATTTATTTTGATTCCCATGTCACTTCTTCAAAATTTTGGTTTCGCCACAACACCTTGAGGAGGGGCATTGTGTTATTTCGTAGAAATTTTTCTCTACAATCTAAGATCTTTACTGGTTTCTCCTCATAAGAAAAATCATCCTCTAACTATACCACCTCTGAAGAGAGTATGTGTGAAGGGTCTGCTATGTACTTCTTTAAGAGGGATACATGAAAGAAATCATGTACTTTGGCCATGGTAGGTGGAAGTGCTAGTCGATAGGCCACAACCCCGACACGATCAAGAATATCGAAGGGGCTGATGTACCTTGGACTTAACTTACCTTTCTTTCCAAACCTCATGACCTTCTTCTAGGGATATATGCATAGAAATACCATGTCTCCAACTTTAAACTCAAGGTTTCATCGATGGTTATCTGCATAACTCTTCTATCAACTCTGGGCTGCCTTGATATGCTTCGGAGTGGTTTTCACCTTATCCACCATTTCTTTGACCATTTCTGGTCCAAGAATCTTACGTTCAATGACCTCATCCCAACATGCTGGTGTTTTGCACCTTTTCCCATAAAGGGCTTCATATGGTGCCATTTGGATGCTCGAGTGGAAACTGTTATTATAATAGAACTCAACCAGAAGAAGATATTGATCCCATCCTCCTTTAAAGTCCATTGAGCATGCTATCAACATGTCCTCAAGTGTTTGGACAGTCCACTCGGATTGACCATCAGTTTGAGGATTATAAGACTTACTGAAGTCCAGTTCAGTATTCATAGAATGTTGAAGAATCTTCCAAAACTGATAGCTGAATCTTGGATCTCGATCAGACACAATAGATAGTGGTACTCCATGAAGCCTTACCACTTCCCTAATATATATCCATGACAGTTGATCCAATGAGAAATACTACTGAATAGAAATAAAGTGTGAAAACTTTGTAATACGATCCACAACAACCCAGATTGCATTATTTCCTTTGGATGTCTTCGGAAGTCTGGTGACAAAGTCCATGGTGATGTTATCCCATTTCCATTCTGGTATGGTAAATGGTTGCATCATCCCCTTATACTTTTTCCTCTCTTCCTTCACTTACTAACACACCAGGCACTTTGATGTATATTCCACAATCTCCTTCTTCATATTATCCCTCCAATAATGCTCTCGGAGATCTCAATACATCTTTGTGTTTCTTGGGTGAATAGAGAAATTTGAACTATTTGCATCATCCAAAAGTTCCTTCTTCAGCTCCAGACTTGATGGAACACATAGTCTTTTCCCAAATCTCACAATTCCTTCTTCATTAACATTAAACTCTGAGGATTTCCCTTTTCCAATAGCTTCCACTTTTCCCTGAATTCCCATATCATTATTTTGATCATCCTTCAGCCTTTCCAAAAGTGATGGTTGAGAAATCATTTGTGAAAGGATTGATGATGTTCCATTATTTATGATTCCCATGTCCATCTTCATCAAATCTAAGAAGATTGGATCCTTTTCAATTCTCATCAATGATAGAATCACTGGGTCCTTTCTACCTAGGGCATCCACCACCTTGTTCTCTTTCCCAGGGTGGTAATGGATTGAGCAGTCATAGTCTTTGATCAGCTCTAACTATCTTCATTGGAGAATGTTCAACTATTTATGTGTGAATATATACTTAAGGATTTTGTGGTCCATATATATTTCACACTTCTCCCCAAAGAGATAATTACACCAAATTTTCAAAGCGAAGATCACTACAGCCAACTTGAGGTCATGTGTTGGGTAGTTCTATTCATGAACTTTAAATTTCCTTGAAGCATAGGCAATGAATTTGTCATTTTGTATCAACACACATCCCAGTCCCTTCTTCGAAGCATCACTGAATACCACAAAAAGTTCTCCACTTGTGGGTAAAGTGAGCACGGGCGTAGTGATAAGAATCCTTTTCAACTCCTTCAAGCTTTCTTCACATTCATCACTCCATAAAAAATTTACTCCCTTACGAGTTATCTTGGTAAGAGGGTTGTAAAATCGTGAGAAATTTCTCACAAATCGTCGATAATATCCAACTAACCCCAAGAATCTACGGATATTCGTTACCGATGTTGGCCTCAGCCATCCCTCAATTAAATCTATTTTGGAGGGATCCACAGATATCCCATTGCTTGTGATGATATGACCCAATAATGAGACCTCCTTCAACCAAAACTCACACTTTCTGTACTTTTCATAGAGATTCTCCTTCCACAAGGTCTCTAGTACAATTCTTAGATGCTCCTCATGATCCTACTTGGTTTTAGATTAAATCAGAATATCATCTATAAAGACTACCAAAAATTTGTCGAGGTAATCTCTAAAGACTCTATTAATCAAGTCCATGAATATTTCTGGAGCATTAGTGAGTTCGAAAGGCATTACTATGAATTTATAGTGCCATTATCTTGTACAAAAAGCAGTCTTGGGGATATCTTCCTTCTTCACACTTACTTGATAATATCCCGACCAAAAATCCACCTTGGAGAAGTATTTTTCTCCACACAACTGATCAAACAAGTCATCAATTCGTGGGAGAGGATACTTGTTCTTTATCATGATTTTTTTAAGTTCAAAATAATCGATGAAAAGGCGCATTGACCCATCCTTCTTCTTGATGAAGAGGACTGGTCCACCCCATGGTGAAGCACTTGGGTGTATAAACCCTTTATCCCAATTCTACTGTAGTTGTTTCTTCAGCTCCTCAAGATCCACAAAATCCATTCTATATAGAGTCTTGGATATTGGAAACACCCCAACTATAAGATCAATTAAGAATTCAATATCTCTTATAGGAGGAAGACCGACAATTCCTCGAGAAACACTTCAGCGAATTCCCTCACAATAGGCATGTCTTCTAGGATGGTTGCCTCCTTAGACTCAATCATCTAAGCCAGATACGTGTGCTCATAGGGTAGTAATATCCACACTTGAGATGATGGATATAAAGAAGGTTCATCTTCCTCCTTGCACTTGTAAAGAATCGGGGGTCGATTCTCCACATGGAGAGTGATTTCTTTATCACAAAAATTTCTGTTGGCTCTATATAAGGAAAGCCAATCCATGCCAATAATTGCATCAAATTACACTAGAGGGAGTATGACGAGGTTATCCAAGAAGTTCAATCCATAGATTATGATAGGGGAGGAGTTATATTCCTAGGATTCAATGATTGTCCCATTTTCTGTACTCACCGACATCTTCACTCCCATGATTTGTGGTGGTGCTGAGATTGGTCTACTAAACTTTCGAGATATAAAAGAATGCGTAGAACCTGAATTAAAAAGTACGTTCTCTATTATTGAATTAATAACTAGCTTACTTGTCACCACTTCGTTGTCGGGGTTCACTTCGGCAGTAGTGATGGAAAAGCTCTCCCTTTCTTCCTTGGAGGTTGTTGGTTTCCACTGAAAACTCTTGGCTTAGGGCACTGATTTTCAATATGCCCTGGTCCTTTGCAGTTGTAGAAATGAACCATGAATTGAGGTTCGAATGGATCATTCCTCTCCTCTTTCATAGCCGTGGGTATTTCTTGCTGGTAGTTAACAGCTAGGTGCCCTTCTATTCCACACATAAATCATTTCCTCATACCCTTCAGGCAATTTTTAGGGTGCTTATTTTCACACCTTTGGAAAGTGGGGTTCTAGATATTCTTAGAACCATTGGATTTATCCATCATACCACCAACATTGAATTCCACCTTATTATTCTTATCCCCATGATACCCTTTAGATTCTCTAATCTCCATTTTTACCTTAAGCTCACATCAGACAATTTACTCATAGCTGTTGAAGTCACGGATTGCCAGCACTTTCCATAGGCTAGGTTTCAGCCCACCAAAGAAGCAGTCGACCTTGCATTTGGGGGTAACGACCAAGCCGGAGGCATATCGTTCAATCCTTTTGAGGTTTTCCTCATACGATCCAACTAATTCGTCATCTTTTTGTCTTTAGGGCATGGAATTCCTTTTCCATCTTAAGCCGGAGGGTGCACGAAAAATATTTATAGAAAAACATCTTCCAGAAATCCTTCCATTCCAATGCCTCGATATTTTCCTCAGGCTTGGTATTTTTAATCAACATCCACTATTGATCAGCTTCACCCTCCATACAATAAGCATCCTGGAGAACCTTCTCTTGTTTAGAACATTGATGGATAGAGAAGATCTTTTCAATGGAGTTGATCCATTGTTCAGTGATTTAGGGATCAGATGATCCATTAAAAGTAGGAGGACTTTGTCTCATGAAGCTCTCGATAGAGACTTGTTCTTTCTTAGAGGGAGTTGAATGTTCCTATTAACCCATGTTTATATTCAAATCTTGAGTTATCTAAGATATAAGTGTGAAAAATTTCACAATTCCCACTCCCATTGGATTAGGCATCTCATTAGTACATTCATCACATTGATCTTCACATCAGTTGTTAGTATGAGTCCTCCTATTACCAGCCATTGGCTGGAATAAAAGGAAAGTTAGGGGTAAAAAATAAAGGCAAATATAAGGAAAAATCTGATGACTTATAAATAACTCTTATTTCCTTAACATATGAATCTATTGGATTCATTCTATGTTATCCATGATCTACTTTATAACATATATTCTTAGGGATTTTTTGGTCCCTTAATAATGGTTCATACTAAGATTGTGATTTTACCAAAGGATATATCCCAAGAGTGTCGTAACCAAGTGTTTAGAAAGGCCCATTATTGTTCACCATTTCCCGTTTGAGTTTAGCTCAAAGCGGTGTTTTCAGGTTTTACCCCTAGGATACATCTGTGCCAGAGCCGCCTCTACCTATTTGTATCCAGACAGGGATGTATTTGCTTGATAAACAACTTACTCAATACTCACAAATACTTAGGGATGTTTTTATTATACTTAGTCTTGTATCTAAGTCTTTACTAGGGTTTTCTAATCCTAATCACAAAAATAACTAAACCTATCCTCTGATAACAACTATGACAACCCTGCTTTTTATTACACAGTTAAACATAATTTATTACATAAACTTCACTTGATAAAACATAGATGATCGAGAGGTATACTGTATTTAAGGCTTAATATCATTACATAACAAATTAAAACATGAAATACAACATATTTATTTAAAACATCCTTTACATGACCACTACATTCCCTCATACTTAGCATTGCATGGGATAACCTGAGGACATGCATAAAAAAAGGGTGAGCTATAAATCCCAGTATGGGAATAATCATGGAATAACATGAGTAATAAAATCCATGTTAGATAACAGGAATATCAATAGAGAACAAGAGAAGTATAAACATAAAGGCATGATAAAGCATGATAATCATAACATTAAAATGTGGAAATAACACTTAACATGGAATTAGCACGAGCCAAGTCTCATTGCACATGGAGAATGAGTAAACCATCATTGCACATGAATCATGAGTAAAACCTTGTTTCAATTTAATTATCATGATTCAACACCCATTTCACATGACATATCATGATAAAATACTTTACCCAATTCATTGGAGCGCTATCATGGTGCACCCTTCTTAAACATTTCATTTCATGCATAAGTGTGCCACATGGATCATAAAACAATGAACCATTCAACATAATATTTTATTCCATGATAAACTAATGTGGAATACATACATGAAACTCTTTAAACAATAAGCAAATGTTCATAAAGGTGAATACCCTTGATAGATAAATGGGCATGATATTCACTACACAATGACTTTGGCTTGGAAGAGCGCGGTGCAATTTCCGTAGCATAACAGCATGACATAAGAACTCATAAAAATGGTTGATGAGAGATAAAGGGGTGTCTAATCATATTTAAATGACATGGACAGTAAGGGGGTCATATAGATACATGTCCCAACAAATGTAATGAAATTCAGATTCATGATACAAAAGAATTTTCTTGAATGTAAATGAGAAGAGAGAAATTCCTTTTGGAATTTCAGCATAGTAACAGGTGTACATGGGAGGAAGTTAATGAGTGAGAAAGGGGTATCCAATCATCCAAACATAAATAGGTCAGTATATGGGAGGTTTTAAACCATACCCCAATATTTATAATTTAAATTAAAAGGTCAAAACAATTTAATGAATATTAGACAAAAATGAGAAAGGAAGAAAAAACCCTTACTTGGAAGTGTGCTTCCAAATGATTGAGAGAGGCTTCTTGGGAGATTGGGGCATCTTGGGAGGATTATAGAGAGAGGATGGAAGAGGTTTGACGATCTCCAAAGGATTTTAGTGAGGATGAAGTGGGAGCTTGGGTGGGTTTATATAGGAAAGGTGAGGGAATTCTTTATTATTTAGGTTTGGGACACCTCACATTAAACTAATCCAGACCACAAACCAGCCCATGGTTTTTTCCCATGGTTTTTGAAAAAGAGAATTGAAAAAAAATATTTTATAAGACCAAAGTCCAAAATTCTTAAAATAATTGGGTTTCTTATGTGGAGGTGAGTCACACTCCCAAGGAAAACAATTTAAAAAGACAAAATGTTTAATAAGTCTTGAAGGGTCCACTAAAGCTTTGTAAAATAAATCAAACAAACCCAAAATCACATTATTTTAATGGTAAAACATATATTGTCCTAAAATAAAGTTTATAGTATTTTATTACATCACTATTGGGTCATTATGATGTCCTAAAACACATTATATATTTAAACGGTATTTAATTTTTACCCAAAAATTTGACTGTCTCAGAAAATTATGAAAAATTCACCGTTGGATAATTTTGACATCATGATTCCAGAAATAATATTCACTTTATCTAAATAATTTTATAAATATTATAATTTTCACTTTTAAAATAAAAACCGACATTTATAAAAAATTCATGGGTTTAGACAAAAATGACTTTCAAACCTTAATAAAAATTACAATTTCATTTCATAAAATTATACAATCATTTATATTTAAATAAAAATTATTTTAGTAGTAATAATAATATTTTATTAAAATACTATTTAATTCAAAAATCCATTAATTCATCAAAATATATTTCTTAGTTGAACATTAACTAAAAATACAATTTGTGTTTTAAAAACTATTTACAAGGTAACAATAATAAAATGAATGTATATTCATTATTATATAAAAAATGCACATATTAATAGTGCTAATGTCTTGTTACATAACCCTTTATAACACCCACATAAGACCAAATGTTAAGGTGTGTGATGGTGACTGACTCTAGGGGGGGCTCGGATAGCATTGCTCGGGTGGTAATCTATATCAACTTCCACTTCTCTCATAGGCGGTTCCGCTCGATCTTAACATATTCAAGATCGGATTGGGCTTGGTCAAGAGCGAAGCCTAATGACGCCACCTCCTTTCTGAGCTTTGACAAATGGGCTTTGTATGGGGCACGTGTACTGGATGAGGCCATCGCTTCCTTTATCTGAGTAAATTGGATTTGTTAAAGCCCTATATTTATACTAATCATGTGATCACTATTCAACGACTATATTAGCTACGGTCACAATTCTTAACAGTATTTCAAAATCCAAAAACATAAAACCAAAGAAGTTGACATTTTATATAAAATTTTTACATAAAGAGACATTTAATTAGATCAAGAGGGATTTACATTAATGAAATTTTGGGTCGTTACAGTATTTGTATATGTATCATATGTGGTATAGAGTTGTCACCAAACATTTTCATGACCTAACATTTTCTCGATTTCTCATGTTTCCTTTTATGTATTATTAATCCATTCTTCCAAATACAATAGGAATTTACAATCCTTATGTTGTATTAATGGATATTTATATTTATAAATCATATAATAATATGTGTAAAAATTTCTAGGTTGTTATATCTATAGTGTAAAGGATTAGGAAGAGGTTTTTGGTGCTATTTCTAAAATCATCATAGGTTTATCATAGAGATAATGACTTCAACATAGTGGATAATGGTAGAGTTTTTAGTGGTTATAACTTTTTAAGAATAGTTTCACCATGGACCAGGGATGTGGCCTAGCCTCTTCCTGATAATATACGATAATTTATGTTTATACTTATGTAGTTTATGGGGTTTTTAGTTGAAAATTTGGATGTTTAAAGTTTTTTAGTTTCATAAGCATATAGATTGATAGTATAGAGGTTTGAAAGCTACAGGTTTAATGGCTTCGGTGTTTCTCATTAGAAGTTTCTAGTTTCTAGGATTCTAATTTTGTAAGTATTAGGTTTAATGTTTTTCAGGTTTGTAGGTTTGTAGGTTTCTAGTTACATATTTTTTTTTCTTTTTTGTTTTTATTTAACAATTTATAAATTTTCTTAAGTTAATGTTTTCTTATATTTCATGTTATATGTTTCAATTTTTTTACATTTCCAATGTTCAGTTTTTCACTTTTCATGTTTTCATGTTTATAAGATGTTTTTTACATATTTTAATGTCTTATGTTCACATAAATTATAGTTTATCAAATTTCTAGAAATAACATATCTGGTTTTTATATTTTAAAATTTATAGATTTCATATTTATTATGTTTCATGTTTTTAGGTTGTAGGCTTTGAAATTTTAGGATTTCATATGTTTTTATTTTTAGTCTAATGGTTGGATGTTTGCACATTTTTTTGTTTTCAATAAGGAAGTTTGTAATATTGTAGGATTTTAAGCATGGATATATCATGTTTAATGATATCTAAAGTTGTAGGATTATTGTATATAGGTATGAGGATTCCATTTTTTTAGTCTTATAGGTTTTAGTTTTGTTTTTTAATAAATCATTAGTTTTAATGTTTTTTGGTTGAATGATTTTTAGTTTGAAGGAATGCATATTTAGAAGTTTATTTTTTTTGGATTACATGTTTACATGTTTTCAGGGTACTCATACTGGGGCTGCAGAATTTGAAATAATTTTTTATTTTAAATAAACATTTAGTGGTGGTTTAAACCACTGCTTTGTAAATGGACCTTTTTTCTCAACAGTTCAAACCACCAATATAATTTGGTAATGTACTATCTGCAGTGGTTACAACCACTTCTACATACATGAATGGTATAATTTTAGAGGAGGTTATGTTGATTTCATGGTGGTTATTGTGATTTTTTTGTAGTAACAGTTTGAACCGCCACTAAACATTTCTCATTTTTTATTACCATTTCGCAATAGTTTGGGTGGTTTCCATAGTGTTTTACCCAAAAAAATGAAATGTTTTTTAGCGGTGTTTTAAAATGATTACAAAAAATATTTCATATTTTCCTAGAAAACCACTGCAAAAACCACAATAACCGCCACAAAATGTGTTTACTAAGACATTTACAAAAAATGCCGCTATATTGAAGAAACCACTGCATATTTAATGCCTACACTCAATTTAGTGGTGATTTTATAAAACCACCATAGAATCATAATGCGACATTTTAAACCACCTCTATAGCAAAAAAACCCTCCATTATGAGGCGATTTTCTTGTAGTGTTAATGGTATCGATGAGGGAGATAAATGATGAGGTTTATCCTACGGATTTAACTATGATCCATTTATTTCTGACATGAGTGATCATGGGTGATTGAGATAATGATTAAATATACAAACATATTTTATCTATGCTCTATATGTGTTTTTAAGGGTTCCTTTGATCAATATTAACATAACATGGCTCACAATTATTGAATATTATGACTCTTTCCATTGTTAAAGAATTATTCCATGTCACATATTTAATGATCCAGGTTTTCATATGTATGAATTATCTTATATTATTATTATTCACATTGATTATGTCATCATAACCTAATTCTCAATGATTATATTAAATTTTTATTGATTACATTTACCCTTATCAAGAGTTTGAGCTCACTCTTATTTTTTCCCATTTCCCCAGGTTATGAGTAATGATAATAAATGAATTGTATTTATAAAGGTTTCATGTGTGAATTATTTTATGAGAGATATTAGATACTTTTTTTGAAATAAGAGAAGCTTGGTATAATAAGAAAAATGATCACTTGATGACATGTTATTTTTATATAAGAGTTTTTACTAATTTTCTAAAACTATAAACCTAAATTTTCCTTGTGTATTTAAGTGATCAAATATTTCAATTTGATGTTGTATGTTTTGGATGGCTAAAATTGGGTCATGATTATCGATATAAATGTAAAAATTGAAAATAAAATGATTCTAGCACTAGATCCGAGAGTGTGTGTACATGGATATTATAACCTTCCGCCCATTTATAAGCCCTTTTCCATCAAATATGGCATAAAATACATGTATAAATATTTTTCCTTCCTAGACTATAAAAAACTATAGCATAAATATTTAAAATTTATAGAAGTTAAAAACTTATGTGTAAAACTTTTTACTTCAATGATATCATTAAAATAATCCTTGAAACATATTATTTCATATACAACATAAAACTATAGGTAAAACCATTTTCTACCATGGATGATACAAAAATCATGCATAAATCTATTTCTTTTCTAGACAGAAAAAACTCTTGTATAATCCATTCACCTTCATGAAATAAATAAATCTCCAGAACAATAATTTTACCTTGTTGTATAGTATAAAAATACATTATAAACATTTCACCTTATGATATTGTACAAAATTCCAATGTTAATATTTCACTATACTGGATGGTGAAAAACTCTCATTTAAATTGTTCAACTTATTAGATAATACAAACATCCATTAAAAACTATGATCTTATAAGATGATCATAAATTCTAATGTAAAACCCACACCTTCCTAGTCAGTATTAAAAACTATTGTTTCTTTCCATATAGGTTTAAACTATTACATGATTACACTATAGCTTGAGATTCTTTGGGACTTAAACACTAGATAAATTAATTCCTTATGAACATTTTGTAATAATGAATTATCAATCAAACCATTCATAATAGGAATCCTCTATTATATAATAGAAAAAAATATAAAAAAATTTATTCCTATTATGAAGGATTCATAAATAGGACATAAATTAATAATAGGGGCTTGAATAAGACAATAAACTCTTTTATTTAATGAATCCTGTGATCAAATACTGGTGGAAAATTATTTTTGGGTTACTATAGAAGCCAAATATATTCATCCAAATTGGTTATTTAGGTTATTGGATAGGGCCTATGGGCCAAAAGGCCTTCAAGAAACCATCTGGGTTTGGGCTAGAGGGCCACTAAGCTACATCTGGACTTCGGACCATATGTTTTTGGGACATAGAAGTAATCAAGACAGACTGAAAAGGAGAAGGACCCATAAGCCGAATCAGAGAAATAAGTAGCCACCAGAGCAGATCTAACTGGATTAGAAGAATAAGAGGATATAAAAACCACCATCGATAATAGGCATCATACAACTCATCATAGGTCAATGCTAGCCAACTATCCATGCAAGGTGGAGAGCTAGGCACCTATAATGAAGTAGATGCTGGGGAGGGATAGTTCCAAGTGTAGTTGGGTCTTTATACTTTCAGGTCATAAATTAGTCCTTATGCCACTAGGGATCCAGGTCATGTACTAGTCCTTGTGACTCTAGGTCTATGGGTCTTGTAAGATTTCCCTCCTAACATAGTTAAAAATTGGTTTATCTAAAAATAAATAAAATTATAATGCTTTTAGTATGGTTAGGAATTATATAACCTCTAGTCCTCTTTGTTTTATTATATCTTTCATAATATATCTATGATCTAGTTTATTTTATACAAGGATTGGCCATTGAGGTGGAAGGGGTAGAATATCCAAATGGATAAAAATCTAAACCTCAAAAAAATTTACTTTACCAATGAAAGTGAATAACTAAACGTATATATTTACTAGTATTAATTCATAGATGTGATGTTTTTTTGTTTTGTTCAACATAATCAGAAGATTTCATTAATTAATGGAAACCAAATAATTGGGACATTCTACCAGTGTTGGGTAAACCTAATGGTCACTAGTTCTTCTAGGACCCCCATTCAACATGTTTCCATTCCCTAAAAATAGGCTACCACCACCGTAACAGTCACCTTGGTTCTTAGGTACGGATGCCCAATTTTTCTAACATAGTATCTCCACCACTATATTGTTATTGAATTAGTGTTTGAGTAAATTTTAAAGGGTTTTATACCAACAATATCAATGGTACAAGGGGACCTGGTGAGAATAAAGCTAAAATTTTGATTATAATTCTAGAGGGACAACAGTGGGAATAAATCCTTCATCATCACTTTCTTCAACTTTAAAATCCTTTCTCCCATGAATGAAAAATAATTCCTTCCATATATAGATAAGGTGGATTTTTTCAATAGATACATATATCTACCTACATGGTAATCACCTAGAATGCATCCTATCCATCATGATCATCATTACCACCATTCAATATTGGATTACTTGGAGGTTATTGAAGTTGTTACTTACCCATTGATTCAAACTCTATAACCATGGATATGGTCTCACTAAGTTAAGTACAACCTATAAATTTAGAGGTATGCTGACCCTTTCACTTTGGATAAGACTCCTAGTTTACATTATCCCATCTAAATGGTGACCTATAGATAATTTAATGTTATATTGGGTAGGAGGTGCAAAAATATTTTCAGGAATGGTATGTAATTAAAAAATGTGTACATCACACTTTCCTATGAAATATGTAATGTGATCATTATCATAATGACATAAGTCAAGTTTGAAAAAATAGATATCTAATATAATCAAGAATATATAAATGGGACCAATATTTTTGGCCTCATTTATCATACACTAAGGGATAAATATTCTCCATAAGTAGGTCCCAATCGTTATAGCGTAGTGACGACTGTTTGTTTTTAGGAATATATTATAGATTATATATAAAACTTTTGATGTATTTTTAATGGATTATTGCACATATTTTTTCCATTAAAATGAATTTATAAGGTTATATCATGATAGTGAAGGGTAAATCATTCTATTACCTTTGATTTGATAACATCTCAATCTAAAATTTTCACAAAAGGATATAGTACTTTTACATTAGATTCAAAATGAAATAATTTTATCAAATTTTGTTTATCTTCACATAGATTAAGGTCATGTGCATGCATTTCTAAAAACCCATGCACAACCTATTCATTTCATATGGGTATTCCCTAAGAAATTTTTCATGCACACCCTAATGAAGTTGTGTTCACATCTTTTCAATGACCCACACTCTCTATTGATCCCTCAATTATTCCATAATAATGTTGTGTTCATTTCCAAAGTCACACATGGGATCTAATGTGATTATAAAATTATTACCACACAATCTTGGGAATCCAGTACATTTTTTCCCATAAATAGATCCCCTAGAATCCCATTTCAATTTTAATATGTGATATGAAAAAACTATGAGTCGTAACATGATCCCAACCACTAAGACCCTACCAGGGCCAGTAGTGGGATGATATTTCCACCCCTCACCCACCTCTAATAGACCAGAGGATAGTTATTAGTATAATGTAGGCATGCCACACATGATGGTATACCTTAAACTAATTAACTTATAAACAACACACATCTTAACACATGACATAATAATATATTAAAGATAAACAAAAAAAATTATAATATAGATAATTTGGGTAAACAATTATAAGATCTATAAAGGATCAACTAGTGACTAAATGATAATGTAAACAGGAAAAATACACTCATAAAAAACCCAATGGAAACCTCCATAATATAAATAAGGTAAAAGATCTCCACAAAGAAAAGGTGAATGATATCCATAAATAAAAACCAATACATATGAACATCATACACTATTATCCCCATTGGGATCTATTATACTCCACTGACATCATGCCCATCAAAGTCTTCCCTATAATATACATCATTTTAATAATAATTGATACATACAGATGGAACAACCATATAGCAGTGAGTATAAATTTCACAACCCGACACTATGAGGTCTGACCCATTACCCTCCAAGCCCGCCTCTAATAGGCTATGGGCTAGAGACCAGTTCTAAGTAGGAATATCCTAAAAATGGGAAGCATTAGCCTAATTTACATGTACACACACACACACATATCCAAGACCACACAATGTCGAAACTAGTTCATGCATACATCTATAATCCCACAACCAAAGTATGATAGTAAAGTACTAAAAGCAATAAAGTGGCCAAATACTAGCCCAAACAAAAAATGTAATGATTACATCCTTCTCCAATGATAAGGACTATGATCATGAAAAATCACATAAAACACCTTGGTCTATCTAGATCAATCAATATTTTGCCTAATCCACGTCCTCCTAAGATGACATCAAAAGGGTATTGTCTACATAGGACAAGACACATGTGGGAAAATCTCATACAGGGGTGAGTGTAATAATACCCAGTAGGACACCCCAAAAGAACTAAACACAAATCAACAAGTATAGTAAACTAAATACAAGATATAATAATCAATGTATAATAGAAAACACCCAGATATACATTGGAAGGAAACCGCACCACCATGACATCATAAGCAACTATACACATTGGATTCTACTCAAAGAAATTCTCATTCATGGAAAATCTACTCCATGAGTCATGAAATCACTATAAACTCTTATCAAAGAGCTTTATATCATTGGTCCCCAGCTAGGAAAGTTCACTAGACTCAGAAGACCCTGATAATCAGATATGGGGTCACTCCTAGAACCACTTGGGGACACCATGTACCTAATATGGATCAACTATCTATATAAGGTATCATATTACAATGATACTAGAAACCCCATTGATATGACCCACTAGATGGGGGATCAACACCTTGCTCATAGAGGTTACACCGATTCCAAAAAACCACCTCATGTATAAAGATGATGGAGGATCTCACTCTAGTCTCATAGAGGGATGCCGTGAACTTTATCAGGGATTCATCCTCTAGAGGGAATCACAATCCATATATAAGGATTTAATTCCACACTATACCCTCAGGGGAAAGGACCAAAGGGAAAACCAATCAACCAACATTAGTCTGAACTGAAGAGACAAAGAGGTATAAGTTGTCTCTAAGGGAGTACACGACATGTAAGTAGCGTATATAGTGTGCCTTGATCAACCTGGATCTGCCTGTGTGGTTCTTCCTCACACGACATGCTAAATGTTACATACATAGTGTGTGAGTGAAAAAAAAAACATGTAGAGGTATCTTAACACCCTACCCATGTCAACTGGCTATGTCCATGTGCCGATGGATGTGTCTATGTACCAGACCGTGTACACCTAGACATGTCCGTGTTTAAGTATATGGAATAACCAAGCTTGTGTACTCTTGGATGTGTTCTTGTACCTTATAAGGGACACACCATTACATCATGGAGTGGTCACATATCATGTGAAAAAGTCACATGGCATTTGATATTTAACTCCAACCAAAACCCTACCACTGCTGCCAGGGGGTCCCACATGGCGTGTAATCCTGAGATACATGCCGTGTTGATTGGGATTTTCCAGATCCATCAAGATATCTTCTGAGTTTTTCTACATGTCTCCAAATCCACCACCCTCATAAAAACCAATAGATTAGGGGTCATCCGAGCTTTTCCATCATCACCAGTCAGAATTCAGGTTTAGATTTGCTCAAAAAACGATCCATCGAACCAATCCGTCACTGTGTTTCAAAACCGGGAAGAAAAAAAAACCAATAATTTGTTCTGATACACCTCTAATTGACCACCAACACTATCAAAACTTAACCACACTATCAATAATGAACCATACTCACATCATTGATTGGTTTCATCGAAGAACAATCGTGCAATGATCATATATTGGGTATTTGTGGAATCACAAGACAAAAGAGACACCTGTGATGAAAGTGTGATGAACATGGGAATAAAATAAAAATCCATAAAACGTGGAAAACAAACCCCGACCATTATTCATTCAACCAAAATTTGTTTTCATATATATAGACAATAAAATATGAATAAAACATAACAAAAAAAATCCATCAATTTAAATCTATCGATGATGTACATATCATTTCTATCCGTGGAATTTATCTATGTTCATTAGGGATTAAAGAAAGGGATGTAAAACACAAATCAAGATCCTACCTGGAGTTCATATTGATCATTGAAAAAGAATGTTTATATGATTCCATCATTTATGAGACCTACAAACCCCATTGACATAATATTCCAAGATCTAGTCTTGATCCGTCATCATTCTACAATAATGATCTCCGAAAACTATCTAGATCTCTAGGGTTTAAGTAGAAAACCCTACAAAAGTATCATTATTGTATATTAAGAGGAAATCTGGTCACTGGATCGAATAAAATAAATTAAATAAAGTAAACCAATTTTTTTATTAATTCAACACCCATGATGATTTTTTCACAAACACCCCACACCGACAAGGTTTATGTTGCATATAGGGTAAAACCTGTGCTCTGAACTCAACGGTGACCTTAAAATTCTGACATGGGCCCCTATTCATGAGTTATTCAAATTTTTTAGTAAAACTACATGCACGTGTTATTTGATATATTTAATATATTTAAAACATTTATTATGGGCACACCATGCCTTAGAATCACATGTCATCTTAGCATCGTGTCTCAAAAATAATTCATATAGTATCCAAAAATAATTCAAAAAAATCCATTAATTAAATTCTTTCTACCTTAGGGATTTCTGTCCGAAAAAGAGAAAAACCTACTAAAAATTGAGGTACTAGGATTGTATTTAGGTCTTCCACTCCTAGGTTATTTCCTAGGGATTATCATGATTCCACCAGATATGCACTAGTTGAATCAATCAACCACAAAAGATACCCTTCTACCAATCCTTGACCTTCACTAAGAACTATGTGAAGGTAAATCCATCCCCAGTGTCCAACTCACCCCATTAAATAACATGTGATGAGTCACACATGTACCTCCTCAACTATGACATGTGGAATATGTCATGTACCCAGTCCAACTATGGTGGTAGAGCTATGTTTTATGCCACCTCTCCATCTCTATGCAGTATCTGAAAAAGACTAATTAATCTTGCATATTACTGGATACCCCTTCTAAATATACATAATACACATTGAAGTGATACCCTCAACAACAAAGGGTGTCCCTCTTTAAACTCAAGAGGTCTCCATAATTGGTCTGTATAAGACTTATTATGGATCTATGAAATCTACATCATCTCCTAGATGATTGAAGCCTTCTCTAGAGTAGCTCACACCAACTCTTGGACCATGAGTGCTGGATCACCTGAATCAATCCAAAAAAGTGGCGACTTATAGCATTTCTCATATAAAGCCTTTAATGGTGTCATATTAATGGATTAATGGTAGATATTTTTGCATTAGAACTCCACAAAGGGTAGATGATCGTCCCAAATATAGAAACAGTACAACATGCAAGCTTGAAACATGTCCTCCAAGACTTGAATAGTCCTCTTTATCTATTCATCTATCTGAGATTGAAATGATGTTCTCAAGCATAACAGAGTCCCAAATTCCTCTTGAAATCCCCTCCATAATTGTGATGTGAAACGATCATCATGGTCTAAAATAATCGTCGAGGGAACTCCATGGATTTAGACTATCTCCTACACATAGATGCATGATAAGATCTCTAATGATATTTACTCTTAAATCAATAGGAAGTGGGTCGACTTGGTGAGTCATTATATTATAACCTAGATAGAATAGTGTCCCATGGATATGTGTGGTATCCCTATCACAAATTTTAGAGATATCCCATCCCACTTCCACTTTGGAACCTTAAGGGGTTGAGAAAAACCTACTGGAACCTAGTACTCAGCCTTCACTTGTTGGAATGTGAGGTAATAAGAGACAAAATCTAAAAATCCCTTCTTCATGTATGGCCACAAAAACTGACATCAAATGTCCCAATATATCTTTTCCATACCTAGATTTACCACCAGGGGGTATGAAACTCCCACATCACCACCTCCCGCAACATCAAAGGTATAATTGACCATCTTATGAAAAGGATAGCATGCTACTCACCTTTATAATATCCATCAAGAGCACATCTAGTGGATATCTAAGCAATTAAGGTCTCAAATTATTTATCTCCATACTGAGAATCCTTGACACACTATAAAAGAGGTGGGGTAGCAATCATCAAATGAAGACATGAATAACCATCCTTTTCCACAAAGGAAAAATCTAAGGAGGATAAATGTTCAGATGCCTCATCTAACAACTAAGAAAAATATATCCTACTAAGAGAGCCTTCCACCACGTTCTTATTCCTAGGAGTATAGAAAATCTTGAGGTTAAAGTCCTGGAGAAACTCTAGACATTTCCTTTGTCTCATGTTAATATCATTCTGAGAGAATATATACTTTATACTCTTGTGGTCATAATAAATGATAAATTGCTAGCCCATCAGGTATTGTCACCACATATTAAGTGTGAAGACTACTGCTTCTAGCTCAAGATCATCAGTTTCATAGTTCTACTAATGTGGTCTCAAATTATAGGAACCATATGCAATATCTGGTTTCCACTCCATCAAAAGACAACCAAGACTAGTCACCGATGCATCGAAGAACACAAAATACTTAACACCCTCCTCTGGAAATATAAATATTTTAGTGCTCATCAACCTCTATATCAAATCTTGTAATCAAAACTAGAACATTTCATCCACCTAAAAGGATGCCCCTTTATGGGTCAAAGATGTAAAGGGTGTTAACACTTTGGAGAAATTGTGTAAAAATCTATGATAGTACCCTTTCAACCCAAGGAAACTTCGCAACTTGGTAACACTATTAGGTGGCTTCCAAGAAATCAATAACTCAACCTTTGTTGAGTCCATAGATACTCCTGCCTACGAGATGATACATCCCAGTAAGTGGACCTATTGGATCCAAAACTGACACTTTGAGAGATTCCCATAAAGATGGTGCTCTTGAAGTGTGTCTAGGTATATCCTCAAGTGTCTCACATTCTCCTCCTCTGATACCGAGTATACTAGGATGTCATCAATAAAGACCGCCATGAACTGGTCTAGGAAAGGTCAGAATATTTGGTTCATGACTCCCAAGAACACTACTAGGGAATTATTTATGAAGAATGTAATCACCAAGTACCTATATAAGATATATAAACATTTAAATTCCATATTTAGTATATCTGTATCCAACACTCACAATTAGTGATAGCCAGATATTAGGTCAATCATTAAGAACCATCATGACCCTCTCAACTTGTCAAAGTGGTCATTGATCATAGGTAGTGGATACTTATTTTCCATGGCCACCTGGTTCAAGCATTTGTATTCCACACATAACCTCAAGCCCCCATCCACCTTCCTAGCAAAAAACAATAGGGCTTCCTAGGTAAAATCGTGAGTCTCATAAACACTTTCTCCTACAAGCCCCTAACTGCACCCACATCTCTCAATGCTCTATGAGATCCATATGATATGATGATGAAAATATCAGAGCTATCCCTGGATGTAAGTCAATGTAGAAGTCTAGATCTTGGTGGGGAGGTAAACTTGGTAAGTCCTTAGGAAATACGTCCTCATACTCAACCACCACCATAGAAAACTAAAATCTCATAGCCTCTACTACTCCAAGAGTCATGCTAGAAAACTGGTGTGTAATCAGATACACTCTTCTATTCTTGAGTCTATATTTCTCTTCCATGGTTTCCTTTTCACCCACATAATAAAACCTCATTCCATCACTAAATACAAACTATTTTTTCCACCTAAAATAGTATATCTGGTCTTGCACTTTTAATATCCAGTCCATACCTAAGATAATGTTGTAATTCCTAATAACTTTTAGAAATAGATACCATAAAAAACTCTCACCTTCAAGTGTCTAGTATTACTATCATCATAAGTGCACAATCATTGAGTCACCACCTGTCGAAGTCTCCAACCACAAGGGTCGAGCTGACAGAACAAAAATAATGTATAATTCTTGAACCAAATAAGTTGAAAGGAATGAATAAATCACACATGTGTATATCAATACTAAAGAAAAGTTAGAAAATAAATATATCATACTGCATGTCATCCTTGGAGCTTCGTATCCATAGGCCACTATAGAATACAACTGGCTTTTTTCCCATCCACCATCTCCCTGAACCTGAAATGGATTACCTGAGAGTGGTGGTGGTAATAGGTCAAACCTTTGACCACCTCCTCCTATTCTTACCCCACAACCATTTCCTCCACCCTATGTACCACCCTGTTCCTACCACTATCTCTATCTTGGTTGTCCCTTGAACATCTCCCGATTAGCTGTAGGATGGGTTGGAAAATCCAAATCCATATTTCCCAAACCATAATAGTAGAAAAAATGCCTCTCTATCAATTGATTAAAGAAACAATGAGAGCCTTGAACCACTTAACACAAGTCCTGGGATCTCCTCCTAAATCTTATGACATGATTAGATCCCTGTGACTGTGATTGAATACCTGTTCTTGAGTTCTCAACTCTTGTGTGCCCACTATAATCACCCACAATCGATGCCTACTATGCCAGGATGCTCTCCACCACCAAGGCCCACTCAAGAACCCAAACATAGGTATAAATTCAAAGGGATACCACTGAATCCTTGATGTCTCAACATAATCCCTTATCAATGGTCCGTGCTATGAAGAAAAGATCTTGAACCATATCCATAGAGTATCCTGAGAGATTAGTAAACCTCACTGAGTAATCCTCCACATTCAAAATTCCTTGCTACAGATACATAATCTCTTGAAAGAACACTGATCGCAATATGGCTGAGTAAAACTCCTCCATGAAGAGATTCTAAAAGTATCACTAGGAGAGAGCTTTATTATAGTGTGATTGAGTCACTAATCTCCACCATCACCCATTAGATCCCTAAAAAAGTCTCATCACAAGGGCCACCATTAGATACGAAGGCATCCACACAAGGAAGGAAAATCTAGTGATTGTATCTATCCAGTACTCAAACACCTGGTGTTTGGATCACCTAAAAACCTGGGAGATCACTGAATCTGAATCTCTTATAGTGAACTTAGCCTTCGTGCATTCACAACTAGAACTCAGTATTCTTTCTACTACTAAAAGGGTGGTGGTATAGATGGAAAACCACCTAGAGGTGCTATTTCTAGTAAAATCCCTTGTATTGATGCCCTGTCACTAAGTGGATCATCCTAATGATCAAACAGTGGAATCTTGGTTGGCTATCTTCAAAGAGGAATCATGAAATAAAACAAGAGGTTCCATGATCAAATAGAATATATGGGGAGATGACTCAAAAAGAACATGGAAACCAAAACTCATTCTTGTATTGTGCATGTACCAATGTTTTCCCTACCACTAATGTTTACATGTACCAAGTTAAAAGTAGGTCTTGGTGTATGAATACAATGGCTGACACACCAACACTAGAGTCCCTAACCTAAAATATGAACACAAAACACTAAATACTATTTCCCAAAACCAATTTGACTAACTTAAATCCTAAGATATTACCAACTCTTTTGATACAACTCTATGATGACCCAACCCACTAGGGTTTGATCCGTGACTCCCCAAGACATCCTATGATAGGCTAGGGGATGAAGACCAGTGTCGAGGAGAAATATCCCATAATTGGGAGGAATAACCTAATGTACATGTACACATGAACATATCTCCATCCCCACAAAATGATGAAACCAATGTATGCATATATCTAGAATCTCACAACCAGAGTATGACAGTAGAGTGCTGAATGAGGAAAATAGGCCACATAAAATCCCAACGAAAAACTGTAAAGATTCCAACCTACTCCAAGGAAGAGAACTATGTTCATATGAAAACTCTTGAAAAAACCTTAGTTTATCTAGATCATGATACACTCTACTAGATCTGCTTCCTCCTAGGACACCGTCAAAAGCGTCTTTATCTCCATAAGACATGACACGTATGGGTAGAACCCGTGCATGGGTGAGTATAAAAATATCCAGTAGGAAACCCCGAAAATAAAAAATATGATGAATCAAGTATATTAAGATCAATAAAACATATAAAAATAAATGTACAATAGGAGGCACTCTGATATACATAGTAAGGACACTGTGCCACCATGTAGTCACAACCAACTGCCAGCCCTGATATTCTGATTGAAGCAATTCTTGTTCTGGGAGAATCCACTCCATGAGCCATGACATCACCAGAGACTCTCATCAAAGAGGTATAGATCATTGTAACCTGAACAAGAAAGAACACTAGCCTCATAATACCTTGATACCCAGATAGGGGGTCATGCCTAGAACCACTAGGGGACACCATGGACCTAATCTGATCAACATGCTACATATGGGATCATATTCCAGAGATACCACCAACCCTATTGATATGGAATGATATATGGAAGATTAATGCCCTACTCAAGGAGGTCATGCCAATTATGAAAACCCCACTCAAGGTATAAGGATGACTGAGGATCTCACTCTAGTATCATAAAGGAACACCATAGACTCTATTGAGGAATCATCTTCTATAGGGGATCACAATCTCTAGATATGGATTTAATTTCACACAATACACTAGAGGTAATGTACCAAGGGTAAAAACACTCAACCAATATTGGTATGAACTAAAGAGATAAAGAACTCCAAGCTATCTTTAAGGGAGTACATAGTGTGTATGTTGTGTACATGGCATGACTTTCTTAAACTAGATCTCCTCATGTGCTAATCCCTCACACGACATGTAAACCTCAACATACATGGTGTGTGAGTGAAACACATGGTGTGTAGAGGTTTCGCGACCCCATATATGTGTCACCTAGCCATGTCTGTGTACCTCTAGCCATGCCCATGTACCAAACCTTGTACACCTGGCCATGTCTGTGTCCAAGTACACATTGTGACCATTCCCATGTACTACTAGTCGTGTTTGTGCACCTTTCGAGGTACACACCAATCTTCCATGGATGGGTTACAAGGTATGTGACTATGTCACATGGTGTGTGATATTTAACTCCAGCCGAAGCCCTAGCGTCATAGCTAGGGTGTCCCAAATGTCATGTAATCATGAAATACAGTCATGTTGGTTGCGATTTTCAATATCTTTTCGGTTATCTTACATGTTATCCTATTCATCTCTAGAGCCACCTCCCTCATTGGAATCGATAGATTTGAGGGAAGATGAGCATTTCCATCATCTCTGGTGGGAATCCAGGTTCAAATCTACTAAAAAAATGATCCATAGATCCAATCTATCACTATGTGTAAAAATTGGGAAGAACAAAAACTGAAAATCTATTCTTATCCTCATATGATCATCCACCTCCAACTCAACACCTTCACTGCACCATCGATCATGAATCGCTCCCACAACATTGATATGTTGCACCAAATAATGGTTACACAATGATCAAATACCAGGTATTCATTGAATAATGGTACAAAAGAAACACCCTCAATGAATGTGTAAAGAATTAGGGAAGAAATCCAAAATCTATAAAATGAGAGGAATGAATCTCAAAAAAATTTCATTCATCGTTGATTCATTGTCATAGATATAGATAATAGAATAGGAATAAAACACAATGAAAAAAAAAACAAAATTCCATCAATTTAAATCTACTAATGATGCACATATCAATTATATTCATGGAATTGATCAACATTCATCCAAGATTAAAAAACAGGATAGAAATCCCAAATCTAAATACTACAAATATTTTGGATTGATTGTTTTTGAAGAAAGGTTTTACATTTACATCTTTGAAGAGAACCAAAAAATCCATTGGCACAATGATCTACAATCTGATCTCAATCATTTATCATTCACCAATTATTCTTTCCAACAATCATATAGATCTGTAGGGTTTGAGAATAATACCCTAAGGAATTCCTCATTACCATATATTTAAGGTAGATCAAGTCACTGTGTCTAAAAAAATAAATTAAATCAATTTAATTTATATATTTTATTAATTATCCATCGTTATTTTTTTTAAAAAATAGCCCACACCAACAAGGATTATGTTGAAACTAGTGTAAAATCCATGTTCTGAACCTAGCAGTTCCCTCATATTTCTGATCTGGGCTGCTATTAAGGAGTTATTCCAATTTTTTAGGAAAACTTTGAATGAATGTTATTTAATATATTTAATATATTTCAAACATTTTTTTGGGAACAATAGGCCTCAGAATCACATTCCATCACATCTCCTAATCTCAAAAATAATTTATATAATATCCAAAAATAACATATGAAAAATCTAAGTCACTAAAATAAACATACCAAGTATGAATCTATAAAACTACAAAGGATAAATATAAAATATCAATCATCTATAAACTAACAAGGTATGAAGGAATGTGAAAATAAAATACTATATATTCTTAGAGGGAGAACCCTAGATATAGAAGGGTTCCTACTCTTCACAAACCAATATACTGAATAATCAATGCAAAAACATCCCAATAATCTCTATCTCCTAAAATTTTAGTTCACATAACCTCTTAAAATTTACAGTGGGAAACTAAAACCTAGCCAAATGATAAATTTTAATCTAGGAATTAACCAACCCTAGTGGGGGAATAATTCTCCATTAATGTTTATTAGACATGGGAGTATAAAAAATGGATAAAGGTCTCATGAACCATGGGTGTAGATGTTAAAAACCATACCAATCATATGATGGAATTATAAACATTCAAAAAATAATTCTTAGGGGCGTTATAAACCTTATGTACACTCAGATAATTATGATTGATCTCTATTGTAGGTCATACAGTGCTAAGGATACTAAACTATGGAAACACCCTTGAATCTCACATATGATCGAAAAGGAGAGTGTACCAATTCATTCTATGTGGAATCATATTGAAAATTCATTACATATGTTCTCAAATCTGGGCCATGGGAAGAGAGATATGAAAATAAAAAAATCCTAGAAATGTACATGACAAGTACCATGGTGGGACATAGTGTGTATCTCCTTAGTGGTAGTTTGGTTCTTTACTACTCCCCACATGGTATGTATAGGTCAACCTAAATGGCATGTATTATCTCATAAATAGAATGTGTAACTAATGGAGGTACTTGGATTTTACTTAAATACTTCTGGTCATGTGGGGGATAATATACATAATGTAACCCATAGGGGGTATATGAGATGTAGGCCCAACTAGATAACTCTATGTGTAACCCTGGTACATGGAGGCTGACTATCTAAATATACATAGTGTGTCCCTATTTTTACATGTCATGTATATCATATAAGATACATGAACTAATCTCATGTACATTGATATAACTATGAGATACTCTTATGAAAGATATATGGTGTGGGAAATTTATCCTCATATAGCTATAATAGATTGGATGGAGGCACATGGTATGTGTTAGAAAAAATACACAATGTGTGATCATAGAAACCTAGAATAGAAACCATAGACACTTAGAAACCAATCCCTCACCACAATTCCCATATCCATTTTGGCCTAAATCATCTCCAAATGCCTTATTCATCACCTTCATGCCTCCAGTGACAATTATTTGAACATCATTCTCCAAAAACATGCTTTATAATGGGTTTTCTTACAACCATGATGTTCGGAACATGATTATCCTCTAATTTCATATGTCCCTACAATATACAACACTTCATCGTCACCAAATTCATATTCTTCACTCTCTGATTTTCATTGTGGTTCTTTATTCCACTATATGCAATCCTAGATCATGATTGTTTATCACCCCAGAAAAATTTCATCAAATGGCTGGCCCAAAAAATGCTAGAAATTATTCTATGAATAAATAGGCAGGATATCATTGAAGAAATTTGAAAAACAATCTTTCAATCATTGATGTAAAATTTTGACCATAAATAATTAGGAATATATTCACTAATGATGATATATTTAGGGATAAATGAAATCCAACATAAATAATAAACATTTCATTTTTTATGTGCTCTCAAATAATTAATTAGAAATAAAAAAATCATACCCAAAGGATCATAAAGAACATAGAAGATCAAAATAATAAGACCTACCTCATAAAAAGATAAATCATTGTTGAAGACCATGTTCAAACATGCATTGTTTGTGTTATATGATGAAGAATCTGTTCATCAACACCACAAATCTTGTATCTCAATTAATCACCAACCCTATTTTCTCTCTCTCTCTATCAAGATATAGTATATGATAGCTAAACACAATGAGAGTGTTTGGAGAGAATTAGATAGAGGTAACTAGTGTTTCAAGTATATATAACCACATAATCAATCAAATTATTTATTAATTAATTCCATACATATTTCTATAACCTTTATAACATTAGGTGTGAATAAAATGTATACCACACCTAGAATAAACCTTCTATTATAGGATAAAAAATTATGGAATATTTTCTTCATGAGGATATGTTACAAAGGAAATTTTATTTTTTCTCTATATTGAGTGCATGGAAAAAATATAATATATTTTTTAATATATCATTAAAAATAAAACATGATTAAAAGGTTATAAAAACAAATTAATGACCCACTAAAAACTATTATTTAAAATATTATAATGGTTCATACAAAAAAAATTTGTATATTTAAATTCTCCCCACCTTCAAGGTATTGAAGCCCAAAAATTGATACCTACTTTAAATAGATTGGGTACAGAGAAAATATCTAGTTATCATGAACCAATCATATCTCCTAAAGGTTCACATGCTACCACACACACACACACTAATTGTTTATCCCATCCTCATAGAGTCCTCTATTTCTGATCCAAGATCACCACATGGTATAATGTATAAGGAATCATGCATTTAAAAACCCATAAATATGGGTATAATAGATAATTTCACATTTTTTACATTCCCATGATCTTTATAGTTTAGAGTTTTAAATAATTAGGAACTATATTACATAACAAGGTTGACACTTATACATAGTGTACATGTTTTACATAAGAAAAGGACATTATGTATACAAACCTGTTTTATTCAAGACACTTTAACTTAATTAAATATGAGTCACCATGGAATAAATATTGACCTTTATAAATTTTTTACTCTTCCTTATATTATATTATTATTTTTAAAAATAAGGGATGAAAAAAAATCTTAGTAAGTGATATAATAATAAATTAATCTCATTAGTCCTATGAAAAACATTAAAACTCATGAAATTGTTTACCTTTTTCACAATAAAATTTTGGGAACAAAAAAATCAATTCCACATGTGAAAATAATTATTTTCTCAAAGAAAATATTTGAAAACCATTAAAAATAATATGAAAAACCATAAAATCAGTATGAGGGATATAGGTATTCATGAAAACATTCCTTTAAAAATGAATTTTTTACTTTTAAAGTTTCATTACCTTATGAAATAAAATAATTTAAATAAAAAGTATTTTGAAATAATAATATATGAATCATGGAAAATCATATTCCTAACATGTGTTTTTTCATGTTTATCCATTTTTGGAATGACTGAAGCCCGATTAATTCTATAGGAGTAACCAACCCAGTAATATCTATCTTTGTCAACTTTAAAAACAACATCATTACCTAATGAATTAGAGTGAGATATTGGGATCACCCATCATCATGGGATATATTGGGCTCAAATTTAATCATATATAATTCTCAAGTACCATATCACAAGATAACTATAATATTTAAAATTTTTATCATAAATCACATGAAAATACTCACTTGAATCTATAAGTAAAACACATTCATTTTGTAAATAATCTCAATGAGAAATATCATTTCTATTTGAAAACTATTAAAAATGATAAATTACTAGAAGATAATAAAACAAATATTATTCAAAATCCATGTTAACTATTATAGGAATCCCATTAAAGAAATTTAGCTATGATTGTGGGAAGAGGTGATTAATCTATATATGTAAAAAACACTCTTTTCATCATTAGTGAAAAAATAAAAATGAACCATATGGTAAATGTTTTAGAAATTACTTTTTAAACCTTAAAAATTAATTCAAAATAAGTTGAATATTTATTTTATCAAAATTTTATTTATAAAAAATAACATTCATGGAACATTTCGAAGAACATGGATATGGAGGAAAAAGATTTTAAAGGAAGAATCCCTTACCATAAGTTATTTCTAGATTAGTACATTCTCTAAATCCTAAATAATGAAATTAAATTAGATTTATAATTTATTAATATAATTTTTCATGTTGATTTAATTATTTTTATCCCTTTAATTTCATTTATTACCATGATTTTTTTAGTTACTCAAATAGTTAAGTTCACGTTGGATGTTTTTAGGTCATCCAATTTATAACCATAAAATAACAGTGGTGTGTTGATCATGGTTAAAGGGGTTATGATTTAATTACATAAAAACTATTAAACCTAAAATAATTATCATATTTATAAATTAAATACACTTTAAAAAAATGTAACAGATTCATTAGAAATGAATCATGACGTTTCATGGAGATTGTTATCCATACATACGCATGAACAACATTTCCATTTTTCTTCCGGGAAGAAATGAAATAAAGTTTATGAAAATTTAATTTTATTGAATCATAAATATGTTATAAATTTAGTATTTAAATATTATTTTCATCCTCATGACCAACTATGTGAGCCAGTAAGTAAAAATGAAGTGCATCACTTCGTGGAGGTACTATTCCACACAAACACACGAACAATGTTATAAATTTCAAATAAATTGAAATGGTAAGAAGGAAATTAATATAATTTATTTAAATAATATTAATAATAATTTCATAAAAATCATATACATTCATTTTATCAATCATTATGTCCAACAATATAATTTTTTGATGAAAAATGAAATACATCACTTCATGCAAGTGCTAGTCCACACATACACATGAGCGATGTTTTCATTTCCCATATGATGTAAAATGAGTTAGGAAAGGTTATACAAACATAATAATTTCATTTATGTTTTTTTAAATATAATAATTTATTTTTTACATCATGTTTAAATAATATTTTAAGGACATAGAATAATAAACAAACATGAAACTCTAGATTAAGAATTATACCTCTTCTTTAGAAAACCTCCCTTGGATTAAAGATTAAGCCTCATTATTCCATTAATTTGGTGAGAAAAGGACATCAAGAAAGTTTGTAGGTTTGTTGGAATGGTATTTAGATATGTCTTGGTCGATCTAAAAGGAATGAACATTGTGAATAAGTGAGGAGAGAATGTTATCTTTTTGTAAGTAAGGGGAGCCGCACACTTGTAATTATTCATTGTTTTTAAAAAATATTAATCATTGGAAATTACCTTTATAACATTAAAATTTAAATATAAAGGTAATAAGGGTTTAATTAAATCATACAATAAGAATTAAGGCAATATTTTGGGATTCTCAGTTAGTTTTTACATTAATTAACCAATTTTACCCTTTACCATGGTAAGTAATTTTTATCATGGTGACTATTTATAATGACCAAAAATAAAATTAAACACATTAGGAAAAATGAAACTCATAATTCCAAATATAAAATCCATTCTTAAATATTCAAATTTATAATCATTATAAATTAATTTTAATAAAATAATTCAAATCGTAATGAAAATAGTTTTTAAATAAATGCATTTTTAATCATTTTAATGATTCTATACCAAAATAAAATATATTTTTGATTACTATGTAATTTATTGAATAATGTTAAATAACTATATGATTATTTTAATTTTAATAAAATACCTAATATAAAGAAACCTTTTCAAAACATGATTAAAATAAAGGAACCAAACCATTTAAAATTTAGAAGAAAAAAATGTTACATAAATTTCCAAAATGTTAAACCTAGATTTATATTCATAAAATTTTATTTTAAAATAAATTATATTCATTATTAAATTATATTTATTCTATAAAAAATATTTCATAATCTTTAACGTTATTAATATATCTTGATAATTTCATAAAATTTATAATACTTGAAAAATTAGTATTTTTTACCATTCACTTAAAAATAAATCTTTTTTAAAAACCTAAATAAATTTACCCTAAGATTATTTTAAAAATTAGTTTCATTTTATCAAACAATATTTTGATAATTTGAAATAATTAATTATAATATCAATGCAGAAAAGGATTTTTAATGAAAATTTATTTTTAAAGTATAAAATTAATTTAAAACAATTCATTATTTAGTACACACCATCAGATGAATGTAAATATACTTTATTAAATATATTATATAAACATTTCAATAAAAACATTCATATATTTTAACTAGCTTAATTTACTTTAGTAAAAATACATTTTGTACATAAAAATATGTTTTTTAAAAAAATATCCCTTTTATATTCAAATGATTTTATGTTCATTTATGATGACTTGATAATAAATTATGGAATGATTATTCATTTTATTAAGTAAGAAATTTATACATATATATATATATATATCATAATGTGGTTACTCCAATTCATACTTTCCAATTCAACAACAAGGTTTTAACTATCATATTTAATTAATATTTTTATAATGTATCACAGTTTGTTTTAAGCTCGACATTGTGTGTGGTGCACACAATTAAATATGGTATTATATTTAAAGGAATATAAAATAAAATCTTTTGGTGTTACATTCTATCCCCATAATTAAATTTTGTCCTTGTAATTTAATATCTGGTTTAAAAAAAATTTAGAATCAATTCTATGGCGTGGAAGATAAAAGATAAAATCATGAAAGAAAAAACCTTTTTTAAAACCATTGTTTGAAACCCTCATAAAAAATGTATAATAAAACATAATTTTAAAATTTTAAAAAGAAAATATGAAGGTCACACAAAAGAAGATATAATCTAATAACCAAATAAGGAGAAATTTGGTGGGAAGTGAAAATAGGGATCTACCGGTGGAAACGTCTAGCGTCTAGCATCTCCACTACCCTTATAGGTCAATCTTTCATTTTGAATCCATTTTGGTCAGGTTTGATTTAGGATCTAGGATTACTTGGGATGGTGCTATAGGGGGGGGGGGATGGCATTGGCCTTAGTTTAGGTTCTTCTTTTGATTTTTCCTTTTCTACTCTTCTTCTTGGATCCTTCTATCTTTACGGTGCTTTTTGGGTGTTGGGTTTATCTCTCTCTCTTGAATTCCTCATTCTAGTTCATTGATTTGAAGGGTTTTTGCGGCTTTTAGTCCCCTTATGAGGCTCACACCCTCTCAACTCTGCTCTGACATCCTGTTCCTGTTCTCCCTTCCTAGTCGGTCTGGTATGCGGGTCTTTGAGGAGGTTCTAGGAGGTGCGGTTGAGTGGAATTCATCTTTGGGAGGGAGAATAACTCGTCAAAATTAGTTCATAAGTCTATGATGTTTGATATGATGTTTTTATAGAGGAAACAATTGAGTTCTCAGGGGAAAATTTTCAATAGTGGCGGTGAATGTTGATGATAAGGTTTAGAGGTGGAAGGGTTCTATCAGTTTTTGATTGTTCTGGTCATCGGGTCCAGTGGTGATGGACGATGGAAATAGCGAAGGTGGTTTACCAACTATGATGATGGTAGAAAGTAGGTGAAGTGACCAGTTAATGCAGCCGCTTATGGTTTGAGGCTGCCATTTTAGGGTAGGATTCATGATAGAAGTCAATATGTGGATCAATGAGAGGACCTGAAATGCAGTATGCAGATCGAGGTTGATGTTAGACATTTATTTGAATTTGAATTTGAATTTTGAATTTCTAAGGTTGTTTGTGTGTTTCCTATCATGGGTATGTGTGGTTGGTGAGGTGGATCTTTCTGTATGGTTCCCATTTAACCAACAAGTGGTTTTTATTAAATAAAAAATGGATTATAAGGCAACTAAAGAGGATGAAAATTATTCTAAAAAACATTATAATTTTAAAAAAAATCAATTAGGGTATAATATTTTAATTAAAATTTAATTTTTTCTTAAATAAAAGAAATTGAAAATTCATTATAAATGACTATAAAATGAAAATATTATCATTTAAATATCATTTTCTAGAGTTTCAGGGATGATATTACCATCAAAACAGATAATACAAGTAAATATAATTACCTTATTTCTTAAAATCCATAAATGTAATTTCATCATTTGGTTGGATTTCAATCAGTTTTCCACCTCTTCTTGATCCCATATTATAAATGATAAATTCTGATTTTTTCATTGCTAAATCACTAAAATTATCTTTCAATGAATCATAAAACCCTCAAAAGGATGAAAATTTGTTTCTCCTAAATCTATCCATTAATAAAAAATTGTTTAGTAGAAGATAAGATAACATACAATATGAATAACGATTCATATGAATAAATACTGCATTAATCTCCAAAGCATATATAATAACATCCAAAGTATAGTCTTAAAAATTCCATTAATAAATAGCCTTAAAGATCTTCAAAATATGATTGAAAAAATTTTAAACCTAAAAATAAGAAAAAATTGATAAAAAATTCTTGTAAAATAAAGTTCACAACTATTGCCAAACCTCATTTACTACTAATACAATCACATACCCAAAGGAATATCCATAACTTTAAATTTATGTCCCAAAAAAACAATTCTTCCAAAAATTATAATCACACTAAATAACATGTTAATACTAAGAGTTTTTATACCATAATCATCCATTAAAACCCAATAGTCATACTTCAAAATATCATTAATCACCTTGAAAATAAAATCACATAAAATCCAAAAAGGGTATCTATACATTAGATCTTATGATTATCCTTAAACTTAACAACCCTTACATAAGATACCACTACATTTTAACTCTTTGATCCCTATAGAAAAAAATTCAATCATTCAAAATTCTCTAGAAACCTTGATCCAAGATTTTCTATCTTATTCCATAATGATTCCTTCCTATAATAAAAAATATGAATTATGTCATAAAATTATTCAATATCAATCTATTCATGTTTAACACATTAAACATAAATAACTTATACCTTTGAAATGTAGATCACCATTTATTTCAATCCTAGTTTCAAATACTGATGCCCCATGATCTACCATGTTGAGTCTATACAATTTCACAATGCCTCAAAACTTTTTCAAGTTCTTATGATTCCATTATCCATGCAAAATTATTACATCATGATTAAAAATTACATTGAATGATATTGAAATTTTTAAACAATTCTGCGTTTCTAATATATATTTATAAGGCATTATCTCAAACGTATTTCCCATTATACATTATAAAATGGGTTGAATTTAGTTTTTCAAATAAGGTTTAGTGTTTATAAAAATAAAAAAATACATAAGATTATATAAGGTCCCTATAATATATAGATGAGTCAAGGATTGGATGTCTCTTTTCCAAGTCATCCTTTGTAAAAACTAGATAATCAACCTTATGGGATTTTCCAAAACAATAATGAGGAGATCATTGTTTTTTCAAAATATTTTCTATTATATCCCAATTTTATTCAAGGTATTTAAGAATAAAAGAGGATAGGGATACACTATAAAATGTTTGTAACAAAATTTGAATGCTTTATAATCTTTCCAAATCACTTCAGAATTATTTTTTAAATATTATTATAAGTGAATCATTTGGAAGAGAAATGAAGTTGTTGTTTGACTTTTCCCATCCATCTAGAAGAAAATAATAGACCTGAATGAAATAAATTAATTACTCAAAAAGTAGTATCATAACTAAATTAGAGTGAACAAATAAGTAAACTTGATTAGAATACCTTGATAATGTCTTAATCTAATATACCATACCCTTAGTCATGGAAACTAATGATTCACCATATGTTCAAATTATGATATATTAAGTTTGGTTCTATTATACTTATTAATATAGTACAACAATAACCATATTTAATCTTAAAATACTATCCTTTGAGGTTTTAGAAAACTTATAACATATTATTCCATATAATTATATTATCCCTATATGTTTTTTTCCCTCAAACAACATTATAACCTCTAATGTTATCTAATACCTTGATCAAATTCTATCTATAATGACTTTTACCTTTAATAACCCAAAAATATGGGTTTAATGGTATGGGTTTTACATTTTTTACATTAACATAATCATTTAGGTTTGGATTATTATAGAATTATCCAAATAATTTCTTCAAAAGGTGGATAGTTCCACATAGTTTAAATTTCTTCCATAAAAATAAGACATTGTGTTTTATCCCATGTTCCATTCAATAAACTTAATCTTCATTTATGATAAGTCACTATAAAAGTAATTTTTACCTTGTGAAAATGTATACTCATCCTTAGGGTTTTTCAAAAATATTTAAAACCATGGGGTGAGAAAAATATTTTTTTTATGAAAGAGGATTCCTTGGCCTAAAACGACCAAGGAAAAATTATTATAAAATAAAGAGTTTACAGATGTCTAAAATACGGGATCATATTACAATCTATTTCATGAAAAGGAAGTAAAATAGTAGGGATGTATTCGAACCAGGTAATGTCTTTGTTTAAACCCATGTTTTCCAGAACATCTTCCACCATGTTTGCTTCTTGATAAAAATGTGTGATGATATAGTTTAGATTGATAAGAAAACAGGTGAAGTCCATCCAATAGGTAGTAATCGTCCATGCAAGTTGTATTATGCCATTCCAAATCACCTGCACGATGGTAGTCTAATCTCTTTCAATCCAAATATTTTTCCAACAAAGGAGTTTGGAAAAGGAAATAACATGTATTAAACTCATTATATCAGCTTCAAGAGAGGTGGAGATGCTACAACTACCCATGAAGCATCCAAGGATCTGACTGAGGTGATTCCTGAAGATATCACCACAACCTGTAGGGCCCAAATTTCCTTTAGAGGCACCATAAATATTAAATTTAATCTATATAGGGAGAGGAGCTCTCTAGAAGACTTCCAGAGTGTGAATATGTTGATAGTAATTTTTATTAATCCAAAGACGTCGTAGGATTCCAAAGTCATGCACAGTGTTGTAGTAATGTCCATTTTGCATCAAAGTGGATTCCCGTATGGAAATGAGGATCCAAATCTGACCTGAATTTTTATTAAGTGAGTAATTGTTATGAAAAATAACATTTTGATCATACCAGATCACACAATGGATCTCAACAACTACAACTAGAAAGAGGTTCTTGATTTGATGAGAACCATCCATTTCTGGACATTTTTTTAGTTGAGTCTTAATGGTGTCAAGAAACAACAATATGAAACCAAAAATTTAAAGTATATAGTTCCAATGTGTAGAAGTAGTATCACAAGAAAGAAATAGATGATTAATATCTTATTTATGTTGATTACAACATTTTCATTTAGAACATATCTGGATTCCAAAATATTAAGGACAAATCTCTGTAAGAACTTTGTTATGCGCAAGCCTCTAGATGAGATTGAAACTTGAAGGCTTTATCCAAGGCTTGTTAAAATGATTTATCTAACTAAATTCACTTTCTTAGTTACAAAATTAATGATTATAAAAATTATTAGAAATAAGAATACCATTATAGGTAGGTTCAAAAATTAAGAAATCATTAGTATTTGAGAAAGGGTAGTTTTCAATGATGATCAGAATATTTATAGGGAGATGATCATGTTGAGAGTTTATAGTATCTATAATAGAGCAATTAGTACTCTTAGGGGTTTGATAAGGAGATATCATAGTAATTAAGTTCGTGTCAGTCCAGTTATCCAACCATAATTTCATGTAGGAGTCCTTAGAGGCCATCCATCTGGAATTATTCATAATATTTGAGAAAGATTGTCTAATGGATGGCCGAATAGATGAATTAATGAAATTTGAGTTTCCCATCTTATGTTTTCCAAGAAATCTATTTTTTAGGAAAGTAATAGATTCAGAAGTATTATGTAGAAGGTTCCAAGTGAGTCTGGCTTGAAGTGATTCATCAAAGTACTTAATATTTTTTTTATGATGATACCAACTTTTTCAATAGTCTTGCTACAAGTTGACCAGGGTACAGTTACAAGCTATCTTTCAAAAGTGCTTCCAGTACAAATATTTTTTTTATTGTAGTATTATTTTATTTGATAAGACCAACCATCCATTTATATACCATTATGGGGTAAACCAACATGGAAACAATGGTGGATTTGACCAGACATATCTAGCCCTCCATAGAGAGAGATTTACCTTTCCAAGAAGATAGCTGGGTTAGAAATTAGTCAAATATTGTAGCAAAGTGGCAACATTTGGGTCTAACCCAAAAAATAGAAACACCAAGATATGTAAAGGGAAGAGTACCTTATTTTAGACCCAAGTCACTAATAATGTTAGATTTTTTGTTGGGTGAAAAGTTATTCCCAAAAAAGATGAAGGATTTATTCCAACTAATGGTTTATCCAGAAACATCTTCATAGTGAGGGATAATTTGTTTGAGGTTTTGAATGTTTATTTTATCACCTTGAAGGAATAATATGATATTGTCATCATAAAACTGGTGAGTGGGGGTATTAATGTTCCTAGAGACATGGATGGGTTTTAGTTTATTTTGGTCCACTAGATAGTTGAGAAGGTGGCTAAGATAGTCTTCTGCTATCGAGAAGAGAATGGTAGAGAGAGGGTCACCTTTCCTAAAACCTTTGGTGCATTTGAAATATCCCTTGGGAGAACCATTGATTAAAATGGGGATAGACGTTGAGTTATACAAAGTTTTTATTGCAGTAATAAATGAAACCCTAAATCCAAAACCTTGAAGAACATTGAAGATAAAGCTCTAGTCCATGGTGTAAGAAGATTTTTGATGTCTAGTTTAATAGAATTGTTACATCCTCTTTTAGTTTTATTCAAGTTATTGACACACTCAGAGGTAATACAAACACAACCTTGAATGGATCTACATTTAATAAAACCAAATTCATTCTAGGAGACAATTTTATCTGTGATAGTTGAGAGTCTATTGGAAATTATTTTAGGGATTATTTTATAAATTGTATTGATAAAGGAAATGGTTCTAAACAACTAAATCTCAGAGGAATTTCCCACTTTTGGGATCAAGGAGAGGAATTGATCATTAAGAGCATGAGGACGGATACTATTAGAAAAAAAGGACTTGATAAGTTTGCAAAAATCAACATGAATCACATCCCAATAGCGTTAGAAAAAACCATTATTGAAACCATCAGGACCCAGAGCACTTTCAGGATTCAAACTAAAGACAGTGTCTTTAATTTCATGATCCATCAGAGTATTGAGTATGAAAGTGTTTTCCTCATCAGTGATCACTATCAGAATGACCTCAGGAAGGAGGTCTTTGTTGATATCAGGACCATTGAAGATATATTCATAGTAATAAACAATGTGATGAGCAATGTCATCTTTATTATCAAGAAATTTGTCCCCATATTTTAAAAATGTTATCAGCCTACAATCCTTCATGATTATTTTAATAGAATTATAGAACATAGTATTTATATCACCATCTGAAAAACATTTAACTTTAAATGGCTGTTTCCTCATGTTTTCTTTAAAATTGAGCAAAGAGTTGAGCTTAATCATAAGATTAATTTATTTAGTCGGATTAATATTGAAATTAGAGACAGTGTTATTGTTTTTTAATTCATTTAGATCTTTCTCAAGAAGAAGGATTTCATTGTTATTTTTTTTGGATTTGGAGCTAAACCAACTTTTGAGAGTCTGTTTGAGGTGCTTTAATTTAATAGTACAAGCAAAGGCATCATTGTTGTGCGACATTGATGACCAATAGTTTTTGATGGTATTAATGCATTAATTATCAGAGAACCATGAATTGTTAAATATGAAATGTAATGGGGGTCTCATGCCTTTTTAAAGACATTGACCAGGATGGGATGATGGTCAGAGTTGAGCCTGTGAAGTTTGGTTCTAGAGATAGTGTCCCATTTATCTATGGAAGGAACATTTTTGAAAGCACTATCTAGATTAGAGGCAACCACTCTATTGTAATGTATTCTATACCAAGTAAATTTCTGACCAGTGATATTAATTTCAATTGGATTTTTTTCTTCAATTGAAGATTTAAACTCTTTCTTGGAAATAGTATCAAGGGAGGGACTAATTTTTTCACTTGAGTTGAGAATGGCATTGAAGTCTCTAATAAGAAACCAAATATCATTAATTCTGGTGCATAGATATGATAGGTCATTCCACAATGGTCTCCTTTCATGATATCTAATCTTAGCATAACAAAAGGATCCAAATAAGTATGAGTTATCAATGTTGAATTTGTAGGTAAAAATTTGGTCAGAAACATTGAAGATATTAACATTCAGTAAAGAAAATTGTGAAAAAATCCATAGAGTTTCAACGTTGGTAGTATTTTTTATTGCACCAATAAAGGAGTAGTTATGGTGACACAAGTGAGAATGTTTGTCAGAAAAAAATTATCTTTGGTTTAGCAATAGAAAAAAACAAAGGATAATGAGTGTTCACCATCCTTTTTAGAGTAGTAAACGTGTCAGAGTTAACTATACCCTAATAATTCTAGAAAATAATCTTAATTTAAACCTATGTTTAGAGTTAGAACTCCATTTTTTCTTTTTACCTGATTTTTTATTTCTAGAAGGCCTTCTTACCATTTGGGAATTGTGGCCATTAGTGATCTATATTTTTAGATATTCCAGGAGCGTTGTTTGAATACCTAACATTCACCTTAGCATATTCAGTCTTTGTGGCAGTTGAATTCATGGAATTTTTATTGCATATAACCAAAGAGTTATCATTTTGGTTTGCAGAAAAATTTTTAGTATGCTTAAGACTAACAATGCTATCAATAAACTGAGCACCATCAATAGAAATTCTTGTAGAAAATTGTGTAAGTGTACCTAGAACTAAAGAATTTTTGTCCTATTGTGGAAATTCACAAGATATTGGAGGCTCTTTTTGTGTCCTTTCAACCCCCAGATCCTTAGTGTCAATCAAGGAATACTGGGGCTGGATAGTGTCCAAAACATGTGGAGAGAACTGCATCAGCTCAGTAGGATATATTTTATCCATCAATACTGGGATAACAACATCATTATGATCCTTAAATTTTGAAGGAACCTTTACCGAGGGAAAAGTCCCCTCTGTAGGTGGAAATTTGGATTTCCTATATTTCATATGTATGTCTTAAGATTCATCAATATTATTAGTGGATTGTGACTTGGTATGAGATACCTTCTATCTAGTAGGTAGAATTACAAAATTAATAGTGAAACTAGTGGTATCCAGAGTTTTAGTGCTGTTTACAGTATGTTTTTGAGTAGAGGGACAAGAACTTAAGCTGGTTGCCTTTTTACTGATTTCTTGCTCTATCCCTATTGTAAATGTATCATGGAAGGTTCCATGGATCTTTCTAGTGTCCATATCCGAAAGAGTGTGTATTTTCAAATATTTATCTATAGTTCACCTAGGTGAATCAGTTGCATGAATGAGTATAGTGCATGTGATGTGAGAATTGCATTGCATATTCTCATGTTGAGACAGTGTTTCCCTTTTACCCAGAGTAAAAACTGTGTTTAATTGCTTCTGTATAGTGTCCAGATCCAAAGAAGTAGTAACTTCTATAGGTTTTCTTTTGGGGCACACATATCTTATGGTCATGGAGCCAGATTTAGTACCATTGATGTAATTAGAGTAAGAAATCTGTTTAGAGTAATAGTTTCTATCTTCTTAGCTAGGGTGAGAAAAATAATGACTACTAAGGGATTTAAAAATAATGGAATCCCATAGTCTAGTGAAAAATATGAAAACCCATCAAAATGATTACCTATTTCACAATAAAAAAATTATTAGATATAAAAATAATTTCCTCAAGTGAAAATTATTCTTTGATCAAAGAACAACTTTGAAACCAATTTGAAAAGAAAAGTAAAAATCTGGAAAGAATCTTGAAGAATGTGGGAACTAATTAAAACATTCCTTTGAAAAACATTCCTTTAACTATTAAAAATTCCTTACCTCATGAAATCAAATTATTTCCATAAAAATAATTTTTAGCGTAATATAGTTACATTTAAGAATAATATATTGGAATCATGTTAAATTTTGTTTAAACCATTTCAAAATAACTTAATACAAGTTAATTCCATAGGAGTAACCAACATAGTTATCTCCCTAATTTTTCACCTTCAAACACTACATCATTACCCATTGTATTGGAGAGATATATTAGGTTCACTTCTCATTATGAGATATATCCAGATCAATATTCATAATAGGTAATTCTCAGGTATTTTATCTTGAAAAAATCATTTTCAAATTTTCACGTTTTCATCATCAAACTCTAAAAATTTCAGTTGAACCCATAATTAAAACACATCACATTAATACATAATCATAAAAAGAAATATAATTTTTCTTTTGAAACTATTAAAAATGAAAAATTTATAGAAAATTTATAATAATATATTCATTGAAATACCCTATTATATTTTATAAGAATATTGATAATGAATAAAAACTATAATGGATGAAAAAGGCAGTTAATCCATATAGGTTAAAAAACATTCATTTTTCAATTTTGTAAGTACGCATGAATAACGTTTCCATTTTTATAATAGGTGGAAAATAAATAAACATAATATTTTATATTTTGAAAAATAATAAATATGTTGCAAATTTCATATCTATTAATTAGTTCCATACTTATGGCCATTTGTGTGAGGAGGTAATGAAAAATGGGTTGCATCTCTTTGTGGAGGTGGTATTCAACATGTACGAACGAGATATGCTATAGATTTTTAAAATATAGAAAGAGTAAGAAGGTCAGAAATATGTTATAATTAAATAATAATATTTGTTTCATAAATATCATATATATTAATTTTATCCATCATTATATCAATACATATAATCTGGTGATGAAAAACGAATCACATTGCTGCATAGAAGTTGTAGTTCACACGTACGCATGAGCGATGTTTTCATTTCCATTAGGATATAAAATGATTTGAAAAAGGGTTTTTCCATAATAATAATATTTTATAATATTTAAGATATTTATGTTATTATTTCAACATAGTTAAAGAATTTTTTAAGGATTTATAAAACAAATAATCACGAAACACTCGATTAAGAGTTATACCTCTACTTTAGAAAACCTCCCTTGGCTTACACCTTTAGTCTTAATAGGTTGGAATTTTATTCTAAAAAATACCTATATGATATGGGTAGTGATTTTGGGAAGGTATTTTTAGGTGATTTTTATATCTAAAAGGCTCAATGTTTGTGATTAAGTGAGGCAAGTAGGTTCCCTTTTATAAGTGAGAAGAGTGACAAACTTGTAATTATTAAACATTTTAAATTAATATAAAGTCTTAATAAAAGGGAATGTCACTATAAAACTATAAAATTTCAAATATAATCTTATACAGTATGAGATCCCATCATCCAATAATAATTAATATAATATGTCTTCATCCTGATCACTTAGTTTTTACCTAAATTAACCCGTTTTACCCTTTACTATTCTAACTAATGTTTACCTTGAAAACTATTCATAATGACCACAAATGAAAATGAAAATGTTAAAAAATTTGAACATTTTTATTCAAAATATGAAATAAATATTTATATATTAAACTTCTATATTCTGTAGAAATTAATTTATATATAAATATGTATATCAAAACGAATTGTTTTTATAAAAATTCCATTCTTAAACATAAAATTGATTTTGTACCAATATAAAACATAATATTTCATTCTATAAAATTAATAAAATTAAGTTTTTTAAAATAATAAAAATTTTAAATTCAATAAACTTCTAAACATAAGACAACCTTTTAAATACTTTATTAAAATAAAGGAAATAAACACGCTCGTATTTGGATAAAAACATTACATAAATGTCGAAAATGCTAAACATATATTTATATTCTTAAAATTATATTTTTAAATGAATTATATTAATTCATAAATATGTATTTATTATATAAAAAATATTTTATAAAATTTAGAGTCATTATTATTTCATTATAATGTTATAAAATTGAAAACTTTTGCAAAATCATCAATTTTCTCCATTCACTTAAAAATCATTATTCATAGAAAAATCCTAAATATTTACCTTATTATTATTTTAATATTATTATTCCAAATATTATTTCCATTATATAAAATAAATTTTCTAAAATTTCCATAAATTAATTATAACATCCATGCAAAACAATATATAAAACCCGTTTTTGAAGAAAATGTATTTTTGATGTATAAAATAAATAGACACCCATTACTTTTATTGTAGCTACTGTTATATGAATATTAATTTATTTTATTAAATATATTATCTATACATTTCATTAAATACAATCATATCTAGTGACTAACTAAACTTTCTTTGATTAATGTACATTGCTTATATAAAAAACAGTTTTATGCAAAATATTTATCTTCCATGAAATGATTTTATCTTCATTTATAACCACATCACGATCAATATATGAATGATTATTAATTTTATAAATTAAAATATTCCTAAATGTATTTCATAAATACTTTAAACCTATTTATGTACACCAATTCTATATAGGCTATAATGGTTGTTTTTAAGTAATATTTTAATAGTTTATCACAACTCATTTTAAGATTGATATTTCATGTGGTAAGAACAATTAAAAATAGTATTATTTTTAATGTAATATAAACTAAAATATTGGGGTATTACAATTTAAGAAGGTGACACCTTCTTTGATGAACAACTCTCCCCATACAATGTGGTATGCTTGGTCATACACGTATCTTCTTAACTGCGACATGTGGAATAAGTCTTACACCCAATACAACTCTGGGGGAAATTATAGGTGGTAAGAAACCTCACCTACCAATCATAAAATTTAAAATATACTCACATAACATGAGGAAAACTTTATCCTTTGATAAATCCTCAAAAAACTATACCATCAATAGACCTTTAGGACCACATGCTTTCCTTCATAGAGCTTAAAAGGCCTCCATAACCAGTTCACATAGAATTTATAACATATATAAGCTATCCTTATCTGATCCTAAGTCACATGAACCTTCTCTCCCATCATCCTCATGAGCTCTAGTCCCATCAGTGATGTCTCTTTGGTTTACATCCAACACAAGGGTGTCCTATAGAGTCTTTATTAGGCCTAAAAAAATTCCATTCCAATAGTTGAGTGGTATCTATTGTTCTACAAAAACTCCACTAAGGGTAAGTGATCCTCCTTGATCTATCCAAAATCTTACATGGAATACCTCAACATGCCATCTAGAACCTGAATGGTTCACTCATATTGACCATCTATCTAAGGTTTGAATGTTGTACTCATCTATAAATGAGTTTGGAATGCCTCATATAAGATCCTACATAATCAAAATCAAATTTATATCATCAAATCAGATGATATCATCCATGCACAAGCATCTCAAACTATCCACCAAAATATCCTCTGTAATGTAAATCACGTGGGAAGACTTGGTCAGATAGTCAATGATCACTTAGATAGTGTTGGGACCTCTTACTGGGTTTGGAATCCCTAGAATCAAATAAATTAATTTTCTATCAGACTTTCACTTTAGAACCTCCAGGGGACATGTAAACCCTATAAGGACTCGGTGTTCCACATTAACTTTTTGATCAGTGATAAAGAATGTGATAAACTCATCAATACTCAATATTTTTTCTTGAGAAAAAAAATCCTAAGGTCTTTTTATATCTTCATAACACCTAAAATATACTATATGTGTGAATTATAGAAATCCCTTAGGACATCCTCATAAAGCATGATAATATCCATTATATACCCTTGAAAGAGGATGATGTGCCCCCGTACTAAGAAAAATACATCAGTTGTATCACTAAAGGTTATCCAATACACATGACCTCAAAATCATTGTATCCCAAATAAGCCTCCCCTATAAACTATATAAGTATAATTTTTACCACCATAGATTGAAATATTAAACTTATCCCTCTTAAACTAGGGATAACTATAACATGGATAACTTCTCACACATCACCTCCAACAAGTGATGACATGACATTCTACTATGATAATCAACCACCATGTTTCCTTTTATTAGATATAGACAATCTCAATGTCATAGTCTTGTAGGAATATCAACCAATAATTATAAGTCGGGTTAATATCTCTCTGAGTGAATATATAAATATGAATCTTATAACCTATGTATACTAAAAACAAATCATAAAAAGTTAATGTTTTCCTATATTCATGGAAATACCATTATGTCCAGCTCAAAATAGAGGGTTGTATATTTTTATTCATGAGGTCCCAAGGGTCTAGACCTATAATAAATTAATTAATACCTCTTCATCATCACCCAAAAAATCCCAGATCTAAATGAATCATATAATTGTAGGTTCTTGATTTCTTCCTCTAGTAGCCTTAGAGTATGATAACTAGTCATCCGTTACCTCATCTCCTCAAAGTCTATCTGACATATCTTAAACCAAATAATGGGATTACCATTTTAGTAAAGGGTATTGTAATCTTAGTGATTTCTTCCATGAATCCTAGATGGTACCCTGCCATCCTAATAAAACTATACACCTCAAAAAACCACTTTAGAGGTTCATAAGAAATAACTAGAATGATATTTTCTTATCCCAAAGATTCTTTTCCCTATGAGATGTCATATACCTGGAAGTGGAACTTTTGAATCCACAAAAAACACTTTGAGTGAATTTTTGTATAGATGTTTTTTCCCGAGTAATTCCAAAACAATTTTGAGGTTCTTATCACGCTCTAAATTTAACACTAAATAGACAAGGAATTCATTAATGAAGATAGTGATAAACATGTATTATAGGGGATGAAAGATCTAGTTCATGAGGCCCATGAACACATTTTCAATATTTTTCACACTAAAGGGTGTCACCATAAACTCATAACAATAATAGAGGCAGTAGATTTCCATATTTCGGATATCCTACATATGAACCCAAAGTTGGTGATAGTAAAACATATGATTGATCTTTGGAAACCACTTCACTTATTCTCAGATGGTTTATGAGTTATGGATCACATGAATAGGGTACTTGTTCATGTATATCACATGATTTAGGTGATAATAGTCAATAAAAATCCTCAATATGATATACTCTATCTTGGTGAGAATCATCAGAGCTACATAGGGGAAACACTAGGTCTAATAAAACCTCTACACAAGTTCCTATAACTATAAATTTATCTCTATAAACTTATCTAGGTCTATCCAATAATCCACCAAAGATATTAGAGTCATCTAGAGGTTTAGTTTAATGTAGATGTTGATCTGTTGGTGAGGGGGGATTCCAAGTATATCTTTTAGGTAGACATATTTGTATTCCTCCACAACCTCAAGAAGATCATTATCTAAAGTGTATAGAAAACATAGAAAAAATTGAACTACTAATGTGTGATCCATTAAAACATCCCATGAACATGAAATTATCATCTAAACTAATGTTTCCACAGATCCATGAAGGAGAATTTTTACCAATAATCTACGATTCACAACACTCTCTAATATTACAATCCTATTAAGAAATATATAGAGGCTATCTAGTATACATCTAGGATAATGTCATAGGGAATCATACTAGACAATATTAGATCCCATGAAATATTCTCTCTATTGAGTGAATGATTTCATCATCAGTAGATTTGGGTGAGTCTATGATCACATCCAATGGAAACCTCAAGTTTCATGGGTAAGGGTAATGGTTCTACTAGGATATTGAAACTAAGTTTAATAAAATATGTAATTTTATGGTATGTTTTGTTTTTTTTCAATAAAAAATGGTTTGATAAATGTGTTCACAATCCATGTAATTATTGAAGGTTTTAAGGGAATGAGTTGATGGATTGGGAATTCTACACAATGTTTCTAGATAAATGAAAATGTTTTATGAATGTTTGGTTGAGAATATGTTAGTGTTGGTTTTTGGTAAATGAAATATTTTCACATAATTGAAATATTTGTGTGAAAGATGTCTTTTGTTTAAAAAAGATGCATGAAAGTGAGAATTACATGTTCGCAAACTGAAATACAGACAAGAAAAGTGATTAAAAAACTTATTTTATTCTAAAAAATATATAGTTGTGTGAAACATGAAATGTTTCATGAACATACACAAATTTTAATGAAACAGGTCTTCTAAAGTTTTCTTTTCCATATTCAGTGAAGGAAAGGGTTTCAATAAAGTTATGGATTCTCATAGAAGATTTATTTTTATGATAGAAGAGGCTTTCACAATATAGTCAATGTCAAATTATAAAATTTTAATAAATCAGGAATGTAGTTCAAACACCCAAAATAAAAATGGGAGTTTCTCAAATATAGGGAGTTACATGATAATGGTGAAATCAAATCATTGAAGTTCTATAGACTAGAAAATATTGATGCATGTATGATTGTATGAAATGAATTTGTGTGAAGGGATATCCATATCTATAAATAGAAATCTACCCCCACTTTTTTTTTGATACTCTCAGTGAATATATAAGGATTTTTTATGAGAAAGAGTTGTGCGAAGTAGAGTTTTATGAAGAGAGTTGTGCAAAGATATTTCATAAACAGAGTAGTAATTATTGCATCATTTTCATGAATAATTTTACACGAGAGTACTCATAACAATTGAGATTCATGAAATGTTCAAGTTTCATAAAAGGTGGAGTTTCATGAAAAATATAATATTGTGTGAAACTACAAGGAGACACTTATTCAAGCACATTATTCATGAAGTGACAGTTGAAAAAAGTGAATATTTTTTTAAAAGTATAAGTTATAAGTACAATAGATATTGAAAATTATGTTTCATGTGAATAGTTCATTAAAGGAGAATTAAATAAGGACTATGATTCAAGTAGAGTATTGTGCTAATCTGAAAAAAATATTTATGATGGAAATATTTTTAAAAGATCTAAAATTATTTTAATTATAGAAGTTCTTGCAAAAAAATACTATATGGGAGAGAAAAAGAGGTTTCATGCCTTAGGTGAGGAGTGATAAAACCACAATACTTGTAAAGCTAGTTCACATGGAATATAGTGACCATTTACCAATAATTCTTATTCACCAAACTAGTTTAACTTATGGGATTACAGTATGACCGACACACTATCAGTGTATGCTCCAAGGACCAGCCAATAGTGGTGAACCAAGTTAAACTATTGAACTTTGTACCTATTTCAGTATATAGTTATAGGGTGATTTCATGATTACTTCATACAAGTTTAATGATTTCCTACCAATGTGGGGAAAAGATATATTTAATTAAAATAAAGAGTTGGCACCCTCTTTCACCCCTCCCCTCTTAGGGTATTCTGGGGCCTAACAAGTGTTATTATATGGATCATGTTATAGGTGTTATATATAATATCAGGTTTATTTGTGATAAATACTTCTTTGAACATTATGTGAGTTCCTATTTTTGATGGAAGAAAATTCCATATTTGGAATAATATGACGAGATATCATTTTTAATATATTGGGATGGATGTTATCTTTTCTATAGATTAATGGGTTTAGTTCAATGATGTTCCAATACTATATATGATTGAAATAGATTTGAAAATGATTGATTCAAATTACAAATCCAAAAATGATCTCACTAAGTCTCCATAAAATAAAATATTTTTGATGATGATGAGTTTCAGTATAGTAAAGTCCATGTTTGAAGATATTTCCTCCTATGAAATTTCAATTTTATGGATTTTAGTGAAATATCATGTCATACTATGAAGAGACAATGAGATATATGAATGGGGAAGCACCTAATAGTCAATAAAATAGAATGATACCATATCCTATATCATATAGAGAAATAATTTATATGGATATTTTTTTCATTACTCTAACTTTGGGTACAAATCCATTCATAATAGGTAAAGGGGTAATGAAAACAGTAACTGAAGAACTCAAAAACAAGTGATTAAAGGTCAAAAAATAAAAAACACCATATGAAATATATACTCTTCTATGTAATAAGAAATTTAGTATGATTAAACCACACAAGTCTAGAATATACTAGAGAGTCCATCTTATGCATCAACTAAACTAGGTATACCATAGAATGAAAAAAATAATATTTATAAATCCATCCTAGAATAGATCTCTCTCAAATCTAAAAAGAACAGTAACATGTAGATTATTTACATTGGGTATTCATCCCACATGATAGGAAATTCTATTTTGTTGAAAATGTTAAGGAAATATTTGATAAAACTATACGATTTGACAATGATGGTGACTTAAATATCAAAAGCAATGGATGTACCCCATTGGAAGGTTCTAAACTAATGAAAATAGAAGTTCTCTATGTGTACAATCAATATCATCATATCATAAGTGTGATTAAAATCTATAAATCTTTACTTGTGGTGCCATTTAATCAGAAAGGGTGCACTATCAAAGGAATGGTAGGAAATTATCTCATGAAATCCTAGGGGATAAATGGTTATTTATACCATTTCAACAATAATAAGAACACATGTTTCCTAACAAATGAAGATGTAAAATACTATTGGAAATAGTGGTTGGTCTATATTAATCAATAGAGTAATGAAACATTATCAATGATGAAGGGTATAGTGGACATACCCAATATAATGTGTGATCAAGAAAAGTCATGTGACTATTTATTGTGAGTAATAATAGTCCAAAATTCCTATCGTTTGAGGAGAAAAGAGCCATTGAATCTACTTGATCTGGTACACAGATATGTGTATGGTCCAATAAATGTGGTTAACACATATATAGAGAGGTACTTCATCATTGTTATTAATTATTATAAATAAATTTCATGTGTGATGTATATTCAAAGTAAATAAGAAGCGATTTACTATATAAAGAGTTCCCTCTGAAGTGTTAAGAGTGAAACCAATTAAAGAATCAATATATTATTGTCTTATAATATAACATGATACATGCCCATTTAATTTTATAAATACCTTTAAAAACAAGTGATCTTGCATAATGTTTCACCGGTTAGAACACCTCAACAAAACATGGTTGTTAAATGAAAAAAATGGATATGTTAATAATATATCCATGACTATGAAAATTGAGAGTATTGTTTCTCATAATTACTAATAAGAGTCTATTCAAGTGTTGGTGTACAATAAATATCATATAGGGCTGATTCAATGACAGAAAAGGACACCCTCTGATATATGGAATTTAAGTAATCCCTCACTAAATTATTTTTGAGTTTTTGGAAGTAAGTGTTTCATCTAAAACAAAAAAGGCAATCAAGGAAAGCATCATGATTCTACATATGAAGTAATATTAATTTGATACAAAATAGAGAGTATAGCCTATAAATTCTACAATAATAATCTTATATTTTTTTGGGTATAAATTATTTCAATATCTTTGAGGATAAAATTCTAAAGAACTTAAGGATCTTATATGTTGATATGTTTGAAGATGAAGAAGAAGGTGAAAAAGGTAGTAGTTCAAATACAGAAGCTATGGATGGATTTATTAACATATAGGGTTCTCTAAATAATGACGATTTATAAGTGGAATCAGAAGTGAAATATATTTTTGAGGAAAGTAAACCAGATCCTCATAAGTGAAGAAAAATAGAAGAAGTTGATCCATCAAACATTATTGGGTATTGGAAAACACCTACATAGTCAATGAAAATTATGAATTTAATTCATTATGATATACTAACAATGGATGAACCAAACTAATTTCAAGAATTAGTGAAATATAAATCATGGGATAAGAAAGTTAATGAATAAATAAATTATATTGATAAAATCAATACATGGGATCTTATGAAGAGGCCAAAAAATAAAAATGTGATTGGAATGAAAATGATATTTAAGAAATAATTCTATGATCATGGAAATGTTATAAGAAAAAAGACACACTTGGTGTGTAAAGGATATGAATATATTGAGGGTACTGATTTTGAATAAATATTTGTTCCAGTATCTTGATTAGAGTTCATTATTATCTTCTTATCCATGGATATTCAATTGGGGTAAAACTTTTATCAGATGGATGTCAAAAATAAATTCAAACAAGAGGGTTCACAAAGAAGTTTACATTAAAAAAAGTGGTATTTATGATTGTAAATCACAATAAATATCTAGTAAATTGAAGAAGGATCTATATGATCCAAAGTAGGAACTTCACACATGATGTTATTGACTGGATGCTTATATGATGAAGCTAAAATTTAAAATGGGAGGTTTTGACCATAATATATTTGTAAAAACCTCTAAGTAAGATTGATTTATGGTTCTTGTGTATGTGAATGATATCATATTTTGTAGAAGAAAGCATGGAAAAGTGGAATAATTTTCAAATCACATGAAATTAGAATTTTAAATGTCCATGATTGGTGAATTCACCTATATTTTTGGGCTATGTGTGATTGAAAAGAAGGAATACACATTTATTTCTTAAGAAATGATTAAAAGAGAAATATTTATTAGTTTAACATTCATTATTACAAACTAATTTCCACTCTAATTACAAATTGGGGAAAAAAATAAGAAGTACGATGATGGGAATTCTTTAGATCACACCCTGTACAAGAGGAACATTGTAAGCATAATATATTTTATTGGAAAACTGCCAAATATCATCTTTAAAAAATGATTAGTATCTCACATTCAATAGAATTCTAGGAAAGAAAATTTCATAGCACTTTAATGAATGATGAGTTATATTCAAGGTACTCTCAAATTTGGCATATACATTTAATAATGAAAGGATCATAAATTCAAAACATTTTCTTATACAGAAAAGGATTGTGATGTGATGTATTGAAAGTCCAAAAGTGGTGGTGCCTTATTAATTAGAAGTAAATTTGTTTTTTATTTGATTAAGAATCCAGAAATCACTACTATGAGTTTGGATGAAGTAGAGTATATCTCCATGGAAACATCATGTACTCAGCTATTGTGGATGAAGTAGAAACTTACCATTATTGGGGATGATGTAAAATGATTTATCGTGATATTATATAAAAAAATTAGTATGAATAAGCTCATGAAAAATATATTTCAAAACTATCATACCAAATATATCAAGATCAAATATCACTTCATCAAAGAAAAAGTTGATTTAGAATTGATTAAAATGGAGTGTGTTGAAACTAAAGATCAATTGGTAGACATCATGACTAAGTCATTGTCCACCCAAATATTTGAGAAACATCAGTCGAAACTTGATGTTACACCACCTCCCATTGTTTGATAAGGTTTTTATTTAACCCCATAACATGTTTTTAAAATTTTATATATTTTTTTGAATGTGTTTTAGCATTCTAGGGGGGATATGATATACATGGTGTTTTATGTTTATTTCCAAAGAGTAAGAATGGAAATATTCAATATAATAGATGTTTCAAGGACATTATATCTATTAAGGTATGAAATTATATCTTGAAATATTGTTTTCAACAATTAAATTTCCTAACATATAGTAAGAGTGATGGATGAGTTATTTATTTACTATTGGGTTTTTATTTGAGGTTTTTTCTTTATTGAATTTCTCTTTGGATTTCCAAAAAACTCAAAGGGGGATATTTTTGCGACCCAATTCATTAAAAGATGTAATTTGATGGTATGTTGTGTTTATTTTGAATCTAAACTGGGTTGATCATGGAGTTCATGATCCAAGTGAGTGAAGAAGGTGTTGATGGAACAAGTTTATGGCTCAAAAGGTATCACAATATTTCTAAAGAAACTAATGATCTATGTGAATGTTTTATTGAGTAGATATTGATGTTGGTTTTTGGTAAAGGAATATTTTTTTCATGTGAAAGGGTTGTGTGAAAGATTTATTTCATTTCAAGAATTTGAGTGAGTAAAAATTCAATATTTCATCATTGAAATACAATATAGGAAAGTGATTTACGAAACTATTTTTTTTGAAATATGTTGTTGTGAGAAACATGAAACATTGAAGAAACATATGAAATGTTTTTTTGAAAGAGTTGAATGAATTTGGAGTTTCCATATCCAGTAATGGAAAGGGTTTCAAAGAAGTTATATATTCTTCTAAATGTTGTAGATGTGCAATGTAAGAGGGTTGTGAACTAAAGGTGATATAAAATTAGTGAAGTTCAATGATTTGAGAATGTTTCATGAACCCTCAAAATGAAAATAGGACTTTTGATAAGATATAAAGAATCATGCTTAAGGTGACATCAAATCAGCAAAGTTATATGAACCAATTTTTTTTTATTAAAGGTCATTGGTGTGTAAATTAGTTTCATGAAGGGTCCTTTGTGCCTATAAATAAGAATTTACCCCACTGATTTTGGGAGATACTCTCAATGATTATCAATAGGATCTTATTTATGAAATATTTCTATGTAGAAGATCTTTTCAAAGTAGAGTTTTAAAAATTAGAGTTGTGATAATTTATTTATTACATGTATCAGTAATGATTGCATCCATTTCATGAAAAAAGTAACTTGAGTCTACTCAAAGCAAGTGAGATTCAAAACATGTTCACATTTCTTGAAATATTTATTTTCCTAAAATTTATAGTTACACAACAAAGAAAAAGTTTCATGAAACTGAAAGGAATCACTTATGAAAAATAATAATCATGAAGTTATAGTTGTGAGAAAGTTAAGAGTATTAAGAAAGTGTAAGTTACATGAAAAAGGTATTAAAAATTATGTGTCAAGTGAAAAATTCATTCAAGGATCATCAAATTAAGACTATGATGGAAAAAGAGTCTCATAATTATCAGTAAAAAATATGTATGTTGAAAATCTTTTGAAGATACCTTTAAGTCTATTATATATGGAATTACCTTCCTCGAAGAACTTCATGGGAGTGAAGAATAGGTAGTGCAACTTGGGTGAGGGGTGACCGAACCCTAAACCATGTAAATGAATTTAATCAAGTATATATGTGTTTTGTTTATATTATAACATTTAGGTATTCAATGATTTCCTGATTCCTTTAGAATTGATTAATGAGTTCCTACCAAGGTGGGTATAAGATCCATTTAATTCAAAGAAAATGTTGAAACCCTGATTCTCACTTCCCTGCAGAGGGTTTTTTGGGGTCTAATATGGGATATCTTATTCTAAAAAATTGGAAACAATAATATCTCACACATGTATCTATGACTGTGTGTTGTAGTATAAAAAATTCATAGATCATAACTCAAATCATATAAATAACATCTAGGTCAGAGCCATCCATCACCTATATCTGGTTGTATCTTTTACTTCCAACTCCCTATACCTGGCATTCACTAACTGAGGGTGGTGGTGTAGGATGTGGACCATAGTGATGTCAACCTATATCTCTATATATTGAACCACCAGATCCCTTTCCAGATATTCTTTTTTGAGAACAACCATGTCCAACTCAGAGAGGTCCTGATTACATTGTTACCTATAACATGAAGTTTCATCTCCTGCATGAATTCCCTCTATTGGTTTTGGAATCGAATAGTAATTTTTCATATGAACTCATGCTATACACTAGTAGAAAATATTATCTCTTAATTTAATGGATCCTATGTGAAAATCTAAATCTACTGTTCATTGGTATTATGAACAGATTGGAAAATACCTCCAACACTATGAACCTAACACATGTCATTGGTTCTTAAAAATTCTTGCCTCTTCTCCTAGATGACCACCACCAACTCCCACTAGATGTTTCCCCTCTTCCAAGAATCTATGAATCACAAAGTATATCTCTAAAACACTCGTATATGTGGGGATATATAGTTGAAGATACATGGCTCAAATATCCCTATAGTGACCATGGTAGAACTTACATTGTTGAAAGAACCTGTCAAAAATCATGTTAATATATTACCTCATGGGGTTAGTGAACCTTGATATGTGATTTAAAATAGACATGCTACCATATTTACATTTTAATTCCTCTTTGATGTATAAAAAACTCAGACTAGTTAGGTTATACTCCTCAAAGAAGAGGTTCTCAAACTATAACCATGGATGTTTCACCTAACAATGGGTATAAATGATCAAGGTACACATGTGTCTCATTATACCATGGAGAAGGATGGATACCTGAACCTCCATCAGATCATTAGGTGTCTAAATTTTATAGAACAATCAGATTACATCCGCAATCCAATCCTTATATTCTTGATGGTTAGACTCACTTATGAACAAGGGCAATATATATCACTGGAACACAAGAAAATCACATAGCCTATGTGAATCCGAATCTTGTCCCACAAGAAAAATATTCCCCACAAAAGGTGGAGTAATGTTAATTTTCATCAAGGGATGTGGGTCTTCTCACTATACTTTATGTGGAGGTGATGATTACGACAGACCCGGTGGAGGTATCACACGATCTAACCCATAAATAGAATATGTGTTACTTTGATAGTGGAATGAGGCTCAATCACTTGAATAATACTGGACCAGGAATATAGTTGTTTTTCATGAGTTAGAATACTGTAATTGAAAAGATAAACCATAACCATAAATTTATATAATGGGTGATTGCATAAGAATGATATTTAAATCAATGAATTATTCATATATGATGAAATTACCATTTAATTATTCCTTACAATTGGTTCATTAATACTCTGAGTCGAAAAATAGTTTATTAGATTCCCATTGAAGGGATATATCAGTTTCCACATATAAATGGGTTTCCTTATCCTAAAATAAAATGTGAAACCTATGAGAATATTTCCTTAGATCCTAAACAAATCCACACAGGAAAACTAACTATGAACTTAACACCTAAGAAGAACCCTCTCAGATACAACACTTACATGACCCGACCCACCGAGATCCCACCTCGGCTAGTTGTAGGCTGAGTGCTACCCCCACATGTATCTAATATGCCATGGACTGGTGACTAACACATAGTAGGAATGTAACACATGATGGTAGAACTTTCCTAATATACCTATACACAACACATATCTTAACACATGATATAATAACATTGACTTGATAAATAAAACCATCTAAAATATTTATAATTCATGAGATAAATGTTAATATTCAAAAAGTAATGACCAGGGAATATATGATAATGTAAATATGTAATGTAAATTTCTAAAAAACACAAAAAACAACCTAATATAATGGTGATAAAGGATCTCTATAATAAACTAATTCCTAGTATGAATGTTTCCCACCACTATCACCTTCATGTTCTATTAAAATCTATAAATGTTGTTCACATAAATGTTGGAACCAAATTATTTTTCATCTACACATTACAAAAAATGTATTGGTGAAACTCCCATAAAAACATGAGTATATTCATACCTAGTAGGATTCCCTAAAATGTACAAGGAAATATATAAAAGACCAAACAACTAAAAACCACCAATGATAAATGGAAAATGAAAACCAAAATCTTGACAATCATAAAGGATATAACATATGACATAGAATCGATTATCACTCTTTATAGATAGGATTGAGAAGAATTAGCCCAACTAAAATCCTAATATTATGTGTCACTCATCTTTGTTGAACCTATTGACCATAAAAAACTATAGTGGGTGAACACACCTCACTAAAAGATAATAGTTGGATAAAGGAGAAACCAAACAGAATTGAGGGCCCCACCCCATTAGAGCACACTAGATAAGAGAGTACACAAATTAATTTTTGGGGGATTAATTCCCCTTGAGCGGGGGAGTTCCTAATCTCTATAGTTATATAAGGGACCGATTCCCGGTTCTAAACACATCATTAGTGGATTTCCAAACCCCATGTATGCTCTTATCATCACACATTCTACCTATCATTGGTACTATAGATCTAAGGAGTATAAAATTCATTAATCACATACTGTATCACCTATTATGTCAAATAAGAGTGTAACATCATGTTCTATATTGAATATACGCAGGATGTACTACTTTTGATCCAAAATCCATTTCCTCAACTCATAGATATAAAAATCCAGTAAGGTTGGAAGGGTAAATGGAATGTACTATAGGGATACATGGTGTGGATATCCTCATGGGTAGTTTAGTCATGTATTACAACCCCACAATTTTTATAGGTCATCTTTCACAAAATGTATGATTTTATACATTGCATATGGGACCGTAATGGGAGCTCGACATATATCGTCACATTTATAATCATGTGGGGTCAATAAACATGGTGAGTAATTTGGGGGTTAAACAATGTGTTTTACCATTTAACTCTCTCTACATGTATCACCCATATATTGTTCTTGTCTATCCTGACATACACGACATGTCCACAATGGTATATGCCATGTAGTTCCCATGAGATACATGAATTAATCAAACTTATATATAAGTAACTCTAAGATACTCTTAGGTAAGATACAGAATGTGTGATAAAAATTCACATGGAATGGTAAACATATAAATACATATCTTTCATGAACTATAGGGAGGTACACAATAAGAGTTTTAACAACTATGCATCATGTAATCAAGAAAATGTAACCCAAAAACTCTATCTTCCTAAGAATCATGTCATTATCACCATTCTCAAATCTATTTTATCTAAAATAACCACAAAAGTCCCCATTCATCTCTTTTGTTCCCACTATAGCCATTTTTAATACATCATTCTATAGAAAAATGATTTGTAATGGATTTTTATGAAACCTTGATGCCTAGAAAATCACTTTCTATCAATGTTCTATGGAGGCACCCCTTTTAAAGACTCATTATATCCAAATTCAAATCTTGCATTCCATAATATTATCTATAATACTATATTCCACCATTAATAGGAATAGATTATGATTATTTATCTCTCTGGATGAATTTCATTGAGACATCAACCACAATGAAGGCTATGAGTAATTTCACAATGAAATAAAGATGATATCACGGAAAAAATCATAAAAAAATATTTCGATGGCCAGTGAGAGGGTATAACCACCGTTTGTTAGGTGTATACATATAAAAAGTGATAGATTTTATGATTAAAGAAATTTATCATGAATAATTAATAATAAATTAATGTGGTCAATAATTTTTTATTGTGATACACAAAAAATAATTGCGAACCCATATGATTTAAAATAAAAGAGTAAATAAAATAATAATCCCTACTTCACAAATGAATTGAATGTTGATGAAGACTTTTCCTACACAATCTTCATTTCTATTCTCTGATGAAGAACCACCTTGTCAACACCCTAGATATTGGGTCTCCTGTGATCTCCCTCTCTCCCTCTCCTACCCTCTCTCATGTTGGGTTTGTTAGTGGAAAAAATGAGGAATAATTTTTAGAGAGGATTACATAGAGATAAATAGGATTTGTAATGAATATAACAACTTATTAAACTAATTAATTCTTTTATTAATTATACATGTTGTATTTTATTCATGGGGACATTAGGTTTGAATAAAAATTATATCAACCTTAGGGTAGTCCCCATATTTTAGATGCAATCACAATGTTATATTTCTAATCTATAAATCCATTTTGGATAAAATGGTACTTAACATGATCAAATGTAAACCAAATAGAAAAAATATATTACATTTAATATATTATTATTGAGACACTATGATTTAAAAATTAATGAAATAAATCAATTTCAAACCTTAATAGTATTATTTAAAATATTATAATGGTTTAGAAAATAAACATATTAGTCACTAAAAGCTACCAGATGGAGACATTAGGCACCTGAGTGAATAGAACCTCATACTTGTTGAAATGATCAATCATGATCCATTAGATTAAGTTGGACCAACTTATTTTTTTTGGTACTAGACATAATCACAGAAAATATCATGGATTGATATTGGGTACTATATCCACTTATGGAACATCTAACCCGAGATAAAGATACTGGGTACTATAGTTTTTTATATTTTTGCAATGATTTGTCTAGCCATGCAGAGTTCACCAACTCATGAAATGTATATTTATGTAAATTAATACCCTAGTTACTATATCATAGTGGATATACTATGTGGATTTATAACTATAGAAATATTAGTTATTATGACACCATGTTACTTTATGTTAACATTTCAATCTACATTTTATATAATATATGTTTTTGGAATGTGATCTTATCCCAAAAATAGTGAAAATTTTCTACATATCCATGGAAATAATAATTATTCTTGAACCATGAAAATATATTATTTCATGATCTTCTCATTCTTCTTATTATTTATTTTTCTCCCAATTACTCTTTTTCTAGAATTATGTACTCTTCAAAGCTACCGATTTTTTTAATAATAATATGTGTCTGTGCTTTCTAGAACACTCCGTGAGGTGGTTTTTAATAAAAACCCATGATATTTAATGGAATCTACTTCAACCATCTCTCCAAATAGGTTAAAGTGAAGGACCCATTCTGAGGAGAGTCTCTAACTAAGAAGGGTGAATCATAATGGCACCCAAGTTTCCATAGTGTAATAATATATAGACATAAATGGCTCACTAGGTTACCCCATTCACATAAATTCCTTCATTTTTTTATCTACACACATCACTAAGATTCTAATTTTGGATATCACATTCTATGGTCATTAAATTGGAAAAATTTTACCAAATTCATTATAGTGCATTTAAAAACCTATATAGAACCAAATTTCTCACTATTATCCACATAGTAGATGGTTTTGAAAATCCCTCATGGATTACCCTAAACTCGTCCCTCACCCAGGACACTTACATATGATAAACCATTTATTTTATCTCTAGTGTATTGCATAATATTAATGGATTTTTTTTCATGTTATTACCCCATGGGAGTGATTTTTTTATATACTTGATTACTTGTTTTTCTAGAAATAAAATTCATAGGCCTTAAAATTTTTATAGGATACTTCATGACTTCAAAATACTTGTCTATCAAGGAACACTATAAATATTTGTTCATATATAAGTCATGCACCAATGCTGCTCTATTTACCTACCTCCTGGTAGTTAAATCCACATGACTTTAAACTGCATGAAAGAGGTCATAATCATGTGACCTTAAACTATAGAACTCCATAAATCATGGTTGTATAACCTCAAAACACACCATTTTGGTCATTTTAAAAACATCATAAAAGTTATGGAATTACTTATTATATATCACTAAACTATGTGGATTTTTATTCTCTTTAAAGGAATACAACCTTATCATGGTTTGAATCCTTTTCTCATAAAAACTTCATCCTTACTAGATAGTGTTAAATTATATATTTCCATTATTTATGGATTTAAACTATATAGTGATTACATTTTTTTGATCAAACATGAGAAATTATTGTTCTTTTATGCATTAAATTAGTTTCAAACAATCTTGGAACAACCTAGAATTTTATAAATGAAATTCCCTTTTTTAAATGGATAGATTAATTTATAATTAATGATGTTATAGAAAACAGATGCACTGATTTGGTTATTTTAGACTATTATATGTTATATCATATCAGATTCAAAATACTATTAAAATTAATAGTTGTTGATAACATTATCTTTGTAGAGTGACTGTTAAGATTATTATATATTATGGGTCATGAAAAAGTATAGTTGACAAATAAGAAATATGTAATGCCTTCAACAAGTAAGATCGTACTGTATGAATCCCATTTATTGGATCATCACAGGGAGATATAATCACTTAGATTTACCCTAACTAAACCTAAAATGAGATTCAAAAACCAAATCACGAGTGAAGAAATTTATAGGCAATGTTAATGCTTATCTAGATCATGATCCAAACAATGTGCACTTAAAACCCCCAAAAGTGTCACTATCACACACCTTACCCTTAGGGTATACACTAATGTAATAAGGGGCTATATATCTAGACCCTGATATTATGAATTTTTATATTTTTATTTTTAATAAATAATTATTATAATTATAATTTTTTATTAATTTATAATTATTGAATAATAATTTTGATATAAAATAGATTTTGATATGATGAAAAACAATTTTTTTGGGAAGTATATAGTATCAATCAAGAAACTATTTTTTTAATTCAATAATTTTTTAAATAAATTTTATTTTAATAAAATTTTCTTGTTAAATAATATTTTTTAAAATATAAATGATAATATAATTTTATGGAGCCAAATATAATTTAAATAAGGCTTAGAAACTATTACTGCTGTAAAAACTAACATTTTTCAGTAAATTGGGTTTTTTATTTAAAAGATAAAATATTAATATTTAAATAATTATGTTGATAAAATAAATATATTATTTTTTAAATCTACATGTCTAAATTATATAATAGTTTATTTTTTGTAATTTTCCAAGGTATTCAAATTTTTGGGTAAAAATTAAATACGATATAAATATACGGTATATATTATGACATAAAAAAAGACCAAACATGGTTTAATAAATACTATAAAGAGTATCTGTGACCAAAATTATGTTACCAATTTAAAATAATGTTTTTTAATGTTATTTTATTAATATCATAAACCCTTAATGAATCCTCCAAAACCAATATTATATTTTATGGTGTTAAAATCAATTATTTATAAATATGAATCAATTCCAAATCGCCACGAGTATTATTTTAATGAGTTATTTTATTTGAAATATAAATTAACTAAACAAACTTCACTTTGGTAGAAACCATGGGTAAAAAATATGGTATTGTTTTTGGTTTGGATTAATTTATCACATTGAGTCCAAAAACTATGTTTAGAAATTAAAAAAGAACCCCATCTCCTTTTCATTAAAAACCCTCCCAACCACCCATTCCTCTTCACTCATATTTATTATAGAACTAATTTAATCTAATATTCCATCTCTATAGCCCTCCCAAGTTTCCCCCAATATCTAAATAAGATCCTCCAAATCTTTTAGAGGCTCCCTCTCTAGGTAAGGGTCTCATTATCCTCTTCATTTAAGCACATTATTTTTATTATGCATTTTGATTTATGGGTTCTAATGTTGGGATATATTTTGACACATCCCTATGAATATACTTATTCTTTAAAAGTGAAGATATAACCCTTTAACTCTCATTAAACCATTCCATGAATCTATATATTCCATCGTTATACTGTTGAAATTATCCTATGATTTTCCACACAAAACATCTGTGTGGTGAATACCCATACACATTTCCACTCAAGGGTATTACCCTAGATATAAAAATAATTAATTGATTATAGAGTTTGATGTATTTAACATACACTCATTAATCATGGTATTAAAATTAATGAAATGTATCCTTATGTGGTCTGATCTATGCGACACCCTTATGCATGTACATGATATGAATGTGATGGGTGGCCTTAGAATTATATACACTTAAAATGCATTGGGTAATGTTATTATCTCATTAGATTATATGTATGGTTCATATGATGTTATCCTATTCACACTATGTTTTGATATCTCTATGGTTATCCTTGACTTGTGATTATTATGTCTTATTTTATGTTGTTTCCACATTCCCATGTTGCCTTTATTTTATCATCTTACATCATGATTCAATGAACATATTAATGTTTATCACCCATATTATGTTCCCTTTATATTCTTCTTCAATAACATGAACTACATTACCTTATTCTATTATTTTATTATTCCCTTACTGGTCTTTATAGCTCACCCCTTTCTTATATACGTCCCGAGGTTATCTCATGCAGTTTTGGAAGTGCAAATAAATTTAAGGTCATGTTATGAGGTTTTATTTTATGTATTTGTATTTAAATTTATAGTTATTATAATATGTACCTCATTACCCAAATACACTAAGCCTCATGATCTGGATGGTTTTTATTAAGTGCATCCTTATCTAACAAATCAATAAAAAAACTGTATTAAAGATATGGTTTTTTAAAGGTTGCGCCTGAAGCTTAATTTTTATTATTAAAGAAAAGAACTCTTTTGATTGGATAGAGGGAGACCCATTACATATCCATAAGTCCTAATGAAAAGTGGCATGAATACTAGGATTCAAAGCCCTTTTTTTGGCCCAAAGGGCCCTTCGGTGAATAGTACTACTACTGTACTCAGGTTGCTATAGTACCGCCACCGCTATAGTTCCTACTATAGTGCCTCCACCACTACAGTGTCAGCACTGATACAGTCTCCACTGCTACAATAATACTATAGTACCATGCTACAATGATGCTATAGTACCCTAAAAATTTGTCCCTAACTAGATTCGATCCTTTGTCTTTTAGATGCTAAGCAGGGGCCTGTACCTCTTGGGTATATGATCATTGGAACAGATATGGGTTCTTATAGTTGGTATCAGAGGAAAGTATAGTTATTTATGGGGATTATGAAAAAATCCATTGTGAAATCCTTCAAAATAATATTCAACATATTAAAAAAACGATAAAATTTGGTAAAATATAGATTAAGTGGTTTCTGAGCAACCAAATCCTTGTATGGACACTACAAGTGGATGTGGCTTAGGTACAGTTGTACCTAGAGGTAATGACCATTAAAGGGATGAATTGGGATTGACTAGATCATCACCTAGTTCATGAAAAAGAGGCCTTTATTCACACCTGGATTGAGAATCCCATGTTATATGATTTTGTAAATTTATACTCTCCATACGAACCATTATTAAGGGAACATAAATTCCCACAAGATTTTATGTTAGGAAATAGAGCATGGATAAAATATATTAAAACCTTGAAATTCATAGGTTGTGGAATAAATTTAATTTATGAGTTATCCTTTAAATGTTCATATATTATATTTTATATGTATAGTAGTTTTAAAATTCACGCCCATAATTTTCCCTTTATTTTTGCTAATTTTTTGGGAAAAGAGGAACTGATTCAACTACTAATGTGATGAGCAATGTAATGACTTCACAAATGAGATGCCCAACCCAATAGGAGAAATAATTAGGATATTTAGGATAATACATATTTTATAACTCATGTTTTGAATAAAAACAATAATCATGGAGAAAACCCACAACCCCCTAAGAAAGAGAAAGTCATATTAGAGAAAATTATGTAACAAAGGCCTCTGAATATTAGTAGATCCTCTAATACCTTAATCAGTAAATAATGTAACAAATACAATTATAAATCTCTTCCATACTTCAATGATCTAAGTAAGATAACGTCATGCTATCAATTTATTTTATGGATGGATAGGCTGATCAATGGTGTACATTGATAAGAAATACAAATCTTGAGGATGAAATAAATGTAATTAAATGGAATTATTTTTAAAACAAAAATATAATTTTTTCCTCACACACTTTAAATAAAAATGGAGAGGTATTTATTTAACCCTAAGAAAAAAGTTGATAAATTCATCTGGTTGAATGAGGAGAACTTCACAAGACATGCCTGATACAACTCTGAATTTTTTATTTCTCTTGAAAGTAATTTTTATTACTTTTTTGGTGGGCTAAAGTTGAGTCTACGAAATATTTCATAATTTGAGAAATTTATAGCTATGATAAAAATATCAGATGTATTATTAAATTCAAAATGGATATTGGTGAATCTCATGTTTCTAGAGATTGGAAGTATATAATGCATTTTAATCCTTGAGGTGTGATGGAGAAAACTCATGGTGGTAAGAAAAATCAACACCCACTTGTAAAAAGTGTGGGAAAAAGAAACCCTAAAATCTCATGAAGGGGAAAAGTAAATGATTTAGGTATGAGAATGAAGGGATCCTTTCTAGAAATTTTCATTTGGAAAAACCTACCAATGTGATGGAAGATCCAAATAGTGCTGTCAACCCTCAACTTTCTATCCAATGTTTTAACTACAATGAAGAAGGAAATTATGAAAACCAATGCACTAATCCAAGGGTTGTAGATGAAAAGTTATAAAAATAACCTCTATTTCCTAGAGATAAATGGAGAAATTATAAAATCAAAATTGATAATGTGGATCCTGATAATGATTTCATGGTAGGTACACAATTATTCATTCAAGTATAGTGAATGCACTATTTTATTATAGTTCTATGGATTATTTCATATCACGTGTGTTTAGAAGAACTATTCAAACACAACTGAAAAACATAGAAGTAGATCTATTAGTGAAAATGGAAAATAAGAAAATTATTGTATCCCATGTATATAAATCCCCCCTTTAAAATTTTTGTGTTGAAATTTATATATAATCTTTTTATACTTTATTTAGTAGGACTCGATGCTATTCTTGGAATGGATTATATTTCATTTTATAGAGTCAGCTTAAATTTATGAGGGAAGAAAATTAACTTTCGCATCACAAATCACCCTATGATTATATTAAAGTGAAAGTATAAGGATAAATATATTTTGGTATCAACATCTCATCCCTGTATATTATTTCCATGCGAGAAAGTATATCTAGTTCATTTTATTGAGACTAAGAAAAATATCAACCTTGATGACACACCCATTGTAGATTAACTATTGATGGATTTCCAAAATAATTTCATTGTCTTCATCTTAGTAAAGAGTTTATTTTCTCAATCAATCTTATACCCAACGTATTTCTAATATAAAAAAAATCCATACTAAATGTACACTAATGAAATTCAATAGCTAAAGAAAAAAGTATAACATAATCTATATAAAGAGTTTATATATCCAATTGCTTCATCATGGGGTGAACCAATCATTTTTATCAATAAGAAGGATGGGTCAATGTGCCTATACATTGATTATCAAGATCTGAACAAGATCACAAAAAAGAAAAATTATTCTCTACCATTTATTGATGATGTTTTCAATCAGTGATGTGGATCCCAATACTTTTCCAAGGTGGATCTTCGGTTGAGATATTATCAAGTAAAGGTGGAAAAGGAGGATATTCCCAAGGCTAATTTTCATATAGCGTATAGGAACTATGAGTTCATAGTGATACCATTTGGACTCACAAATTCTCTATCTCTCTTTATGGGATTTATGAATAGAGTATTTAGTGATTTCATTGAAAAAGTTGTGATAGTCTATATAGATGATATTCGTATCTACTCCAAAATCAAGGAGAAGCATGAGGATCATTTTTGTACCATACCAAAATCCTAGTGAAAAAAATTACATGTGATGTATATTAAATTTTATTTTTATATGAATAAAATAACATTCCTGGGGTGTACTATCACCCTCAAAGGATATTGATGGATCCTTTAAAAATAAAGGCAATTGAATGATATACCAGACCAACATTTGTGACGGAAATCTATAGTTTCCTTAGATTAGATTGGAACTATCATAGAATTGTGAGAGAAAAATCATGATTTTATGCCCACAAAATAAGATAACTAGTAATAGAGTCATTTCTTTTCTAGATAAATGTATGTGAATAGATATTTAAAGAGTCAACGAAGAGGCCAGTCACTAAACTTGTACTCACATTACTTACCATTGGGGAAGGTTTTTTGACCTATAGCGATGCATCCAAAAATGAATTTGGTTTTGTAATAACACAGGATGAAGAAGTGATTTCTTATGCATCCTTTTAAATAAGGATCCATGAGAAGAATATGACACCACATGATCTAGAATCCACTATAGTAATCTTTGAATTTATGGTTTGGTGATGTTATCTCTGTGGGGAGAAGTGTGACATATATATATATATATATATCATAAAATCCTCAAGTATATGTTCACAAAAAGGATATAAACATATCCCAATGAAAATGGATATTTATGATCAAGGATAAAAATTGTTCAATTCAATACCTTCCTAGAAAGGAAAACAAATTGGTAGATGCTTTGAAAAGAAATAATCCTGGAACCCAATCCATGACGAGGATTGAAAGGGATCCAATATTCTCGTACATACACATGATGTACATGGTAATAATAAAAATAATATCACTTTACCATGATCAAATAACTACTCAACCATCTATTTTGGAGAGGATCAAAGAATCATAGAATGGTGATGAGGTGATATAGAAAAATGGTAGTAAATATTCAATAGTTAAACTTTGTTAAGGATGGAGTTATAAGGTTTTAAACATGGATATGTGTCCAATAGAAACTATAACTAAAGAAGGAACTTCTTGATGATGCGCATAGCTCAACCATATATATTTATCTAGGAAGCACTAATATGTACATAGATCTGAATCAAAACTTCTTGTGGGATAAAATGAAGGGGGAAATGGGAAAAATCTTATATCAAGGTTTGTTATGACAATAAGTAAATGAAGAATGATGAAAGTCTAATGTTCTGATGAAAACATTTCTTATTTTAATATGTAAATGGGTAAACATAACCATATATTTTAGTATAGTACTCCCCCAAGAAATCTAAATGAAATAACTCCTTTTGGTAGGTAGTTTATCACAATATTAAGTCATCACACTTCATTTCTACCAAGGAAGATTTTTCCCTCGACTAACATGCCAATTTATACATAAGATAAGTGATAAGACTAAATTTCATTCCAATATACATTGGATATAATCAATATCTAGGGAATACCTCAAGGTTCTGAAGATTCCTTCAATATGCATAAAGTTAGAACCGATTTTTAGTAATACTTATCACCCTCATATGGATGGTTAGTCCAAGAGAACCATTAAATATCTATAGGATTTTTTGATATCATGTTCAATGGATTTCCTTGGATGTTGGCATCAACACATTTTCGTACTTGAGTTCACATATGAAAATAGTTTTCATTCTAGCATTCAAATGTAACCTTATAAAGATCTGTATGGGAAGATGATTCAAATGAAAAATTTTTGGGATGAAGTTAGAGATTAGAAGCTTCTGAAACCTAATATTACACAAGAGATGATATAAAATGTTCAAACCATTCAAAATTATATGAAATCAATAAATAGTAAATAAAATATCTATGTACTCAATCATCGATGAGACCTGTGATATGAGATCAGAGATAAGGTGTTCCTTTGATTATCATTATAGAAGAAAGTAATGAGGTTTGAGAAAAAGGAAATGTTTATCCCAATAAACATAGGCCCCTTTGAGGTCCTTGATCACATCTGAGTTGAATACTATCTAGTAACATTCCCACCTAACCTTTCTCAAGGACATGATGTGTTCCTTGTACCACTATTGTTAAAGTACATACCATATCTCTCACATGTAATAAATACATAGGTGGTATGATTGGAGAATGATATTTAAAATGATGATAATCTAGTGAAGATATTAGATAACGGAGACAAAGTTTTATAGAATAAGACAACTCACATGGTAAAAGTGTGGGTGCAGAACCACAAGTTTGAGGAAGTGGCATGTGAAATGAAAGTGGTGATGAAATAGAAGTACCCTCATCTATTTTATTATATGAAATAAAACATTTAGGGTGGAATTTATAATGGGGGAGGGGGGAGAATTTAACTACTAGAAGTTTTATATATTAAATTACCTTTTTCAAATGAATAAATTTTTATATATGTAAGGATGTTATAGAAACCACATGAAAAACTTTAGTTATTTTGAAACATCATAATATATATATATAGTTGTATTTAAAAGGCTATTAAAGTTCATAATTGTTGATAAAATATCCATTATACATTGATAATTAGTATTAATATATATTAAGGGTTATGATAAAGTCCAATTGATAATGAATGAAGAAGAGATGGCCTCAGCTAGTAAGTTCACATCCAATAAATCCCATTTATCAAAGTTTATAGGGGAGATGGAATCAGCAAGATTTTCCCTTGACCAAGACCAAGAAAAGATTCAATAACTAAATCACGTGTGAAACCATTTATGGGATATGTTCAAGATTATTGAGATCACATCCCAAATCATATTTTCCTAACCACCCTAAGAATGTGTCACCATCGCACACCTTACCCTTAGTGAATATGATATTGTAATAAGGGGTTATTTATCTCAACCCTAACAATATAAATTTGTTTATTTTTATTTTTTATAAAATAATTATTATATTTATATTTTTTATTTTTACATTACAATTATTCAATAATATGTTTGATAAACATTTGATTTTGAAATGATGAAACATAATTTGTATGTTTTGAAAATATATAATTTCAATCAAGACACCCTTTTTGATTAATTCAAGAAATTTTCGAAATAAATGACATTGAATAAAATATTCTTATTAAATAATATTTATCTAAATATAAATGATAGTATAATTTTTTATTTCAAATATAATTTCTATATAGGGTTGGAACTGTTATTGTCATAAAAACTTTTATTTTTCTGTAAATTGGGATTTTTTTAAAAGTTTATATTTTTATAATTAAAGAATTATTTTTATTAAATAAATAATATTTTTGAAATTAGTGTGTTGAAATTATCCAACGGTGATTTTTCCATAATTTTTCGAGACAACCAATTTATTTGATAAAAAATAAATAAGATATAAATAGAACATATGTATTATGACATCATGAAATCCCAAAAAGTGTTGTAATAAATACTATTAGGAGTATCCATGACCAAAATTATATATACCCATTTAAATATATATATTTTAATTTAATTTTATTCATCTTATAAACAAATCCTTCAAAACATATATTTAATTTTAAGGTTTGAAAATTACTTCTTTATAAGAATGACTCACTTCCACACCACTAAGGGTATTATTTTATTGATTTTGGTTAATAGACATTTAATGTAATGAAAACCACTCTACTTTTCTAGAAGGAATGCAGAAAAACCTTGGTATTGTTTGTGGTTTAGAATAATTTATCATATAGAGTCCAAAAGCTAGGTTTTGAAATAAATATTGAATTACCCCCTCTTCTATTATAAAAACACACCCAACCGCCCATTCCTATTCAGTAGAAACTATCGAAACATTATTTTATTATGAATTTACATGTATATAGGCCTCAAAAGGTTCCACAAGATCTTAATAAGATTCTCCCAGGATTTTAGAAACACTATCTCAAGATAAGGGATCCTCCTCTTCTCCTCTTTATCCATCCACCATATTTTTACTATGTATTTTAATTTCCAGTTTTTCATTTTGGGATATTTTTTTACACATCTCTATTATGGTCCATATTATTTCTAGGTGTTGAGAGACACCTTTTAATATCACTAAACTCTTTAATTAATACTTATGAATCCTTGTAATGTTGTTGAAAATATCTTTCTATTTTCTATTCCAAACAATTATGTAGTGAATACCCATCCCCATTTAAAATCAATGGTATTAAGCTAGACTTAAATACCCTTAATTTATTGGGAAATTACATGTATTTAAACCAAAATCATTAATCATGAGATTTAAATTGATGAAATACCTCTTTATTTGGTATGATCTATACAGAACACTTATGTATGTACCTAATATGAATGTGACGGGTGGTCCCAGAATAATATGTCACTCCAATGCATTAGGTAATTCTTATATCCTAATAGATTATATCTATCTTTCATATGAGGATATCTTAAGAACACTATTTTATGATATCTTGGTGGTACTCCTTGACTTATTTTTATGATGTCATGTTTTATGTTGTTTCAACATTCCCATGTTGCCTTTTATATTTCCATCTTATATCATGATTTGATGATCATGTTTATGATTATCACCCCACTTATGTTTCATTTATATTCCTATTGAATCTCATGTACTTATTTACCTCATTCTATGTTTTGATTATTCTTTTACTGGGATTTATATCTCACCTCTTTCTTATGCATGTCTCTAAGATACCCCATGCAGTTTTAGAAGAGAAAATGGATTTAAGTTCTTGTTATAGAGTTTTAGTTTACAAATTTGTATTTTTGTTGCAAGTTATTATGCTATGTATGTAATTACCTACATAAACTCAGAATCAAAATATTTTAGGGTTGTAATAATTGTACTATTATGTAATAAATCATTAAATGAAGTGTATTAAAGATATGGGTTGTCATAAACTATTTTCATTAAATTTCCATAGGTATTGTTACTCTAAAGGATTTCAAGTATATTGCATCTATAATAGAGTATTTCATAAAAAATAATCTTCTTCATGGGATAATTGTAAATACAATCCTCTATATTTTGATACATAATCCATAAGAAACCCAAATCAACAAGGCTATGATGAAAACATCAAAAAACTGTAGCCCCACTAACCAAATCTTCCTCCTTTAGAGAGATCAATTACTATAGAGATCCTCACTATAATGATGTTAAAGACCATCATGGATAACCACTGTATGGAAATGAAATAAATTTACATGGAGGACCTCCTAGTTTCAATAATTTATCAACCATGGAGGACATTCCCATGACATCGATCATGGGAATCCTCAAAAAAATTCCAAAAATAGGACTCCGAATTTCATCCCATTGTTGAAGAGAAATAAATCATGGGTTCCCCATATGTAATCCTCCATTGAGGTTATCTAAACAATACTATAATTTACTAATATATATACCCTCTACATTCCAAAAAATAAAATAATCATAGATCCCTCCCCATGGAGGCTATCATGGAGGCCCCCTATACTAAAGAAGACATCGACTATGGAGTTCCTCCCCTTAGAAACCACTATATTTGTTCTCCCAATGTCATCCACATCAATCAAAGTAGTGATCCATACTATATTGAATATTTTTAAAAACCATGTAGGTCCTACAATTACTTTCACTAGTATATGATAATGTGTTCCTCCCCATAATGATATATAAGTCCCTTAGGAGGGGTAGTCACAATAATAATATAGTAATTTCCTCAGTTCATGCGATTTTTCATACTAAATATGGAAATTCACACAATCCCAAAGTCCCTCTATAATATATATATATATATATATAGGAATGAGAATACTAATTTCTACCCCATTCCCCTCTTACCCTAAGGAACCAGGCCTTGAGTAATTATCCCTAAACACTCATCTAGTAGAATATATCTAAGAAATAGTATACATACCGACCAACTAGAGGATTCTCAAAGAACCAAAACTATTTTAAAAAAAACCATAGATAAATGAAAAATTAATTTCATTATGAATAAAAATATTTAAAAAATATTCATTATCGAACCCACTATTAAATTTTTTGAATCTAGGCAAACATGAAAATATCCGAGCTGGCCTAATCACTAATGGAAATGTGGTTGGAGAATTTTGAATTATATTTTAATAAAACACATTAAAATATATATTGGAAATGAATTTTGAACTAAAAAATGTGGGAATAATGGGAAAGGTAAAAATTACCAGTTATGAACATGATAGTCACCACCTATCAATACACCACACTCAAGTTTAACAAGGATGAATGTATTCCTTAACTCTATAAAATGTTTTGGTCAAATCTAAATAATTTCATTTTTCCATTTATATCATATAAAAAATATGTATGCCTTACCAAGAGACTCAATGGTAAATTTAGGTAGGTTATTCTTTTTCCTCTTAGTTGAACATATCCCTAATTCCAACACACAAAACAGAAGCCTCCAATGCACTTGTTCCTATCACCCCAATGAAATTTAATGAATTATTGAATAATTGATCCCCTATTTATGTATTATAGGAATAGTGAGATAATATTCCATAAAATATTTTCATATCAGTTTTCATAAAGAAATCCTATGTTTTTTTTCATAACATACTCTTCAAAATAGTCATTAGAGGAGGCATCAATGTTGTCATTTTTTGTGACACCAAAAATATGAGGGAAAAAAAGTTCTTGATAAATAACTCAATAAGTTTATAAGAACTATTTTTTATTTATTAAAAATCTAAATATATCAAAAAATATTTTTGGTTCTAGGTTCTGAGATGGCGTATGATTCTGAGGCCTGGTGTGACCCAAATTAATTTTATAAATATATTAAATATATTTTATATCACACCCATATTGTTTTTAGGAATGTTGGGATATAAACTAAAATTATTCTTAAATAAAAAATATAATCCATAGTTGAATATATAATGTGGGATTTACCCTATTCATGACCTAAAATTGGTTGGCGCAGGACGTTCGGTAAAGGCAGCCGTTGGCGGCTACGTTTAGTTAAAATAAATACATAATTTATTTATTTAAAATTAAACAACCTAAAATATTGTTCATAAATAAATTATAAATTATGAATAATATATAGGGTAATCCACATGAACCTAAGACCATTTAGAGGATAGTTCTACCATTAATTATTGTAAAATCAAGACTGAACGACGATTGACAAACAAATCTATGTGAATCGAGGTGTATCAAAAGAAATGGGTCATCTATTTCATTGGATACTATGTTCTTCATAAAAAATCAATCCAAATTGAGAAAATAATTATCATTTTTTGTTTATTCCCTTGAAATTAAAATATTAATACTGATCACAACTTTATTCCTCGATTAGCATTTAAATAAATCCTTCACATGAGACCGTGTATCAAATTAATTAATTTATTTGATCTATTTATGATTATGTCATAAAATCACACCTTCCAATCCTCAGTTATATTATCATTAGAGAATAATTATTTTAAAATAACGATATCACCTTTTTTCTTTTTTCAATTTCCCAACTCATTCTTCGCATTCCTCATCATTAGACCACACAGTCACCATTCTACTATTTCCGGGTGGGTTTAAGAGAGATCGAAACCCCAGATTTAGGTTGGATGTACGAAAAATGACAAAATTGGAGTTTTGAGGATGAATCAGTGAGGATTTTGGGTGTTAGTGATGGATTCCAAGATCTAGGATCTAAATCAGAGAAGGTAGTGACATGGGAGGCATACAAGGGGTGTGATGACTTTGAGTGAGGGATTAGAAACCCAATTTTTGGCCACCATAAGGAAGAAATCATTGGATGAAGATGAATTAAATTGGTTATGGGCATAAAGAAGTAATTAATAGATATAGAAAAGGAGGATATGGATATGGGATTATGACATATGAAGGAAATTATATTTTTTTTTGTGAAAAAATGACTATATGCCGTGAATTCCAAAGAACACACGGTGTGTAGACCACCGGCTATGATATCTATGGTTTTAGGTGAGTTAAATATCACAAGGAATATGGGACACCCACATGCCCATTGATATAGTATAGGTGACCTATCATGTAATCTAAGAGTATAAGGACATGAAAAAACCCAGGAACACACTATGTACGGGCACATGGACAAGTACATGAACATAGCTTGATGGGAACATCCTAGAGATCAAAGATCGACCCTGGGTGGCCAAGACACACTGTGTGGTACCCTTAAATTACATGTAGTAGTAAATGTATAGTGGTATGTGTGGTGGTGAGGAAAAAACCAGGAAGAGGAATGGGGCCACACACCATGTGGACCCCTTATACTACATGTACTTCCTTTTTTAGGAAACATCCACCTCTCATACCTACTCTGTTTGGAATCATATTTTGGACCACGAGTATCCTATATTGAGTGTTTTTACATGTAAAACAGGATGATGGAATTTTTAGTGTATTTTTTATATATGATGTGGATGTTCTAAGAATGATTATGCTTTATGAGGCACTCGATGATAGTAGTGATCGGACATGATCATCAAAGTGGAACCCCCATGATAGGCTAGGGTGTGGGTCCTCTATCTACCTAATGAGTGGAAATCTCCTTTAAAATCATGGCATGGGTCCTCTATCTATAGAGTGGAACCCCTTGTTAGAATAGGGCATGGTTTCTCAATCAATCTACCGAGTGGAACCCTCCTATTGTATAAGGGCATGCATCCTCTATCCATTGAGTGGAACCCTCCAATTGGGATAAAGCATGGGTCCTCTATAAATATATTGAGTGTAACCCTCCTGTGGTATCAAGGTATGGGTCCTCTATCTACTAATTGGAACCCTCCTATGAAGATAGGCCATGAGTCCTATATCTATCTATAGAGTGTAACCCCATGACAGACTTGGGCATGGGTCCTTTATCCCTAGAGTGGACCCCCTGCTAAAACATTGTATAATTACTCTATCTATTGAGTGGAACCATACTATTATTCTAGTTTATGGTTACTATACCTATATATTTCACCCCCTTGACTATGATACACAATGGAGAGGTGTGGCTCCACATTGATAATTCTTCATACAAACATGTGAGATGCTGGGCATCATTGTGAGACCTATTGGAAGTGTTGAAAGAATATTTTCTTAGATTAGTCTATGAGAGGGAGATAATATTCCTCTCTCATATGGTATTAATTTTTTAGTATACATCCCTATAGATTGGATTTATTTTCTCTATTACTATGGGTTGAGTTTTTTTACTTTTATCATGTCTCATATTTCTCCCCCTCTAGTTTTGGGGTGTCTTACTGGGTATGTATATATTCACCCATTCATGGGATTTTCTAGAAGCTATCATGTCTCATAAAGATGAAGGAAAACTCAAAAATGATTTTATAGGATCATAGAGAAACCCTAGTTCATTTTACCATGGATGGTGGTCAGGATTTTAAGATCTGTAGCTGAGATCTCTTATCATTTAATTTTACATTTATTACTAGGTTGAGACATATTTCTGGTTGGGTATGTATTTTTTCCCTTTAATTTTTATATTACACTATCATACTCTTGTATTCCCTAGAGGTTGTTATATTCATGACTATTAATCTATATATTACTATCTTTTATGTTTCTTCCTCTACAATTATTCATGGAGATGGTTGTACACATGCATACTGGCATAATATGAATAGGCCTCCCATATTCCTTATTCCTTTTAGTGATAATCACCAACCCATAGCCTATGGATGTGGGCTTGGGGTAGTTGTGTCTCAGTCTTCCACCGGATAGGTGTGTCTCGATGGATTGGTTTGTGAAATATTGGTAAGATAGGTGGTTCATTACCTAGGACGGTGTTTGGAGTTGTCCTCTTGTGAGTATTTGATTAGAACTTAGAGAAACAGTTTCAAACTGTCTAGAGTGTGGCTCTCATACCACGGAATCCAATACTTGTGTGGAAAAAAATGTATCCATTCACCCGGAATCTGGCTACCTGCTTGTTGACTAGATATTCTGATACATTGGTTTCATTAAACTATGGTACATTCATCATTTCATATTGATTCATTTTACTGTACATCTTGAGTTAGCTCCCCATATATATATATATTCTTATGTGACTATGATACATATTGATTAAATCTCAGGATGTGTTCAGGAATAAAACCATCAAGGTAATTGATTTAGGATTGTGATGATGATCCAATGAGTGAAGGGGCCTCAGTTTAGGGGCCATTACATGATATAGTTTCTCTTAAAAGTACGGTAGTGACATCAATGACTTTTAGGCAGAAGATTATACCAGTAGAATATGATGAGGATTTTTACAGTCTTAATGTACTCAGTGAGTTCAAGTTCCAGAGGCCACTAAGGTTCTGTGGTGATTTAGACCCTCAGGCGATGGATAATTGCCTAGAATTGGTGACTTGTATTTTCAGACTAATCCAAACACTAACTAATCATGTAGTTGCCCATGTAGTCAGTCTTTTCCACTGAGAATCTTGGTGGTGGTAGAGTCTAGTCAAATATATTCATGATGAGTCGAAATTATCATGCACTAACTTCCAAAATATGTTTAATGAGTTGTATTACCCCTAGTGCATGCACTTTGTTTGGATTTAAGAGTTTCTAAAGCTTCATTTGGGGGGATGATAGTTGCTGAATATATTGTGAGGTTCACTGACCTAAATCAGTACTCCATAGATAAGACTTTAGATGGATACTTCTGGGCGCATAAGTATGAGTTGAGTCTCTGAAGAGACATCCATGTCAGTTAGGTACCCCTGTGAATTCCCACATATACTAGAGTGTTAGAGTGGAAACTGGTGATATAGATCTTCTTATCCAAGGTATGACATATAGATAGAGCTAGACGTTTGTTTCATAGGTTTGATTTGTTTGTAATATCTAGAAAATCCCAATTGGGAGGATCTCAACATATGATATCTTATCATGTTAGGACTCAAACATGTGGTATTGTGGCACAAGAACCACATAGAGTATTAGAGAAGCCTTAATATGGGTGATTTTATGTGTGTGATGGGTATGGTCACATGGCATGTGATTGCCTGACCCGCTGTGTTGAGGAAGGTAGGAAGATAGTGGAAGGACCACCATGGAATATATAGCGATATGATCATGTATCTCCCAAGATTGGATAGAGTATCCCCTTGGGAGGTGGAGCAGAAATAGGTGTAGGTGGGGCTCTCAGAGGATGAGAGTCTAGTGGTGGATGATGTTATGAATTCCTTCCACCACCAATACCAGGTATCCCACATCAAGCTGAGGGAGTTGGCGTTCGGGACCATGGAAAACTTATGTCTATAGAGAAATATGCACCAATAGGTCATGAGATTATTGTAGTTACAATAAATTTTTATTCTAATCTTGATTCCGTATAATTATACATTGGTGAAAGTCATCCATTTATCTCCTTACTCACGGTGAGAGAGCTAGAGATCCCATTTTAAACTTTATTCTCCAAGATTTGTGTTGAGGTTCTCATGGGGAACACTTATTCAATATCATTCATCTACTAGTAGTGATAGATATATATTGGTGGAGATATTTTCTCATGGGACCTCTTGGTCATCATGATGAGACCTTATGACATCATATAGGAAGGGGACTTGCTGTCCACGGTATGAGCCCTTATTGACTGTGAGCGTAGACGAGACAGATGCCTTTAGGTAGATGGGAAGAGATACTTATTTTTAGGAAATAGACATATTATGATAGAGAAAGTGGTTATTGTGAAAGGGACGCTGAAACCCATAACCCATCAGTTGGTGAGTTTGCCCCTTGGAATAGTGGGATATTCATGAATTTGGATTACTTCAGTCATGGAGGGTTATATGGTCATAATCTTCAATGATGTTCTAGGACTACCTCTGAAAAGGGAGATGGAGTATTTCATTGAATGGCACCCCAGGACCACTCCAATATCTTCTACTTTATATTAGATGAACTCTATTGGGCTCTGAGATGTATGGTTGTAGTCGGAGGACTTTTGAGAGAAGGGTTTTATCGGACCCAGTGTGTCTCCCTATTTAGCTCTGGTGTTGTTCATGAAAAGGGAAGATGAGGTCATACATATTTTTATAGATTATCATCACCTAAAATAGGCCATAATAAATAAAAATTACTCCTTTTCGTGGATTTACAACCTCTTTGACCAGTTTCAAGGCACAATATGGTTTTCAAAGACCGATCTTAGGTCTGACTGCCACCATTTCAGACTTCATGAGACTGATATTCTAAATCGGAAATTATAATATTTCTATGGAAACTATTAGTTATTGGTGATGTATTTTGGTGTGATGAATGACCTTTTTGTGTTTACGAATTTTATTAACCGATACTTCCAGCCATACATGGACTATTTTGTTTTTTTCTTCATTGATGACATAGTCATCTACTATGAATGAGAGGAGGTGTATGGAGAGTACTTGAGGATGGTATTAGACTTGATTTGGGATCACCAACCAAATGGTAATCTCTCAAATTTCTATTTATAGATTCATGAAGTTAACTTTCTAGAGAATGTCATCTTTGATCATGTATTAGATGTGTAATTGATGAAGATCGATACAGTGATTTCTTGGGATCCACCCAAGAATTTTTCTAAGGTGTGGAGTTTTATTGGATTATTTGGGTACTACAAGATGTTTTTGGAAAACTTATCTAGGATGACAGTCCCTTGGAACACCCTGATGTTAAAAGGGAAGAATTCTATTTGGACTGAGCAGTGCCAGAGAGGCTTTTAGGATTTTAGGTTGAGGCTGACAAGTTCTTCTATTTTGAGACTCATAATAGAGGGCATGGAGTACTTATTGTTTTGTGATTCCTTGGGTGTTGGGCTTGGATGCATGTTAATACAGATATAGAAAGTGAATTCTTATGGGTTGAGGTAGTTGAGACACAATGAGTAGAACTATGTGACTCAAAACCTAGAGTTGGAAGTGATATTCTTAAATCTAAGGATGTGGAGTGAATATCTTTTAGGCGATCACTTTTTTTTTTACTCAAACCATTAGAGTCTCAGGTATTTCTTCATGTAGAGAGACCTAAACCTGAGATAGAGGAACTGTTTTTAGTTCTTATATGGCTATGACTTTGAGATAGTATATACAATTTGTAAGAGAAACATGGTGGTTTATTCCCTTAGTAGAAAGTCCCATCCTTGCATGGTATATGAGGAAGCTAAGAATTGTTATTCCTTATAGCTGAAACTAGTTGAAGAAGGTGAAAATTTTAATCAGTAGATGGTGTTTAATATTCATCTTTCACAGTGTGTGAGGGAGGATTAGTATGGATACATATTTTATGAGGTTCTACATGACTATATATCCTTATGAGATTCACTAGATATATTTCATTAAGAAGGGAATCAATTTATTATTTTCTAGGGATGGAAGCTGGTCATGGTCATGATGTGAGATGATGTGATGAGGGAGTTTCAAAAATATCCTTTGAATGTACATCCTTGTGTGGGGAAGATGTATTGACACCTTTAATATTATTTTTGGTGGGATGGAATGAGGTAGAGAATTACCAAGTTCATGTCTCGGTGCCTCACATTTTAGTAGGTGAAGGATGAGCACCGGGTTCCGGCAGGTTTGTTGCAGCCTCTTAAGATTCCAGAGTGGAAATGAGATGACATATCCATAAAATATATAATATGTATTTCATGGATAGATAGAGGACATGATATGATCTAGGTGATAGTTAACCTGCTTATGAAGTTGGAACACTTCCTTATTATTAGAGATAATAGTTTAGTGGAGAGTTTGGGGTGTTTTTACATGCTAGAGATTATCCACCTTCAAGGAGTTCCATTAACAATTGTCTATGATCATGATTTGTGGTTTATATCATAGTTTTGGAGAGGCCTGTAGGAGGAATCGGTGACCCATATGAGGCTTAGTACAACTTTTCACCCCCAGAAATATGGCCAAACCAAGTGCACTCTCTAGGTTCTGGAGGATATGGCAAGGTCTTTCATGATAGATTTTTGATAGAGATGGAATAATCAATGATGGAGATGGTCAAAGTGATCCATGAGAAAATGAGAATAACTCAGAGTTGGTAGAAATATTTTTTAGATCAGTATCATACCCCCTTGGTGTTAGAGTAGGGAGACCGGTTTTTATAAGAGTCTCCCCGTAGTGAGGATTTCATAAGTTCAGCTAGGGAGGTAAGTTATTTCTATGGTTTATCAGATAATTTGATATCTTATAGAGGGATGGTGGGGTTTATTACCTTCTCACCTTACCCCCATAGTTGTAGAGGGTGTATGAAGTCTTCCATCTGTCACAGTTGAGGAGATACATACATGACCCCATGCATGTTATTGATTAGGGAGATCTAGAAATCAAGGATGAAGTTACTTTCACAAAAAATCTAGCGGTGATAAAGGATTGGAAGGAGATGATACTTTATAAATAGACCACTACCTTGGTTCATGTACTATGGTAGCATGGGGGCCTTCAAGAGAGCACCTGATAATGAGAGATCCAAATGTAGGCTCCATATCCCCACCTTTTTTCTTAGTAATTTCTTTTAGAGGATGAATATATTGAAGGTAGAAATAATGTAGATACCTTTTTTTGTATTCTAAGACTTTTAAATATATTAAGGAATATTTTTAGAGGCAATACCCAAGGAAACACATGATTACAATGCTCAATGTTCCTAGAAATAACATTAAAAAAATATTTGATATATTATATATCACATGCACATATTTATTTTCATAAATGATGGTATATCACCTAAACTAAGTCTTGAATAAAAAATATGAGGCTGAATTTGATTCCAAATCATGAGATTTACCTTATATGATACCTAAAGTAGGTTGTCTTGGGATTTCCATTAGAGGCGGCTTTGTTGGGTGTGTTTTAATTAAAATAAATAAATAAATTATTTATTTAAAATTAAATGACCTAAACTATTTTACCTATATAAATACGCTATTAAGAATAATATATAGGGTAATTCACATAACCCAGGGACCATTGATAGGATAATTCCACCATTATTCATTTCCAAATCAAGATTAGATGATGATTGACTTTAGGATCTAAGTGAATCGACAAGCAAAAATTCAATGATTCATCCCCTTCCTTAGAAAATAGCTTCTCCAGCAATTATCGATCTAAATCAAGGAAAGAATCATCATTTTCAGTTTCCACCCTTATGATTAAAATATTGAACTGATCAAACCATTATTCTTGGATATTAATTTAAATTAATCCTTCGCATGAGACCATGTATCGAATTAGTTAATTTCTTCAATCTATTATTTATTATGCCCTAAAATCACCCATGAAAATCCCTAGTTCTATGATAATTGGCCAATAATTCTTTTCCATTGATGATATAAACTTTTTTCTTATGATTTCCCCCCACCCGTTCTTTGCATTCTTCATTATTGGACTACAGGGTCAGGATTAGACTATTTCCGAGTGGGTCTGAGCATGATCAAACACCTAGATATGTGGTGGATGTGTGAACAATGACCAGATTAGTGTTTAAAAGGATAATCTATGAGGATTTATGGTAGAGGTGATGTATTCATAGATCTTGGATCTGATTCAAACAAGGAAGTAAGATAGTAGGTTCATGAGGTGCATAGGGTATTCGATCGATGTATTATTAACCCAATTTATGGCCAACAAAGAACTTGAATTGTTGTCCATAGATGAATAACATTAGTTATGGATGGAAAAAAGGAATGAATTGATATGGAATATGTGGATCTGGATATTCAAATACGATGTGTGAAAGAAATTATATTTTCTGTGAAAACCCTGACTAGATTACATATATTTTGATGAAAATAAGGTTTGTAGACCCCTGGCCATGGAGGCTAGGGTTTCTGGGTGAGTTAAATATCACTTTCCATGTGGGAACCCCACACTCCATCTAAATATATTCTGATAGCCTATTGTGTACTCCAAGAGTACATGGACATAAACATATCTAGTCATAGGCCATGTACTATCACATGAATAGGTATATGACATGACATGAAGGACATGACTAGGAGGACATGGCTTATCTCCAAGAGGAAAATACACACCATATAATATCTCTAAACACAATGTATTACTACATGGCCAGGGATCCTTGCACTGGAGAGGACATGACCAGGTAGAGTAGCTGAGCCACATGCAGTGTGGACCCCTTACATGTCGTGTACTTCATTTTTGAGGAAAATTCAACCTATTTTATCTCCTCCATTTGGACTTAGAATTTGGTCCGTGAGTAGCCTATCCAGAGTTTTTTTCTATGTATAATATGATGGTGGAATTTATAGTGGATTTTTGAGATATGATGTGAGATGTTCCAAGTGTGATGCTTCTTTAGGTAGCACTCGACAATGGCAGTGACTGGACAAGATCATCAGAGTGGAACCCCCCTGACGAACATGGGTGTGGGTCCTCTATCTACCTACTGAGTGGAAACTTCATATTATATCAGGGCATGGTTCCTCTATCTATAAATTGGAACCCCATGAGGGACTAGGTAATGGGTCCTCTATATATGTTCTGTGTGGAACACTCCTACTGTATCAGGGAATGTGTCCTCTATATACTAAGTGAAGAACTCCTACTGGGACATGCCATGGTCCTATATCAATCTTTTTAGTTAAACTCTTTTATTGTATCAGGGTATGGTTCCTCTATCTACTGAGTGTAACCCTTCTACTTGGACAGGGAATGAGTCCTCTATATTTCTATAGAGTGGAACCTCCTTGATGAAATAGAGAATGTGTCCTCTATCCATAGAGTGGAACCCTCTTATTGGGATAAGTAATGGGTCCTAAATCTATTGATTGGAACCATCCTACTGTACCAGGGTATGGATCCTCTACTCAGATATTATGTCCCCTCAACTGTGTGGAAGAATAGAGTGGTGGGGATCTACATGGAATCTTCTTCGAACAGACATGTGAGATGCTGGACATCATTGATGGACCTCTTGGAAATATTGGTAGACTCATCTCCTAGGATGAACTGTGAGATGGAAATCCCCTTTCTCTCTTATCAAAGTTTATTTTATAATCATACATAAATATTGATTGGGTTTCGTTTCTCTATTAATATGGGTTGAGTTTTTTTACTTCTATCATGTCACATATTTTTCACCCTATAGTTTTTGGGGGCATCTTACTGGGTATGTATATACTCACACTTGTATGGAATTTTCCTACATGTGTCATGTCGTATACAGATGACTTATATGTTGGAGTTTATTTTAGTGGAGAATAGGGATACCATAGTTCATTTGACCATGTATGGTGGTCAGTGCTTGGAGATCTAGAGTTGGGATACCTCAGAATTTACTTTTGAAATTATTGTTAGGTTGAGACATCTTTCTGGTTGGGAATTTATTTCCTCTATTTAGATATCATATTATGTTTCCATACTCTTGTATTCCCTAGAAATTGTTACATGCATGTTTATTACTGTAGATATTATTTTCTTTTATATTTATTTTCCTACATTTCTGCATGAATATGGTTGGGTGCATACATACAAGTACATTAGGAAAAGTCCTCACATATTAGTTATTCCTTTTGACACTGGTCACTAGATCCTATCCTAGTAAGGCAAGATTGGGTAATTTGTGGCTCGATATTCCACTAACTAGGTGAACCCTGATGGATTAGGTAATGACAATAATACCACTCCATTTCCAATATGAAAAGGGGCCTTTTCACTAATATCATTCAGTTGACCACCTCATTTATAAGGATTTACAAATAGAAAATGTTAAAACCAGTCAAAAAAGTGAGAAACTTGTTATGACGAGTCTTCCCATTAAAAACTTCCACTCATATAACATCAAACAAGTCAAGAAATTCCCTATAATAAGATACTCAAAATACATTACATATTATAATATATACTTGAAAACTATGAAGAGATTTAATTATCACTAAAACACACCAAGTCTAGTTCTTGTCCATAGGGATGAATTCATTTTATTCCAAGCTAAAATCTCTCATTATGCTATATAAGATGAAATTGAATTTAATTCATACTATTACCATATTTAAAAAAATAATTGTTTTAAAAGATAGACTCACCCTTATAGGTTAATAATTGGTCGACATGAAAAAATCCAAAACATTTAATATAGTAACATTGAGCTAATTTGAGGGAATATTCAATGTGATAATGATATTTAGGTTTTGGAATTTCATCTATAGATTGATCTTCCTTGGTAGTAAAGAGACACACATATTATAAGGGCAGAATACACCCACTTGATAGGTCTCAGACCACATCATCTTATTTGAATATCTATATATCAAGTGGATTTTGAAGAATATCCTCTATAGAATAATTATCACTAACTAGTTTAGGTAAGCTATCAAGGACTAGTCCTAGAACATTTAGTGATATCACAACATAATAAAATTTATTCCATCATAGAATTTTTAGAATCTACGTAAAAAATTCATGCAATGGTATATGTATAAAAGCCTTTATACCCTAATTGGTTCATCATGGATCACTCACCATTGAAAATCAATAATCTAAACCTCTCATCCTTTAAAGGAATGAGAGAGTTGAAGGAGAATCTAATCCAATTTTCCTATTCACATGGCATAATACTCATATATTTTAAGAAAATTAGATAACCAATATTGAATGATTTATTAAAATACTAGAAGGATCTATATTTTTCTCTAATAGAAACATAAAATCTAGGTTTATGACCTGTTTGTATAATCTCAATCAACAATTTTTCTACCAATTAATCTCGGTGTAGAGGAAGATGTGTATTCAAAACACCTTTAATTTAAAAATTCCATGATAATGATTAAGTTGTTGGTTTTATTAATTGATTGAATGGATTAAACTATTATTTAGAGATACACTCCTCCTAGTGTAACTATTCAATGTATATGTATAATGTTTTCAAGATGTGTTAACTATAATATTGATCCCATAAAATTAACCTGTGGGATTTTTTAAATTCATTTAAAAGATAAAATATCTAAAAAATTTAATTCAATAAACCAAGGAAAGATTCTAAAAAGTCTAACCAACACAATGCAAGAGGCCTGGGATGGAATGAACAACCCCTGTAACTATCATGTAAAAAAAAATCATCCATATACACAAATATGACCAGGTTTCAAGTGATACTACATCCTAGATAATAAAATATAATTCATACACCTACAATAATATAAATATAAAATATATGTATAAAGATAAGTTATTACATAGATTTTTTACCTAGAAAAATATGACATAATCCTTTCATCCCAAGCTTATTCTGGGGTATTTAATCTCTATCATAGATCCCAATCAGATCAAGTTTCTAGAGATCAAAATGCCTAATGATTCATGTCTTGATGATCTCCTAAATTATTTCCCATGCCATTATATGTAGGGATATACCATTTTGTACTACTTTATCATTAAGTATTTATCCCATAGTATGGTGGATAAAGTTTGGATAGTATTTGATAATCCTAATTAATATGTGTCATGTATAACTATCACCCTTCCTGAAGAAATAAGATATTTGAAATAGGTACTAAATAGAAATTAATAGAATCTTGATGACTTGATTCCCTATAAATTTTCAATAAGAAACAATATATCATCAAGGAAATACTAAATCACCATTTCATGCCCAATTCCCACTAAAACCCCAATGGCTACACCCACATCTTACCATGAGCTAGATAAATTGATGCTGACATAGAAAAAAGTTGGAAGTAGAAAACACCTCAGTACCCAAGACAAGAGAACTCTTATATACTTCATTCCCATGGTATTAGTAGGTTAAGAACAATATCTCTAAATAGAATTGTCCTTTTTTGAATATATTTAATTTACAATTATTTTATTCACTTGAAAAGCATAAATTTTTATTCATCAAGATAAGTTATATTAAATAGGATCACCTTAAAACTCTCATAGAGGCCCACAAGGTAGTAAGATCTATATATATATGGTGTAAAAATAATTCAATTAGTTATTCCTAATGACATTATTTGTCCTTACGAAAACAAGAGAAATTTATTTCAATGACATTAGTAAAATAATTGGTCTAATTTAAAAACCTTTATTGTATAACCTACTCCAATAAAGTTATTCAATTAATTTGTTTAAGTGAAATCATCTAGATAACCTATAAGTTTAACATGGAATATAACCCCAAGCCAAAATTTTATAATGTAATGATAATAATATACACTAAAGATATCATAATTATTTTTAGATCCACCATATATTACTCAAACCTTAGGTAATTCTTAGGGTAGGAAGCTGACATTCCAGGCCTAAAAATATGATGTGTTGAAACACATGTCCAAAATGTTTTCATGAATCTAAATATTGCATTAACTTCAAATATCTAAAATTATCAAAAAATTCCCTATAAAATATTTATGAAATCATCAAATTTTTGAGACTAAAGTGGATTACATAGATGCATATAACATTTAGGAGTGATGGAAACATGATACATTAGATCCATTTATAAATATAATGTAAAAAATGGTTATTTTTTTGTTTTTAGGGTACAATATATTGGGGATTAACCTGATATTATTCCATACCGTGTGTTACCTTTTATAAAAGGTTCAAAATTGACTCTATCCAACTAGATAATCTAGGGATATGAGAAAACTTATAGGAATCCCTTAAGAAGCATTAGTTTAAAGCTATATTTCAGAGTCCTAAATTTATATATAAAATTTTATGGCATTAATAAGGATATGGAATATAATTCCTTACTAGGAAGACCATTTTCACCTACATGATATTATTACCTACTCATACCACAAATTCATTAAAAAATATATCAATAAGAAAATAGGAGTAATACAAGGTGACATGCCCCCTCCTGAATAATATGAAACATAACACATTAATATTAGATATTATGATAGCGAGTGAAGTAATATTCAAATAAAAATATATAAACTTGTGGATTCCCATAAAAAACAATAAGTTGACCCTGAAAGACCCCAAAATTATATATTGTAGAGATTTATATGGTTTATCTATCATTTTTATGTGAGATATATGGATGTGGGAATCTATCTAATTATTTGATCAAAGGGGGAATAACCTTTAAACAATATATTTTCATATATTGAGAAACCAAAAATAGTTTCCTAACCCCCAATAATATTATGAAAGAGATTGGAGAACTCCATGCAAACCATGAGAAATGGATTTGGTTTGGTTCCCCTCGATCAAAATTCAGGTATGACCAAACTCAATTGACCCAACAAAATAATTTTGATGGAATAAACTTATGATATAGAAAAAAAATATATGATTTGGAAACCGTAACCTCCACCTATAGTATTTTTGTAGAGTTACATGGTTATCTATCAACATAATTAAATGATGAACTTGATTAGATGGGTGATGACCATATACAATAATTGGGTGATGAGGAGTTTGATCGACCCTCTACAGCCCCCCAATATTAATAAAGAAAAACATGGAGTTGTAATGTCTTACTTCAAAGAATTCACTGAACAAAGTGTTGACATGATACAAATTTTAATTTTTGAACTAAAGAATACTCACAACCAATGATAATAATAATGGTAACATCACCATACAAATATGAATAATACAATACATTCCTTATAAAAAATAAGATGTTTTTACTTAAAACTACATAGAAATTACATAGTAAGACACCAAATTAGTCCTTCACCATCTCAGCCTCTAGTCCAACCACTATAGTTATAAATAGGTAATGAGGAGGAAAAATCTACCTCATAGTTCCATGGTGGAGGATGAAGTAGATAAGATGATCAAGTCACACTTCATCTAAAATATTTAACACCAAAAATGGTTACCTAATATTCTCTTAATCAAGAAGAAAAATTTAAATATCTAAATCTGTATCAACTTTTAAAATATTAAATATTATTTTTTAATGAAATATTATAAATTCATGATCATGGAATTATTTATTGACACAATTACCAGTTTTTAAAAACTCTTCTTTATGGATAGGTACTCTAGATACAAAAAAATATAAGGAAACATCAAGGATAAATAATTTATAGCCTTTGAGGAACCCTAAGAATTATGTTTATATTGGTTGATACTAAATGGATTAAAAATTAAAGATATATATATCAAGTATTGATGAAAAACCTTTTTAAGACCCTTATGAACAAATATTTGAGTTCTATTTATATGAAATTTTACTCAAATCATGCCAATGTTTTGACTTCTTTGCTGAATGTGAGTTGGAGATCACTAATTTATAATAGTGTATCCTAAATATTAACCCATTTAATTTGGAATTCAAAGTCACTTTTAAAAATTCCTTCAAATTATTTATTTGATATCAGGGAATCATGTTTTACCATGAAAATACTAGAGTGATCTTAGACATTCACCCTCTTTAAAATCAATGAGAGACAAAAGGGATTCATAGGTTTCTATCCTATGTCATTTTCATTATCATGATCAATTATAGAAAGTGTTCTCATTTTAATAATATAAATATTAAAGGTTTTATCAACTAGTGGGATGAGGGTTTTGAAATCACATTTGGAATCCATAAGAAACACATATCACATTCTCATGTCATGGTGTTTCCAATCTCTGCTTCATTTACCTCATCTCTCATCAACTATTATATAACATCTATGAAAATATCATCTTTTAGAACCTACATTAGTTGGTGGTACTAATGTTTATCTATCTAATTTGTACTAAAAAACTATTAATAAGGAAGCTAGTGGGGGAATTCCATCAACATTAACACTCTACTCACACCTCCTCCCTCACTATTAAGATATGGGTATATTGACTAGTGATGTACAATAATTATATAAGAGAAACATAAAAAGATTTGGGTTCCAATAGATGGATGCATACATACCGTACTAGAGAAATGAGATCACCCAACATCTAACTACGATGTCCTCAATTAAACTTCAATTATACCAAAATTGAGAACATTAACCTCTAATTCCACCCTTTACTACACCATGTTGAGTACTATACCTAAATGATACCATATTTAATAATAAATTATCTATTATATCATATTTTTCCCATATATCCATGAAAGAACTTGGATAAAACATTCCAAAAATTATATAAATCTCAAGTCTTAACATCATCTCAAATTGATGAAATTCCATCTTCTCATTAGTTATATAATCAAGGGAATATCCCATAAAATCCACAAACCACATACCAAAATCTCAAAATGATGAATTTCGTCATTGTATCACCAATATATATTTTTCCTCTCAATCCTCAGGACTTCATATAATAAAATTCCTAGAAAAATACTAAAAATAATTCCATATGATCACAGTCAGCTCATGATCTTCCATGAAATTACTCCACCACTGATATAAAAAATCTTATAACAAAAGTGATCCTAAGGGAACATAGTTCTCATCACCCATTTGGATATACTAAAAATTTATATCGACCTCCTATAACCAATGATTTGTCTCATGGATATCTATACACTTCTCATACTTCTTTAACTTTTTCTATAAGTCACTCAGAATGGTCTTCCAACCTAGTCTTGCTTTAAGTTCCACTCTTCGATGCATAGCCTCTGTGGCTTGCTGAACCTTCACTTGATGAACCTAAAATGGTATCACACAACTAATATAATTACCAATATTCAAGACAACCCTAAACCAATAATATATATACATGGAATTTCAAACCACATCATTCTATAAACCATTCATATTACCACTTCTTCACATCATTCATGCCCCAAATTGAAAATTATCCTAAAAACAAAAAAGAAACACAATACTTATAACTTATAATTTCATGAGGCATGAATATATACCTATTAAGATACCTTATATCCAGAATATTATTTCATATGTATTGATCTATAGGAAACAGAGTCCTCTATTATATGATAATGTCCCTTATTCATTAATCTAGTTTATTTGTTCTACATTATGTACTAGGATCAAGTAATACTATTACCTTAATAACCATGAAATCCTCACCAGTTCATAATCTAAAAACAATTATAAAAACACTTTATCTGAAACCATTATATCATGATATGTAATAATAGGTATTCATCCTTGGTCAAAAAAGAGTTTGAGTGTGACACTTGCATCCCTCCTTTAATAATTCATGAGTTGGGGACTAGAACTGAGGGTATATTAACAAAAAATTATGGAATAAATTACCCAATAAAGATTTAAAATCTATAAAACCATGGTTAAAGTAATTCATTTCCCATTTATGTTACATGATTATTATATAAAAATGAATTTAGTTTCATTAAAATATAAACAAAAATAAAAAAACATATGAATTTCATCTCCTCTATAAATTAAGAATGATTTAATACAAACACCTCCACGAAATATTCTCTTATGTCTAAATCTATGGTTTCTCAAAAACCACAACCAACTTAATCAGGATTTTCTAAAAATAGTTTATATAAAAAAGGAAAGTATATATATATCTATATGTTTAGTTGGTTCTTGTATGAAATTCTAACATTTTCATGTTAATAGTGAATATTATAGAATCAATGTATGAAATAAATAAAATAAAAGATTTAAAAAAATCCAATCTATTTAATTTTAAATCACATCATCATACTTTTCAAACCCCATCACGTTCTCCCAACATGTAATCATATAATCATTTCCATAACAATCAACATCACCAATCCACACAAAATCAGTTGTTGAACCATAGGGAATCTACTACAGTATCAACTCTACCATATAATTATCTACCCATACAGAACTCACTAATCATTAATCAACACCACAAAGTAGCTATAAATCCACAATGAACTCTCTATGATATCAACATTCATTGGTTGTGCCAACATCCACCTGTAGGGACTCTCACTGGTGGGTTTCAATATATCATCATATGATCCTTGAAAGTAGAATAAAAACCAAAAACAGAATGATCATTCCTTTGAAATTCAATTTTTTAAAACTATTGTAATATGAAGTAGAATAAAGTACCTTAATCCCATGTGGAATACCCTACAACTTATTCTTCATTGATGGTTAATGTTTGATACAGATAACCAAATAAGAAAATAAAGTATTCTCACCTCTATGGGAAAACACAATCCACCAGATACCAATATCCATTGAAGGACACATGAAGTTCAGAAAGGGGTGTTAGAAAATTATTAGGAGATATGAATGAGTATAGGGAAGATAAAATTATGAAATTTATTACCACAGTATCATCAAACGAATGTGATATTCCACACATTCATCAAAGGGAACTATTTCTATTTTATAGGTAATGAATGATGTGTTCTTTATGAATTAATAAGAATTCTTCATTCATCAGGTATTATCAAACAATATCCTTTACTTATGCCTCATTTATGAGTTCATTAAAATCATTAAATAATAATCATACAAAGCTTATAATCTGGGTGAAAACTATGTGGAGAGGGTTTCTTTCCATGTTTTAAATGAAAATAATGCAAGCCTATATTTTCCATTTTCATTGCTTGTATACATGAATTATATGCATGTATACTAATTGCTACTATTTTACTAAATACATGGATCAAATGAATATTCTCATCATCCATTATATTCTTGATTATACACATACATCACATGAATGTATAGGAAGTAAATTATATATATAATACATGTATAATATATATATGCAATATATATACATCATATTAACGTATAATTTAGTAAAAAATTAATAATCTGTCACGTTTACTAAAATATAAATGGAGCATTATTCCAAACATCACAAATATTTTTGTATTAATCCAAACCCCTTTGAATATGATTTCATCCAATTCATTTCATTTTGAATAAAAACATTGTTCAAACTTTTATCCTTATCTAAGGGCCTAACTGTGTAACCCCTTATGACATAGAAACATTGAAATCAAATATGAAATATATATTTCATATATGTATATTAGAGTTTCCTATAGAAAATCACCAGTTTTACTCAAACTACTTAGGGGTTTTGTATGATCTCTATCAAATATACTTATATCTATATAAGAACATGTACACCACAATATGAATTATATAAATCATATGTAAACCTATCTAATTAATTTTTACATGACATAGAGTGTCCATTATATTTATAAAACATTAATAATGTATTTAAAGTCTCAAATTTTCTTGATTAACTGAAGTAAACTAACCGATTCGATGAATACATCACATGTCATTCAACTAAGAAATGATAAAACCTCATGTACCTCATTTTAGTATCTAATTACATCATATGTAACCTAACTAAGAATAGACATGAATTTAATTAGACTCATATAATCAAGATCTAGTCTTCTTAAATCATTATGAAAGTGGAAAGACCTTATCATGGTGTCACTCTAACCAATTACATGATCAATAACATACCCAATGGCACCAAGACTATCTATGTTCATATTTTTACTTGCATATATAGGGTATCAATTTATGAAGGATCTCATTCTAGGTATCTATAAAATACCAGGTTATAAGGATTGATAATAAGAATAGACCCCTAAGTATATCAATGATTGTATGAATTTCCATGATATTTAATTTAGCATGTTAATCCAAATAACATGTCTTTACTTATTAAAACCTGAATGTATTCTTCATATCTATTATAAAAACCTTTATAACGAGTACATGAATATACCCAAGATAACCTTTATATATCATCATATCCCATTATACACCATGATTATCAATGGTGAGGGAAAATTAATGTAATATATTGAGGGGATATTATCATTTTACATTTCATTTAAAATAAATTTCCACATAATGGAATGAATGATAAATGGATATTTTCTTTAAAGAAACATGATACATGTACAATCATTAAAATGAGTCTATTAATTATTCAACTCCCAGAGATTCTACATAACTCTCATTATATTTCTATAAAAATAGTTTCATTATCTAATTATATAAAATTCCTATCACCTTTCTATGTTAGAATTTGATAAATATCTCCCACTAAACTCTTTATTTATTTACATCTAGTTTGAATAATAGCGTGATAAAGGAATATTATTCCAATTATTCAACTCTTTAGACAAATTAAAACACCATAACTTCATTAAATCTATATGTTTTGGTTTCAAATTATATTTTCTATTTAGAATATCTTCTATGTTTAACATTATCAACCTTGTAATACCATTTTAATAAAAAAATTACTTGAAATTAATGTAACCATTTACATTATTATTTACCAGCATATCCTAAAATCATTTAAGAAAAATTGATATTCACTTTAATATGGTAAATGAAACTATTTACACTTATCTTTACCATGATACCCTAAAACCATGTTAGGAAATAAAGAGTGATCCACTATGTAAATTAGTTATCATAAAACTTTATTAAATATTGAAAATAACTTTCTTATGGTAACCATATTTAACATTTAACATTTAACATTTTTCTATTAGAATAAATATCCTAACCTTATTTAAAATATTTTATGATATCACTTTAACATTATACTATAATAATTATTTATTTGATTATTTTTACCTTATATATGTTATAATATACTCCCACTAGCCTCTTAGACATTAAATTCTTTAATAATATTTTTCAAAGACTCGACAAAAACTTATTTTTGTTAAGAGTAACAATTATTTCCATTTAGTACTCATTTTTAATAAATAAACAATTTTTTTATACACCAGATATGGTATTCTAAGTATTTAAATAATATTCCCTGAAAATAGTATTATCATTTAAAATATTTCACTAGATATTTATGGGAACAACTAACATCATATTTTAAATCTTTGAAAAAACATGATATCCTAAATTAAAAGAATTTTATACATCTCTCCTTTCCGAACAAAATTCAAAATAAAGATTAATCAAATGTGAATCACAAACATAATATTGTTTATTGAAACATAAAATTGTTAAAAAATTCCAAATGAGATAATAAAATAGAAAAATAATAAATCATTCATATCATCTTAAATTTATCCAATTTTTCCATAAAAGAACCACTTTCTCCATCACTTCAAGCTCTACTCTTTAATTATTCACTTATTCTTTTAAAATCTTATATAATATAAACATTTTATAAATATAGATTTGGAATAAAATACCCATCGGAATAAAATAATTGAAATCAATAACATTCATACCTAGATTAGACTCACCAACTTTATTTTTATGAATTTCCAGGCATTCAAGAAAATTCTATCTCTAATAGATAATCAGGCTACAATGATATCATTGTCCTTGATTATTTTTGACTTTACTAGTGGTGTGAACTCTTCGAAACCTTTTTTCTTACCAAAACCATAAAAATTAATCATATATACCATCAACATGATATCATACCCTATACAAACCATATATTACTCTTTTATCCTCAATATATTGACTGTATTAAACAAGGGGTTATATAATTCATTTGTATTGTAGTTAACATTGAATTATCAGAACCTTTCTAGTAGTGGCCACAAAATGAAATCTTCCACTATATAAAGTTTTACAGGTAATACTTACCTTTATAAATTTTTTTAAGACTAAATAATATTGAATACATGATGAAAAAATATAATTACTTCGACAATTGTAGTTGGGGTTTGGCTTAGTGGTAAGAACCCCATAATCCTACATAAAAAATGGGGGTTCAAAACCCATGGGGCACAGGTTACTGTAGTATTACTGTAGCAGTGGTGGCACTTTAACAATGGGGGGTACTGTAGCAGTGGTAGGGTACTGTAGCAGCAGCGGGTACTGTGCGGTATTGTAACAGGCGGGTACTGTAACAGTACTATTCACAGAATGGGCCTTGAGCAAAAAATTTGAGCCTACAGGCCATGTAATGGGCTAAATTCCCACTGGGACTTCAGGATATGTAATGGGTCTCCCTCTACCAAGTTAAAAAAGGTCTTTTCTTTTCTTTAATAATAAATGAGGCTTCGACCCCAACCTTTTCAAAAATAATAATTACTTTCACTATTTTACTTTTAAAAAGATATTTTGATACTTCCTAACATTAATGTATTTCTTATTCTTGAAAGATCAACATTAATTCGTGTATCATATTTTAATAACCCATATTATCATGTTGTTTTTTTAACATATATTCCATGTTAAAAAGAATTATTTTTGAAACCTATAGTGATTCAATTCGATGATTATCATATTCACTTATACCATTTTTTGAAATATTTTCCCTAATTAGTTTATTTGAAAGTGACTCTTCCAACACATGATTTGTTTTATATTTATTTGTATTAATTATCATTTTTATACTAATAAATAATTTTTATTCCATTACATATTTATTTTTATATGATTGACCTTAGGGTTATCCTAGTTAGTTATTCCATTCTCTGAAATAAATTTTTTTTATGCGTATCATCTTTTATATCTTTTGATCAAGGAACTAAAATGAAAGGGATATCACTAAAATTGTTAACCCCTTATATCATATATATTTAGGGAGCTATGATATATATTTCATCATGTACTTCAGAGGTTTTTTTTACATAAATAATAAATTCTTATTCAATTATGGAATCATCCAAATAATAAAATTTATGATTCTCAGACAGTTCAAGGGATAAATTTTTATCTAATCCAAATTAAGGATAAATTCAAAATTATCCCTCTAGTACCCTAACCATTAAGGTTTCCAAACTACTATAACCCAAATAGGAAAATAATAATATGATAATTAAGGATACTCAAGGGATAATCATATTGATATCATCCTACCCAACAAGATAATTCAGAGTTACTTATACATTGCTTTCATTACACAAGACAATCTAAGGGTACAAATACTAAATGTGATAATACCCAGTAGAATTATCAAGGTTTTTACAAGTTTTTCTTTTTATGGAATATCAAACATAGTATTTTATAAGGTTTTTTTAAAAGTATCATCAACTTAAAATACATAACATGTATATTAATTTAATAACTATTACATCTTAGATAATCTTTATTTTCTCATGTTTTATTCCATTTGTATATTAAAACATCTAGAGATTTAGATTTGGAATCCCTATTCTACCCAAAAAAATAAATTTTTCACCCCACATTAATGTGTAACCATTTATATATACCATATCTTGTGTTAATCACACAAAAATTAAATTGAAACACATTCATAGACATCTGAGTACATAATATGGATAAGGTAAACTCATATTGTAATGTTTAGAACTATGCGACCATGATATATAGACATGATTAATACTAGAGTGGTAGATATCTAATCGTATCCACCTTTATATATAAGGAATAAGCCTCTATGATTGTAGGAAGTCCAACCTAAAGACCCTCTCTACAAGAATACTTTACTCAAGTGATAATCCAATTAATGATGCCAAAAAATATAACCATAAACAAAATTTAAGCTAATATCATCAATTATAAAATGGGGTTAAGGTAGATGATCACTTAGTATTTTAGGGTTATACCAACCATGTAATGTGGGGCTCTGTCCTTGAGAAACAACTTATCACATAAATTTAGAATACATAGTGTTAATAATATAAAAATATTTATATCTATGAATAAATAAAGGAATAACTCTATATAAATGAACTTATCATAAATATAACCACGAAATAACAATTTTATAAAGTATTCATGAAAACATCATAGTATTGATTTTTTAAAAATAAGCTAAAATTTCTAGATAATTAAAGATAATTAATATAAATCGGTAATATCCACATAAAATAAGAACTCTTTCATATTATTATTATATGAAATTATAATTAAATATATTATTTTTTAAAAAGAACTATAAAAAAATTTATAATTAAATATTAAGTTAAAAATTTACATAATTTAATATAAAATACTTGATATTGTTAAATCCTATGATCACATCATAAATAAAGACAATTATTAATTTGAAAATTTTCAAATTTTCAAATTATTAATAATTATTAATTATAAATATATACTCAAATATGTTTTCCTCATTTATGTAATTTATTTACTCTCTATAAATCCCATTTACGATCATAATAACTTTTAAATTATAATTTTATTTAAATTTATATTGATAGCATATAATATAAATTTTTCATTTGATTTATACACATTTTTTAAATAATATTAATATGAAAATATATAATATATAATATTTTAGTATTAATTCAATGTTAATGTTATATTTTTTAAAAATAAATTATTAAACACACTGTAAAAATATTAATTTTTTTAAAAAACTCCTCTTATAAATTTTATATACATTCTAAGAATATATTTTCAATTATTATGTAATAAATTTAAAAATAATATATTATAATTCATTATTTAATTTCCTTAAAAAAATATTTTTTTTATTTATTAAAATATGTGAAGTAAGTACGAAACATTTCATATTTATCACAAGCATAAAAAACTCACTTTATAATTTATAACATTTATTATTTATAAACCTATTATAAATAATAATTAAAAATTAACAAAAAGTAATTTTTCTTATTTTTTCCATTACCCTTACTCATGAACCATTTTTTACATATAGGTAGTCATTCATAATCTTAATAAAGGCAACATATAATTTGGAACCACCTCTATAAAATTAAAAATATCTTACCTTTTTGCAAAGTAATATGTAGTTACCTTTTGTGTGGTTTTTTCATGTGTAAAGGTAATATACGGTTACCTTTATGTATATTAATTTACAAGAAGGTAACCCTTTATTATATTTACTTATATTACCTTAACGTAAAGTATGAATGATGTATTCTATGTGAAGGTAAAGTATTATCTCTTTTATGTAAATCCATCTATGTGATGGTATACCTCTCTTAACTTTATATAGACTTTTGTATGTTAAGGGAATATATGATAACATTTATGAAACCCTCTTTTAATAAGGGTTCTTTATAAGAGGTATTACCTAGAATGATATTTTTAATGGAAGTATGATTTTTTATTTTTATACGGAGTCATTTATAGGTATTATCATCCATATTGTGATTTACAAATTCAATAACTTTCAAAACTAGTGATTTAAAAATGATGATCCCTCGAAGAAACTCACTCTGATACCACTGATGGGTTTTATTGGATCATCATATAATATTTTTTAGTGAAAAAACCCCCAAAAATATGTTTGTTTATCTTTAATAAATTGAATTTATAATACTATGTTAATAACAACGACAGACAGAGTGCATGTATTACATGTTCAATAATCATCTAACTTGTTCTGTACATATGAGTAATGTTTTATGTTGATCACTAAATTATAAAACAAAGGATTATTTCCTTTTAGGGAATACAATGGTCATCATATCCTAGCCTCTATTAGAGGACATCTAACACTATCAAAGGGGTGTTAAGACCTTATTTGGACAGATGCGTGAGGTTTTGGAAGAAGAAAGATTCAATAACATTGCATGGAATTGATAACCATAGTAGTATAAAAAGAAAACAATATTCCACATATTCATCGAAGATAACTCTTTATATTTTATAGGAATTTCATGATGCGTTCTTCAAGAGTGAATAAAACATCTACTTCTATTAGGTATTATAAGTTAATACCCATGATTTATGCCTTATTGATGAGTGTATTAAAATAATTCAATAATAATAATAAAAGTATTCTAATCTAGATGAAAATCACATGGGTAGGTTCTATTTCAATATGGGACATGAACATTAAATATACCTATATTCTTTGTTTTCATTTTTTATATACATCCATCATATGCATGTAGACATTCAACTATCTGCATGAGTACATGCATCAATTGTATATACTCTTCATGAATCATACACATGATTATATGAATGTATCATATGTATGTTCAATATGTTCAATATATATATATATAATATGTTTCATATACATATATTCTATGTGCATTTATCTTATTCATGTATATTATACTACACAACCTATAATAGTTAATGCCATAATAGTCACCATCACTAATATACATCCAAGTAGTTTTCCAACCATAGGGACCTCACTATAATACCACCTCCACCATATAGCTATATATCCATTTCAAACATACTATTCACCTATCACCACCACTGAGTAGTTATAAACCCATAGTGAACTCATTATGATATCACCATTTATTGGTTTGGTCATTGTCAACCTGTAGGGACTCTCATAGGTTTTCTAGGTGCCCAACCTTGAGGAATATCCCCATGAAAACTCATATTCATTGGGAATATGTCCACCCTCCAAGAATCCAATGGTATTACCATTTTTCTACACTTAATGAATCAATGTTTCTCAAACTATATTCTAAGAACCACACATTACTTTTCCCCATTTTCACCGATAGCTCTACTTCCCATTATGGGAAGGAATCAAGCATGGATGGTATCTGGATCAAGCTACTGGAACTACCTCTCCTTCTATATAACCCAGAAATTATTCAGTCTATGGGTAACACAATGGGTTATTACCAATTCTCATATAAAGATACTTTATTCTTATAGTATGTGGAAAACCCTCACATTTTTGTTGAAATATATCTATCCTTGATTATTCCTTCCAATGTTATGATCAAGGTGGTTGAAATATATTCATGGTGGAAAAGTGTATTCTATTATGCCTTTCCCCATTTCTATGTAGAATTTTATCTTTAGGGTCATTATTTGTTAGTTTTTAGGAGAAGTAGGATGGGGTTCTAGGTTAGAGACCCATAAATTCATTTTATTTTGAATGATCCTCTTGTTGAGGATAGGTTTTCTACCCCAAAGGATTCTTTTCATAATGATATGAAGATGCTGGAAATAGTTCTGGCGACACCCATCTCCTCACTGGACTCCGGTAATTAGATTCAAAATGATGTGGGTTTTTCAAATGGGGAAAAGGTGTCTCATACTTTGGTTTTAACCTCAAACTCCCCGACCATTGATATTTATGGGTACATTGTCCCATATTCTACGTCACCCTATATAGATCCAAAGAACCATTTTGATCATGTTTCATTCTTATTGGACACTATACCAACCTTTTTCAGTCATCTATGATGTTTTTGAATAATGGTCTCAACGACCCCGGTTTTCAACTCTGGTATGATCAAGAAAGGTTTATTTTCAACAAATTTCATAGGGGTGATGTAAGAGAATCATTCATTATGTAACTCACTGGAGATAATTTTGATTGTATTTTTTTTCTAAAGGGGGTACCATTTGTGTATCTTTTAAATAATTATTTCTTATCCAATAGATTTATAGTTTTAGAATCATAAGAAGACACCATTAAGGGATGATCTTTTATAGGTGGCCATAACGGAGGTAAATCAACACTTGTTTCCTCAATACTGGATAATGGATGAATCACTTAATCCATGTGAGATAATATTTAGTTTTCTCGACTTCAAATTAATATTCTATAGGCCATGTGGGCATTTCATCTTCTATTTAATGGTTTCCATTATCACACGGAATGCTTAGGGTTTGGGAGCATAGGTGAAGTATGATTTCCTTGCTAATGAGACTTGTTTTCAATATGATTCCTTAGTTAGAGTTTTCATACACAAAAAAGGTACTGATCATATCATTTCATTCTCTAGTTGTATGGGTTTTTTGGAGTGTCTGCATGTAGGACCTTACAATATTAATATCTATATTTTCAAGAGACACGATATATTAATAGATCTTGTTGAGTCTTCCTCACATCATAAAACCACCAAAATCATTGAAAGCTGTAACAAGGCTATTTTATTCTTTTTTATTTATATGAAATGTGATGCCACTAATATAATGGATTTATGAAAGTAGTTATCTTCATGTAAACAATGTTTCTTCTTGGGGCTCATCATGGGTGATTTCAATAATATTACAATCGCCTCAGAAAAATGAGGAGGAATGGAATTTTCAGTAACTTTCATGTTGGAAATCACCGAGTTCATGGACATAATTGGCCTTATCAATATGGGCTTCTACAGAAAAAAATAAACAAGATCAAACAAAAGGAAATAGAAAAGAAGAATTTAAAGCATATTTAATCAATATATCAGTAATATTCAAAGGATGGATTCTTTTGGGTTGGCTTCAGTGACCCACCTCACTAGGTCTATATCTGATCATGCCACTCTGCTAGTAATTTTAAAGAAAGAGAATCAAATGTTTAATTTTTTTTCAATATTCTAAAAATGGAAGAAAATGTATGGATTTATGAATATGTTTAAAAGGTCTTGGTAATAACTGGAGATGAGTACTTCTTGGGGCGGTTTGGTTAAGTGGTTTCAGTGTTTGAAAAATGACGTTAAAACATGGTGTTTTAATAGAAATAATGGTGCTTTTAGTTTGTAAAGTCTTATAGAGGACATATAAAGGATATAAGAGAGTCTTTAGGACATGTGGAGTGAAAAATTATTTATCTCTTTATTAATGAAACAAAAATATGTAGCTGAAAATATTTTGTAGATCGATAGGGAATGTAGGTAAAATAAAGAGATCAATGGATCAAAGTGGGAGACTGTAACACCACCTATTTCATAGATTTTCTGAAGGAGAGGAAAGTGATTTAAAAAATAAATATACATAAGTAGGATGGTTTCTTTACATTTGATGTAGAAGTGTTAGGGAATAAAAGCCTTGGAACACCTTGAGTGTCATCTAGCTGGATAGAATAGTGTCATGGATGTTGGTCTAAACATGTCTAATGGAGAATATAATTTCATGATTTTCATTCTAAGGCTAGTGGCAGATCAAGAGAATAAGGTTTTAAAATCTCCACTGGATTAAGTACATATAAAATAAATTATTTTTAGAATGTAATAGGAAAGTGTACCATGCCATGATGAATTACTTGGTGATTTTTATATGGAAAAATGGTATTTTATAAAGACATAGGTGAGGGAGGTAGTGCATGACTACTTTAGAGGTGGAGCACTTATTATATTTTGAAATGTTTAAAGGGTGGTTCTGATCCCCAAAGTGAAAGACCCTACATCCATGAATTAATATAGACCAAATTTTTATGCAATTTTTGATAGAAAATACTTTTCAACCATATAAATAGAAGGCATATTGGTGTTATCCCAAGGATTATATTGGATGAACAACATGGTATTGTGAAATGAGGGAGAATCCAAGGAGCATTTGTAATTGAAAAAGAAATAGTGGAGAATTTGAATAAAATTAAAATTTAATCAAATGTGATGATCTAGGTTGATATGGATAAATATTATGACCGATTGAAATAAAGTTTTGTTTTAAGGGTCATGGGAAAGATTGGATTTAATGAATGGTTTTATGATTTACTCTTTATATGATATGCCTCTCTATGGATCACATTATCCTTGATTGGAAGTGGATTTGAATTCTGCAAATCTATATTTGGTGTAAGGTAAGGAGATCTATTATCCCATAGTATTCTTATCTTGGATGCTGAATCTATCACAATGAGTATCAACTGAGGTATAGAGGATGGGGGGATTATGCCTTTCAAAAATAGGTTTGTAAGTGGAATGATATCCCAATTAATGTACAATGAAGATATGTTATTTTTTATTAATGGAAGGAAAAATTCAACTAAAAGGTTCAATAAAATTATGGCAACCTACAATATTTTTAGTGTCTAGTATATCAATTAAAGGAATAGCTATGTGTTTATTTCTAAAAAATTCTCAAGGAGGTGAGGAAATAAAATTCAAGTTAAAAATTTAATGTGGAGGAAGTATCTCTCAATGAAGTATTTCATAGATCCAATATCTTAGGCAAGAATAATAAAATCATTATTTGATGGTATTATCAAATGAATCACAGGAAGGATCTAAAATTTGAAAAATAAACTCCTATCATTTGGAGGATGAATTACTCTCATTAATAGTGTTATTACCTCTATGACAATACTCATTATCTCTATCATAAAAACACCAAAGGGATAATATCATGGATAAATATTCTCATTAAATAATTCCTATAGGATGAAAACCAAGTTAGGAAATGCCACTAGGAATATTGGAAACAATTAGAAAGACCTATTGATGATGGTTGTATTGATTTTTTATAATGTTGAGTAATCCATGCATGCCATAAAAGAAAAATCCACATGGGATATTATCATAGGGAATTTCCTGTGGGTGAAATTAATGAGGAACATGTATAGATAAATATGGTAAGATTGTCTAGGTCAATCTATAATGTTAACCAGTCTTTCATGCTTCATGTTATATCACTTGGAGGTTCTATATGACAATTCTTGGTGGGTTATTGGCTGGGGAGATATCAATTTTTGATTTAAAAAACATGTGGGTTGAAGATTTTTTTTCTGGGATGCCCATTCCCAAACATACACTTCATAGAGGAAACCAAGTATCTAAAATTTATAGATGTTATTATAAACCATTAATAGAAAAAATTATATAATAATATTTGATTTATTAAAGAGATGGACTGCTATGTTTTTATGGGCCCGAATTCAGATAATTTTAATGTTAAATAATTCAGAAAAATAGTCATTATATAAGTGGAATGGAAAAATATGCACAAAATTATGACACAGAGAGATACCAAGTAAGATGAATTTCAAGGTTTGGAGATTGAGAAATATGGATCTCCCTATGGATTAGAATGTGCAGAAAAAGGGTGTGTTTTTTTTGTCTAAAATCCTCTGTTATTCTTTACCACAACAAGAATTATCACATAAATTATTTTTCAAGAGTTAATATATGAATCCTCTGTAAATCAATTAATGGGAGATGCTAAATGATTGAGAATAGGTGAATCTGTGGTAACATTTTCATAAAACATTTTATATTTTCCTATATTTTTTAAGAAAAATTATATCAACATAAATTATTAAATGGACACACTAGTGATTAAGGGAATAATACAAATTATTATGAGGGATATATTGTGATAGAAAATAATAATATTAGTTTAAATGATTAAAAGGTTCTAATAGTATTTTTATTGAATTTATATGACTATAGTGTTTAGATATTGTGATATTACATCACATGTTATTGTTTTATTATTAAGGAATAAATATATAGACACAAAATGGATCTAAATTCTTAAAATTAAGAAACCATAATACAAGCGAATATAAGATAAAAAATTAATGAAAAAAAGTATGTAAATTATATTTTTGACAACCTCATGTGTCTTCACTTAATGAATATAGACTATACAATTGTTATCTCATGTAAAAAGTATTTTGGGTGGGCCTATATTGATTTATTCAACCAAAATGAGAAAAACTCATTATTTATAATTTATATAACAATGTGATAAACCATTTATAGAGATATTTAATATCTTAATGTCTTATTAAATGGTTTAAATTGATATTTGATTCCTGGATGGAATCATCTTCCACCATACAGTAAATCCACATCACCAATATTCAACATTATATACAATGATACCAAAAATATTCAACCTTAAATCTGTTAGTCTTATTTAATAAGAAATTACATTTAAATAATGATTCTCTGAATCAATCAAAAACTATGATGCAAGTGAGTTCTCTATTGCATATTTTTTTGATCAAACAAATATTTGAAAACATGACCAAATATAAAACTAATAAAAATATATAATTCATTTTTCATTATTCCCTTCTTTTATATTGACTAGAAAAATGATTTTTAGTCACAGGTCATGTCATGGTTTGTGTTCTATCACTATGTATTCTTTTCTAAAACCAGGATCACCTAAACAACAATCATTTTATCTTCAAACAAGGATAATGTGTTGAGAAGGAAATAATTTTTATTCATATAATGGTTAGTGAAATTATAATATCTTCTCTAGTAATAGTTAAAAACTTTTATAACCATTTTCCATGTGTACCATTCGTGGCTATCTTTTTCTTGGGGTTTTTCCCAATATTTATAAAAAATCTTTCTTTAAACCATTCAAAAGAACCACGATCATTTTGACTATACTATAATGTAGTATATAAAATTACCTTATGGTTTTATTCATAAATAAGGAATTAGATAATATACATTATTCAATCAAACCATGTTGAATATTTATAGTCACTTCTCTAAAACCATAACATGATGTAAAAACCATGAATTTTTTACTCTTTGTAATAGTGAGGAATTGAAACATGCATATTCATTGGAAAAAGTTTGTTTTTATATTATTTATTTATAGGTAATTTTTCTCTAGAATAAACCATGACCTATTTTTCTAAACACCATGGAAAGTATTTTTATAACCATGAATTCTTCATTCATTCAATCAAATACCAGTATTTATGACACCTATTTTCATCTATAATTATAAGATATTATAATAATCATCATGATAATATACGACCATCCTAATATACTTTTTCAAATGGTGCATCTTGATTCATATATTTTTTATCACCATCCTTATGACTTATTTGTAGGATGATGTAATAATCTTATTTTCATCCATAAATAAATACTCTAAAGAATAAATGTAAGAAAAAACTAAAAAATAAATGTTTATAATTTTTTTTGGTGTTCCATTAACTCTTTATTTTTAGAAGAATCCATGGATAAATCATTTTTAAGGTTCATGCCACCATACCATCAGGAAAGATAGTGTTTTTGAGAGAAAATCATCCCTCCATGATAAATAAATTTTCTATCTAATGAATAATCCATTAATCATTACAAGGAATTAGTAAAACCTTTATAAACATTATACTCTACGTAAAACATTAACTAGGTAATTCAAATCCTCTATGTCTATAAACTATCATGAAATATGATAATGTTAATCATATTACTTCAAAAAATACCATTAATATATACAATCTTCGAACTATTTACTTCTAGTCTCATGATGCTTTCATTATTCAATAAAAAATATAACATGTAAAATCAAACATTCAAAGATTTTAAATAAATATAATATGTCCAAAATAATATAAATTAAAAATGCATAACCCTATAAATCTCTCTATGATAATAGTAATTTTACATAAACAAATTGAACATTATTTGGGGACCAATTTAACCCCCATAAGTAAGGGTATAGTAGATTATATGAAAAAATGTGCACTCATGATTGGGTAGATATGTTTGTATGATGATGTAAATAAAACTTTTAAAAAAATATAGAATATCGTAAATATAATTCAAAAAAGTAGTCATATGTAAATCAAATAGATTGTTATTAAATATAAATGTTTCCCATGAGGAAACCAAGAAGTTAACTAAACTGAAAGATCATAGTATTTTATCATGAATAATGTAAAAATACTCAAGGAGGGAGGATTCTTGGATTGGTGATGTACCAGATGGGAATATGTTAATTTTAATGGAAATATAGCTAATATGATCTATAAATAAATCTTTAAATATACATTTATACAAAAATTTAATATCAAACTTGTAAATTAAGATCATCTATCAAATAAGGTGTGGTTTGGTAATGAGTTTCTTTAATAAATATTTAATAGTTTCACAGAAAGAAAAATTCATGAATATTTTCCCAATGTGATAAGAATAATTTTTTTTTCAAATCAAGAACTATAATAGGGAATTCAATTTTAGTTTCGATGTTGATAAATTATGTTGGGTCTAATGTACGAGATGTAAATGCAATGAAAATAGTCTTGTAATATACCATTTGTGAAAGAATTACCTTAGCTACATAATTGGAAGTATCACTGATAATTTGAAAAAGTATATCCACCCTAAATGGTTGATTTTTACATGTAAATTGGGACTCTTTTTCAATCCATAATATCTATTTTATAATTTTAATTAAAAACATTTTACATTATTTTTCAAAAGTTTTGATAATGGGGGTGTAATTTTATTATAATATTTAATAAATAATTGATAGAAAACATCATGTAAGAAAAAATGAATGCACAACCTAAACAAATTTATGGTAATGTAATGATAAAATAACACCAATTTTAACTTTTCAACCAAGATACCCTTCTTAGAAAAAAACTGAATCAAAACAATTTTTCATTACACTATGAAATTAAATTTATAATGATATAAAATAATGTTATTTTTAATACATCAATGAGGGATAAAACAAAGATTATAGAACCATTTATTGAAACAAGATCAAAATATAGTGAAATCATCCATGAATATTTTTTTATAATAACACCTATAAATTCAGATATTTTCAATGGGTTACTTGTGACAAAAACCTCCCACAATTTATTATTTGTAATGGGATCCTGTCTCAAAAAACCCATGGAAGAAAATGGAATTGAAAAATATTTTTTTTTGTGATGGACTAACAATAATTATAATAATAATAATAAATTCTTATAGTACATGCTTTCTTCTCAAATAGTTTTTTAAAAACTAAAAATTTATTTTCTATTTTCTATGGAATAATATTTTGTTCAAAGATAAATTCATAAATTAATAAAATATAAGAAATAATTTAAATTTAAAAAATAAAAAAATTAAAAAATATTTTTTAAATACATTTATTAAATTTTAAAAACCTAACATATAAAACTATAGAAATATGAATTAATAACATTGTTATACATAATATGTTCTTCCAAAACTCATCATAAAAAGTTTATCAACAAAATTTATCAATCATTGTGGAGGTAGTGGATCATACAAAGGATAGGGTATAGGGAACTCCATCCCTATACCCTGTGTAATTCTTCTCATGTAATATGAAATCTACTCATGTTACTTCTCTGTCCATCAAGCCTCATTCTCCTCCAACTGTTGAAATGTCAATAAAGCTTCTCCTTCTCTCCATGAAGGCTATCAATAACCTCATTGTGAGCTCATATATTCTTCGTATACTATAAATATGACAATGAGGACTCTGCACATACTCTTGTTAAACTGGATGTAGGCCATACTATAGTTCCATAGTAATTGTAAGGTTTTAACGAAAAATTGATACTAACCACTAAAACTTTCTCAATTGTATATTGATTCACCTATATTAAAGAATCTTTATCAAATCATGGAGTATAAGTTTCCAGAACCTCAGTCTCAGTCTAACTATCATCATGTGTTTGAGATTTCATGGACTCATATTCCTCCTTCAAATGCGATTTGAAATTAAAATACTTAAAATATTAATTTCATTTAGTTTTAAAATTTTAAAAAACTATACTTACTATAATATGATGCTCTCAACCACCAGTATTACCTCTATTACTAGGATCAATGCACACCCTATTAAAAACATTAATATCTATACAATCAATATGTTTAATATCCTATATGAATATAATATAAAATTTTTACATTTAACGTATATATAAAATAATAAATAAAATTAATTATCATATTTCATCAATGGATACTAAATATATGACTACCAGCTCTATTTTTGACCTCTATTATCCCCTTGTTCTATCGTCCTGATGAAGATCTCATCTAAAAACTATCTCCCATCTAGTATGAGAAGAATCCACCCCAAACTTGAGATTATATGTTATCTAGTCGATGGATATTAAAAGACTGATCACATATTATGGATCCAAAATTCACCATGGATCTCTTTATTAGTTTTTGAAAAAACAGATGATAAATTTCACACATACAGGTCTCCCTAGAACACTAGATAGTGGCTCTCATGATCTCTTTGACTAGATATCATAAACCCCAATAACAATTAAAAATATCCAGTTAATAATTAAATAAATTTCAGAATAATTATTATTATTATTTTACATTAAATATAATGATCAAAAATGAAATGATGAACATCAATGGGAATCTGATCCCACACCACCCATAGTTTGGAAAAAAAATTCCTTAGAATCACCACTCTTTAAAAACTATATTTTAAAATTTCCATAAAATGAATAAATAATAAAACAATTTGTACTTAAATAATGTAATGAAAATTAACTGAAATAGAAAAACTAAATATACATCCGCATGCGTGGATCAAGATCAAGAGGTGTTTGTAACTTATTAATAGGGTTGACAATCATCAATATTGCGAGACCATGTACCCTCTAAGCGAACAATGAATTTGAAATAACCCATGGGTTTGATTATTAAGTATTAAGCTGTTGGTAACCATGAATCAAATCATCTTAGAGGGTATGGAACATGTCATCAAAATCATTAAAAGTCACATGAAACATAAAAATAATATTGTCTATGAATAACAGGAAAAAAATATTATATGTAACTAGCTTGTAATGTTTCATTCATTATATTCATCATCATATTTATATATGATGATGTTAATATCATTATCTTCATCCTCAGTGTCACCAATTTCCATATGTATTTTAGCTTCATCATCTCTTTCAATTTCAAAATCATTTTTTACAATATCAACACCATCAACTCATAATTATGGGGTTTCATCATCAATATTTATATCTCTTTAGATAATATATATATATATATGTCTCTTGAAAAACTTCAATTCCTTACACTTATGGAGAACCAATTTTACTAGTATAATTTTTTTTCAAGAGATTTCATTTTTATAATGGTCCACAAGTCAATTAAATCTCTTGAAACAACATAATAATTTTAAAAATAAATTTTATAATATTCATGAGATAACAAAAATTATAAATTTATTATAAAAATGATTTTATATTTAATTTCAACGATCCCATGGAATAGATGAACATGGAATCCTCTATCAGTATCTAACTAATTTAATTTAAGCATTGTTGCATAATTCTATCGCAGATAAATCAACTTAATTATTTCATCTAGTATGATATAAAATTCAACTTCAATTTCTATATGATTAGACCCTTTCAATAAAACACAACTATTAATTTTTTTTATTCAATATATTCTATTTTATGAAATCTAAAACCATTAAACAGATATGCATTATAAAATTTAACCAATTTGGATGCTGTTTTACTTAATAAAAATATAATATTATCAATTTTATGTTCATGTTGTGATTCGTAAAAAATTTTAAAACAATTAATAATATAATAGATTATAAATTGATTTCATATATTCAACTATAAACAATTTACTTTACTATTATTTAAAAATAGTAGGAAAATTTATGTTTTCGACAATTTTTAAGAGCATTTGGTGTATTTTTTTGGGAATTATTTCTTAATATGATCATCATTCAATCTATTTTTTAATAATATTAATTTAATTTTAAAAAATCTAAATAATTGATAAATGTATAACTCACTATACAAATAATTTCATTTCTTCACAATTGAGTAGAAAATATTTATAATTTTTCTATTGTTCATCATTTTAATGCCATCATTCAAGAACTCAATCTAATCCAATTTTGAGATGGTTAAAAACTAATAATTTATGGTTTATTTCATCATCAAAATTTATCTCACTATATCTAATTTTATTATTTTTGAAGGATATTTAGTTTAAAAATAATGATATCATATAAAACAAAAATCATCTCTTTCAAATACACATATGAAATCTACCCTTTAACTGATGTTTTTCATATGAATTTTTATTTAATTTTTTCAAGTATCTCTTTCATGGGTACATTCATCATAACTATACTAGTCGTCCACATTTTAAATCATTCCAAAAATGTAATATTAAATTATCCATTGAATCAAATAAATCTATTGGGAAAATAATTTCCTGTTTATATAAAATTTAAAAAACAACTTGTCACATCCTAATTAGTGTATAAGATTTTGTTTTCACCAACAGAATGTGTCAAAAAAATGATATTTCTCTCAACACATCTTAAATTAATGAATTTAAAAAACATATATAGTTAATAAATATAAGTCTTTCTCTTAAAACTTGAAAACCATGTCTTTTTAATCCGATAATATGATTATTTATGACACATAGAGCCAAATTTGAAGTATAACCATCTAGTAATCTCAATCCAACAAATCCACTAAAACAAAAATAAAAAAACAATTTTATTTATAAACAATATAAACTAATTTTGTCATTAATAGATTTTGTGATCTATCATTTTCAAATAAATCATGTCATACATAAAAATTTTGGAAACATCTAATCATGCCTTTACATTGTCTATTGTCTTACCAAGTGTGTCAAGAAATGTATAAAATATGTTATCAAAATAGTTATTCTCAATATAAATTACATCTAACATGTTTTAGACAAATAAATCAGACCAATATAGTAAATCTCAAATGAATACTCTATTTTATCAAGTTTTTGACCTTTCCCAAAGCCATTTATTTTATATTTTTTTATAGTCAGTCCAAAGGTAAGGGTAGGTAATGAAGATGCAATAAATTTTAAATCAATAACAGAGATCACTACCGGAGGTCCATCTCTTTCAATTATACCATTTATGAAATTATATATATCCCTTCAGAATGAATGGTATGTTGGAATAAATATGGGATGAAAGTCTAAAAAACAATGTTTTCTTCCATTTATAAACATAAAAGATTTTCTTTCACTCATATAGTACATACATGATTTTGGACCATGGGTACTATAGAAAGATAAAAGTCCATGCACTAAGCATTTACTAATTCTACACATCAATGTAACTTTCATTAAAAAATTCTATTATTCAACACCATCATATGTATATACACTATTACTACACATTAAATTTAACTTATCAATCTACTGTTTGAAAAAGGCATCAATATTGTTTTGGATCTCCTGAAATTAGTAATTCTAAAAAGATATATGTATCGTTCTTCAAAATCTAAGGAGGTAAGTTGTACTAAGTTATAAAGATGTGCCAACAATAGTCTTTATTTTTGTAACAACCAAATTGATAGAAACTATTAGTAGAAAGAACCAATACCATGTTACGAGCCTCTGAAGTAGAATAAGGATGCACCAGATCAAAAAAATTCAATGAATCACCATCACAAGGATGTTTTATGATTTTAATCATGGAAATATAATATTTTCACCATGTTATCAATGATACTTTGTTGTGAGGCATAAATAAAATCTATAATATAGCTATTAGTAAGAAATATCTCAACTAAATAACATGAAACAATATGGAATCCCATTACTATCCCTTTCTATACCTCGATTCTCTACACATATGAAAATTAACTAATAAATCATTTTCATCAAAATATAGGATTCAATATTTTGAACATGGATGGATCTTCTGATAACCAAGAAACTAATTATAGATCAATAACTTATTTTCATAGACATTCATTGGAAGAAAATTTCCCTTAGGTAACAGTGACATTACCAAAGAGAATATTTAATAAAAAAACCATTTTAAATTTCATTATATGATTTAATATCTTGAAATTTAGTAATAACTTCATGTTTTATTATCTTAAAACCATGATATAAGTCATCCTCATCAAACTTTAGTAGATAAAAAAATTTAGATGGTTCTATCTCAGGTGTTCAAACATAATTTTTAGTTTTTTTGAAAAGGTGGACCATTAACCTCATGTAATTAAGTTTTAAATAGTGATATATATGAAACTAAATTATTAGTATATTCTATTTAATTTCATTCACCATTTTGATACCATAAAATATAATCTTTTCAAAAAAATTAATAGATGAACCCAATAATGTCAAATGTTAGAAATCTCCTTAGATCACATTTCCTATATAGAAACTAAATTGTCACTTCTGAATCATATTCAAATTTTGATGATGTAAATGATAAAAAAGTTTCAACACCCTTAATATAAATAGGATTTATATTAGAACCATTTGGATTTATGTGATAATTTATCCAATCACGATCTTGTAATTTTTTTTCAACATCCTTATTTCATATTTTTCTAAAAAATAGTAAATTAAAATATTAATTATGATTAATCAAATAGAATTTAATGATGATCTGTGAAAAAAATGCATAAAATCAAAAAAATAAAAAATTATAAATTACTTGTAACTATTACAAAATTTCAATAATTACCGGGAATTAAAAATAAATATATGAAATTATTACAGACCAAAAAAATAGTGAATACATATATATTTTAAATTAATTACTCTAAATTAATAAAAATTAGTACAAATTTCTACTAATTATAAGCAAATATTACTAAATATTATTCATTATTACCATTTATCATTAATTACTACAATTTATTTCAAATCATAAGTAATTATCACTAATTATCAGTAACTGTGACAAAATGTTACTAATTATCACTATTTATTAGTAATTATAACTAATTGTCACTAGTTTCTTTAATTATCACCAATTATCGATAATTACTAATAATTACTACAAATAATAGGTAATTATAAAAAATTATCAATAATAATCAATAATTATTTAAAATTATTGGTAAATATTGATAACTATTGAAAAATTATTTTTAATTAATGGTAATAACATTTTATTATTAGAAATTATTACTAATTATTGTAAATTATTAATAAATACTGGTAATTATTACAAATTATTGGAAATTATTACTAATTATTGGAAAACACTTATATTTTTTACGAACTATTCATATTTATTATTAATTATTGGCCAAAAGTGATATTTGTTTACTAACTATTTTTAATTATTAATATTTATTGGAAATAATTAGTAATTATAAATAATTACTGAAAAAAACTACTAGTTTTTACTATTTATTGGTAATTATAACTAATTATTGGAAAACAATATAAATTATTGGTAATTATTATTATTTTTATCATTATTATTAATTATTAGTAATTATTAGTAATTAATGGCAATTATTACTAATTATTGGTAATTATTACTAATTATTGGTATTTATTACTAATTAATGGTATTTATTGGTAATTATTGGTATTTTATGGTAATTATTGATAATTTTTGAAAATCATTATTAGTTTTTATCATGTATTTTTAATTGTTACTAATTATCGGAAAATACTAAATTTTTATATGAATTATTGGTAATTATATAATTATTTGTAAATACTGGCAATTATTACTAATTACTGGTAAGAATTGCTGAATTTTACTATTTATTGGTAATTATTAACAATTAATTTCAAACACATCTAATTATTGATAATTATTACTAATTATCATCAATTATTGGTAAGTATTACTACTTATTGGTAATTATTTCTAATTATTCATATTTATTGGTATTTTTTTTATTAGTAATTATTACTAATTATTGGTATTTATTACGAATTATTGGTAACTATTTCTATTTTTTGGTAATTATTACTATATATTGGTAATTATCATTATTTATTGGTAATTTTTACTAATTAATTGTACGTTTTACTAATTATTTGTAATTATTATTAATTATTAAAAATTATTACTATTTATAGGTAATTATTTCTAATTATTGTTTATTATTACTAACTATTGGTAATTATTACTAATTATTGGTAATTTTTACTAATTATTGATAATTATTACAAATTATTGATAATTATTGCAAATTATTGATAATTATTACTAATTATTGTTAATTATTAATAAATATGGGTAATTATTACTATTTATTGGTAATTATTAATATTTATTGGTTATTTTTTAGTCTTCAATATTGTTTGATAATTGTTATTAATTATTACTAATTATAACAAATTTTTTGTAATTATTACTAATTATTTCTAATTATTAAATTTTTTTAGTAATCGACAATATTTATTGGAAATTATTAATAATTATTATTAATTGTTGATAATTATTACTAATTATTAGTAATTGTAACTCCTTTTTACTAATTTATGACAATTATTTGTAATTATAACTAATTTTTAGTCATTTTTACTAATTATTGACAATTATTACTAACATTTATTAAATATTGGTAATTATTAATGATTTTAGTTGTTATCTATAATTATTGCTAATATTTACTAATTATTGGTAATTACAGATAATTTTATCTAATTATCGGTAAATATCAGTAATTATTTACCTAATTACTCTTATTTAGTTCTAATTATTACAAATCATTTACCAATTATCTATAATTAATATCAATTACAATGAATTTAATCTATTTACAAAAAATTACTGATAATGGAAACAAATTACTACCAATTACAACTAATTATTGCTAATTGATGCTATTATTTTCTAATATAAAATAAAATAATCAAATTAACAATTAAAAAGAATAAAACAAATAGCTCTAAAATGATGCTTTACTAGTATTCGAACAGTAAAGCGATACTGAAAGCATCAGATCCCTTGAAAAATTAATATTTATATAGAGAGAAATCATAGAGAAACTGAAGAGAGGAGTGGTGAAATTTTGATGGAAAAATTCTGCAGGTGGCTATATATATAGGTTATATTAGTAGCGAGAGATTATTTATGATCAGATTTCTAAAGAAAATAGTATTTTTTTTGTGACCGAACCCATCAGAAATAGTTCCCACCAAAATAAAATATCACAATGATTTAAAAAGTATTTGAGATAGGTGACCAACCTCGTCATAAATAATACAGACAACAAATACCTGTTATTTACTCTGGTGACAATTTTGTTTTACAGAAATGGGATTTTTTTTCCAATAAACATTTCCAGCGTGAACATGTTTTCCATCGCAACTATACTATTACGATGAGAGAGGTTCCAATCGTAAATGTTTCTTTACAATGGAAAGTTCGTTCCATTCGCAAATAATTCCTTCCCACCAGATGGTGCGTAGCCGCACCAAAAGTATTTTCTAGGAGAATCATTTCTCATCGTAAATACCTATAAATAAATAATTATTTCCAAAGAGAAATGATTCTCATTAAAAATAGGTAAATCTTTTTTATTATTTGTCACAAGTCCCCAAACCGTCACAAATAACCTATCGCAATAAAACATTTTTCCTCAAGGAATTCACTAGGTAGTCCTAGAGAATACTAATCATATAATATTGTCAAGTACCTAGATAACAACATAAGTCAAATGGCATCCTTTGGTATGAAAATATACTAAATGGTCTTGTAAATGGTATTCTTTATATATCCTCTGGAGAAAAATGAATATGTTATTGTATAGAAAATTAATTCAAGAAATTGTAATGGAAATTACTAATGAACCATTACTATATTTTTTTAATAAATAGTAACGGAAAATGGAATTTCTCAGTTAAATAGTTACACTTATGATATCCTATATAGACTTAATTGCTATGTTTACATATGAGTTGGAACTAATTCATTATTCACATTATGAACCACTATAAGACTAGTCTTTTTATGCACAATTTGTAGTGGACTACCCAATTTACTATCATTGTTGTGATATTTGTTCCCAGTAATGAATATATTTCTTACCCGCATTTTAAAAAATGTCAAGGATTGTGAGACTGAGCTAAAAATTTTATTACCCTGCCTGTTTAGATACATAATCAAGGAGAATTATATACATCCCTATGAACAAGATAATACTAGGAATATCTACCAATGTCCAACTAGTTTTCTTTTTTACACTACTATAAAAGTTAAGTAAATTTTGATTCATGATCTAGAGATATTTGTCTGGAAATAATGATAAGTAATTGGGTAAAACCCTTTAAAAATAAATATTTACAATTTTTATGTGGTTTTTATTTATTCAAAGGCGGGTTGAGAATATGATTAAATGATTGTGTAGAAAGAATGTTATACATGTTGTCTTTTTTACTCAATATTTCTCTCCTCAATGGTAATGTTAATACAAGCAATTATTGAAGAGGAATCAATAGTTCTCAAACTTCGAACAATTTAAGAAATTATCAATATACTTACATTTATGGAATATTCAACACCAATAATACATAGTACCACTAAATACTAACCCAAAATATCAAAAAGAAAAGAAATATTTGAAAATTAGTAAAATATTGAATATGAAATGTCACCATCCATAGTGATCACATCAATATTATTAATAGAGAAGGCAACGTACTCTTCAACAGTGTTTTCATTGCATCTATATTACTAAAATGAACATCATCACTATCAACAACCAATTAAGTTCATCACTTAACCAAACACCCAAGAAGGCATGCGGAAAGTCCCAAAGAGAATCCTTGATCCCCACTGGTTGGCAGTAAGATCCTGGGCATCAAGAACTACATTTGGAAATGGATTTTCCCATAAAAAATCAAATGATCAATAGATAGAATATATAAAATATAGAAAGCATGTCAATACAAAGTTAGATAGTAGAATACAAATTACACAAGTTAATACATGTTCTAAAATAAAATAAGTAAGCCATAATAGTTGAGATAAACAATAATAAATCTCCATGTCATATTAGGGTCAACATCCCACCATGTTTCCATACAAATCCTATAACCCACTAATACAGATTCACATCACCTGTAAGACGCACCTTGCTAATACCTATGTAAGATAAAACAATATCAAGATAGACCCAAAGGTATTTGTATGTTGTTATCAAAACAATCCTAGTAGAATACCACCAAGTGTTTTATAAGTTGTTGATAATAAAAATACTAATTATGATCATATAAAGAAAATAAAGTCATAAAATACAATTTCTCATAGTTTTAAACAAAATATAGAAATATCACTTCACAAAACAGTTTATAAGACAATACCAGAGAAACCACTATTCAAAGCATTCATAAATAATCATTTAAAAATGGAGCATCATGGAAAGTAAATTGTATGATACATTATGCATAGTTTAGATAGGATTCTCACACCTTATTGATTATATAATGATATTCCTATAGATCTATATAACAATGGGCATAGGGATATGAGAACACCATAATAAGTGAATACCCTATCATAACATAGATTAGTTAGTGTTGTAGCTTATACCCATACTAGGTAGCCACAAATCATCCTAACATGCTTGTACCAATCAATACACCATTTATGTACTTCAGGTTACCATGTTTGATAGCCCATGCATGGAGGCATTTGAATTCAAAAACATGATACACTTTAAGGACATCAATTTCATTATTTAAATAATTCAATATCATTTTACACATAAACAATAAAACTACTAAAATTAACAATAAAAGAAGCTTTGAAATAATTTTTAATTTTTAATAAAAAAGGGGAAATTCCTTTAATTAAACAATACCTAAACATCCATATTTTAGGAATCATGGACCGTGCTAATAAATAATTTATAATACCAATTTTAAATGACCAGGAAATAATGTTTTATAAAATAAATTCTTTTCATGAAACCACTAAACTTCAACAATTGGAATATCAAACAACAAAAATAGGATCCACAAGGAATTAAGAAATAGGGATCTTAGGTAGAAAAAGTTGATAGTAATCCATGAAATTCATATCAATAAACATGGATTCAATAATATCTAGATCATAAAACACAATAAAAACTAGTTACAATCAAATTTATTGAATAATCACTTAGATATCAAGGTATATATGGTCTCTAACATACTTTATCCCATCAGATCTATAATAACAAAACATTAGATCATGACACAACCCATAGATCTAGTCATTAAAACATAAATCTATGGTTCCTTTCAATAAAATGAGAGGATATCTATAATAAAGATGAATAACAATGAATAATATAATCTTACCTTGAGTTTCCTAGATACAATGCCTCAATATCCATTAAAATCACTCTCTATAAGGGTTGAGATCTTCAAAATCTATAATAAAAATCTATGGATTCTAGATCCTAGCATTTAGAAGGTTAACAAGTGGTTTTTTGGGTTTAATAATTGTATTTTTGGATTAATAAATTATCATCCCATGGTTTGGATTCACGATTTGTTAAAATGTTAACCAATAATATGTCTAGTTCAAAATAGTGGAGAATCCACATGGTTTGATAATAGTTCACTAACCTTGTTAAATACCATAGTCCCCAACAACTACAAGTTGCATGATTCCTAGGAATGATTTATGGTTTGGACTAACCATATGAAAACAATGCATATGCTGAGAAAACTTTGATATTTCCAAAAAAATACCATTAATGATTCAAGAATGATTGAAAAAAAAACAAGTTCAAGAAAACTAATATATATACCTAAAAGTGACATCATGAAGGTACAATGTGTGGGATTTTAATGGTGACATAGTGGGACATTGGCCCTCATATCACACAGATATGGGTTGTTATTGGTATAAGATACTTTGTTTTACCTATTTCTATTTTTAAACATGTATTGCCTTGTACTATTTTTCTTTTAATGTCTAAAATTGTATTTGAATGTTATATTTCAATTATATATTCAATATAATAATTATTTGGTTTATTTTGGAAAAAATCATTCCCAAATATATTTCTTGATTCCTTTGTTCTTATATCAAGACTATGGGGATTGGGGATTCCCTTTGGACATTTCCATGGGCAATCTTAGGTGTTCATTTTAGGGATCACCAAGGTTGGTTCATGAAAATTAGTATCAGAGCATGATTTTTTTATGGTCTTAATGTCTTGGGATGTTCTAGTAGAGAGTCTATATGATTATTTTTACTTAAGGGGTATTTTATAAGTGAGATATTGGAAAAATCTTATTGCAACAAGCCTTTATATACCATAGGATTTTGAGAAGTCTGTATCTTGTTTTGAGATATGATATAATATTAGTTATTTTCAAACTTTCTCTTGGTTTACAATATGATTATTCTCATGTCTGATGGCCTCTATTCTTTCTTTAATGTGGTATCATTCCCCCTAGAAGACTACCTAGAATTACTCAAGGGGGTGATGTGGATGATGGTCAATGAGGACGCCCTATAATTTATGTGAATATTGTGGAAGTGGTAGTGAAAGTAGTCCATGATATGTATTGGGTTATTATCTGCTCCCCAGCTTAAGCTAAGAAAGTACAATGAGGGACTGAAGGATATAAAGCCTGAGAATATGATTTTATCTTAAGAAACCACTATCCCATTAAGAAATTAATGATCCTCACAAAGTGTAGGAATGGTTGAGGAATATCTTGTGTGCTTTAAACATTTGGGAAACTCAAAATTCTGTTGAAGAGAAATTTTTCACCTTTAAGAATGAAGGTCCATGGAGGATATAGAGGGATATAGTGGTTCCAGAAAAACAACATAATTTTTTTGAGTGGAAAGACTTCAAGAACATTTTTTACTATTCTTTTTCCCTTAATTATTTTTTTTTGAAGGTGACATGGATTGGTTTCCCAATCCATGTCAGAAGGAATTTATTAAATGAAAAGTTTACAAAGAGATCTCGAGGTGCAATGAGTTTACACCATCTGAAAACAAGCAAACCACCAAAAAGAAATACATCTTAAAGAACCTGGTATACAACATCGGAGGGCTATAGAAAAATAAAACTGAAGATTCAGCCAGCAGCTTCTAGGTGCGTGCAAACACAGAGGTTCCAGATCAGCAAAATCAGAGAGGGAATAGAGATAAAGGCAGCATGTTGCGACATAGAAATAGATCAATCCATGTATATATACATGGAGTTCCTAAACATTTAATAAGGTGACCATACTATAATGGAATATGCCAATTTCTTCACCAAACTAGTTTTTTTCTCACTTGAGATTGTATCAAATGATAAGTTTACGGCTCAAAGATTTCGGATGGGATTGTGACCAGATATTTGATCTCTTTTTTTATAGAAAATCATACCACCTTTTGGTGGTTTTGGATATATCCAATATGGTTGAAATTTATATGGGAATAAATTCAGGGCTAGTTTCTCTTCCACCTAGTGGTGGTTTCAATGGATCCTCTAAAAATAATATGTGTAAAAATGTTCTCAAGGGTATTGGTAATGTCTCCAAGTGATATAATTACACCATATCCTTGGAGTCATCTAGTTATGTAAATTTGAATTAATACTAGTGTGGAAATAAAAGGAACATGAGATGTAATTTCCCCCAACCCCCAATAATCTTTAACTCATGTGGTCACTGAGTTCACTTATAGAAGTTTTTTTAGGATATTTCATCTTTACATTACAAAACCAACTATTCCTCACCTAAAGGGTATATGGTGTATTAAGATTCTTTAAATACTATAGGTTTATAGTTGTAGGACTCCAGAATAATGTACTTTCCTAAAATGAAACAACCTCTAGTGAAAGTTGATGCGGTCCTGGAAACTTTGAGAGGTTTTATCATCATTGCATTGTCTTTAGAAACCATTACATTTCATACTAGTTATTAGTTAAAAATTATATAGAATCACTTCATGAACCTTTTTAAACCTTCAATGTAACTCATTCCCTTTGTAATAGATTTAGGGAGGAATCTTAGAGTGAAGAAGGTGTAGGGTTTTCAATGACACTAATTTTCTCTTTTGATGTCATAATTTAAGTTATTTTTGGATTTTTTGGTTCTCAAATCAGATCCCTTTAATGTTATCAATGGGATATACTGGTTGATTTCTTATTAAGAAGATATTAATTGCTATTAATAGTGAGTGTTCTATACTACCCATGATGGGAGCACTTGAGTTTTTCAAGGAGACTGATATCTAAATAAAATTTATGTGCGACCTCCACTACTAGATCATGGAAAATTAATTTCCTATTTCTTAGTTAAACTTGGGGGAAATACTTCAGGTTGTGATATTCCTATAGTGGTTAAGGAATTTATTGGAGTCTTTCAAATTAATTTCTTTTTTCTTCCTTTATAAATGGTTGTTTAGTTTTTGATCAATTTAGTGTTATGAAAACCACAAATATATATTCATTTATACTATATAGCTTTAGTGGAATTGAATTAATTAAAGCATTATCTTGTTAATTTGAATGATAAAGTATTTATTCATCCTAGTGTATCACCATGGTCATCCATTGTTCTCTTCACCAAAAAATTTGTTAGGAATCTTAATTTGTGTGTCGATTACCAAAATCTCAATAGGGAAGTGATTTAGAAAATATAACTTTTTCCCTATATTAATGACTTGTTTGAGAAATTAAGGGGGAAAAAATATTTCTTGAAAATAAAAATTTAATCTAGATATCATTAGTTAAGAGGTAACGAGTTGGATATTCATAATTACAGCTTCAAGAACATAGGGAAACTTTTAATATCATGTGATTTTATTTTTTATTACTAATAATCTATCTATTTTTAGAGACCCGATTAATCTTATTTTACACTGATACCCTGATTCCATTGACATGGTATTTAGGGAATGAATTTTGGTTCACTCAAGACTTGAAGAAGAGGGTGATAATCACATGAAATCCATTCAATGAATCTCGAGGGATCACTACCTTTGGGCTAAGTTATTGAAATTTCATTTCTAGGGCTGAGATGTTAATTTCATAGAACTTGTGGTATTAAAATATAGAATTTCAGTTAATTCAGAGAAGGTGGAAGTTATCTTTTCATGGGAGGATCCAAAAAAATGAATTTGAGATTTATGGATTCCTTGGGATTAGCATGGTATTGTGGGTTTGTTTTGAAGGAAATCTCAAAATTTTATTCTCTATTGAATGATCTTACTAAGAAGGGGTATAATTCATATGGGATTTTATGTGTCAGAAACCCTTTAATGAATAAAAGTGAAATTTTACCACTAAACCTATTTTTATTTTACCAGAAGTAGTAAAGGTATATTTTGTGTTTTTATGCATCAGGTACTTGTTTGAACTATGATCATATAAAATAATATCATCTAGTGGCATAAAACTATAAAAATATTTGATAAAACTTAAATAATTACCCCATACATGATTTAGAAGTTTTATTAGTTATGAACCCACTCAAGAGTTAGATATATTCCCTACATGGGAAAATTTTCACTATCTTCTGAGCAAATTAGTTTAAGTTACAAACTTTTTCATAAGGACTTGAACCTTAAGTACCGATGATGGTATGAGTTTCATCAGTCATTTGAATTTAGTTCTATCTATTTCCTAGGAAAGGGGGATGTTTTTACAGATGTTTTATGTGAAATAATGCATTCTTAAGTAGTGATGGAATCAAAATACGAATGGAATAACATTGGACTCTTTTGTTGGATGTGATGGAGGAAGTAACAATTATTGTTATAGATAGTTCTCAATTTATGTAATCTATTATCAAGTTGATTTTTCAGGAGAAATAGATGGAATAAGTGTATTAGATTATCAAGAACACATTATATGGTAAGAATATCATTATCTAGTGGTCTTTTTCCCTTAAGGATTTATTTATTTACGAAAATGGTTTTTTGTTTTTTTTCAAAGAGAAAGGTTGTGGGGGAATTTTTTTATTTTTCATAATAGGATTTTCATCATGGTAAAATGAATTTTTACTATGATATGAAGAGTCAATTTTGGTGGCCATATTTGAAATGTGACATATCTGAACTTTTCTCTCATTTATATACCTGTCAGAAAATTAATTCAAAATACCAAAAGACTTCTCGCTTAATTTAGAATCTCCCAGTTCCCATATGAAAATTGGATTAAGTATCCATGGATTTCATCATTGGGTTACAATATGCTAACTGAAGGAAAATTCCATATCGGTGGTGGGTGATCAATTAACCGAATCAACTCATTTCATTTTGATTCAAGACACCACCAAGGTTATGCATTTGGGATGTTGTACATTCAAGAGATCTTGAGGTTTAGAGGGGTGTATTATTTTATTACTTTGAATATAGACCCCCCACTTTACCTTTTAGATTTGAAAAATTATTCAGGAGGTGCTGGGTTCTCATAGTAAATTGAGCACAAATTACCATCCTTAGATGGAATAACATAGTGAGAAATTTAGATTTTCGAGGATACACTCGATGCTTTAATCATGGAATTTTGAGGCTCTTGGTAAAATTATTTGGGACTACTTTATTTATATTATAACAATATTTACTATTTTTTATGAGAATAGATCTCTTTGTGGATTTTTATGGTTGACAATATAAATCTCATATTTATTAGTTTGTGGTGGGTGAAATGTTTCTAGTGTGGACAAGAACTATTCAAGAGATACCAGGGAATAAAATATTCATCAATGAAAAGTGATGACTCAGAGTTGGTATAAATCATATGTGGATCATTGGAACTATCCTCTATAATTTTATTAAGTGAATGGGTGTTTCTGAATGTTTCACCTCAGTGTGATCATTGTTGGATTAGGAAGTAAGAGAAATTAACAAAAAGATATATGGTACCTATTGAGATCACTAAGTGGATTGGTAATATTTCTTATAGATTATCTTTTCCATCTTAGTTGACTTTTGGGAATTAAATTTTCCACATGCCTCACCTAAACATATATCTTCTTAATACATCTCATGTTCTGAACTAGGAAGGTCCTGCTTTAGAACCAGATATGTTAGTAGTTAAAGGATTAGTTTAGGTTATTGATTATTAGGAAATCATTGTACATGGGAAGTAAATTATATTGGTGCAAGCATTATGGAATCAAGGAATATATTTTCAAGATATATGGGAATGGGAATCGATGATGAGGGAGAAATAACCTCATCTTTTCTTTGAACAGTATTCTTTGAATAAAAATTATAGGAGAAAAATGATATGGTATGTAGAATTTTTACATTCTAATTTCACTTTTTGGTACATATATTCTTTTTTATGATATTTTGTTTTGAAATATTCTTAGGTCATTTAAGGTGTTTTTTGGAAAATTACAGGCATTTAAATAATTTTCACATGGTTAAGAGAAACATGTGGAAATTTATGGAAATAATGATGATTTTGGTGGTTTGGGATAGTTTTGTTTCACATTGTTAGTGCGTGATTATAAAAATCAAGCAACCAAACCATGAATCTTATCCAATGTATAGAATTTGGCATGCTGTTGGAACACGATTTACCAAACAATTTGATCAAACCATGCAATGATAATTATTTGATCTAAAAATTAATTTTTAACCTAAAACGATTCCCATTAACACCATTATTTATTCTCAAACCTACACTATCAAACCTAGGGATTCCTCTTGGTGATTTTAGAGATCCCAACTATTATGAAGAGAGTTTTGGGATAATCATGTTGAATTGGATCTAAGAAAATCAAGGTAAGAGTTATTTCTTTATTTATAATTATCATTCTTCTATATCTTCTCTATTTTTCATGGAATGAATAATAGATCAGGGATTTTATGTATATATCTATAGGTTTTTAATGATCTATTGGATTTTTTAGATATGTATAGTGAGAAAGGAAGGTAGAGAATAAATCTATGTAGATATGTGTGTGATTCTTCTGGTGTTTCCCGGGTATGTGGTTTCTCTTGTCTTTGTTGATCTTATTTTGTTGGGGATCCAAGATTATTGATATTTTTTTCATAGTTTATGGTATTATATTTCTACTAAAGACCCCTCTATCTCTCTATGGTCCTTCTTTATCATTGACTTGTCGATCTCATTCGGTTTTTTGAAATTCTAAGTGTTTGAGGTAGGTGGATTCTGGGAAAGACTTTGTTTTATAAACCATGGGATTTTCTCATTTAGAGTTATTTATCTAATTGTTTTTATATAATGATCCATAATTCATGGAATGTTAATATTTGGGTCTTCTTTCGTAAACTAGATTGAACATTTTGTATTGAAAATGAAAATGGATTTCAAAGGATTTTTTATTATTAATTTGGTATGTTTTATTATTGATGTATAAAATTCCACCAAATGATATAAACTATGAAATTTAAATACTCCAAGTGTTGGTTATTTGTGAAATTCAAATTGTCTAAGTATGGTATATGGCAAAAAAAAAACTTGGGGTACTTAAGGGTTGGATATATTAGGACATTCAAGTTAGGATGGTTTGTATAAATCTAGAATTAATTTAGACCACAACTCTAACAAAACTATGTTAGGATATGTGGTTCAATTGATGGGGTATTATCCTATACATAGGATCATTGTTATTAGGATTCATTCAAAATTTGTAATATATTAACTATGTTTTTAGGATCCTAGCTAACTCAGACCAAATATATCATACCAATCTGTATAAATGTTTCACTATTTCAAAATTTTTATTTATACATGCTTTGAAAAGTGGTCTATCTTGTAATGTTTTATAAATGTTTATGTAATGTGATATTTCAATGATTTGTTTAAATTTTTGAAAACTATATTTCATAAATTTTTCAAATGAGAAAATTTAGTTTATTTATTAAATAATTATTATGAAATACTTGGTGGGATCCCACTAGTCTAGTTTTGTTCTAACACCACACATATCTTCAGTGTGTTTGTGTTTGTGTGTGTGGAGATCTTATTTTACCTTCTATAATAAATGGAGAGGAACCACATAGTGGTGGAAAATATCCGTGTTAGAGAGGCGTTGGAGTTTAGTGGTGACATAGTGGAATTTTGGACCACATATGACATGAATATGGTTTTTTGTTGGTCTTAGATACATTGGTTTACCAGTTTTTTGGCACATATATTTACTTATACTCTTTATATTCCACTGTGTGACTTTGTATTAGCATGTTTTATTTATTTTACATGTTCCTTCCATTTAAATTTTGGATAGTTAGGTGAAAAATCATTCCCAATGGTTATTCCTGATGTCTAAGCACTTGTCAGCAGCCTATGGGGATTGGGGATTCCCTTTGGGCCTTACCAAAGGCTGGATCAAGTGTCTAGTAAAATGATGACCCATGATTTTTTCTGAAAATAACCACTAAATTCCATGTATAGGGTGAAATTATTGTTTCTTCATTCCTTGAAATGTGTTTTCTAGTTTTATTAATCACTGTTTCTAGGAAGTTTCCATTGGATTTATTTGTGGAACTGAAAAATTCCAAAAATTATTTATCCAAATGGGAACTTATTTCCAAAGGCAGGAATTCATTATGTTTGAAATTTACAATACTTAAGAACATGCATTGGTTGAGAGGATGGGAGGTCGAACTCATCACACATTTTTGGGGGGAATTATTGTATACTCTGGGACTCTCTTTGTAAATTTAAGATATTTTCATTAATCCTTATTAATTCACCAATTATATCATAAGTATCCCTTGGAATTTACAATCACTTATTAACACGTGTAAAATTTAGAATCATCAGTATGGATTCAAGGTTCTTTATTAATGGAAATACCAATATGTATTCTAGGTTTTCCATCAATGGAATCCTCTAATATAATATTTATATATTCTTTTAATCATTATTGTGATGATACTAATTTTTTAAGACACTCAGTGGGGCACTCTAGAATTTATTATCATCCAGGGAGACGAAGGTTTGTTTTGATCTTGGAATCATTCCCTTAAAACGGGCTACCTATGTATCCTTGTGAAAGGAATTAGAACCCTCGTAGTTTGGTGCCGCTTAATAGGACACATCATACCTTGTAAGGTCATGTGATAATGACCTCTATGTGAAAGGTGCTTGGTCAAAAGTTAGTGTGGGACTTATGCTGAAGCAGCCCAGGGAACTTAGAAAGGATATGGGTTTCCAAGTAAGATCAGACCCTGTTGGGATTATAGCCCAAGGATAATAGGGTTGATTTTAAGTGTTGGGTTTGAACCTCAAGGGGGCTTCCTACGTATCCCATATCGATGGGAATCAAATCCCACTTAGTTCGATAAGTCTCATAGGAGAGTATGGTCTTTTGAGAGAGATGAGTTTAGGCTTACTTTTTGAAAAGGATGCCTTGCTGATTTTGGGTTTTATTTGGGGCTTATTTCAAAGGAGGATTCCCAGATTAAAGGAATTAGGGTTTGATTTTTAAAGAGAATGTCCAGTGAGCTCGGGCCCTGAAAAAGCTTCCTACGTATCCTGGTTTGAATAGGAATCAGAGTTCTCGTAGTTCATTTAGTTGTTCAAATGTTGTGACCATGAAGAATATCTAAGCCCACGTGATTCATGATTGGTGTGAGAAACAATAGGATGTCAAAGATTTAAAAAATAATTCACACTTTAAAATTTTTCGTCCTCCATTGGTGGAAGATGCCGCACCTATGGTGTCCAAGGTGAACAAGTTTGAGGCGACGGTGGAAGAGGGTGAGGCAACGGGGCTTCCTTCCATTCTATTTACATTGGAAAAAGGTCCAATATAGGGAGAATGGGATGAAGGTTAGAGGCTTACAACAGGATGGCTGCCCATGGAGACAAAGCACAACTGGAGAGGGAAAGGGTAACAATAGTCCCTGTGCGCATCTCCCCTTTTGTCTTTGGCACTGAAGAAGGGAGGAGGAGAAATGATGTGACCTCCTACAAGAAAAGATTGGGGCTTACACCAAACTGGTTTCCCTAACATTGATCCTTATAGTGGAGGGAGAATTTTCCTATGATTGCATGGAAAAGTAAGTGTTAACTGTACCTTACCTACCAGTGACCTGAGGTTTTGGGTTTTAGAGATGATAAGGGGAGGACAGAACCCAAACCCTTATTCTCAAAATTGGGAACTTCCTAGCACTATTTCTGGGAGAAAGGTCCATGTGATTGTGGATATACAAACCCAAAGATACTCCATGAATCCTAACCCCATTGTGAAAAAATGTGGGAAAAATATGACTATGGAGATACAAACCCAAATAGGAGACATGCTGATGTGCCTTTCTCAAAGTTTTGATAAGTCCGAAGGTTTTGGTGGAGGCCTCAACTTAGTCCCTTTTAGATAAGGGAAGCAAGGAAGGAGATAACCTACCATGAATGGATTTTAAAAAGGGAACTAGAGTTGGTTTGTAGGAATAAAACCAAGCTATGTGGCATAGGTACCTCACACAATTATGCTGCATAGGTACCCCGCGTTGATGTACCGTGCAGGTAGGTCGCGTAGGTATGTCGCACAACTATGGCACATAGGTATGCCGTACAGATGTGAATGATGACTGAAGAATTTGTTTCGCATAGGAGAACCAAACCTATGTAAAAATTGTAAAATACTTTAAAAACATTCTTATCCAGTTTAATTATATATTCTCTCAGGTTTTAGAGAGCTACCTGAGACAATTTGAGGGATATTAGTGAAAGAGCTACGCAATTCGAGTTTTAGAGAGTCCTTTAACTTTTTCAGTCTTTCAAATGTGGAGCCTAAGGGATTGATTTATAGGCACAGATGGGCCTGGTTGAAGGAAGTTTTATCCATACAGGTTCTCTACGTAGCTCCTCTGTGCAGGTGCTCTGCGTAGGGGTACAAAAAATTATTTTGGCATATAGCTCTGCCGTGCAAGTCGATCACACAGGTCCATCATGTAGAGGGATCATACATGTCTTTTTTGGAGTATTTTGACTTTCCTCTTTGAGTTCTTTTAACATTGACTTGGGATTTTGAAATATCTAGGGCTCTCTTCCCCATATTTTTTTTTCTTAAGTGGTGTCAACAAAATCCCCCCCTCAGGATTGGATCCGAAAATTGAAAGAGGGCCGAGTCCTAAGGTGAATTTGTGGGGAAAAAGACTATGGATCAATTTTTGAACATCGCAGGTCTGCCGCATAGGTATCCCGCCCAGATATCCTACATAGATGTTATGCATAGTCCAGGAATGTAAGTCTTAGGTTTCCTATAAATAGGTCTCATCCTTTGCGATTTTCTTCACCTGTGATTTTCAGAATTTTATGACTCTTATTGCGTAGCTCATTTTCCCAGCCCATCGCCTTGTTCTCTCATGTAATTCCTTGAAATTTCTTCAAGGTAAAATTATTTAAGCTATGGAGCTACACCAAAGGACTTCATCGAAGGAGTTGTGCTAGGATCCTTGTCAAAGGACCTATGCGAAGGACCTCATCAAAGGACCTACACAAACATTGTCCTTTTCCGAATTTTGATTTTACTCTTTAAAATTACAATCTAATAGGGAATTTTTGGTAATTATTTTGTAGGAAAAGAAAATGACTCATTTGATGAACCATACTGAAGAAGCTAAGGCTCTTCAAAATGAAATGATGAAGATCATTGGACCAGACTACTATGATATTGTTGAAAGTAATATTCCTCGGTTATGGAAGGGTTTAATTCTATACCAGCATGATTATCCACAAAGTCCTTACTTACCCCTGTATGGGCATGGGCTTTTTCAAGATTCCCATGTTATATCTGTTAAGAATTACTTTCCAAAGAATTGGTTTCTTCAATACTCCAAATGTAACTGTACGAATATTAGTGCAAGGGGGGTTCTAGTACAAGAAGGAACAATCCCTATTAGTTGCATCCTTTATCATAGTGGTTGCACTCCCGATATGAAGGATCACATTTTAGAGACAAGACCACATTATTATGATTCTAATTTTTTGAGATTCTTAAACAGATCAATATAATGGTTGGAAAGAATATTGGGATCTTCGTTCTGGAGGAGGTGTCAAGCCCGAATGTATGTGGTCATTCTGGGTACATTGGACTTGTGTAGAATTCATGAAAGAATTATCACACATTTATATCTACAAAGCTGTCTGGATGGGGAAAACTTATGTTTATAAAAACGATTTCATTCCTAAATTACTAAGATGATGGAGTCCGCAAATGAATTCCTTCCATTTGACTCATGTTGGAGTTGGTATTAGTTTCTGGGATATTTATCAAATAGCTAGAATTCCCATTCTTGGTGAAATTTATGATGAATTCATTCCACCTGCCACAACATGGGGTGATGCTACTCGAACACCACCACTGAACCATGAATTATTTAAAATAGAGAAGAATTTACCTAAGGATATGAAATATATTCATGTCAGAGTGTGGATGGAATCCATGTTAGAACCAACAACAGAAAACATCCCAACCTGTGGACATCCTACTATTTTTCCTTCTGCAGATAACCAGGGCTGTTTAGGAACATATTGTCCTACACTGGAAAGACGTGATTATAAGCACTAGGGATATAAAGTAAAACCTGATATAGATGAAAAGGTACACTTATATACCTTCCCTGATATGTGGATAAGTGTTTACTTGCTTCTAGTATGTGAATCCAGAGCTGGTGTAAGGTCAGGGACTTTTTTCATTGTAGCTAAATTGGTAGAAGGGATTTTTATTTGGTTAGCAACCCCTATATTGGCAAGAATTTACTATATTCTACTAAATTTATACAATGGGAAGGCTCCATTTAGAATTTCAGGGCCATTCAGAGTGTTGTGGGGATGGATTTTAACACATTTTTCTTCATACTCAATGTTAAATTCAGTTAGAGTTCCCAATGGTCGATTCACCCCATTTTTACAGAATGTTTCGGGTATTTAGCCTCTAAACATGAGACCTGATGTGGTGCTAAAGGCATTGAATGTCTCATAAGAGTACAAATTCTTTACTTTTAGTAACCCACTAGTTGGAACATTTATTGATGATGGTAAAGAAATGAATTATGAGATGTGATCTTATACGATGACATTCAGGGATGGTATATTATCAAACAGGATTGATGGTGAAATTATTTGAGAGGATTACATTCCCTATAGGTTTGCTCTCCAGTTCATATGTCTTAAAAAATCAAACACTTTTCCACCCACATATGTTAGAAATGAGAAACACCCAATGGTAGCATGGAAATTATGGATTCCAACGGCTTTAGAGGTATCCAAACTATCGACTACGGTACCTTCAATAGATGCATCGATTGGATTGGAATCTGAGTATGACAAATCTTGGGCTTCTTCATATCCTAAAGGGGCTTTGAAAAAAGGAATATATCGAGTGTCAAATACAATGACTATTGCATGTGGAAATCATGGTAAGAATTCTAAGGCCAAAGATGATACAAAAGTTTTAGAGGGTTTAGAGCCCTCAAAATGTCTTAACAGGAGGTATACTAGGAAGAATAGGGCTAGAGAAGCAATATATCCAACGCCAAGGCAATCCAGTCACTGCCATCAAATAGAGGTTCCTATCCCATCTGTTGAACTTTCTAAATAATAAAGGAGGCCTGAAGAATCTCACCATTCAGAAGGTGTTGAATCTCCTCCAAAATCAACCATACCAATATTGAATTATGTGAAACCTTCAACCATTCATCATTGGGAGGGTGTAACTCATGATCTTAGGTATTCATGGGCATTACTCTAGCATGGCATTCAAATACCAGATATTCGTGACATCAAGGAACCTTCTGATTGCAATCTGGAAAATAACCTGGATGAAGTACAGAAGTATATTACGAAGATGGAGGATTTTATATATGAAACTGATGAACAAATCCCTACCTCTAAATGAGTATCTCATATGATGGACTTAAGAGTACACGGAGGGGTAATTATCAACTCTGAGGATGAGTGGGATATTTATGTTAATACTGAGAATGTATTTTTCTTTTTCTTTTTTCTGAACTCTAATTTACCATTCATCATCATTAATCTTGATGAAAATGTATTTGTGCCGCTTGAATGTAGAGAAGGAAGCTCTAGAAAAATTCTCAAATCACCTAAGTATGGTCTTGCATGATCTCATATTGACACAATGAATGATCATCCCAGGTCACCAGAACTTTCTCCAGGAGCAAGAATCATGACAGGGTTAATGGAGATGGATAATCCTCAACCATTACCTCAAGTTTCTCTTGCTAAGAGGAGTGTTTTAATTTATCCCCAAGCTTTTGAACAAAAATTCAAGAGAGAAATGATATTGATCCAAAGTTTTTGCCAAAGGGGTAAGTATTTATACTATCCTTAAGGCATATAATTTGCTCAATACACTCCGGTAATCACATTTTATCCTCTTGAAATATCCATGTCTCTCTCCTCTCTCAAGGGATTAAGAGTTGATTCTTCAAGACCAGAAAAAGAAACCTCAGGGGAAACCCAAGTTCATGTTAATTAATCTGCAATTTTTAGTAGATAAATCACCACAAATTCAGCTATACGTGCACCTGGATCTATTAAGAGATAGAGAAAATCCACAATAAGATTAAATACATTCCTTACTTTTTTTTATCAGAGGATCTTTAAATAATCAATACTAATTTTCCTATTGCTCCAGAAGAAAGGAATGGAGACCCAGGGCTGTCTGAGATAAATACAGATGTTGTTCCAAACATAGAAAGATCTGATGATGCTATACCAATTTAATAGACTATGGAATATAATGTCAGCAGAGCCAATTTAGGCATCAACCAATGTTTGTTGGACACCTTAAATGACGAGGATGCTATAACATTCCAAGCTGCATATACTGAAATGGTGAAATCCCTTAATCCAAATATTGATATTCCATGTTCCATTAATGAGTTTGGAGATTTTAATGAGTAATTGAAAGGAATTATGTCCTTATTATTTCATTTTTCATAAATATTTATTCTTCTTTACTTGATTCTTTATATCAATGTTCACCTTATATAGATTTATCTATAGAAAATTTCATAAAGGCTCTTTAAGAATGGGGTATTCCACTCTATCCTTCTATTGGAGATGGTGAAATACATCTAGAGGATCCTCCATCAAGAGATTCTCTAAAGCCTTCATATATAATAACTGAGCAAACTCAAGGGAATACCCCTTCTCAAGAAACATCTGCTCAAATAACTGAAGCTAAGAATATAGGGGATGAATCCAATCAAGTAACTGACTTATTATTGGGTTAATATAATCACTTATTTGAATCATAATTGTTTCTTTCATTTTAATCTAAAAATGAACTTGATTTATCATTTAGGGTTATCATCTCCTAGATCATAAGGTGAAGTTTCTACTATTTCAAGAGAAGTAGAACAAGGCATCTCTTTAAGTGACCTATTTCCAGAGTACATTTTACCTCATTGTAGTGACTCAGATTCAGACTTAGAGATGCAATATGCTCTTGGCATGGAACATAAGAAGACATGGCAGTATATCTAAAGCATAATTGATAATAATACTTTGAATTAATTGCTATCCCATTTTTCCAAACTCCCAACATTATTTTGTGTATTATGATTTGGTGGATTTAATTATCAACTAGTTCATGATGCTATAAAAGAGATCATTCGCCGGTAGAAGCAGGAGCATAATATGTGACAAAATTTTGAAGAGGCTAAATGAGTTTTCAATATTGAGGGCTTTCAAGCTGCAGTAGTTGAGGCAGATGAAAATCATAACAAGAAATCGATCAAAATTAGCCAACAAATTAAAGAATCCATGAAGGAGTTATTATATCTTCAACAGCAACTGGATGTTGTTCATAACAAACTTGAGTAATTGAATAAAATATTGGGAAAAACCAAATTAGACAGGAAAACTTCCATTTCAACTGTTAAGAAAGTGCTTCTTCAGGTAGAGGCATTTGGAGTTTCTCAGCTATCTCAACTTCAACAAGAAAATAATAGGGCTCCGGAAGTAGTCCAACAAATGAAATGTCATGTTGAGAGTTTATTCTAAAACATAATAGAGAGGCTCTATTTTGTGGATGGCCTTCTAATTTCATATGAATGAGAGAAATTTTGTCTTCAATCGTATATGTCTTCATTCATGTTTTCCATGATTGCAATATTAAAGGTAAATGATGAAAATGACTCCTTTATGTTAGACAATCATTATTATAATGGAAAGAATGGAGTGCTCAAATTTTTTTTATTAAGTTGATGTCCCTAATGAGCATAATTTAAATATTTCTAGGGTTATATGGATAACCCCAAAAATTTCATATCTTTTAACTTTTTTTATTGCTCAATATTACCTAAATCATACAAAAATGTATGTTTAGTGAGCTAGGACTCGACTTTTGTTTAGAGTGCCCTTCATGGGTTCTCAATCTAATGAGCACCAAGTCTTTTGTTATTGTCAGTTTAGATTCATGCATGTTGGACTATAAAGGGCTAGTATTTAAGTTTGAATAGCTTTGACCATAAATTTTGAAATTAGATCCTAAAAAAAACTCGGTGGCTAAGAATTGATTTAATATTTTTTTTAAAATTTACAAGGGGAATCTTGAGCCATGATTTTTATAGTCACTAAATTTAAAACCTGTTTCAACATAAGGGGTGTCTTTTACAAGAATTAAATTACCATTATTTGAAAAACCCATTATAGGGGCTGTGATATGTAGGGCCAACTGAGGAATATGATACATAACCAAATAGTGGCATCTTTTGACTGACATGCCTATTATGTAGGCAACTTATGAAAGACCGCCTAAGGGCACATGATGCATAGTAAAAAAAGAGATCATTGAAGTTTAATATTTTACTATTGATAGATAGGGGAAAATAATATTTGGGTGACTCAAGACTACAATGGGTGGTTTTTCCAAGGAAAGGAATTTTAAGAATGAAAAAGGGCTATTTTAGACTGACATAAGTCATGAATAGGAAAACCATTTCTATAAATATTTGGTGTATGAGTAATGGTTAAAATTTATCAAAAAGGGGAAATTTATGATATCGTATTATGCAGTTTTAAGTCATATAGTGAGGACATTGGTACTGCGCAGTTTTAAGTCATGGAGTGAGGACATTGGTACTATGCAATTTTAAGTCATGTAGTGAGGAAAATGGTACTTTGAAGTTTCAAGACATGCAGTGAGGACATTGCTACAATTCAGTTTTAATTCATGCAGTGAGTAAATTGGTATTGTGCAGTTTTAAGTCATGCAGTGAGGACATTGGTACTGTGCAGTTTTAAGTCATGCAATGAGGACATTGGGTGGCTTTAATTTAAGGTCATTAGCTCTGACCAATGGTATGAAACTATCCTAATTTCTTGATAATTTTTTTGGAAATATACTATCATATTTAGGTATGGAAGGAAAAATTGTAAAATGATATTTGGGAATTTCTGGAACCGAGGAATGATATAGAAAAAGGGATAAAAGCATTATAGGGAGTCTTTTCCAAGAATGAAGTTATCATTATTTGAAAAACCTATTATGAGGGATATGTTATGCAGAGCCAACTGGGGAATATGCTGTATAGAAAAATAGTTTCATCTTAATTATTTACAGGCCTGTTATGTAGGCAACTTATGAAAAGGCCACCTAAGGGCACGTGTTGCATAGTCAGAAAAAAGAGCTCTCGGAAGTTTGACGTTCTATTGCGAAAAGCCAAAGAAAGTTTATGGAGATTTAGATTTTCCTATTCACAAAGTTTGGTTTATTAACAAAGTTACCTGAAGATGGAAAGGTTATTTCCACTAAATATGTCCAAATAATCTGAGGAATAATACTTTTACGAAGGTCTGACCCAAATGTAAGAGGTATGGTGTTTGTAATTTTAGGTCATACAACTAGGTCTAGAAATGTAAACAATATATAATATGTGGCCAAGTGATTTCAAGGTAATTTTTTATTGTATTGAACACATGGTGAAGGAAATGTGTAAACCATGGTCTTGAAGTCTTTCAGATTGTGAGAAAGATAATGGGACTAGTATACTTGAATGACTATTTTAAAATACAGATTCTTGTATATTATCATCAAAGATTAAAGGGGAAAAAGATACTATAACCAAGAACGAAGTTACCATTATTTGAAAAACCCATTATGGGGTATATATTATGTAGGGCCAACTGGGGAATATGATGCATAGTTAAATAGTGTCATCTTTTGACTAAAATGCCTGTTATGTAGGCAACTTATGCAAGGCCACCTAAGGGAACATGCTGCATAGTCAAGAAAAAGAGATCTTAGGTATTAGAAACTCTGTCACCAGAAACCATAAGGAAGATTATGAGGATCTAAAAATATTCAAGATTAAGATTCTAAAATATGGAAGGGGTTTATTTTCAATTCCTATGGTAAATATTTGAACAAATATTGGCTATGAGTTTGACATCTTTTACATAGACCTGACTCATATGTAAAATGGAGACTTTCTTTGTTTCCTCTGAATTAATATTATGATGTGCTATTTAAAGTCATGCAATGAAAAAATTATATTGTGCAGTTTTAAGTCGTGCAGTGAATACATTAATAATCCCATAATAAATTGAGACACCTTATTTATATAAAGAAGCAATTTACCTAATTCCTAAGCCCACGTGAGCTATGATCAGTGTGAGAAACAAGGAGAAGTAAGGGTTTATTTTATAGTGAAAAGGTGACGCAAGTGAAGAATATAGATGCTATATTTCCACGTAGTTTAACGTCATGCGATAAGGATGAAGATGAACCGATGTTAAAGAAAAAGACAAATTGTAACTGGGTTAAGGGTAAAAACCCAAGTGTCACTATATGTCTTTTCTGGGGAAAGAATCAAGTCATACATAGTTCTTAAAACAATCTCTATACAGATTTGATTCTTATACAAGAAATAAAGATTTTTTTTATAGCTAGGCCCAAGATTGGAGATCTAGGCTTCTCTACGCATCTCAATGAAAGATGATAATCAAGCCATACGTATTTCTTGAAACAATCATTTCTCATGACAATCGAGTTTGACATGAAGAATGGGAACTTTTGACACATTCTGAGAGAATGGTAAATATTAAGACATAAAATGGTATAAGGAACAAATCCTATATCATAAGAAAATAATTTTTATAGATTTTATTCATATATAGGAGGAGAAAATAAAATAAGAATATTTTGTGATTGTGGCTGGGCCCAAAATTAGAGAATTAGGCATCTCTATGAATCTCATTGGAAAATGAGAATCAAGCGATACATAGTTCTTAGAACAAGGTATCTATGTAGATATGACTCAGACATAGGAATGAGAGGTACTGATATACTACTAAGGAGTAGTGATAGTGTTAATGATGTTTTCTTATGGAAGTTTCTAATGTCAAAATAGATAAAATGTTAGTTATACAAATGATGTCATGAACTTTAACATTATGGGACAAGGATGAAGATGCTATGCATTTTATCGTCATGTAACATGGAAAATTATGGTTATTATGAAGTTTAATGTCATGCAACTAGGACATGGGGGCTGTGAAGTTTTAAGTATTGTAGCCAATGACATGTTACTGTACATTTTAAAGTCTTGTAGTGAGGACGAATGTGCACAACTACACAAATTATTTCTTTAAGAATCTCACATTGGTTGGAGTTGTAATAATCTGTCCATCCATTAAGATTAAGGCATAAGATCTATTTTAATAGAACTTATATATAGAATAAGGTCCTTCCCACATTGGATCAAGTTTTAGAGGTTTCTTTCCTAGTATCATTGGTGTCCTGAGGACCAATACCAATTCTCCTTGAAGAAATGAACCGAGGTGAAATTTTTTGTTAAAATATCATGATATTCTATTCTGATAGACTTCTAGATGATGCAAAGTATGCAATATTTTCTCGTCTAATCATTCCAACTCATTGAACCATTTATAAGACCTCTCATCTATAGAAATCTGATCACAGATTGAAACTCTGAGTGAAGGAAATTGCATTTCAATTGGAAAAAATTATTTAGTTCCATATACCAATGAATAAGGAATTTCTTGGGTAGTAGTACGAGTAGTTTTCTAATAAGCCCATAAATAATTTAAATGTTTATTAGGACATTATTTTTTATCATTATCCACCATTTTCTGGATTATATTTGATAGGGTCTTGTTGAAGGCCTCTATCTGTCCATTAGCCGCCACATGATAGTGAGATGAATGGTTGGATTTGACATCATGTTCCTGATATAACGTTTTACCTTAGCAGAACAAAAATTGGTGCCATTGTCCATTAAAATAGTGTGAGGGACACAAAATATGGTGATGATGTTAGTTTTTGAAAAAACTAACAATGCTTTTGGCTCCGACTTCCTTGAGAGATATTGCCTCAACCCATTTAGAGAAGAAGTCACTAGCAGTAAGAATATACTTGAAATACTTAGCCATGGCTAGAGGATAAGGCCCTACTACATCTATTACCCATATGGAAAATAGCCATGAGTATTTAGCTGTATGTAGCAACTCTGGGGGTTGATGAATGAAGTTAGAATGCAATTGGAAGGGATGAAGTTTTTAGGGAAACCTATACAATCCTGCACCATTGATGGCCAAAAGTATTCAAGCCTTTGGATCTGATCAGAGAGTCTGTGCCCAGACTGGTGGGAACCACAAACTCTTGAATGTACTTCTTTCATGATAGTTGTAGTCTCTTCTCCATCAATACATCTGAATAGGATTCCATCAAATCCACACTTGTAGAGGATATTTTGATGGTCTAGACTATCATAAAGAGTAAAATTGGCTTCTTGTCGCCAGATATATTCTTTCTCAGTCCTATCTAATGGAAGTACCCCATTTTGAAGATATTCCATGATGGATGCTCTCCATCCTATGCTATGATTATATGGTTCAGAAATAGGGGAAATTTCATTAATTTTCTCCATTCTGGTTTTAACAAAAGGTGATACCACATGACAATGAGCTATGGTAATGACTGTCTCATCTCGATTTGGATCTGCCAAGGTTGTAGATGCATTATCTAGTGCATCTTCTTATACATTTTGTGATCATGGGATATAAGAAAATATCAGATCTGAGGGAAATTTATCCATTAACCCTCTGACATAATCACACAAAGGTATTAATTCTTCTTTTCTAATATAATATTCCGCATTGATTTGTTTGATTATTAACCCTCTGACATGATCCATTCCCATTTTGAAATAGTTTGATATCCAGTTTGATTACTAGTTCTGAATCACCATGCCAGATGCCCTATGAACATAGGACGACTGAGGATAAATTTGAGTGGGTTATTACAAGATACCAATTAGACGTCATGATGTCGCAGGTAGTGCCTCAATTTCTGAACTACAAAGATTAATGCCAGGAAACAATTTTCAATACTTTAATATCATGCTTCCTCATCAATCATAGTTTGACTGAGATAGTAAAGGTTGTTTTCATTCCCAGTATCATTCTTTTGGGTGAGGAAGGCACCTAGTGATCTCTCTAAAACTATCACATAGAGAATAAATGGTCTTCCTTATACAGGTGAAATTAATACTAGTGGACTCAAGATATATTTCTTAAGGGTATAAAATGCTTCTTGGAAGTCTTCGGTCCATTGGTAGGTGGCTCCCTTCTTCATTAATCTGGTAACGGGAAAACACTTGCCTACCAAATTGGCGATAAAGCGCAGAATATAGGCAATGTTTCCTTGGAGTCCTCTTAATTATTTCAAATTTCGAAGAGGTGAAATACAAAGAATTGATTTTGTTTTCTCAGGATCAACTTCGATACCACGATGACGTACAACGAAGCCAAGGAGCTTTTCTAAGGTTAACCCGAAAGAACATTTCAAGGGGTTCATCTTCAAACTATGTTGTCGAAGTTTATAGAATATGGTTTCCAAATCAACTAAGTGATTGGAACGTTTTCTGGATTTCACCACTAAATTAACCACATAACATTCAACAAATTTCCCTACGAAGGGTTTGAAGATATGGTCCATGGAACGTTGATATGTTCCACCTACATTATTTAATCCAAAGGGAATTACTCAATAGAAAAACACACCATGAGGGGATCTAAAGGCTGTAGATTCTTCATCCTCTGGGGCCATACAGATTGGATTATACCCATAGTAGCCATCCATGAAGGAAAGAGCTTCATATCTAACTGTTGCATCAATTAGAATCCCTGTAATCAGAATTGGAAAATCATCTTTAATACAATGCCGATAATGGTCTCTGAAATCAATATAGAATCTAATTTTCCCATTCTTATTTTTCACTGGGACAATATTGGCCAACCATTTGGGATACTAAACTTCCCTAAAAAAGTTATCCTTCATAATATTATCAACTTCAGGTTCAATTTTAGAGGCATGAGTTGGGTGTGTTCTTCTTGATGCCTACTTGAATCCACAATGTTTTTCTGGCAATCCCAAATGATGGGTGGATACATCAGGATTAATACCTAGAATTTCTGTATAATTCCAAGAAAATATATCTTGATGTTGCTTTATAAATTAATTATACACCTCTTGCTCTTCAGAGGTCATGGCCACACTAATTAGAGTTGGGCGTGGATCTTATTCTGTACCTATATTTATTTCTTTGAGCTCATCCACAGTGGCAGAGACACCTTCCTCAAATATTGTAGGAGCATCCCTGAGATATTCCTCTTATTCTTCATTATGCATTACCTATTCTATTTCTATTTTCATAGTATATTATGAGGAAAAACTCCCAGAGTCATAGGGGAAATTATTATTTGAACATCCCAAAGAAGAGGCCACCATATCTGACCCTACTAATGATGATGGGTCTTCCTATAATAATAAAGAGGGATTTATTGATTAAGAATCAACATCTTTGTCTTTATTTAGAATTTCTACAATCTCTTCTAATCTAGTTGATGTAGTAGAGGCTTGTTGTAGTTCAGTGGATGAAATGAAAACATCTCCATTTAGGCTTTCATCATTTCTTGGTGGATCAATAGTTTCTTCCATGTTGTCAAGCTCAACTGCCAAAATTGATATTATGGAAGTTACTGGATGAGTTCCTAGATTTGGGTTTACCTATTCAATTTGATTGATGGGAAACACATAATTTGTAATCACATGTATAAATGGATTTGATGGTATCTTTTCTAGTTCATTTGGAGCATTAACTCTAGTTATTTTCTTTTTCATGAACTTCGTTCCTTTTGTGTGATAAAACTCTACCTCAATGTATTAATATTAACATGTTTTGAATAGATCCTTGTCACCATAAAATGTACAGATTTGACCATTGAAACAATACTTAATACATTAGTGGTATGGTGAAGGTATGGCAACATGTTGTTGCATCCATGGCCTTCCAAGAAGAATATTAAAGGCAGTGTCCTAACAAACAACCATGAAATCTGAATTAGACACAAGATCTCTAAATTAAGTTCTGAGTGTAATCTCGCCCAGAGGTTCTTTTTCATTCTTATCATAAGCTTACAACATTAATTTCGAAGGAGATAAGTTAGATTCAGTCAGGATCAATCAACGAAGTGTACGAATGGGAATGAGGTTGACTCCGGAGCCACTATCAATGATGTTTTGTTGGATGTCTACGTCATTGACATTGCCAGACAAATACAAGGGTCTGATATTCCCATGCACCACATAATTTTTATCTTCATCTATAAAATATATGACTGCATGACATTCTGTAGAATCATTCTCTATACGGTAAACCTCAGCAGCAACAACTTCAGATTCAAACTCTTGAGGACTTGACAAATCCATAATGAGTGCTTCTACAAGATCTTTTGATAGATTCAAAGAATCCAGAATTGATAACTTGACCGGTACATGGGACAATTGTTTCAATACATCATACTTTTAGTCCAAAGGTCTATGCTTACCAACATGGAGATAAAGTCTTTCAGGTGCTTTGGAAGTTGATGATTCTGATATAGACTTACTCTGTGTTAGAACAGAAGCTGGAAATACTCTTGGATTTTGTAAATTAGACTTACTAGGTCAATTCATTTGATGAGAATAAGTCAATGTGACTTCTGATCGGTCTTCCAAAATAATTGTGTCAGAACAAAACCTATCTTTCATGGAAGAAATTCTTAGTTCCTATTGAACCAACATAAGGGCTTTTCTACGAGTTTTTGCCGCATATATTGTTCGATTAGGGGTAGAGTTAAAATAATGGTTTCTTGAATTCCCACATCTTCCCCTATATCCTCGACCTTGGCCTCTTACTCTTGTTCCCCAATTAGGTACAAGGAATTATAGCTCATTATAATCAGAATAATAATTGGCATAAGGATCCATTAAATGGATAACATTAACAGAACCAAAGATTAATTCTTCATCTGATGAAGATTCTTGTTGATAGGTTAATTCTGGTTGTGCCATTTGGTGGGGCGGTGCCTATTCTTTTGAAGCAGATGGAATAAAATCTTCCAGGGTTAAGGAAAACTTTGGCCTTGACATGAGACCATCTTCTTCTGACTGCTCTTTGTACTTTTAATCACTTTACTTTATTGAGGAATGTCCTTTTAATGAAGGTGGTTTTGCTGTGGAAGAAGTGGCAGTAGACACAATCAGTTGTTTCAACTGTTTTCGTAAAATGGCACGTGTCCGGTTGATCATTTTACTGATTATCCAAACATCATATTTCTGTAGATTTTTACTTTTTACCTCTTTCCATTTTCCTTCTTCTTCTAGATTAGTAGCAGAAACACATTCTACTTGAGCTGATGTTTCAATTTTTGAGAGTCTACCATATTTTGCAGAAGGTCTTTAAAAATAAAAAACTCACGAATAGGGTGTCCCAACATCTGGTGAAATGGACAATAATTTGGAATATCTTCATCTTCATCTTTATTTGGATTCTTCGTCCTTGGAAACTGAACCAAATTGTTTTCTAAGGTTGAGATGAAGTAACCAGGAACTTGTTCATTCCTAAGAGAATAAACATTATTCTTTAATTACTCAAACTATTTCCACCTTTTATCTCTTTGATCATATTGATGAGTCAGTTGTTGTTGTTGATGTTTAGGAAGAGGAGCCCTTCGGTATAATGAAGGTATTTATGTTGAATCAGGTACATGTGCCTTCTTGAGTGTGACTATATCAGCTTATGCCTTTCCTATCCTCCTCCCCAGAGCCGATGAAATTACATGAGTTTTGACTTTAGTTTTTATAATATTGTCTTATATCTATTGAGTGATTGAAGTAAGGTCTTGAAACCCTCCTATGTATTTCATAGGGATAAATGGTGTGCGTAGCTCATCACACAAATTTTCCACACAAATTGGTGGCAACTCTTCTTCCATCGTGCAATGAAATCTGAAACACATTCATTCTCCCTTTGTTTACAATTTGTAAGATAAAAAACTGTCGTCTTAGGTAGTGTTGAGCTAAATTGAAGAAGTAATTTTTGATGAATATCTTCCCATCTAGTAATTGATCGAGATTGTAAACTTGTATACCAGACAAAAGATGGTCCTTTTAATGACTGCACAAAACACCTAATCTTAAGTGATTCTTGTTGGTGAGATTTTCCCATCATGGTATCCAATGAGAAAAAAAATGTTTTAAGTGTTTTTTTGGGTCTCCTAAACCATTAAAGATTGGGAATGTGGTATTCAAAAAATTTGGTGGGGGATGAATTTCATCCACCCATTCAGGGTAAGATCTCTTTTCCAGCTGAACTGGTGCACACTGTTCTTTCATAGCTTCCAATCGAGTCGTTAATACCTCAATTGTGTTCATAAGCATTTGGGGAACATCCGGATGAGCTGGAACTTGTGCAGGTATAACAGGTGGAGCTTGAGCTAGTTCATTGACTGACAAAACCACTGATGGTGGTGTTGATATCTACCTTGGATAGCCCACAAGAATAGGCCTATCAGGATGTATATAGTTCTGACATGATTTTGTACCCAGTAGAGGCAATTCATTATCCACATATTTAGTTACTACAAATCCTCTTTTATGAGGATTTCCTACAAGATTTTCAAGTTGAGGACCCGTAGTGGGAGTATGTCTAGCACAAATGCTGTTTCAAAGTAACTAAGTATTGCATCTTTTCAACTCCTTCATTTCCTCTTCTTGATGTGAAAATTTATCTTCAACTGAAAGAGATTGAACTTATCTAGTGGAAAAGTGTGATTCAATCTGACTTTTTTCTTTCCCCTTATTAGATTCCTTTTAGAGAGGGGGGATTTGGTTATTTAAAGGTATACCTAGATTCTAGGAAAGCCTCTGATTTGGAGTGCACACACCTTATTTATTTTCCTCGGAGATTACCATATTATGGACAAGAAATTAAACTTCTGATTCCACTGAACTAGACTTATTTTCTGGAGGATCTCCTACAATGGTGTTAATGAAATTTACTGATGCGTAATGTATCGATGACATTCTGTCAGTATTTTTTGCAAGATAATCTTCCTTTGTGTCTTTCATGAGACTTTGTTCTCCTATATGATGAATTCACTTGAACTGTTTGGTGGACATTAACCTGAAGGTAATCCTTGGATAGTCCATTTGTATGCTTTCCTTGTGGATTCTTCCCTAATCAGGAGAAAACTGACTTCTGTTGAGGAGGGGATTGTAGATGTGAAAAATCCTCCATCCCTACAGGCTGAGGCTATTCCTGTTCTTCTTCTTCAATCCTTTGAACTTTGTTAAATGAACTTGAATGTTGAATTAAATGAGCCCCCAGATTTACAAGCTGGGGTGATTATTGAATTGCTATGGATAAAATTTGTGCAACTTCTCTTTTGATTTTGTGGATTTTGGTTCAGACACTAGCTGGGTGCATTATCTGACAACCATTTAAATCACCTGTTTTGAAATATCGTTGTGCTATTTTAGACATTTGCATTCTATGATGCCTAACATCCTCTAAGCAGGATGCCTAATAAAGATTCTCAGATGCTTGACGTAAAAGTAACTCAACAACTTCTTTTATTTGGGCCGGATTCTAATGAGAACTAGTTGAGGCCCGTTCTTGAGCGCACATCCGATTACATATAAAAATTATTAATTGCGGATGACCGTGGGAAAAAAATTGCATGAGACCACTTTTGGTGGACTTTACTGACTTTGGAGTGCAGTGAAATGCAATGCTCTATATGCACCCCATACTCTAATACAAACACAAGATGGGGAATCATAAATTAACTGGTGTAGTCTCTTTAGAGAATTGAGACATGCACACAGAAGGGGTTTCTGCTGTTTTTCAACCTTTGGATGTTGGGAAACTAAGAGAGATGACAAGTCAATTTGGCATTGCAACCATTCTATTACCTTTACATGATTTTGATATTCATCATATGGTAATACTTTGGTTTTCAAATGATAAAGAGTTTTCCATAATTGAGGTGAATGTCATGAATACAATATTCTATCATCAATTCTGGAATTTTATACTAAGAATTTTCCAAATGCCAGAACATGACCGGTATTTATCCTTTAGCTAATTTTTTACTCATGTTTAACACATATTCATCATATTTCACTAGAGGTTTCTACAATAGGAATTACCAAAGTGGATGCTCTATATTAGAAGATAAATGACTCAAGGGTGTTCAGAGAATGACAGTTCCCCTAAGATGTCTTCTAGTTGAGAAAGTGTTTCACCTGTAAATGACAAGGCATTAGACATGATTGGCCTTGTGTTTTCAAGTGCCTCGAGATACGAGGGCTTTATCATTACTACATTTTCAATTATGTAATTGTCTTGAAAATGTGAAAGACTACTGTAGAGAGGAATTTCACAATGGATGCCATCATGGGGAGGATCGCCAGGATGGATTATAGAAAGGGATAAATCTTCTTAATCCTTGGTCTTCTGGCCACATGGAGGGTTTCCATTGCTCTCATCCAGAGATAGGCACTCTAGATTGAATGAATTTTCATGAAGAAAGCCTTCATGATGATTTTTTCGATGAGGAACCTCAGAATTACAACTGCCACTCCCATAATTTTCTAATGAGAGGGTAGGATCTTGATCTATAACAGATAAATTTCCAAGGGATTCATGAACTCTAGCATTAAGAGGAGCCAAATCACAACTTGACTCTTTATTTTCCAACTGTGGTTGGCCAGACTTATTTTTGGATGTTCTCCTATACTTATTTGGGGATAGTTTCTGGGAAAAGTGGTTATCATGGGAAAATGTATGTTCCTAACTTGGAGTGGTTACCAGAACAAACTGATTACCTCTAATTGGAAAGGGTGTATGTTCCCAATCTTATTGTCCATATGATGTGGGGGAATATGCCCCATGACCCTCCTGGACTGGAAAAGAGGTATGTATCTACTCCGGGATGGCATGCTGATGTGTCATCCCATGTATGGGGATAGATTTATGTGTCTGTTCCACTAATATTACTAAAATAGTTGTTAAAATATCCCGGCATGATTCCAGAATATGGGCAGGGATATGCATCTGCCCTTTCACCATTGATAAGATGTGTTTGTTGACTTCAGCAGCTAGAACATAAACATACATCTATTCCATATCTGGACTAGGTGTATGTGCCTACTCATGTTCTCCTTTTCCTATCAATGGATATTGACAGTACTCATGCATGGGGGCAGAGAGTTGGGTCTGCCCCAAATTTGTCATTGGAGCTTTCCAACTAACTTCTCCGGGTGCTACCAAATGATAATATTGGAAGGCTTGATGAAAATTTTCAGGTGTATGTGCCTGCAGGAAATTATATGTTAGGTATGGTTGAAAGAATTAATTCAATACTAGCAAACGAGACTGCTGACAAAATTGGTGATTATAAACAGGTGTATGTTCCTATTTACTAGTTTCCACCACATTAGATTGGTGGGATTATTTAAATGTAGTCCGACAAGCCTTATGACTGGATGATGACTTGTAAGTATGTGTATGTTATTGTTCATGGTACTCCACTAGGTTTATCTGGTGGTATTGGTGGGTTGCTATCAGACAAGTCTGCTAAGAATAAAAATTATAATGGACAGGTTTATATGCCCGCTCATTATTTTCCATTAAGTTAAATTGATGTAATTCTACAGAGGAGGCATAGGTGAGAACCTACTCACTGTTAACCATACATTTTCCCTAGTGTTTCGTCTTGTGTGCTACAGTCTGAGAGACCCGGGCCAAATGTCTAGAGGCAACACCCCCATCATGTTGGGGGTACACTAACGCACATTTCTGGTGTCAACTACTGGTGGGAGTCCTCAGGAAGGACTCCTGCATTCTTGAATTGAGGATTTTAATGACCTCTTGATCCACCTCCCTATAGTATGGGAGGTATTGATTGTTGTGTTTCAGGGATAAAGACCCAAAATGGTTGGAAACGGTGGTTAGAACCATTTTTTTCTTGATCATTGGTCATCATTGGCCAGATGATTGAGGATTGTTATTGACCTGGAGGGCCTGTCGAGTATCCTCCAAACCAGGATTGTACCATGTGGAGATATTCCTTTACTATCATATTAGAGACCTAGCATTGAAGACACTAGGTTGGTGATGAAATCCTTCCCCTGGATGGATATCCATCTTTAGAAGCGGGAGGGAAGTTCATAGTTGTTGTCTTAGAGGAAGCCATTTTTTGAATGAAGGGAATTCTGAAAAAAAAAATGAAAGGCAACAAAATACTCCATTAAAGAAACATCTTTTTAGATGGATACATGCATGATTGATTCCTTTTTATGGCCTTCAATTATCAATTGATATGGGATTAACATGTGGGTAACATTATTAACTTGGTTAAGGATTCACGTCGGGTTCACCATTTTTGTTTCATCGTTCCTTGAAACGGGTATTCTAGTTTTAAGAATCACTATTTCCAGGAGGTTTCCACTGGATTTAATTATGGAACTAGAAACTTCCAATAGTTATTTATCCAAATGGGACCTACTTTCCAAAGGCAGGCATTCGTTAAGTTTGAAAATTATAAAACATAAGAATGTGCATTAGTTGAGAGTATGGGAGGTCAGACTCATCACACCTTTTGGGGGGAAATTATTGTCTACTCCGGAACTCTCTTTATAAATTTAAGATATTTTCATGAATCCTTATTAATTCACCAAGCATATCATAAGTATCCCTTAGAATTTACAATCACTTATTAACATGTGTAAAACTTAGAATCATTAGTATGCATTAAAGGTTCTTCATTGAAGGAAATACCCGTATGTATTCAAGGTTTTCCATCAATGGTATCCTCTAATATACTGATTTGATGTAGAGACCCTAAGCTTGACGTACATGGACATTACATTACTTTTGCAGAATACTTAATACATAACAAAAACAGACACACAAGGACCGTAATGGTTTAGTGTCTTTGGAAACTTGGAACGTAATCTTCTAATCGTGGTGAAAGATCTTCAACATCTCCCATAAAGATCTTCCACTTTTTTTCCTAACATAAAACATTTCTTTTTATCCTAGGGGAAAATAAAAAATAAAAAGGGTGAGCTCAAATTCTCAGTAAGGGTAAGCATGGATAAAATAAAACATACCATATACATTGGAACTTAAAAACATGAACATAATGTTTAAACATTAAAATCTTGAGCAACGACATAAAACATGGAAGTACATAAGGCATAGATCATAATGGAACATAAACCATGATAAAATAGAATGGGAATAAAACATGTAATTGTGGCATCCATTAAGCACATGTAATGATTTCCATAGTAGCCAAGGCATTGCTGCCAAGACCATCTTAGTAGACAAAGTCCCATTCTGAATCGAGTTCACTCCTCGTTTCAGTCCTGTAACACTGAACTGGATTAACTTACCATTCCAGCCATGTCTATCTCATGAGATATAAAATATTTACCCAATGCATTGGAGGGAGATATAGGTCCCACCCATCGCATAGTGAAATCATTCTTACTTGTGCCACAAAATAAACTTAAAACATTCATCATAACCCAAATAATAAAATGGGTTTCATAAACATCATCCCATCATCACATAATCCATATAAAAGAAATGGATATTTCATCATAAGAAAATTGAAACCATGTAAATCATAGAGACATTATACTTGAAACATACACATATGAAATAATTTCATCTTAGATAGAAAATGGTTTTGATAAAACACTTGAAATGAATTCTTGAGGAAAATATCCTTTCTTCTTCAAAATCAAATTCTTCTCACAAAACATCATGCAATTTTAAAAGAAAAGAATTTTGTTGAAAGTAGTCATGAAATATTTTGGAGGAAGCTTCATAAAAATAAGGCTTTATAAAACCGCAAAAAACCCATTCGTTCCATATAAGTTAAAAAAACATTCTTCTCGTACTTTTACTGGAAAAGTCAAAAAGTACCTCGTAATGTAAACAAAAGAAATATTCCTTACATACCATGTAGTAAAAGTCAAAATGGATAAAAAGGACATTAAACATACATAAAAAAACTTTTAGAAAACATGGATATGTATGATAACAATAACCCCAGTAAATACTTACATATAAGGAATCTCGGATAAAAAAATGAGATTTGCAAAATTATCCCGTACCTTATGTCCGATATGCTTCGTATGTATCCGAAACTCCTGTATAATAATTTAAATAATGTCATTGACTTATTACAGAATCATATTCATTGTTATGATATCATATATGGTTCACTTATGACTTTATATTACCCGTTCTTTTGTAAATTCCATGTTAAAGAGAGTTTTGGGTAAAATCGTTTCATTTGTCGTCCGTGTTTTGACTTGTAATTATTCATATGATTACTTAGATCACGATTACATAATTCAAGAATATAAAACATGATTTATATATAATATATATTCAGAATATACATATATATAATATATCGATAAATGGAAAGAAATACACCGTTCATGGAGACGATAGGCCGTACGTACGCATGAACGCTGTTTTCGTTTCCTTATTGAGTTTAATGGAATTAAGTAGATGAAATACATATATACATAAATCCAGTATCTTTATAATGTCATATATTTCATTATTATTGCTTATATATACTTTATAATCATTCTTAAATGGTTAACATGGAGAATGAATCTCATTGCGTCGTGGAGACGGTAGTCCGTACGTACGCACGAGCGATGATATCGTTTCCATAATTATTGAATTGAATTGGAGTGGATGATACAATATATCAGAATCAGTATGATATTATAATAACTATTTATAGTTATTCTTTACACCATTATACCCATCCATGTATGGTGTTGGTGAAAAAACAGATTACACCACGGCGTGGAGACGGTATTCCGTACGTACACACGCGTGGTGATTTTGTTTTCCGTAGGATGGATAGAAGGTGAAATGGGGTTGTTTAATATTTATAATAACAAATCAGTATATTAGTGATACTGATGTTATATCTTAATAATTAAACAACTAAAGAAGAAGAAGTTGAAGAAGAAAGAAGCTTGAAAGAATCGGGAGAAGAAATTACCTCTTCTTCGATACGCCTCTTTGAAACCTCCTCTTAGGGCACTAAGATTGGTCTTTAAAGTAGAACATAACCTCTAGGATGTTTCTAGGGAAGTGGAGAAGATAATTTGTCAGGGTTTGTCTGAGCTTGAAGGCTCAAATTGGTGTGAGGAGGAGAGGGAGGAGGTGCCCTTTTATAAGGGAGGAGAGGGGCACCTTTGGAATTCTTAAAAAAATTAATTTATAATAAATCTAACCCCACTTAAAAACCTCCAAAAATGACTCATATTAAAATATTAGATGATATAGGGTTGTAATATCATCAAAAAATCAAATTTAGACATGTTTGAATCTTATTTTAAACCTTATCATTTTGATTTATCCTTATTTAATCTATTTAAGTTTATTTGTGGTAATAAAATTCTAAATTTTAAATTATAACAAATAATTACTTATTTGTTGTGAATTTTCCATAATTGTTTTCTTTATAAAATTATAGACCATATAAATTTAAATTTATAATTTTTAAATATTTTTGCGATTTTTAAACAATTTTATAATATGTTATTTTTATAAAATAACAATAGTGTCAATTTTGACACTATTCATTTATTTGAATTTAAATAAACTATATACAGAAGATATGTTTGAACTAAAAGTTTTAATAGATTAATAAAAGGTCATATGTATATATAACATTAGTGGATCACATTAAATAGTTCATATAATATTTATTTTATTATTTTTAAAACCATTTATTTGGTTTATAAAATAATTACTACAACATTTTTGTATAATTAATTAATATACTGATTTTTTGCATAAAAATTTAAAATAAAATCCTATGATGAAGATAAATCTATTAACTTTCACAATAACACTTTTAGTAGAATTTATCATCTTAAAATCACAATATTTAAATTGTTATATTTATTAAATTATGAAGGTGACAACTTTGGCATCATTTAAAATAAACTAATATAAGTGTCATAATCCCTTTTACAAGGATCCAAACGGTTATATATTAGGTAATTGGATGATTAAGGTGTATATATACACTACTAATAAGTTTTGGTCACGTTTGTGGGCCTTTTAATGGGTATTATTATTTCAATAAAAACTATATTACTTATTTTCCACTTAATAAATAATTTCTGTATCATTAATGTATCACCATTAATGACAATTATTTAATCCCTAAGAATTCTAAATAAATTATCATGATGTAGATAATTTTATTAGATTTCTGGAGACTATTCATGTTTTAAGTTTTATGATGTTTATCACTAAATTAAAATTATTATACTTATAAGATTTAAGAGAGTGACATGTTGTCACTTTCTTTGGTTTTAATAATAATTAAATTATTTTCATGGTCAAAAGTCCATAAAATGTATCTAATCCGACCCTTAGTTGATATGGGTTTACTTTTAGCCATCCAATAGAATTTTGGAATGTGTTAGGGTAATTTTATAATATTATATTTACCCTTAATTACCCGATTTACCTTTAACTATGGTAAATAAAATTTACCGTAGTTACTATTCATAATTCCCAAAAATAAAAAGTAGCCTATTAACATAATTTGGACCAACTGATTCCAAATATGGAATCCATTTTTTCAAATTCAATACACAGAAGTTGCAGAAATTAAATTAAAATTAATCCCGTTGTCGAATGAAAACGGGTTTTTGATTAAAACATTGCAAAAGATTGAATTGATTTAACCTAAGAATTCAATGTAAAATCAATGCTAATGACATACATTATAGTAAATGGTAAAAATATATTCTATTTATACTTTAAAACCATTCAATATTATAATTTAACCATATAAATTATTACGATGGAAAAAGTTATTTTTCATTAAAATATAGCATGTTTTTACTATTCATCAAAATATGAAAGTTACCCGAATAATACGAAAAATTTATCCAAAGTAAATTTTTATTTCTTGATTCCAAAGAAGAATTTTATTTTGTCAAATTGAACTTATAAACATGTCAAAAACTAGATTTAAAGTGGGTGCACCATCAAAAGGTGGCAAACCTGCATTTTTTGAAAAATACTTATTTTACCCGAAAAATTTATTTTGTTCTTATACCATGTTCTAGAAAATGTTTAAGATGAATAATAATGTTATAAAATTCAAAATTTAGTTAATACTATTCATAACGGTTAGTTCATAATAATATTATAATAATATATCGTTGTTTAGTAAAACCCGGTATTGCGTACAACACACGCTATCGAGGAAGGTCGCGATTGCGTGTAATGCAAGCCAAGTCAGGGTTGCGTGTTGTGAAAGAATCCTTAATTGTTTCGTATAATAGAATCCAACCATATTTTATTTATACATTGAATATATATATATATATATATATATATATATATACTCAATGTTGCGTAGAATAACTATTATCAAAATTGTGTGTAACACGATCCAAGAATAGTGTTGCGTATACTGCAAGCTAATACGGTGTTGCGTATAGCGCAAGGTAATTTTGGTGTAGCATAAAATACAAGAAATTAATGAAATTAAAAGAATATTTTTCATAAAATCTCTGGGTGTTACATTCTACCCCCCTTAAAATGAATTTCTCCCTCGAAATTCGTCGGGGTTATAAATGGTTTACTACTCGAAAGTTTGTTTAATAGAAACCCACATCGTAAAAAGGAATACCAAAACATGGCTTTAAAAACTAAAGTATGAAATGTAACGGTTACCCAAATTAACTCATCACTGGGTTTCCACGTAGGAGAACATATGTGAAAATATGGATATGGAAGAAAAATCTAACCATCAAGTTCTGATGGAGAGTGGTAGAGAACATGGCTATGAAAAAGCCAACAATCAAAAAGCTATTGATTTGTGATAATCTAAGGTACCATCTGATTCATCAGATATAAGGGAACTAGGACAACATTTTTGGTTTTCAAGATCATTTCCCTAAAGTTGATGAATTAAAATAAATACTTGCATGATTTTGGAACAATCTCACTGCTGTTCATGAATTGAACAATTTCCACTTCATCCCTTAAAGAAATGAAGTTGAATTTGTTATTCGTGATGTGTTAGCAGATCATGTGATAAAATGATGGGTCATTCCATCTCTTTCAAACAAAAGGTTAGAAAAAGTTATAAGTCCATCTTATGGTTAGATTAATCATATATGGTTCCAAAAATGAACTTATAATTCATATATCATACCTCTTAATAAAATAAAACTAGTTTCTACTAACCAGGGACTTCCTGTAGGCCAGTGGTAGGCGATAAAGGCCAGTCGCACTTCGGTTGTGGGTTCGATTCCCACAGCCTTGTCCGACGTGATGGGTTGTCGCCCACCCTACATGTTGTCCTTTTTCTAAAACTACATTACTATATCATCCCATCAATAATATCGAAAAAAGGTTCTAACCTTAAACAATACTAACTTATGTCCAACATAATCCATTCCAATCTTTAGTCTTATCCATAATATTGCAGTCCATTGTCATATTATAGTGAAAATGATTACCAGATATTTCATATAAGAAGCATGTTAATACCATCGTTGATCCCCATATATCATAAGATATGTCTTGTTGGTCACATTACAAACGTTCGAAGGCCTTAATCATGTATTCTCTTGAAAAATGAATACCCATTGAACCTTAGTGAAAACATGAATGCAGTTAAAAGTTAACACTTTCCACATACCAAAATCCTCAAAATTCTATATACTCAAACCATGATATCACTTAGTCCTTATATCAATCATGAGCTCATTAATACAATCAAACATCTCATTATCTTCTTATTCCTTCATTATGTGCATATCATATACTTTACAAAAATATCTGAATAACATTCCATGGTTACTGGTACCATTCAACATATACTTTCAAATACTTTTAGGAAAAACAATAGTGTAACTATCCTTAGATGATTCTTTATTCCATAGTACCATTAACTATACAACATAACTCTCGATAAACATACAATCATTCCACTACCTTTTAAAACAACCGACTGAGCTTCAACACTTCTTTCATCTCATATATCATTTGTAGTCTCCTCATCATCATCCACATAAATACTACCCATATGACCATGCTGATTCTCTTCATGAGATTTTCCATTAGGGAATTGGTTTGCATAATTCCTGTACATTCCACATTTAAAACATCTAATCATTGTTGATGTCGTAGCAATACCATTATCCTTGTCCATGGTGTTAACTGAACCTTTTCCTTTGCACTTACCGGCTTTGTTTCCTTCTTTTCCACACCCAAAGCATCTTCCAGTTCCTTTGAAACAATCTCCTTGATGCCTCTTCCCACATGATTTACATGATGGAAATTGAACTTTCTTTCCTCTATGATCATCATGAAACTCCATCTTTCTCTTATTATCTGAGTCGGGAAACTTACCAAAGTTGAGATTATTGATCATATTATGAGATTGCTGATTAGGTATAATAACGATGTTTGGAATTCCAGATCCCGTTTCATTTGGTTTCTCATGATGAAAATCATTCCATTGTTCATCATATCCTCCATTATCATGAATCTTCCTGTTTCCAGCCATTTTCTAAAACCCAAAAAGAATAGTGTGAGAGGAAAAAATCATGCTAGGGAAAACAACATAGTAAAGGGGGAGCACCCTCAATATCTAACATGTTAGGTTAAATTCTAAGATCATTACCATAGTTCTAGGACTATATCCTATACCTATTCTTATCCTTAGGTATATCCCTAGACATACCTTAGAAATATCTCTAGGTATCTCACAAACGTTTTCGCATCCTAGTTTCCAAATGTTGACTAAACCTTTCCTATGATACCAACTGTAGATACCCTAAGCTTTACGTACATGGACATTACATTACTTTTTCTGAATACTTAATACATAACAAAAATAGACACACAAGGACCGTAATGGTTTAGTGTCTTTGGAAACTTGGAACGTAATCTTCTAATCGTGGTGAAAGATCTTCAACATCTCCCATAAAGATCTTCCACTTTTTGTTTCCTGACCTAAAACCTTTCTTTTGATCCTGGGGGAAAATAAAACATAAAAAGGGTGAGCTCAAATGCTCAGTAAGGGTAATCATGGATAAAATAAAACATACCATATACATTGGAACTTAAAAACATGAACATAATGTTTAAACATTAAAATCTTGAGCAACGACATAAAACATGGAAGTACATAAGGCATAGATAATAATGGAACATAAACCATGATAAAATAGCATGGGAATAAAACATGTAATTGTGGCATCCATTAATCACATGTAATGATTTCCATAGTAGCCAAGGCATTGCTGCCAAGATCATCTTAGTAGACAAAGTCCCATTCTGAATCGAGTTCACTCCTCGTTTCAGTCCTGTAACACTGAACCAGATTAACTTACCATTCCAGCCATGTCTATCTCATGAGATATAAAATATTTACCCAATTCATTGGAGGGAGATATAGGTCCCACCCATCTCATAGTGAAATCATTCTTACTTGTGCCACAAAATAAACTTAAAACATTCATCATAACCCAAATAATAAAATGGGTTTCATAAACATCATCCCATCATTACATAATCCATATAAAAGAAATGGATATATCATCATAAGAAAATGGAAACAATGTAAATCATAGATACATTATACTAGAAACATACACATATGAAATAATGTCATCTTAGATAGAAAATGGTTTTGATAAAACACTTGAAATGAATTCTTGAGAAAAATATCCTTTCTTCTTCAAAATCAAATTCTTTTCACAAAACATCATGCAATTTTAAAAGAAAAGGATTTTGTTGAAAGTAGTCCTGAAATATTTTGGAGGAGGAATCATAAAAATAAGGATTTATAAAACCGTAAAAACCCATTCGTGCCGTATAAGTTAAAAAAAACATTCTTCTCGTACTTTTACCAGAAAAGTCAAAAAGTACCCCGTAATGTAAACAAAAGAAATATTCCTTACATACCATGTAGTAAAAGTCAAAATGGATAAAAAGGACATTAAACATACATAAAAACACTTTTAGAAAACATGGTCATGGATGATGACAATAACCCCAGTAAATACTTACGTATAAGCAATCTCGGATAAAAAAATGAGATTTGCAAAATTATCCCTTACCTTATGTCTGATTTGCTTCGTATGTATCCGAAACTCCTGTATAATGATTTAAATAATGTCATTGACTTATTACAGAATCATATTCATTGTTATGATTTCATATATGGTTCACTTATGACTTTATATTACCCGTTCTTTTGTAAATTCCATGTTAAAGAGAGTTTTGGGTAAAATCGTTTCATTTGTCGTCCGTATTTTGACTTGTAATTATTCATATGATTACTTAGATCATGATTACATAATTCAAGAATATAAAAAATGATTTATATAAATATATATTCATAATATACATATATATAATATATCGATAAATGGAAAGAAATACACCGTTCATGGAGACGGTAGGCCGTACGTACGCATGAACGCTGTTTTCGTTTCCTTATTGAGTTGAATAGAATTAAGTAGATGAAATACATATATACATAAATCCAGTATCTTTATAATGTCATATATTTCATTATTATTGCTTATATATACTTTATAATCATTCTTAAATGGTTAACATGGAGAATGAATCTCATCGCGTCGTGGAGACAGTAGTCCGTACGTACGCACGAGCGATGATATCGTTTCCATAATTATTGAATTGAATTGGAGTGGATGATACAATATATCAGAATCAGTATGATGTTATAATAACTATTTATAGTTATTATTTACACCATTATACCCATCCATGTAAGGTGTTGGTGGAAAAACAGATTACACCACGGCGTGGAGACGGTATTCCGTACGTACGCACGCACGGTGATTTTGTTTTCCGTAGGATGGATAGAAGGTGAAATGTGGTTGTTTCATATTTATAATAACAAATCAGTATATAAGTGATACTGATGTTATTAATTTATAATGAAACAACTAAAGAAGAAGAAGTTGAAGAAGAAAGAAGCTTGAAAGAATCGGGAGAAGAAATTACCTCTTCTTCGATACGCCTCTTTGAAACCTCCTCTTAGGGCAGTAAGATTGGTCTTTAAAGTAGACCAGAACCTCTAGGATGTTTCTAGGGAAGTGGAGAAGATAATTTGGCAGGGGTTTTCCAATCTTGAAGGCTCAAATTGGTGTGAGGAGGAGAGGGAGGAGGTGCCCTTTTATAAGGGAGGAGAGGGGCACCTTTGGAATTCTTAAAAAATTAATTTATAATAAATCTAACCCCACTTAAAAACCTCCAAAAATGACTCATATTCAAATATTAGATGATATAGGGTTGTAATATCATCAACCAATCAAATTTAGACAAGTTTGGATCTTATTTTAAACCTTATCATTTTGATTTATCCTTATTTAATCTATTTAAGTTTATTTGTGGTAATAAAATTCTAAATTTTAAATTATAACAAATAATTTCTTATTTTTTGTGAATTTTCCATAATTGTTTACTTTATAACATTATATACCATATAAATTTAAATTTATAATTTTTAAATATTTTTGTGATTTTTTAACAATTTTATAATATGTTATTTTTATAAAATAACTATAGTGTCAATTTCGACACTATTCATTTATTTGAATTTAAATAAACTATATATAGAAGATATGTTCGAACTAAAAGCTTTAATAGATTCATAAAAGGTCATATGTATCTATAAAATTAGTGTATCATGTTAAATAGTTCATATAATATTTATTTTATTATTTTTAAAACCATTTATTTGGTTTACAAAATAATTACTACAACATTTTTGTATAATTATTTAATATACTGATTTGGTGCATGAAATTTAAAATAAAATAATATGATGAAGATAAATATATTACCTTTCAAAATAATACTTTTACTAGAATTTATCATCTTAAAATCACAATATTTAAATTGTTATATTTCTTAAATTATGAAGGTGACAACTTTGGCATCATTTAAAATAAAATAATATAAGTGTCATAATCACTTTTATAAGGATCAAAACGGTTATATATTAGGTAATTGGATGATTAAGGTGTATATATATAATACCAACAAGTTTTGGTCAGGTTTGTGGGTCTTTTAATGGGTATTATTATTTCAATAAAAACTATATTACTTATTTTCCACTTAATAAATAATTTCTGTATCATTAATGTATCACCATTAATGACAATTATTTAATCCCTAAAAATTATAAATAAATTATCATGATGTAGATAATTTTATTATATTTCTGGAGACTATTCATGTTTTAAGTTTTATGATGTTTATCACTAAATTAAAATTATTATACTTATAAAATTTAAGAGAGTGACATGTTGTCACTTTCTTTGGTTTTAATAATAATTAAATTATTTTCACGGTCAAAAGTCCATAAAATGAATCTAATACGACCCTTAGTTTATATGGGTTTACTTTTAGCCATCCAATAGAATTTTGGCATGTGTTAGGGTAATTTTATAATATTATATTTACCCTTAATTACCCGATTTACCTTTAACTATGGTAAATAAAATTTACCGTAGTTACTATTCATAATTCCAAAAAATAAAAAGTAGCCTATTAAAATAATTTGGAACCACTGATTCCAAATATGGAATCCATTTTTTCAAATTCAATACACAGAAGTTGCAGAAATTAAATTAAAATTAATCCCGTTGTCGAATGAAGACGGGTTTTTGTTTAAAACATTGCAAAAGATTGAATTGATTTAACCTACGAATTCAATGTAAAATCAATGCTAATGACATACATTATATTAAATGGTAAAAATATATTCTATTTATACTTTAAAACCATTCAATATTATAATTTAACCATATAAATTATTTCGATGGAAAAAGTTATTTTTCATTAAAATATAGCGTGTTTTTACTATTCATCAAAATATGAAAGTTACCAGAATAATACGAAAAATTTATCCAAAGTAAATTTTTATTTCTTTATTCCAAATAAGAATTTTATTTTGTCAAATTGAACTTATAAACATGTCAAAAACTAGATTTAAAGTGGGTGCGCCATCAAAAGGCGGAAAAACTGCATTTTTTGAAAAATACTTATTTTACCCGAAAAATTTATTTTGTTCTTATACCATGTTCTAGAAAATGTGTAAGATGAATAATAATGTTATAAAATTAAAAATTTAGTTAATACTATTCATAATGGCTAGTTCATAATAATATTATAATAATATATCATTGTTTAGTAAAACCCGGTATTGCGTACAACACACGCTATCGGGGAAGGTCGCGATTGCGTGTAATGCAAGCCAAGTCAGGGTTGCGTGTTGTGAAAGAATCCTTCGTTGTTTCATATAACAGAATCCAACCATATTTTATTTATACTTTTAATATATATATATATATATACTCAATGTTGGGAAGAATAACTATTATCAAAATTTTGTGTAACATGATCCAAGAATAGTGTTGCGTATACTCTAAGCTAATACGGTGTTGCGTATAGCGCAAGGTAATCTTGGTGTAGCATACAACACAAGACATTAATGAAATTAAAAGAATATTTTTCATAAAATCTCGGGGTGTTATATTTGAGATTCTTTTAATGATTGTTGTAATGATACTATTTTTTTTATGCCACTCAGTGGGGAACTCTAGAATTTATTGTCATCCAGGAGATGAAGGTTTGTTTTGATCTTGGGATCATGCCTGTAAAATGGGATACCTACGTATCCTTGTGAAAGGAATTCGAACCCCTGCAGTTCGGTGCCACTTAATAGGACATATCATACCTTTTAAGGTCATGTGATAAAGTCCTCTAAGCGAAAGGTTCTTGGTCAAAACATAGCGTGGGACTTATGCTGAAGTAGCCCAAGGAACTTGGAAAGGATATGGGTTTCCAAGTAAGATCAAAACCTATTGGGAATATATCCTAGGGAGAACAAGGTTGATTTTAAGTGTTGGTTTTGAACCTCAAGGAGTCTTCCTATGTATCCCATATGGATGGGAATCAAATCCCACGTAGTTCGATAAGACTCATAAGATAGTATATTCATTTGAGAGAGATGAGTTTAGGCTTACTTATTAAAAAGGATGTCTTGATTATTTGGGGTTAAATTTGGGGCTTATTCAAAAATAGGATGCCAAGATTAAAATAATTAGGGTTGGATTAATGAAGAGAATGTCCAGTGAGCTAGGGCCCTAAAAAGGCTTCCGACGTATCCTGGTTTGAACATGAATAAGAGTTCTCATATTTCATTTGATTGTGCAAATGTTGTAACGGTGAAAAATCTCTTAGCCCACATGATTCATGCTCAGTGTGAGAAATAAGAGGATGTCAAAGATTCAAAAAATGCGTTCACACTTTAAAAATTTTCCTCCTCTACTGATGGAAGACGGCACACCTATGGTGTCCAAGGTGAATGAGGTTGAGGCAACCATGGAAGAGGGCGAGCTGACAAGCCTTCCCTCTGTTCTATTTACATTGGACAAAGGTCCAATGTAAGTAGGAAGGGATGAAGTTTAGGGGCTTAAACCAGTATGGATACCCATGTCTACAAAGTGAAATGAGACAGCAAAAGGGTAATAAGAGTCCATGTGCCCATCTCCCCTTTGGTTTTTGGCACTGAAGAAGGGAGGAGGAGCAATGATACCACCTCTTGCAAGAAAATCTAGAGGATTACACCAAATTTGTTGCCCTAAAATTTATCATGGTAGGGAAGGGATACTTATACCATGCTTTCATGGAAAAGTAAGTGTGAACTGTACCTTCCCTACCAGTGACCTGAGGTTCTGGGTTATAGAGACGAGAAGGGGAGGATAGAACCCAAACCCTTATTTTCAAAACTAGAAACATCCCAACACTATTTCTAGGAGAAAGGTCCATGTGTCACGACCCGTCCCCCGAGGCCCATGCTGTGACTACCCCAAGCCCGCCTTCCATAGGCCTGGGGCTGGCGACTAGCACTAAAAGCGTAAATCCCTAAACTGGGAAGGCATTGCCTTTATAACTGTAAACACACACAATATAGTACATAGATGGATAAAAAACACTAAGTAAAACTATATAACAAGGGAGTGATGAAAATTAAAGGGGCTAGAAATACAGGACCAACTAAAAGTACAGTTACAACTGAAAAGGACAAAAAAACAGCCGAAAGGTGAAAAGAAGCTCCCAGATCATCAACCATAGATCCTACCTAAATGGTAGGTACAGATAGACTCCTTATCACTCCACATCCATTAGTCTCCCCCGAGTTCTGACTTTTCATGAGGTCCACCTCCAGGTATGGTCCAGTCCTCGTACACTCAGCCTCGGTCAGTGATGTCCGTCATCTGCATCCAACACAATGAGGTGCGGGCATAGCCTGTGCAGGGGTGAGTATAAAGATACTTAGTAGGAACCCCGAGACCATCAAGGTCTCACAAAATCCAACAAGGATGAACCAAAAAATATTAAATCAATAGATAACCCCACTTAGGTATATTCCCCTACATATACCTAAGTTTTCAAGTAATCCATCTCAATCATGAGGAAAACACAAAGTTATCGAGTCAGCTCACACAAGTATACAACTTTTGTAGAGAGATAGAGATGATCAGATGTAGCCACTGAATCGTCTATTCTATCAAACCCACACAGGATCTAGGAACAGAAATCAGAACTGTCGAACTCACACAGGATCTAGGAATAGTCGTCAGTGCTATCGAACCCACATAGGATCCAGGAATAGAGCCCAGAACTGTCGAACCCGTACAAGATTCAGGAATAGTAGTCAGAGTTGTCGAACCCACACAGGATCCTGAAACTGTGGCCAGAACTGTCAAACCCACACAGGATCCAGGAACAACAGTTAGAGCTGTCGAACCCATATAGGATCCAGGAACAGTAGTTAGAGCTGTCAAACCCATACAGGTTCCAGGAACAGTCGTCAGAGAGCAGCCAGCCACAGGGTTTCGCATGAAGCATGCTTGATTCCAGGATGGTCCGCTCCTCCAGCCTAGTGTTGATACATCAACTACCACTAAGTCCCAAGTTTATGTATCCAAAAGAACCATCTTTCCATAAGAAACTCAACAAGAAAGACGGTGCGTCAATCAGATGCCCAGTCTGAGAGTTATTGGCATTTCCGTTCGGAGGGCCCAGTTGGAATTTCATTCGAATCCAACTCTGTCGTACCCCAACTGTGTCCAAACCTCGAGTGAGGTATACAAAAAGAACCATCTACTTTCAAGGTTTTATTCACTGCAGAAGGTTTGTCAATCAGATGCACATATCTCAATTTACGGGCAAAAGTAAGGAAACATGCCAAAATGGGTCCGAGTTTGGTCTGGCCCAGTCAGGCTGACCTAGCCCGACCCTAGTTCGAACTGGGGTCCGACCCGGTCCGCTGGTCTGACCTAGTCCATGGGTTTGAACAAGTCCGTGGGGGCAGCCCGACCCACAAGGGCGGCCCGGCCCGCGAGGGCGGCTCGACCCACGCTGGGTCCAGCTCACGCTGGGTCCGGCCCGCGCTAGGTCCGGCCCATTAGCCCGTCGGGCCGGCAGCCCATGGGGTCCTCCCTAGCCACATCCAGGGAGAGGATGCACCCCTTGGGGTTCAAAAACGGATAATCCGTTCAGGTGGGAGACAACTGGCGCCACCTGGCGCCAGTCTGTGTCACGTGGGACCTAGTGGTGGGTCCCGCTACTCCCTGCTGGCCGAGCAGCCAACCGACTCCCGCGTGGTGTCGTTGTGCCGTGCCACCTCCAGGGACCCGGTGGCTCGGGCCACCGGTCTTCCTCATGGATGGCCGTGTGCCAGCCACCATTGCATCGTCGTGGCCAGGGGCCTCGACCCTTTCTTCTCCATGGCGCGACACGATTCCGATGTGCCTTCTTCGGTGACCCGATGGCTCGGGCTGCGGGCTTCCTTCGTGGCTGGCCGCCCCTACACCACCGTGGCCCATCGGCTGAAGCCTTCTCTTCTGCTGGCGCAGTTGCACCGTCGCTGGCCATGCGGCTGGCCAGAGCGTCGACCACCCTTCTCTTCGTCACTGGTGACATTTTTTGGTTCCGACCGCCGACAAATCTTTCGTGGGTCACTGGACGAGTTCTGGTGGCCCGTTTCTAGTTCCAAAATAAGTCACACTCTCTTTGGGATGTCACCTTCGATCCGAAACTGATTTTGATGAGAAAAGCTCAACCCAGACTCATGCCACATTGGGCATCAAAATCCATAAGAAAGGCGGAGGGGTCGGGTCGTGTTTTTTCAGACCGTGCCCTCCGTGATAGGGTGATATCAAGTGACATTGAATTCTTATCCATGATGGAAAATGAAGAACACAAAACAATTAACAAAGCTTGAACCCCTACCTTTGATCGTCTTTCGTCGACAGAGTTGCGGAATTCGGTCATCGAAGACGTCTCACGATGGTTGAAGCTTTGAGGAAGAAGTCAAAGAAGGTCGGTGTTCTTCATTCTTCATTGGGAGATGGGGTTCTTCGTTGAGATATTTCTCCCAATAATCCTCCTCTCAAGATGCCACCAAAATGAATATGCCAACAAAATAATAGAATGTAATATCTTATTAATTTGTTGGCATAATATTAAAATTGGTCTAATTAATTAGGTAGGCTCCCCTTAATTAATTCAAGGGGTTGGTATAATTAATTAATTAGGGGAGGTAAAGAGGCTCTCCCTCATTAATGAGGGAGAGTTGAGAGGTTTTACCCTCCTCCATCAATAGGGGGTTAATCCCCATGTGGTCCCCACGCAGTAACCTCTCGTGGGAGGTTATGTTTGAGTGGGCCCCACCATTATAACCTCTCATGGGAGGTTAAGGTGTGGTGGTACCACCTACAACTCCCATGAGAAGGTTTTAACCACCAAACAACCACATGGAGGCACTAATAAAATAAAGTGAAAAATCACTTTATTTTATTAATTTCCACGAAAACCAAAAATCTATCTTTTACTCTTGACCAATTGACGTCGAGGTGAAAGTCTCATTAAGTGAATACCAGCGCTGCGAGTTCAACAGTGCCCTCAGATTTCAATTCCGAGCACCCGTTAAAAAGTTATAAAATCCCGCTCGTACGTTTACTGAATATACCCAAACCAAACTTCAGAAATTGATTCTGGGAACACCAGGCCTTGGAATCACGCGCCATCAATTTTTACGGACTCGTAAAATCTCCACGTATTTAAGAAAAAAAATTTCATGGAAATTCCAGGTCTTTACATTCTACCCACCTTAGGGCTTTACGTCCCCATAGGCTACAACTCGAACTAAGGGAACAGGTGGGGGTACTGAGCATGCATATGAGCCTCTCGCTCCCATGTGATCTCTTGGAGGTTCCTGTGCTGCCAGTGAACACACACCAGAGGTATCGACCATCCATGTAGGACCCACTCCTATTGATCCTCAATCTCCACTGGAACCTCCCTGAAAGTCGCCCCATCATCGACGTCCAACTCTCCATGGTCGATGATGTGAGAAGGGTCGTACACGTATCTCCTCATCTAAGATATGTGGAAGACGTCGTGAACCTGGTGAAACTGAGGTGGAAGATACAAGCAGTATGCCACCTCACCAACTCTACTGAGGACATGAAATGGTCCAATGAAATGTGGAGATAACTTTATTCCTTGGACAAATCTCCGTAAACCTCATCAGGGTGAGACCTGTAGAAAGATGTGGTCACCATCCTCGAACTCTAGAGGTCTACGTCCCTTATCAGCATACGACTTATGACTTCTCTATACAATATTCATCCACTCCTAGATGATCTTCACCTTCTCTGTGGTAGCCCGTACCATCTATGGTCCCACTATTACTAACTCCCCTGGGTCCGTCCATCACAAACGTGATCTACAAGGTCGCCCATATAATGCCTCGAAAGGTGCCATCCCAATGGTGGAGTGATAGCTGTTGTTGTAGGCAAAATCCACCAAATGTAAGTGATCCTCCCAACTATGACCAAAGTTGAGGACACATGCACGCAGCATGTCCTCGAGGGTCTGAATGGTTTGCTCAGTCTGACCATCCGTCTGAGGATGGAAGGCGGTGCTCAAACGAAGCTGCATCCCGAAGGCCTCCTGCAACCCCTTCTATATCCCATAAGTAAACCATAAATCATGATCAGAGACAATAGAATAAGCTAATCCATGTAGTCGCACAATCTCCTGCACGTAGAGGCATCCCAAGCTCTCTACTGAACCCTACTCTATGATCGGTAGGAAGTGGGCGGACTTGGTGAGTCGATCAACGATCACCCAAATCAAGTTGTGACCCTTGGATGTACATGGAAGACCCATCACGAAGTCCATGGATATCCCATCCCACTTCCACTATAGGACCTCTAAAGGCTGAACCAAGCCTACTAGTACCTAGTGCTCCGCCTTCAATTGCAGACAAGTGAGGCATCGAGAGACAAAATCCACTACTTTCTTCTTCATACCTAGCCACCAGTGCTGTCGTCGAAGATCCTGGTACATGTTCATTACTCCTGGATGTAACTCTAGAGGGGATGTGTGAAAATCCCTCATAACTTCCTCATGAAGTGACACTGGCACCATAGTATGTCCTCTGAAGAGGATGACGTGCTCCCTTTAGCTGATCAAAGAGGTCATCAATCCTTGGGAGTGGGTACTTATTCTTCATGGTCACCTGGTTCTGGAGTCGGTAGTCGACACAAAGCCTCAGGCTCCCATGCATCTTCTTGGAAAATAAAATCAGGGCTGCCCAGGGAGAAACACTGGGCCGGATGAATCCCTTCCCCTATAAGTCCTCCAGTTTTACCCACAACTCACGAAGCTCAGCATGAGCCATCCGATATGTTGGTGTAGATATTGGTGCTGTCCTCAGGTACATGTCAATGTAAAAGTACACCTCTCTGTGAGGAGTAGACCTGAAAAATCTTCAGGGAAAACATCTGCATACTGGTCCAACACTACATGATAGCTCGAACTCTCCACATCAACTACTCTAAGGGTAAGGCAGGCCAACTGGTGAGTGATCGGCTGCACCCTCCTCCAAGTAAGTCCGTACTGCAATGAAAAGGCTCCCTTCTTGCCGGTGAAGGTGAACATGGTCCCATCCATGCGGACACACCGCACTTTGTGCCTAATACAGTCGATCTGAGCATGGACTGTAGATAACCAATCCATACCCAAGATGACGTCGTAAGGCCTCAATGCCACTACGAGGAGATTCCAGCCGAAGTTATCGCCTCCTAGAGTAATCTCACACTGCCGCCACCAGTCCGTAATCATTGAGTCTGCTCCAGTAGGAGTCTCTAGCCATAAGGATCAAGACAATGTCTCTGTCAGAATATCTGAGCTCTGAACGAGGGCAGCTGTAATGAAAGAGTGACTGGCACTTGTGTCTATAAGAACTGCAGCTAAGATAGAGTATACATAGATCGTACCTTGAATCATCTCCGGAGCACCATGATCGTAAGCCTCATATTTTTGTAGTTGAGATATCCCATGTTCACATGGTCCCTATGGTCGCGGTGGACCTCCTAGTGGTGGTGGCGGAAACACCTCAAAACGTCGTCCACCACCACCTGCACAGCCAACTACTCTGCCATGTCCACCTGCTCCATATGGACCGCCTTGATCGAACCTATGTCTATGTCTAGGAGGTCCCTCAACTATCCACTAATCATCCAAAAATCGGGTCGGATAGTCATGAACCATGTGACCCTAACCGCCACATGTGAAACACTGCCTGTTCCTCGAATGACTGGCTCTGTCTCCTGTGCCTCGCACAACTGAACCCGAGTCCTGAGGTCGTCCACCGGATGGTCTGGTCCGCTTAGATCTCTGCGAAATCTGTCTGTAGACTGCTGCAGAAGACACCGCTACGTGATGCCTAGTGGTGGGTCTCGCTGTTGGTGACTGCTCAGCAAGGAAACTCTCCACTAAGAGGGCTCACTCCAACACCCCCACCTACGTCGGGATGCTGAGGGAGATCATTAAAGCCCTGATCTCTCGCCTAAGCCCTTACTCGAAGGTCCAGGCCCTGAAGAATGGGTCCCGCAACATATTTGTGGAGTAGCGCGATAGGTCGGTGATCCTCGCTAAGTACTGTGCCACCGTCATGCTGCCCTGCTGTAGATGAAGTAGCTCTTGTATCCGCACTGCACGTAGGGTGGCTGGATTAAACTCTGCTAGAAATAGGCTCTCGAAGTCTTCCCAGAGTAGTGTCACCTCATCATGCACCGGGAGCATCAGGATCCACCATATGCCTACTAATTCCTGAAGGAGACTCACAACGAGGATCACCATAAGGTCTGATGGTGTCCCTACTAGTCTGAAGACTCTCACTACAGCCCCCAACCAATCCTCAGCTGCCCGCAGGTCCATATCTCCCCTGAACTTGGGCGGCCTCTAGTGTTGGAACTTGTGCAATGCACTCAGGCGGTGAGCACTCTCTGCTGCTGGGGCTGATGGCATTGGTGGACCAACGGATAGTGGTACCGTTGGAGCCTCTGCTGTAATAGAGCCTTGCACTGAGGCCTCGTCGCTCGGTGGGTTGCCATCTCATACAATTCTCGAAACCCTGGATAGCTGTCTGTGTGGAGGCATACTGTAAAGAAACTGGTGTGACACAGTCAATAAGTTATACCTAGTGTGCTGACTCAAAGAGATCACTAAGAAAACTCTTGAATACACACAAACAATCAGTGTTTTTGTGCACTAAGTCAGAAATCAGAAGTCAGGGTCTCAGTGTATGGATACGTTGGCCACCGCACCAACACTGGACTCCCTAAACTGAAAACCACACTCAGTAACCTTAACACTATTGATTCAAAGAAAAGATCAGAGTCTTAATTTCTTCGGTAGAACCGACTCCTATGATACCAATTTTTCATGACCCGTCCCCCGGGGCCCATTTCGTGACTACCCAAAGCCCGCCTTCCATAGGCCAGGGGCTGGAAACTAGCACCAAAGGTGTAAATCCATAAACTGGGAAGGCATTGCATTCATAACTATAAGCACACACAATAATTTACACATCTGGATAAAAAAAATTAAGTAAAACTGTATAACAAGAGAGTGCAGAAAAGTAAAGGGGCCAAAAATACAAGCCCAACTGAAAGTACAAGTACAACTGAAAAGGACAAAAAACAGCTGAAAGGTGAAAAATAGCTCATGGATCATCTACCACAGATCTTACCTGAATGGTAGGTACAGATAGTCTCCTCATCACTCCACATCCATCAGTCTCCTCCAAGTATTGTCCAGTCCTCGTACACTCAGCCTCGGTCAGCGCTTTCCGTCGTCTACATCCAACACAACAAGGTGTAGACATATCCCGTGAAGGGGATGAGTATAATGATACTCAGTAGGGATCCTGAGACCCGCAACATCTCACAAAATCCAATAAGGATGAACCATAAATTATGAAATCAATAGATAACCCCACTTAGGTATATGCCCATACATATACCTAAGTTATCAAGTAATCCATCTCAATCATGAGGAAAACACAAAGTTACTGACTGAGCTCACACAGGTATACAAATTTTATAGAGAGATAGAGATGGTAAGATGTAGCCACTGAATCATCTATTCTGTCGAACCCACATAGGATCCAGGAACAGAAATCAGAACTGTCGAACCCACATAGGATCCAGGAACAGTCGTCAGTGCTATCGAACCCACACAGGATTCAGGAACAACGACCAGAACTGTATAACCCATATAGGATTCAGGAATAGTAGTCAGAGCTGTCGAACCCACACAGGATCCAGGAATAGCAGCTAGAGCTGTCGAACCCACACAGGATCTAGGAACAGTAGTTAGAGATGTCGAACCCACACAGGATCCAGGAATAGTCGTCAGAGAGCAGCCAACCATAGGTTTTGCACGAAGCATGCTTGATTCCGGGAGGGTCCACTCCTCAAGCCAAGTGTCAATAAATCAACTTCCATGAATTCCCAAGAAGATTTATCCAAAATATCCATCTTTACTTAAGAAACTCAATGCGATAGATGGTGCGTCAATCAGACACCCGATCTGAGAGTTATTGGCATTTCCGTTCTGAGGGCCCGATTGGAATTTTGTCCGAATCCAACCCGGTCGTACCCCAACTATGTCTAAACCTCGATTGGGGTATACCAAAAGAACCATGTCCTTCCATGGTTTCTGTGGCCATAGACAGTTCTTCAATCGGAAGCCTGTAGCTCATGTTACGGGCAAATGTATGGAAATAGGAAAAAATGGGTCCGAGTCAGGTCCGGCCCAGTCGGACCAACCCGGCACGACTCAGGTCCGAACTGGGGTCCGACATAGTCTGTGGGTCAAACCTAGTCCGCGAGGGCAGCCCGGCCCATGAGGGCGGACCCGCTCGCGTTGGGTCCGGCCCTGAAGCCCGGCGGCCCGACGGCCCATGGGGTCCACCCTAGCTGTGTCCAGGGGGAGACCGCACCCCCTGGGGTTCCCAAACAGCTAATCCATTTGGGTGGGAGACAAACGACACCAAATGGTGCCGATCCGCATCACACGGGACCCAGCAGTGGTTCCAGCTACTCCCGGCTGGCCGAGTGACCAGCTGACTCCCATGCGGCATCGTTGCGTCATTACCCCTCCGGCGACTTGGCGGATCGGGCTGCTGGTCTTCCTCGTGGCCAGACTTGCACCGGCCGCCATTGCACCTCTATGGCAAGGGGCCACGACCCCTTCTTCTCCACCATGCGACGCAACTATGTTGTGCCGTCTCCAGCGACCCGTCAGCTCTGGACACCAGCTTCCTTCTTGGTCGGCCTTGCGCCGGACGCCACTTCACTACCACGGCCCATCGGCCACAACCTTTTTATTCTGGCAGCACAGTTGTGCCGTGATCGTACCACGATTCACTGTTTCATTTTCACCCTTACACCGCTGTGCTAAACATATTTTGTATTAAAAATTATAAAAATATTATCAAATTGTGCTTCATGCTTGATTCAATAATTTTGTGTTTATCACTGTTAAATAGGGCAATGATACTTGTTTTGAAAATTACAATGTAGGTGGAGGTGATTTGGAGGGCCCTTGATGAAGTGAAAGAAAACTGGGCCAAAATTGCTTGGATCCATGGACATCTGTCCACTGTTTTGAATATTACACTAAATACGTGCATCCAAATGGGCTGAAATTTTGTGGGCCAGTCCAAAATTAAATAGGCTACATTTCATATGAAGGAACCCAATCCTGATTCGGCTTTTATGGGGTCCATCCTAACTGATCTGTCCAAGACACCGAATTTGGACCAAGTCAAATGAGGTGTTCTGTATTTTATCAATATCTTGAGCTTTATTTATCCAAACGGTGCCAAACATTCGGTGGAGATAGTCAAGAGGTAGGGCTACAACTTTTCTATTTTCTCCAAAGCGAGATAAGACTGTATGAAGGCCGAAACGCGTCGTGCAAGTGGATTGATGAAATCTGTGTGCCCAAAACAACCTCCCACATTTCCTATAAAAGGGAACCTTGGGCTCCTCATTTGTAAGTTCGGCCAAGAGGCAAGGTGCTGCCATTTTGGAGTCCCCAAGGAGTCTTCTCAACATCCCTAGAGGTTCTGGAGGCTATGGGAAGTTCTACCCCAACATATTTCTCTTCCTCCTCTCCCATGGGTTTCTAAACCCCTTGTGATCACCCAGGGAGGAATGTGATGTACATCCCGAGCTTCATGTTTGTAATATTTGAATGATCTTTTAAATTGCAGATTATTGTGTTGTTTTTTATCATCCTCTATTCTTATTTTATTGAGTTATGTACTGGTATGTCATGCTCAACTCAAATGATCATGTTTGGGGGTACCCATTCATGTGATGTTTCACACACCGTTCACCACTTTCTTTCCCCCTTTCAATTGAGGTGTTTGTGTGGTTTATATTGGTAAATTGAACTCACAAAAGTACTGTCAAGGCCGTGTACATTTATGTCATGGTATCACAAAGAAATAACATACAAATTTGGACAGTGCATCGAGTTTTTCGTGTGTTTCCTTGGTGAGTTTTGGTTATGAAGTCAAACACAATTCATTCAATCATCGGCGGTGTCCGGTGAATCATTGTGTATTTTTGACTGAACCCTAGGAGGTATCCTAGTATAAACTCAGTAACATTCTAGTTCTAGGTGTTAAAAACCATGAATTAAAAGATCATAACCTTATATCATGAAGCGATGAAGGATAAACATCATACGAGTACCCCGGGTTGATCACGCTTAATTAATTTTGTTAATCTCTACTTTGTTTTATAGCTTCTATTTTCTATTGTCATCTTTAATCATCAAACCCAAGTATTATAAAACTCCAATTCCCTTTTTTTTTTAATTTCATAATCAGAACCACATTTTATAATTAATGATCTAAGGCTCCGTCGAGAGACGACCTAGGGTTGCTGCTATACTGCAGAAATTCTAGTCAAAATTAAACAACTAATTTGACGCGTTCGACAACGCGGTCAAATTTTGGCGCCGTTGTCGGGGAGCCAAGATCATTTTTTTTCTTTATTTATTTTTATTGGGTCATTTTACTTCTTGATTAGTACTCCTCTAAATACCCCACCCCCATTTGATTGTTTTTGTTTTGGGTTTTGTCTTTATTTTTTGTTGTTTTTGGTGTGTTCTTTCTATCTCTCTCTCTCTCTCTCTCTCTCTATTCTTCTCAATCTCCCTCTATAATTTTATAGTATAACATTATATTCTTCTTTCACCCTTCTTAAGTTTTTTTTATCCAAATCAAAAAAAAAACACAACAAAAAAATCAATCAATCAAACTGGACATCATTGTTGCATGACAAGATCTGGTAAAGGAACACTACTTGAATTTGATCGTGAAATTGAAAAGTAACTTCACACAAAAATCAAGGAATCTAGAGAAGGTCAATCAAGTAACATTGTGGAACCCCTTGTGGAACCTAAAGTGGTCCTAAACCAATCCAAAATTGAACCAAATCAAACCCCAGAGATCATGGCTGCAAATAACAGAACATTAAAAGAACAGACCACCCCGGATGTGGAGTACCAACCTGCGTACATCCAATATCCTGAGGAAGCGGCCAATTTTGAGCTAAGATCAGGACTCATCCACCTTATTCCAAAATTCCATGGTCTTCTAGGAGAGGACCCTCACAAACATCTAAAAGAGTTTCACATAGTGTGCTCCACCATGAAACCCCAAAATGTGTCTGAGGACCTCATTAAGTTTAGGGCCTTCCCTTTCTCCCTTGATGGTGTAGCCAAAGATTGGATATACTATTTGCCTTCCACAATTGGGGGCTGGAATGACCTAAAAAGACTTTTTCTAGAGAAGTTCTTCCCTGCCTCCCGAACTGCATCAATTAGGAAAGAAATCTGTGGAATTAGGCAATCACAAGGAGAGACCCTTCATGAATACTGGGAGAGATTTAAGAGACTTTGCTCAAGCTTCCCCCACCACCAGATTAGTGAACAACTATTAATCCAATACTTCTATGAGGGAGTTATCCCCATGGATCGTGGAATGATTGATGCTGCAGCTGGTGGTGCCCTAGTTGACAAAACTCCTTCTGTCGCTCGTGACTTAATAGCCAACATGGCTCAAAATGCACAACAATTTGGTATACGAGCTATTGCACCAACCCGAGGAGTTCGTGAGGTAAGTCATTCAGCCCTAGAACAAAAGGTAGATACTAAACTTGATGATATGCATACCCTTCTAAGGCAATTAGCTCAAGCACAAGGTAACTCACACTCTACTTCTATTCCATTGCACTGTGGTATTTGTTCTGATAACACTCATTTTTCTGACCAGTGCCCACAACTTCAAGATTCATCTGAGTCCTGTGCAGCTGTGTTCCCAGGGCGTCCATTCCAACAAGTGCCTCCATTCAAGCAAGAACCATTCAGGCCAAATCCAAACCCCGGGTGGCAAGCACAACCACAATACCGACAAGGAGGAAACTCAAGCTACCCGAAGCAGAATTGGTATCAACAAGGCCAAGGTATGAAACCTTCTTATCCTTCAACTTCGCAAAAAAATCATCATCCTCCTCCTCCCAAATATGAACGAAGCCTCGAGGACATGGTGAAACAAATGACAACCCAGAACCTTCAATTCCAACAGACCACACAATCGGCAATTCAAGACCTACGAACTCAAGTGGGACAATTGGCGAACACCATCGATGAGCTTAAGATTCAAGGTTCTGGACAACTACCATCCCAACCCATTTCCAATCCGAAGGATAAAGGTAATGTATGTGAAATTACACTTCGTAGTGGTAAAGAAGCTTCTCCTTCTACTGATCCTATGAAACAGGTATGTCCCCCTCTTAAAAACACTCCTTCCCAACCCTCAAAAATTTCATTTAATGAAAAATAAAACAAAAAGGGCAATCAAATTATCATTGATGATTCAAATGAACAATCAATTCCTCTTCCTTTCCCTCAAAGACTCTCTAAATCTAAGAAAAACTTTGATAATGAGATTGAAAATGAAATAATGGATAAATTTAAAAAAGTTCAAGTTAATATTCCATTTTTGGATGCAGTCAAGAAAATTCCCCGTTATGCGAAATTTCTTAAAGATCTTTGCACCCATAGAAGGAGGTTGAAGGGGAATGAGAGAGTCAACCTGGGGAGGAATGTATCAGCCTTGATTCAACCAGCAATGCCAACCAAATGCAAGGATCCCGACACATTCACCATACCTTGTACCATAGGGGAGACCTTCTTTTCTGATGCTATGCTAGATTTAGGTGCTTCCATTAATGTAATGACTCACTCCGTATATACTTCTCTACAGGTTGGAGAGCTTCAACCAAAAGGAATTATCGTGCAACTTGCCAACCGGAGTACAACACATCCAAAAGGAGTGATTGAGGATGTCCTTGTTAGAGTAAAGAATCTCATCTTCCCCGCTGATTTCTACATTCTTGAGATGGAAGATACCCGAACCCAAGGACATGCCCCTCTCATACTTGGGAGGCCATTCCTAAAAACAGCAAAGACGATCATCAATGTTCACAATGGCACATTGTCCATGGAATTCGGAGGAGAAAAGGTAAGTTTTAACATCCTTGAGGCTATGAAACACCCCGTTGAAGAGCACTCCAATCTTCCTGTCTATTTGATGGAAGTTCTCTCAAACGATGCACACACACACAATTCTCTCCTCAACCCAAAATCTGATTCTTTTTTGTTTTCTTCACCCTTGGATGATTTGAGTTTTGGTTCTTCATTTGAATGTTGTGTGGGTTCAGAAAAATGTAAATTTTGTGCTTTAATTGATGAGTGTGTTTATTCTGAGGTACCCATGACTATCGATGATTCTGCAAATCTCATTTCAATAGATTCTCTTTCCTTTGAGAATAAACATGAGCAGATAGATAGTTTCATGGACCTCACTCCCCATAAATCCCATCCCTCAATCCAGAAACAACCGGTTTTTGAACTTAAACAACTTCCTTCTAATTTAAAATATGCATATCTTGAGGGTATTGACCAATTGCCCGTCATTATTGCCAATAACCTCTCTCCACAACAGGAATTGAAACTTCTCAAACTTTTGAGAGAGTGTAAAAAGGCAATAGGATGGACATTGGCTGATATTCCTGGGATTAGCCCATCTATTTGTATGCACCATATACTTTTGGATGATGAGGCTAAACCCGTAAGACAATCTCAACGCCGGTTGAATCCCACTCTCCTTGAAGTGGTAAAATTGGAAGTCAGTAAATTACTTGCTGCAGGGATCATTTATCCTATATCTGATAGTAAATGGGTCAGCCCAGTGCAAATTGTGCCTAAAAAACAGGAGTAACAGTTGTGTCAAATGAAAGGAATGAATTGGTTCCAACATGTGTGCAAAATAGTTGGCGAGTCTGTATTGACTACCGTCGACTGAATCAAGCCACGCGGAAGGACCACTTTCCTTTACCTTTCATTGACCAAATGTTAGAACGATTGGCTGGTAAGTCTCATTATTGTTTCCTTGATGGCTATTCGGGTTATTTCCAAATCCATATAGCCCCTGAGGATCAAGAAAAGACAACATTTACCTGTCCATTTGGGAAATTTGCATACAGAAGGATGCCATTCGGTCTATGTAATGCTCCTGGTACTTTTCAGCGATGTATGTTGAGTATTTTTTCTGAGTACCTTGAGAGTTGTATGGAAGTATTTATGTATGATTTCACGGTTTATGGTTCTTCTTTTGATGATTGTTTGGAAAACCTAGGTTCTGTCCTCCACCGCTGCATTGAAAAAGATCTTGTTTTGAATTATGAAAAATGTCATTTCATGGTTGAGCGGGGGATAGTTCTTGGGCATATCATTTCAAATAAGGGAATTCAGGTTGATAAATCTAAAATTGAATTAATTTCATCCCTTCCATTTCCAAAATGTGTTCGTGAGGTGCGGTCTTTCTTGGGTCATGCTGGTTTTTATCGACGATTCATTAAAGACTTTAGTAAGATCGCACTTCCCTTATCTCGGTTGTTACAAAAGGATTCTGAATTTGTTTTTGATAAAAATTGTGAGGATGCATTCAATTCACTAAAAAAGAGTCTCACATCACCTCCCATAATCCAACCACCTAGGTGGGATCTCCCCTTCGAGCTTATGTGTGATGCCTCTAACTTTGCAGTTGGGGCAGTTTTATCACAAAGGGTTGAAAATGCTCCTCATGTCATTGCGTATGCCTCGCGTACCCTTGACCCTGCCCAGGTAAACTACACAACCACAGAAAAAGAACTCCTTTCTATTGTGTTTGCCTTGTAAAAATTCCATTCATATCTTCTTGGGTCAAAAGTGATTGTGTTTTCTGACCATGCTGCCCTTCGTTTCCTCCTAAAGAAACCTAATGCCAAGCCCCGCCTCATTCGGTGGATGCTCCTCCTCCAAGAGTTTGACCTTGAGATTAGAGATAAGAGAGGGGTGGAGAATGTTGTAGCTGACCACATTAGTAGGATTTCCCCACCATTGGACCATCATGTTGACTCACCCCTACCCATTGGAGAATTCTTCCCTCATGAGAACCTTTGTGATGTTGTGGACCTTACCCCCTGGTATGCGGACATTGTGAATTTTCTAGCAACATTTAGGTTCCCCCCAGATTTTAGCACTTCACAATCCCATAGACTTAAGCATGACTCTCGATGGTACATTTGGGATGACCCATACTTGTGGAGAATTTGTAGTGACCAGGTTGTTCGTAGGTGTGTCCCTGACCATGAGTTCACCTCTGTTTTGACCTTCTGCCACACCTTGGCATGTGGGGGCCACTTTGGCTCTCAACGTACAGCTCGAAAGGTCCTTGACTCAGGATTATATTGGCCAATATTGTATAGAGATGCCCATAGGTTTTGTAAATCATGTACTCGATGTCAATTCACAGGGAATATCTCCAAGAGGAATGAAATGCCCCAACAGCCCATGTTATTTTGTGAGATCTTCGATGCATGGGGCATTGACTTCATGGGGACTTTTCCAAATTCATTTGGCTTTGTGTACATCTTATTGGCGGTTGACTATGTATCTAAATGGGTGGAAGCAAAGGCCACCAGGACCGATGACTCTCGAGTGGTTGTTGATTTTGTGAGGTCCCAGATTTTCAGTAGGTTTGGTCTACCAAGATTCATCATTAGTGATCAGGGTTCACATTTTTGCAATCGTAACATGAAAAACTTTCTTCGTAAGTATGGGGTTGTTCATAAAGTCTCCACTTCATATCATCCCCAAACTAACGGACAAGCAGAAATTTCAAATCGGGAAGTTAAGCGAATCTTGGAGAAAACTGTACAACCCAATAGGAAAGATTGGAGTTTGCGCTTGGATGATGCACTTTGGGCATACCGTACTTCTTTTAAAACACCGATCGGAATGTCACCATATAGGATTGTGTTTGGGAAATCTTTTCACCTCCCGGTGGAGGTCAAACACCGTGCATATTGGGCTGTTAAACAATGTAATATGAACCTTTCAGATGCAGGTGAGGAAAGAAAGCTGCAGATTCAATAGTTAGAAGAAATTCGACGTGATGCATATGAAAACTCCTTAATCTATAAAGAGAAGACAAAGGCTATTCATGATAGCATGATTCAACAGCGGAAGTTCCATATTGGTAAAGAAGGTCCTCATGTACAATTCCAGGCTTAAGCTCCACCCAGGTAAGCTTCGTTCCCGATGGCTCGGTCCTTATACTGTTACTAATGTTTACCCTTTTGGTGCAATACAAGTTTTGCATGAGCAGAGTGGACAAAGTCTTACCGTCAATGGGCAGCGACTTAAACACTTCTATGAGGATTTTCCAAAGAATTCGGTGGAGGAAATCCACCTTCTCGACGCATCATACCAATAAAACACACCAGGTTTTATCCTTCCTTCTGACATTTTCAATTATTTCAGTGAGGACACTACACATTCTAGGTGTGGGGGGGTGGATACATTCCTGGGTTAGTTAGGATTTTTCATCTTTTTCTCCTTTTGTTTTCTCTTTCTGGCCTTCTTTATGGTATTTTTATTTTTCCCCATCAACAATTTCGAAATTCCATGATGTGGAGACCATAAAGTGGGGAAAGTAAAAATACCATAACGAAGGCTAGAAAGAGAAAGTGTATGAGTTTACCATCAAGGAGTGATTTTTAGTGAATTGGTTTTCTGTCAATGATATAAATGGTTGTATCTATGTGAAACCTTTAAGATGATTGATTCCCATTGTGTGAGTAATTTTTAGGAAAACTGTGTCACTAATATCTCCAAAAACAATTTTGCACCAAACCACAAAGTGTGATTATTTCTTACTTAATATAAGGTAAATATATGTTGGGTTAATATTTTTCAGATTTAAATGATATTTCCATACGTTCGTTCCTTATCCGATCTGTTTCATTACTGTACCAGATTGACCTATGCGTGTGTACCTAATGTCCGACTGTTGTACGCCCTCAAAAAAAATGTTGTGTCTTAGGCAGGTCAAAAACCACTCCTCCTCAACCATTGATCTTGTTATAACTATTGCAATTAGTGTCGTGAGGAGGTCAAATAAGGGTTGAGAGATGAGTGTGAGATTTGTTCCAATTGCAACTTCAAAAAAAAAAAAATTGAGGGGAGTGATGAAATGTGCAACATATGGGGATATCTAGGTCGGGAGCTTATGGTTTGACTTCTGGGAATGCATAAATGAGTGGGTCTTGAAATATGATTGCAAAGGATATAGGACAGGTTCGGTGACAAAATCATTTAAGCTGAAAAATGTAAAAATAACATATATTTATTAGATATCAAGTGGAAAGAATAGCATGGAATGGTTTTCACACACACACATGGAGATTTAGTGTCATGGTTTACTTCTGAATTCCTTTCTCAATTGGTTATCATGAATCTTTTTGAATTTCACTATGATATGATTTATGAGACATCTTTTTCTATTTTCACTAGGAAGAACTCCTTGGTGTGGTTCGTGCATTGATCACTTTAATTTAAATAAAATTTCCTCAAATGATAAATCTTTAGGATGTTGGAAATATATATATATATATATATATATGAATCATTGTATTTGGATATGTGACTTTGCCCAGGAGTGCAAATGTTTAGGTGTGGGGGTGTGATCGTACCACGATTCACTGTTTCATTTTCACCCTTACACCGTTGTGCTAAACATATTTTGTATTAAAAATTATAAAAATATTATCAAATTGTGCTTCATGTTTGATTCAATAATTTTGTGTTTATCACTGTTAAATAGGTCAGTGATACTTGTTTTGAAAATTACAATGTAGGTGGAGGTGATTTGGAGGGCCCTTGATGAAGTGAAAGAAAACTGGGCCAAAATTGCATGGATCCATGGACATCTGTCCACTGTTTTAAACATTACACAAAATCCGTGCATGCAAATGGAATGATATTTTGTGGGCCAGTCCAAAATTCAATAGGATACATTTCATATGAAGGAACCCAATCCCGATTCGGCTTTTATGGGGTCCATCCTAACTGATCTGTCCAAGCCACCGAATTTGGACCAAGTCAAATGCGGTGTTATGTATTTTATCAATATATTGATCTGTAGTTATCCAAACGGTGCCAAACTTTCGGTGGAGATAGTAAAGAGGTAGGGATACAACTTTTAAATTTTCTCCAAAGCGATATAATACTTTCTGAAGGCCGAAACGCGTCGTGCAAGTGGATTGATGAAATATGTGTGCGCAAAACAACCTCCCACATTTCCTATAAAAGGGCACCTTGGGCTCCTCATTTGTAAGTTCGGCCAAGAGGCAAGGTTCTTCCATTTTGGAGTCCCCAAGGAGTCTTCTCAACATCCCTAGAGGTTCTGGATGCTATGGGAAGTTCTACCCCAACATATTTCTCTTCCTCCTCTCCCATGGGTTTCTAAACCCCTTGTGATCACCCGGGGAGGAATGTGATGTACATCCCGAGCTTCATGTTTGTAATATTTGAATGATCTTTCAAATTCCAGATTATTGTGTTGTTTTTCATCATCCTCTATTCTTATTTTATTGAGTTATGTACTGTTATGTCATGCTCAACTCAAATGATCATGTTTGGGGGTACCCATTCATGTGATGTTTCACACTCCGTTCACCACTTTCTTTCCTCCTTTCAATTGAGGTGTTTGTGTGGTTTATATTGGTAAATTGAACTCACACAAGTACTGTCAAGGCCGTGTACATTTATGTAATGGTATCACAAAGAAATAACATACAAATCTGGACAGTGCATCAAGTTTTTCGTGTGTTGCCTTGGTGAGTTTTGGTTATGAAGTCAAACACAATTCATTCAATCATCGGCGGTGTCCGGTGAATCATTGTGTGTTTTTGACTGAACCCTAGGAGGTATCCTAGTATAAACTCAGTAACATTCTAGTTCTAGGTGTTACAAACCATGTATTAAAAGATCATAACGTTATATCATGAAGCGATGAAGGATAAACATCATACGAGTACCCCGGGTTGATCACGCTTAATTAATTTTGTTAATCTCTACTTTGTTTTATAGCTTCTATTTTCTATTGTGATCTTTAATCATCAAACCCAAGTATTATAAAACCCCAATTCCCTTTTTTTTAATTTCATAATCAAAACCACATTTTATAATTAATGATCTAAGTCTCCGTCGAGAGACGACCTAGGGTTGCTGCTATACTGCAGAGATTCTAGTCAAAATTAAACAACTAATTTGACGCGTTCGACAACGCAGTCATGCCACCACTGTCCATGCGGACGACCAGAGTTCCGACCACCCTTCTCTTCATAATAGGTGATGTTCTCTGTTTCTGACCGCTAGAAAATCTTTCTCGGGTCACCGGACGAGTTCTGGTGGCCCATTTCTCATTCAAGAAGATGTCACACTCTCTTTGGGATGTCGCCTTCGATCTGCAACCAATGTTGATGAGAAACGCTCAACTCGGACTCATGCCGCATTGGGAATCAAAATCCATAAGAAAGGTGGAGGGGTTGGGCCATGTTTGTTTGGCCTGTGCCCTCCGCGTTAGGGTGATATCAAATGGCTTCGAATTCTAAACCACGATAGATAACAAAGAACAGCCAAGAATTAATAAATCTTGAACCCCTACCTTTGATCTTTGTTCGTTGTTCGTTGATGGAGTCACGAAAGTAAGTCATCGAAGACATCTCACGATGGTTGAAGCTTTGAGTAAGAAGTCAAAGAAGGTTGACATTCTTCGTTCTTCATTCTTCGTTGGGAGACGGGGTTCTTCGTTGTCAGATTTCTCCCAATAATCCTCCTCTGAAGCTGCCACCAAAATGAATATGCCAACAAAATAATAGATTGTAATATCCTATTAATTTGTTGGCACGATATTCAAATTGGTCTAATTAATTAGGTAGGATCCCCTTAATTAATTAAAGTGGTTGGCACAATTAATTAATTATGGGAGGTGAAGAGGCTCTACCTCATTAATGAGGGAGGGTTGAGAGGTTTTACTCTCCTCCATCAATAAGGGGTTAATCTTCATGTGGTCCCCACGCGGTAACCTCTCACGGGAGGTTATGTTCGGGTGGACCCCACCACCCTAACCTCTCATGAGAGGTTAAGGTGTGGTGGTCCCACCTCCAAACTCCCATGAGGTGGTTTTAACCACCAAACACCCACATGGAGGATCTAAAAAAATAAAGTGAAAACTCACTTTATTTTATTACTTTCCAAGAAAACCCAAAATCTATCTTCTACTGTCGACCAACTACAGTCAAGGTGAAAGTCTCCTTAAGTGAATACCGGCACTACGAGTTCAACGGTGCCCTCAGATTTCAATTCCGAGCATTGGTTCAAAAGTTATAAAATCCTACTTGTATGTTTATTGAACGTACCCAATCAAAACATCAGAAATTGATTCTGGGAACACTGGGCCTCATAATCACGCACTGTCAATTTTTTCAGACTCGTAAAATTCCCATGAATTTAAGAAAAACTTTTCCAGAAAAATTATGGGTCTTTACACCATGTGACTGTGGATATACAAACCCACAAATACTTCACGAATCCTAACCCCATTGTGAAACAAATGTGGGAAACCTCTGACTGTGGAGATACAAACCCAAATAAGAGACACACTGATGTGCCTTTTCCAAAGGTTTTATAAGTTTGTTGGTTTTTGTGGATGCTTCAACTTAGTCCCTTTCAGATAAGGGAAACAAGGAAGGAGAGACCCTGACATTAATGGATTTTAAAGAGGGTACTTGAGTTGGTATATAATATTTATACCAAGCTCTGTCATGTAGGTACCTTGAGAAAGTATACCATGTAGGTACCCCACATTGATGTACCGCGCATGTATACCGCATAGGTAGGTCACACAGGTATGCTGCGCAACTGTGGCGCGCAGGTATGCCGCATAGATGTGAATGACGACTGAAGAATGTCTTTCACATAGGAGAACCAATACTATGTAAAAATTGTAAAATAATTTCAAAACATTCTTATCCTGTTTAATTATCTATTCTATCAGGTTTTAGAGAGCTACCTAAGACAATTTGAGGGATCTAAGCGAAAAAGATACACAATGGGAGGTTCAGAGAGACTTTCAGCTTTTTCAGTCTATCAAATGGGGAGCCTAAGGGCTCTATTTATAGGCACATATGGGCCTGGTCAAAAGAAGTTTTATCTATACAGGTTCTCCATGCAGGTGCTCCATGCAAGGGTACAAAAATTATTCTGGCACGTAGCTCTGTCGCGCAAGTCGATCACGCAGGTTCGTCGCGTAGAGGGATCACCCAAGTCTTTTTTGGATTATTTTTACATTCCTTTTTGAGTTCTCCGAACCTTTCCTTGTTATTTTGAAATATCCAGGGCTCTCTTCCTCATATTTTTGTTTTCTTAAGTGGTGTCAATAATTATTTACATAGATTATTATTTTTGATGTTTTTAGAAATTAGATACTGATAATCAATCTTGTGTTTTCTTTTATTTTATATTCCTTTACCTATAGCATGTATAATCCTACTTTAAACACAAGAATAATTATTTTCACCAATAAATCCTTCAATACACTCATGAGGTATGTCATGGTCTAGTTATATAACTAAATAATTATTCTTGTGGGGATAAATTCAATAACTTTCAATTACAAATAACAAAAGACATCATATTAAAAGAATCATGAAGATAAAAAATAACATTATAAAAATAACACCACAAAATTGGTGAATATAATAGATAAAGTTCCTAGAAAATTTAATATTTTAGGTAATATTACTTGAATCAGTGATTAAACATTTCTCCCCATACATACTCTCTTTTTTTTCTTTGAATTTATCAATGGTGTGTAAAAAGTTACTTAAGTAACTTATAATGTCAATGAATTTATTTTTCTATATAATGAAGTGGGATGTTAACAAAAAAATTTTAAATATATTGATAATTTTTTATTATGTTAATTTTCAATTGATTTCTTATATATTTTGATTATTTAGAGAAATGAGATAGGTACATTTGAAATCATTGAGGGTTGCCATCCAATTTTTTAAACATTTTTATTTATTTTATTATATATATTTTGATGATATAGAGTGTGTGTTTTCAAGAGTATGTTCTAAAGATTTTATATAATCCTTGGAATGGGTTAGATCATTTTCACATTAATTTATAATAGAACTTCCATTATCTCTATAGTTTATAATAAAGTGTGATTACAACTGACTGTAACTTTTAATCATTATATCACCAATGGTTTTTAAAAATTTTCCAATTGGATTCCACAATTCATGAATTGTTTATTGAGTGGATTATTAGAACTAAATGTTTTGGGATTAAATTTACATAACTTTAACCCTATGAAATAGTTCATATTTTGGGGGAAGTTGAGTTATATTCTTAGTTGATATGGAATAATCATTATTACCTTCATCATTGTAACACACCACAAATTTCAAGGTATGAATTTCATTAATTTTTATCCAAAACTTGTGTAGTTTGTGTTTTTTTGAATTTGAGATCTATTAGATGAGGTTGAAGGGAACATTTCATGAATTCTAAACCAGTGTCTAGACTTCTATCATAAATACATTAGTCGATAGGTATCTAAAATTCTGGTATCAGATACCAGATGGGTTCAAGTGGATGGGGAAGTTCTCTAGGAGACCTTGAGTGGTCGGTGCCCCTATAGTAGATACCTGGTGAGTAATATGTACATAATAGATTTTAGGTGCGTACCGGTTCGGTAATTGAGTGGTTTTTTAATAAATTATATATATTTATTTAGTATAATATTTCAATTGAAACTGCAACCCACTTATTTTTTCCCTCAAATTGCTATATTCCACTACCCTTCTCTGAATCTTATCCCGATAAAAATATAGGTTCCCTTAGTTTGATCATTTATTTTCATAGAGTATATTCAAAGTAGTCTCCTTGAGTAAGTTTATCCCTCATACAACACAGATTAATTATTTATCTTAATATTTCATCATGTCACTTTGTATATACATAATTCCATAGATTATTCTAAGCATTATAATTTATTATACCTAAGGAATAATAATATATAAATATCCATCAAATAGTATATTTCAAAATCCATTATAAAAACAAAAAAATAGAAATAAATTTGACATTATTTGCATAATTTAAACATTACATCTCACAAATGACCACATAATCCCAGAACCCAAAGGTTATATGTATTTATAGATTAGATATACATCTTATAACAGATTAGTTCATAAAAATAGTGAAAAAAATTATCTCTAAATAACCTATTTTTAATAATAATATTCCATAAATATCCCCACATAAATGTGAAATAAAAGGAGAGAGATTAAACACTCATGGAAAACTTATCAACAAGGCATAAATATGTTAGTCTATAAGCATGATACCAAACATGACCTGGGAGAAATATCTGACTAAAATAAACCTTGAATCATAAGATTTTCTATAAAGCATGAAAGAAGGACACATAACCCCAAATGATCAATCATATAAGAGTATAGGAATAATATAAAGTAATTATTTTCTTTAGAGAATAAAAAAGGAATGTGGAAAAGTGAAATAACATAGAAATGTGGCACAGACCTAAATATTCAAATCATATCCTCATGGACCAAGCATTAAAATCCAACATCCCATAACATAGTGGATCCAGAATCAAAACCCAAATATCAAAACATAGTGGATCATGCATAAAAATGTGTGTTCCATAATATAGTGGATCAAGAAACACAACCAACATACTATTACATAATAGATCTTGAATCAAAACATTTTTCACTTAATATAGTGTCCAAGGAATCAAAACATACATTCTATAGTAGATTGAGTAATATAACTTGTGTCCCATAGTGATATCATGAGATATTGAACTTTAACCAATCCATTGCAGAGAAATATAGGACCCCACCCATAATATAATGTTAAGATAAACTGATGAATTCTATAAGAATTCAATCATGCATCATATCATGAAAAACTTATGGAATGAAAATAGGTTATATAAAAAATTGAATTTTTATATAATGATATGAATATATCAATCAATTGATGCTAAAATTCAATCTTCCACAAGAATTATGTCATGGAATAACTTAGGGTATTATCATGAACAAAACTTCAAAATAAATATTTCTTTTATAGATGAATAGGGAAATGGAATTGAATTCAAAAAAGAATTTTCTAATTTTTTTTATCATTTTTATAGAAATAGAAATTTACAATTCAATAAAATTATATATTTATTCAAAAAGAGAATACTCTCTGAAAAATGATCAAGGGAGTATAAAATTCAGAGTGAAAGATAATAAAAAATTCATGAACATAATAAATTTTGATACCAAGTGTTGCATTTTTTTTCAATAAGTCAATATATGTTGGTGATTAAAGATGAAGTGGTGATCTATGGAGGATTATAATGGAAATAGAGAGGGCCTTGGACGTTATAATTGGTAATACATCCATGTAAGTAAATAAGTTGAATAAAATTTTTGATTCTATAGTTTGAATAATTTGAGTGGATAAGTTCATAACAACATGGTTAAGGAAAAAGTGCCACTATTTAGGTGATACCACTATGGTACTACAATTGAGGTGTTACCAACAAGGAGTTACCTTAAGGTTTTACCTTTAAATGATACAAACTTGTGTTACTTTCATGTTCTAAAACAAATTTATATAGTATTTTCTATAATTTTTTTCTCTACCATTGATGATATACCATTTGTGTATCACTATGTAGTGATACCATTTGGGTGATATTGTCAGATGCTACTATTGTAGAACTATCAAATGATGCTACCACTAGGTTGATACCCTGAGATTCTACCATTGGTGTGTGACTTTGGGGGTGCTACCATTGGGGTATGACCATTAGTGTGATACCTTGAGATGTGATCACATTATGAAGAATAGAGAAACTATGAGTTACATAGTTTTTTCTGCTACTCAAGATGTTGTCTCCTTATAAATTACTGGTGAATTTAGATGATCATAAAACCATATAGGTTCATGAGTACGATAAATTTTGTGACACACACATGAATTATCACTTAAAATTCATGTATTTTGAATGGGAAGAAGAAATTTTGTATCCACACATTCATAGTTGGACATGAGGGGATCCTAATGCATGCTACATGAGTACACTTCCATGAAAGATATGCGATATTCATGAAATGTATTAATATGAGTTATTTTTGTGATTAAAAATAAACCATGGGTTTTTATTTAGTATGGAAATAAATTCTAGAGTCCTTGGTGTATTTAATTGAGGATTTCATGAAGGAATGTGTGATGATGAAAGTACACTATTCTTTAATTGAAGAATGTCAGGATCTATGAATCATGATTCATGATTCATTAAATATAAATAATTATAGAACACTAAAAATATTAATACTGAAAATTATTGAGAAAATAATTTGGTTAAATTTACTCAATTCAAAAGAAAAATAAGTACTTGTATTTATATGAAGTTATAATGAAAAAATCATGGGATATTATTGGGAATCATGGTCAACTGAAACTAAGAAGAATAAATTATGGGATTCTAGATATGGATGTTCTAATTTTTAATAAAAATCATTATAATAGTTTTATTATGGGGTTTTAAGATGATATTAACTATATATAAAATAAATATACATATCCATACATGTGGATAAGATGTTATGTGTTATAGTCCTAAGAACATAATGATGTTTATAAGAGTTCGATAATTTACATTAAAAAAAAGAATAGTCAAATATAGGTGTCCCTAAAGCTAAAAATCCTATATATTTAATGAAACTGAGGATAATTCATGTTTCAATATATTAGGAAGGGGTTTTGAGAACCAAAAGAGATGCAAGTTTGTGATGAATATCTTAAAGATGTACATGAGAAGAGCTGATGACCCAACTTATTGTGGAGGAAGAATCTATTTCCAAGTGATGTTAAAGAAACAATGAAGAATAAAAAGGCCCTTATATGATGGATCCTCATGTAAGAAGAAAATTGTATCTTATAGTTGGTGTTGTAAGTGGAATAACATAATGGGACTATTTTTTGATTATACTGAGTTTTTATATGGGTGTAATCACTTGTTTGATAGTGAATAATCTGTGTTGAGGAATCTATCCAACATAGTAAGGACAATGATTTTATGCAAAACCTTGTAAATATTTCATGTCTATATTCTTTATTACAACACTTTAAGGTGATTCTATGAGAAATATTTGAGTGCATAAAAAACATAAATAGGTTTAAGATATTTAATTAAAAATAAATAGAATTCTTAAAGAGGGTCTACTGATTCACCACTAGTGGTTTATCCAGTCTGAGACTCCATAAGTTGTATTAGGGGTGGTTCTATATAAAGATATAAGTGATAATTCTGAGATTTTTATAATATTAACTTCTTAAATAGTCAAGGCTCTCCCACATTCAATTTAAATAATTATCACAGATATAAAATAGGATGCTAATATTTATCTATAATATGAATTAGAAGTGAAAGACGTTTCAATAGTGGGTTTTATACCCATTGACGATGGTGCTAAAATGACTCAAGATGAAAAGATAAATATTGATTTAGATGTTAAGGATAAAAATCAAATTATAATGTATCTATCAGAGAAGGTCTACAAAAAAACATGGTTATCTAGAATTATAATGAAATCTTGGAAAAATTGTGAAGTTTTTATAATGTTAATATCAAAATAAAGGAATCCAAAAATCAAGTTTGGAGGATCCAATTTGGTGATAAAAATATGGATATTGATGAGACTCTCAATGAATAATTTTATCAAGTAAATGCGATTGTGAGGAACATTTGAGTATTTGGTGAAAATCCAGAGGATTCCATCATTGTCAAATAATTAATATGGAATTTACCAAATAATTTTGATTCAAAAGTATCATCTCTAGAATAAAGATAATACTTGAAAATTGATTAGCTAAAAAACATATGAATATAATATGGAATGATAAAAGAACATATTTTTTTTAAAAAAGGAAAATGAATAAATTTATTTTGATGGAATGAGAAAATGGAAAATCAGAATAGAGGAGGCATGAAAATCTAAATACTTGGACAATGATTATAAAGAGGATGATAAAGTCTTCATTAAAATTGTTGGTCTTATATCAAATGGATTCAAAAGGGGAAAGTGTAAAGTTAATAGTAAGAAACCACTAATATGTTTTAACTATTTTGAATGAGTTAATTCTTCTAGAAAATTTCTAAAGAAAATATTGGGGAATCAGAATAAAAATAAGATGATCAGAGGATAGAAAAACATAAATGGGATAAGAAGAATAAGACACACTTATATAAAAAGAAGATAAATTCTATGGAAAATATTAATAAAGGGTCATCATCATTTTTTACTTATATAATGAATTTGGTTATTTTTTCTCGTATAAAAAATTTATTTTATTCAACATTTTGTTTTTATGATGTGGAATTAAGGTGTACTACCTTGATTTTTTAAAAGGGAAAACTATGTTTGAAAGTGTATGTGGCACACAACACTAAACCCAAATTAACCATGGTTATATAAATACCATATTATAAAATTTCCATTAAATTGATGGGTATTTATGGGATTAAATAATTTAATAAATTTATATAATGTTTCCATCTAATATAAATTTATTTTTTAATACTTAGGAATAAACACTAATTTTTTAATAAAAACATTTATTTGAAATATGATTTTTATTATTCTTTTTCAGAAAATATTATAATTAATTTTTGGAACATTTAAAAATGTTATTTTATAAAAATTAAAACAATTTTTTTAAATAATAATATTGATATTAACTTATGGAGAATGTTTTTGGATTTTTATGAAAATATTGGTTTTTTAATGAACAGTGAAAAATACTAATTTTTTATGAAACTTAAATTTCTTTTAAAAAAGTAAATTAATTTAAAAGTAAAATTATTATAATAATATTATAATGATTATTTATTTAAATTTCATATAATTAATTATAATTAAATCATATTTATAGTATATTTTATTATAATATTATTTTTAGGCTTTAAAACACATTTTTTAGAAAATTGTTTTAAATTGCATAATCTTTCTCCATTATAAAGAATTAAAATCACACATAACAAGGAATTATTTAAATGAAATTTATAGATAAAATATGTAAAAATATCAATTTTATTACATTTAATTATTATTTTTTTCATATATTTAATATGAGATCATCATTTCCTAAAAAAAGAATTTCTTGAAAAACTGTTTTTTCTACACGTCTAAGGGTTTACTTTTAAATTAAATTTCACTAATTTTGGGTATTTAATTTGAAAAAATTTATTAAATACTTTTAATCATCATAATTTATTTTATCTAACCATTTCAAATTAATTTTTGACCACAATGATTAGTAAAAACATTAAAAATTATTTAACGCAGCTAAGGTAAAAATGGGTTCACCGGGGGGGGGGGGGGTGGGGGTAAACTGAATTGATAAGGGTTATAAATGTAATAAAACATATCCAATTACTATTTTATGGTAATATTAATACCTTATAACTTATATGGTTTCAAAATGGACCATCTTGGAGCCTTATGGAATATAAACAATGAGGGTGTAAATATTTCTTTACAAAATTCCAACCGTGTCCTCTCCCCCACTTATAAATGTAAATCCATTATTGTATTATATTTAAAAATAAAAAACCCATTTTTTATCAAAATACCTAACCAAATAAATTAATTACTTACCTATAATTATCCTAGGATCCTTGGTTTGATCAAAAATCCATCCAAGAAAATATTTTGGTTTAAACCTTAAGTAGTTTTCCAAAGAAGAGTTAACATCCTTAACAGAGAATTTTGTTTTATTTATTTTTCCAACTCCTCAAATTATTATTAAACCATTTTTATATAATAAAATATTTATCTACCATTTTATTATATGTTTTTATTTTAATTTTATGATATAAAATCATCTCTTCCTCCCTCAAATGTGAAACAAAACCGTTGATCATGTATATGACAAACTACCACCTCACGAACCAACATAATTATTTTTGAATCAGCACTTTCCATGGTTGGATATAAAGATGTATTAAATATTTATATATTATATTTAGTATATAATTATAATTATATAATTTTAATATCACATGCACCTTTTAACTATCCATTCCTTAGGGAATACGATAACATCTCTCATGTGTATGACAGATTGCCGCCTTGCGAAGTAATGCTATTATTTTTTGACATACAATTTAAATGTAAGGTAATAAGGATTAATTTTATGTTTATATGTGATATTTATGACATATTAATAAATTGTGAATAAATATATCAAATAATTTCTTAGCTTACCATTCATTGAATAAACGATAATATCGTTCGTGTATATGATGAACTACTGGATCGTGAAGTGATGTGATTTGTTTTTATTAATGCATAACTTGGATGGTATGTGTAAGTGAATTTAAAGAAATAATAATATATTTATAATATAATCATTATTAATTTATTATAAAATAACCCTTGCCTACTTTCCATCATGATATTTGAATAATGGAAATGTTACACACGCGTACGTACGACATAACGTTTCCATGATTGTAACGTAGTTCATTTTTCATAACTATTTTTCATGGTCAAATTTATAAGTATAATTTATATATAAAATTTATAATTATATAATTATTACCATTCTTTTTATGATTAAATAATAATATATTTGACCTTATCCAACATAGAAATGTGATTTTATGAGCCATTTATTGTTAAAATGTCCAATATGAAATTAATTGGTTAAGTAATTGAATACAATAAGGGAAAAAATAAAATATAAGGAATAATAAATTTTAAAATGGTTCATAATACTATAAATAATTAACATATGTTTTTTATTATGGAATATAATGGATTTATGTGACAAATTAGGCTTGAGGCAAGGGATCTTTCGAACCCACCCTTTTCTTCTAGTTATGACCATTCTCTATATAACTCAACTTATATTTCTTTAAAGTTGTATAATTATTATAAATAATATATATACGTATCTCACATGTATAAATATATTATTTTCCCATCCTTTTATAAGATAATACATACCTTATAACCATCTCTCAAATTCATTCTTTCAAGAATATATGTTGATTATGTTATGAGACAAGATTATGCCACCAATTTATTTCCATATGAAATTATTATATTTATGCCTCATTATTGATAACCTTACGTAACATTAATATGAATGTACATGAAATAAATGTGACATGTGTTCATAAAATTATATATCCCTCTAATTCACTGGGTAATGTTTTAGTCTCGTGAGACATTATTTATTGGATTAGGGAGTGAAAATAGTCCATTATGCAACTATGTACACCATGTGACGTTGACATGGAAGTTATCCTTGAGGTATTTTTATGTCATGTTCTATGTAATTTCGAATTTCTTAGGATATTATGATTTCATTCTCTTTATGTTATTACCCCATTTTATAATTTTCATATCTTCTATTTTATGATATCATGTTTTACCTTTGAATAACATATGATTCTTACTTATCATGGTTATTGCCTTACTAGGATTCGTAAATCTCCCCTTTATTTCATGTATTCTATAGTTTATACCATTCATTTTAAGGTTATCAAATGGATTTTAGGTGAACAATATAAAGAATAAATTGACGATTCCATGTTTTGGTTGCATTCTTTGTACTATTAACCTAGTATTTAAAATACACATGGCCGCACAATCTTTGGGATTGTACAGGTTGGATATTTATGTTTAAAAATCATGTAATAATATAAGTAAAAAATGGGTCACTATAACTGGTATCAGAGATAAATTTTAGTTGACCTTTCAAACCTAGGATAAGAAAACCCTAGTGATACCCCTAGGGATAAGACTAATGATAAGTCTAAGGATAATACTAAGTATAAAGAACATCTCAGAATCCTTGTGAAGTTTAGAGAGAGTGGTTTTAAATAAATTAAATTCATGTATGGATACTAAAAGTGGATGATATTTTGGAACGAATGTATCTAGGGGTAATAACTCCAAAAAATGTGTGTAGGGATTGATTTGAGAAGCACCCGATACATGAAACCATGTCTTATTATAGACTATTTTGAAACTCCCAAGGAATATGTTTTGGAAATTCACAAAATATTTACAAACCATTATGAAGGGAACAAAAATTTCCATAATATTTTATATTATTAAATATATCATGTATAACATAGGTTGAAAAATATAAATTTATAAGTTAATGAATATATGTAATTTATGAGTTATCCATTTAATTTTAATATTTTCTCATATATGTTTTTAATAGTTTAAAAATAATCATCCCTAATTCTCTTTTTTCTATCAAATGATTAGAAATATTAGATAACAAGTTGAAGACCATTATGAGGGGAAATGAAATGAATTCCCAAATTAGATAACTGACCTGATGGAAGTGGGTGTTTGGAACTTCATTATAATAATTTCTTAGGTAACCCAAGTTTTGAACCAAAACATGAATCTAGAGGAATGCCTGAATCCCCCCAAGAATGAGAATGTTTTAATTAAAACCTTTATGTGAAAATACCTCTAACATTCAGTGGATATTTTGATCCTTTAATTTAAGAACAATGGATAGACTCTACTGAAAATATATTATATAACCTTTTATTATCTGTACAAGATAAGGTTATGCTACCTATTTTTCATATGAAGGGATAAGCTTATCAGTGATGAAAATTGATAAAAAATAGGAAAAATGAGGAAGATATCAAATATATGGAGTGAAAGGAATTCCATAATTTTTTGACAATTTTTTTCACATTATTTGATATAAAATGGATAGGGATTTCTATATCCTCAAGAAAAAGGATGAAGAATTTGTTGAGGGCATACATATAAAAATCAAAATTCTTGCATGATATACCTCTAGATTTTCAATCTTTGCTAAAGGTAAATTTTAATTCTTATATGATGGGATACAGACAATTATGTGAAGTGATTTGGAAATTTGAGGCTTTGAAAAAGTCAAGGAAATTTTCTTATGTGACCTCAAAGTCAAAATGGAGATTTGTGAATCTCAAGGATCTCATAAGAATAAGAAGTGGAAGAGGGAGTTTACTTCTATTGGTATGATAGAGTAATATAATGTTAGAAAGAAATTATGACATCCCACTTGTCAAAATTGTGTGAAAAATCATCTTGGAAATTTTTTGATGGGGACTAAGAAGTGATTTTGGTGTGGGAAGGAAGGGAACCTAGCTAGTGATTTCAGATTGAAGAAACACGCCAATGTGATAGAATAAAGTAATTCTCTATCCAACCATCATACAATTATCCAATATTACAACTACAAGGAAAAATGATACTATGAAAACTAATGAACTAAGCTAAGGGTTATTGATGACAATTGATGAAAACAACCTCTATGTCATATAGATTTAGAGAGAGATTACTCTATAAAAACTATGGTGGTGGATCTCGAAAATGAAATAGTAAATGTTATTTTAGTTATTCATTCCATAATATAGAAATTATTATTTTTATTCTAGTTAATGAATTATTTCATATCACTCAAGTTTAGTTGAACTACTAAATAACCACCTCAAAACATGGAAGTTGAGTTATCAGTGAATATGTTGAATGGGAAAATTATAGAATACCAAGTGTATAACTCACCCCATATGAAAATTTGTGAGATAAATTTTCTATAAAACCTTGGGATACATCCTTTAGTGGAATTTTATTCAATTTTGGGCATGAATTGACTCTCTTTATATAGAGCCAATATAAAATGATGATTGAATTAAATCAACCTTAGAATCATTAATCACCCTCTAATTCTATAAAAGTGTAAGGAGGAGGATAAAAATTCAGTTGTATCATCATATAAATAATATATATTTTTTCATTTTTATAAATTATATCATACTGAAATGATTGAGACTAAGGGAAAGATAATTCTTGAATTCATGCCCATTATGATGGATTATATTGATGTAATCCCAAAATATTTATATATTCTTCCTATTATCTGAGAGGTTTATTTTTCCAGTCAATATTATAATTTGATATCTTCTAATATAAATGAATTTGTATAGAATTTAAATTGTTGAACTTGAGGATCTCAAGAAGAAACTACAAGATAAACAAGATAATGGGTTTATATTCCCAAGTACTTCACTGTGGGGTGGACTAGTCCCTTTCATCATAAAGTAGGATGTTTCAATGTGTGTGTGCATTAACTATCATGAACTAAAAAATAACAACAAAGAACAAGTTTCCCATACCAAGGATATATGAATTGTTCAATCAACTACATGGGGATTAGTATTTCTCTATGGTATAACTTTAGTTAGGATATCACTAATTTGGGGTGAAGAAGGAATATACTCCCAACATTGCCTTTCGAACAAGGTATGGACACTATGAGTTCGTAGTGATGCCTTTTGGACATAATAAATCTCAAAAAATCCTAACATATTTAATGAATAGAGTATTTATAGATTAACATTAAAATATATGGTATTCATTATAGATGATATTCTGATTTACTCTAAAATAAATGAGGATCACGAGGTGTGTTTGAATACTATACTAAAGTCATTGAGAAATGAGAATCTATATGAAAATTATAATAAATGTGAATTTTTTTATGAAGGAAGTACTATTATGAGGGAATATTATCATCAAAAAATGGATATTAGTGGAACCTTTTAAGACAAACTTGATTGAGGAATGACCCAAAACATCATTTGTAATTGAGATCCATAGATTCAATGGATTAGTTGGGTATTACTAATGATTTGTGATAAAATTCTCATTATTTTCAAACCTAATAACCAAGATAACTCTAAAGAGAGTAATGTTTATCCAGACTAGTGAATTCAAAGAGATATTTGGGAGTAGAAAAGGTGTATTCTCACTACACTAGTAAACATTCTAACCTCAAGTGTATAAATTTTTGTGGTACACAGTGATGCTTGAAAGAAGGGTTTGGGAAATGTACTAATGTAGAATACTAAAGTGATAGCTTGTACATCAAGGAAGTTAAAAATTCAAGAGAAGAACTATACGTATCTTATATTGTTTTTTCTATAGTGATATTTGTGTTGATGTTTTTGAGACATTATATCTACTAAGATAATTATAAAATATATACAGATCATAAGATCTCAAATATATACTCATACAAAATGAGATTAACATTCACTAACAAATATGGTTATATTTGTTCAAGGAACATGAATTATCAATCCATTACTATCCCAGGAAAGAAAATAAAGTGAAAGATTATTTTAATAGAAATAATCATATAATTTTATTAATGATGAGAACTAAAATGGATCCAATCTTATTAGACTTAAAAAGGATGGATATGGGAATAATAAATGAATCTTTATTCTACCTAGCTCAAATAAAAACTCTACCATACTTTCTTTATAGGATCAAGGTGGCCCCAAAATATGATGATGTTTTATAGAAAAAGGTATCAAATATTACAGAGTTCAAACTTACTGAAGAAGGGGTTTTAATTTTTGGAACTAGAATAAGTGTTCCATCAAAATTAGAGATGAATAGGGAGTTTTTAGAGTATGTGCATAATTCATCCTTCTCGATTCATCTAGGAAGCACTAATATGTATAGATATTTTAGTAAAAGATTTTAACATGAAAACATAAAGAAGAAGATGGTACATTTTGTATGTTAATGACTAGTATTCTAATAAGTCAATGACAAATGAAAAAATTCTAATGGTTTGATGAAACTATTTCCCATACCAGTATAGAAATCAGAAAAAATACCCATGTATTTTTTTGTTGGACTCCCTAGGACACCTAAAGTTGATAACTCTATCTGGGTGGTAGTCAATCACTTTAAAAATTTAGAAAATTTTACTACTATCAAGGAATATATATCTCTTGAACAATTAAATGAGATATATATAAGAGAAGTGGTAATATTTAATGGAGTGCCACTCTCTATTGTATCTGAATGAGATAATAGGATTACATCAATGTTCTGGAGAATCTCTCTTTAATTTTTTGACATAGAACTCAGTTTTAGTACTAATTATCACCCTAAAAAATATGGCTAGTATGATAAAAACATAAAAAATCTATAGGATATTCTTAGGTCTTATTCAATTTAATTCTAAGGATATTGGGATTAGAACTATCCCCTAGTGGAGTTCTCATATCACAACTGATTCAACTATATCATTCAAATGTAACCTTATGAGGCTCTATATGGGAATCAGTGTCAGACTTCCACATGATGGGATGAATTTGGAGAGCATAATATAACGGTACATGATCATTCAAAAATTATGATATAGAAGTTTCAAAGAATTTAATGTCATTTGAAATTTATGAAAATTTGACAGAAAAACTTTGTATGAAATCATCGATGAGACCCAGAGTTTGAGGTGTGAGGTAAGGTTTTCCTTCATAAATTACTATGGGGGAATGTAATGAGGTTTGGGATTAAGGGTAATCTTATTCCTAGATACATCCCCCTTTGAGAACCTTGATCGTATTAGAGTGGTGGCCTCGACGAGCACTTCCACTTAACCTATCTTAAGTACATGATGTGTTTTATGTTTCCTTATTAAGAAAGTACACACCAAAAACTCAAATTTATTTAATATAAAGGATGTATAATTGAATAAATACATTTCATTCTAGGAGAATCTGATGAAGATCTTAGATCATAGATGCAAAGTTCTAAGAAATAATAAAACTCACCCAGTTAAATTATTGTGGTGAAACCATAAGTTTGAGCAAGAAACAAGGGAACCAGAAGAGGTGATGAAGAATAATTACCCTCACCTATTTTCAGCATAGAATATAATAAGAAATTTCAAGGGAGAAATTAATTAATAGTGGAATAATGTAACACCCCATGTTTTTAAAAGGGGAAACTATGTTTTGAAAGCATATGTAACACACAACATTGAAACCAAAAAAACCATGATTATTTAAATATGATAGTCATAACAAAGTTGTCAAATTAGAAGGAATAAAAAGTATTAACTAATTTACTATATTTATATGAAGGTACTACCCCACACACATATATATATATAAACACTTAGTAATAAACACTCAATTTTTTATAAAAACATTATTTTAAAATATGTTTTTTATTTCTTTTTTTGAGAAAATATTATAATTAATTTTTGTAACATTTATAAATTTTATTTAATAATATTAAAATCATTTTTTAATTCATCATATCAATTTTTAGACATAATTTTTTTTTTAATTTTCAAAAAATATTGATTTTTTATGGAATAAAAAAAATATCATTTTTTGGTAAAATTGTCATTAATTTTAAGAAAATAATTTTATTTAAAAGACCCATTATTATTTTAATATTTTATTATAATTATTTAGTTATAATTCATCCAATTAAGTAAAATTAAATCTTCTTTATAGTGTATATTATTATAAGTTTATTTTTTGGCTTTAAAAGACATTCTTTCGGAAAACTATTTTAAAGTGTATAATGCTTCCAAATTTTGAAGAGTTAAAATAACCCCTAATTAAGAATGATTTAAATTAAATATAAATATAACATATCTATAAATAGTAATTTATATGAAATTTTTTATTATTATCTATCGTATAGTTAATATGAGATCATTTTTCCCATACAAAATGTATTTCTTGAAAAACCATTTCATCGACACATCTGCTGGTAAAATTTTAAATTATAACCTAAAAATTTTTAGAGTTTAATTTGGTAAAATAGATTCCATTTTTGGAATAATATTAACTAATATTATCTAATATGTTTAACTTAATTTTTTAACATATTGAATAGTTAAAATAGTAAAAATTATTTATCGCGATTAAGCTAAAAACAGGTTTACCGAGCGGTTAAAATAAAAGGATATGGGTTAAGAATGAGCCAAAAATTATATAATAACTATTTTATGATTATATTTATACCATAAAATTTATAATGATATAGAATGAGACATTTTTAGCCTTTTAGAATGTGAAAAATGTTGGTGTAATTCTTTTTTTCAAAAATTTCATGTGATTCCTCTCAGCAAATTATAAATGGACACCGCTCTATTCTCCTATTTAAACTTACCAAAAAAGAATTGTTAGAGGAAAACCTATAAAAATTTATTAAAATAAAAGAAAATTTCAACAAACAAGTACCCCAAGCCCGAAAAAACAACTACATATCATCAAAACCATACCTGTCGCCTCATCTATGGTAACATGCTTCCTATATAGTTGTTTATTCCCATTTCGAGCTTTCATAATGCTTTAGAAATTTGGAATAATTCCTTCTAAGATTTGACCTCTCAATAGATTGAAACTCATTATAAGATTTAATAACCTTATTGAATTCATTGACTGCCTCGCCTTCATTTCTGACAGAATCTCAGGTAGACACTGGCATTGGCAGATAGTAGTAGTCTTTCCTAGTCCTTCTTCATGGTTAAGAAACAATGACCTCATGGTTCCTAGACATCTTCTTATTAACCCACATGAAATTGTCACTATATGAGGGCCTAACCAATCCACTATAATTTTCTTTGTCACTTTCAGAGATATCCCCCCATTTTCCAGGGATATGCACCTCTTGATAATTCACTAGCCAATTTTGTTACAACTGACTATTAGTGTCAATCATTGCTAAGTAGTGTGGATGTTCCACCAATTCATAAACTTAACTTGTCTCCTTATTCATAACTCCATTTCAAATAGCATCCAACTGAGAAGGGAGATCAATCTTCATGTTGACACTAGCATTTATTGGAGTAACCTCCTCCACATCCTCATGCTCCAAATCTTGGATGCAGTTACCTGTAGAAAAAGTTATCATCACACCTCCCCCATCATCAGTTCGGCCATTTAACCCATCACCATAGATTTCTAAAGCCCCTAAAATTAAACCATCAACATACACTTCAGAATTCAAGTTCTCCACTGCCACAAGCTATGGACCCTTGAGACAAGCACCATCCATGCTGTAATTGAAAACCTTTCCTTCAGTACTAGAGACACCCTTAGTAACAACCTGCTTCACACCATCCCTCACCTTTAGATCATTTTTAAGCCGATCAAACACTGCAAAAACCATCATATTGGAAGAGTCCTATGCATCTTTACCCCTATCAATGCATCCTGATTCACAAAACCAAGAGTCTTTCTAGGATAGTCAACCATATCAGACATCTTCCTCTATCCCTCACTTGGCCTCACCTTCAGATTGTAGGTCCTCCTATTGATGCCTTCACTATGAAAATTAGATGTCCAATGCCCTAGTCAAACACAGTTCGAACAATAGTTAACCCATGACTCAAAAACAATGGATTGTTTCCATCTAAACTCTTCACTGACTATAATCCAAATCCACACCACCATAGGCTTCAACACATGCACCTTAACAAAAATGTGTGGGTTGATTAGATGAATCACAATAGAAGTACGAATATCACAATAGAGAACAAAACCCACCATGTTTCCAATCATACAAATAATTGCTGGATTTTGAAAAGGTAGAGGGAGGTGAGGAAGACTTACCCATGTCATGATGAAGGATGGGTCTCAATTCATATAAAGGTCATACGAACATCTAAGAAAGAATAACTTGCAACTATTGTATCGACGGGGAGCGCTGGAACCGGCCCAGACAATATCATCTTCTGAAGAAAACTGGATCATGAAGTGTCACTTATCAATAATAAAAACAACCACATGGTCTTGTAATTCCCATTTACCAAAAACGAATATATCAAAATCCTCAACCAAGGGACTTATATGGTTGAAATGTGAAACCAATGTTAGTTCTAGATGACTCGATGCTTCATAGAACTCTGACAGTGAAATCGGTAGATAAGGGCCACCAAGATGAAGATCAGGAACCTTTAGGATTAAAGAAATCATTGATAAATGTGGGAGGAAACTAGGGTTAGAGAAGGGGATAAAGGGTTTCCACAATCTTGGAGGTAGCCGGACCAGTTCCTCCTCCCTCATTATTCCTCTAGGAAGGGGGGGGGGGAATCATCCTTGATCATCCTAGGGTTCCATCGCTGAGAGTTGCTGGGAGTCGCTGAGCTTCCTAAAAAACAATTCCTATCCTATTTACACTTAAACTCCCCCTTGGTTTATAAAATACCTAAAAATATTACTTCCTTACATCCCTACCCTAATACTATAATCATTTTTATTACAAATCCAACTGATAAAGTATTTGGGTTCAAAACTAAATAATTTTTCCAAATAAGAGGTAACATCCTTAACCAAACATTTTTATTTATTTATTTCTACCCTTCCTTAAAATATAATTAAACCATGAGGATATAATAAAATATGAATAGTCTATATAGTGAGATTTTTTATATTAATTTCATTATCTTCAACCATCTCCTCCTCCATTAATTGGGAAAAGAAACTGTAGACCGTGTCTGTGACAGACTACGACATCATGAACCGACATAATTCATTTTCCATCAGCACTTATCACAGATAGATAAAATGTTGTATTTAATGTTTATATATGATATTAATGATATAATTATACTTATGTATTTTTAATATGAAATAATTAATCTTACATTCCCTTAGGGAATACTATAATGTTGCTCGTGTGTATGACTTACTACCACCACATGAAGTGATGTGATTCCATTTTCAACTGCTATTTTAATGGATGTAAATTAGGATTAATTTGATTTATATATATGATATTCATTAAATATTAATCATTGTATAAAATAAATATATCATATAATTTCTTACCTTACAATTCATTGAATAAATGATAACGTCGTTCAGGTGTATGGCGGACTACCACCTTGCGAAGAGATGTGATTCATTTTTATTACCAAATCCCATGGATGGAAAGTGAAAGTGTATTTGAGTAAATAATAGGATATTTATGATATAATCATGATACTATAATTTTAAAATAACCTTTACATTATTTTCATTAGGATCTTCGAAAAATTGAAATGCTACTCATGCATACATATGACCTACTGTCTCCAAGATTGTAAGATAGTTTATTTTTAACAACCATATTTACTTATTTGTTATAAAATTAAAATTTATATATAAAAATGATAATTAATTCATTATTAAAAATATTTATATGTTTAAATAATAATCTCTTTGACATTAATCAATATACCAATGTAATTTTGGATATATAATCTATTTTTCATTAAAATGTTGGATGAGAAAATAATTGGTTAAGTAATTGAATATGACATGTTAAAAAATAAAATAAAAGAAATAATAAAAATGGAAAATTTTTCTTAATAAATTAAATAAATAACATATGTTTATTATTTAGGAATATAAATAATTCACGTGACAAATTGGGCTCGAGTTAAGGGTGTAGGATCGAAATAATGTTGTAGATGCTCAATATACAAGAGGGGGGTGAATTGTATACTTTAAAAAATTCCTTTGGAACCTTTAAAGTTAGTTACGAATAACTATGTTTTCCTTAAGCAAAGGAAAAGACTAAGTTTAACAAAGTTTAAACTAAGAAAATTCACAACACCTCTAACACCAAATGAAAACTTGGAATAAGAAATGAAGTTATAAACTTCAAGTCCTATGAACTTTCTTAAAACTGGAAAGAGATTCTGAAAGTAGGTTCCGGAAATATGGTTCTGGAAATTGAAACTTAACAAAAGATTACAATATGAGATTCTACCTTAAAGAATATAGAATCAAAATGAAACAGAGTACAAGTAAAGAAGTATAAGAAAGTTATACTTTCCTTACAATACAATATGAAGTGGAAATAAACAAGTAGTAAAACTATAAGTAAAAAGATATAAGTCTTTTAACCCAAAGAGAAGGGTATCCAACAACCTTGGATAAAGGTCCCTTGATTTATACTTTCAAGAAATTCTGTCTTACCCACACCAAGGTAAGCCCTCGATACAAAGATTGGAATCTCTGTCTTGCTGTCCCCATAAGACCTCAACTTCAAGGTAGTTGGAAACCTCTATCTTCCTCAGCAAGGAAGCCCTCAAACTTCAAGGTAGTCGGCACCTCTGTCTTCCTATCCCCAGAAGTCCTCGAATGTAATCACCAACATTTGGAGTCGCACGAAGCTTTGAGAGTTAATAAGAGCCTCTGTCTCTAGAAATCACCTCAAAAGAATGTATGCACAATGTCAAAAAGTTTTCGTTTGGAGCTCTTTCAAATGAGCTCCTATTTATAGGTAAGGTCAGCTACCTCCTCCAACGGTCATATCTTCCTTAAAATTCGGAGGTACTTGTACACGTCTCACTTAACCCATGGTTAGTTTATAACAGAATAGACGACATCATTTTATAACAAAATAAGTGTAACATAATGTACGACATCGTTTTAAGTCTTAACTAAAAAGTTCGGAGTGAAGATTCGGAGTGAAGGTTCGGAGTCCAACCAAAAATAATATTCGGAGTCTAAATAAATTCGAAGTGAATAAAGCAAAGATGATTAGATTCTGTTTAATAGGTGAATTTGGAATGATAATTTGGAATGAGAATTCGTTATCAGAATTCTTAATGAGAATTCATCATCAGAGTTCGTAATGAGAATTCTTTATCAGAATTTGTAATGAGAATTCGTCATCAGAATTCGTAATGAGAATTTTTCATTAGAATTCGTAATGAGAACTCGTCATCAGAAATTGTACTGAGAATTCATCATCAGAATTCGTAATGAGAATTCATCATCAGAATTCGTAAAGAGAATTCAATGTCGAACTTCATAAGGATTCGTATCCAGAATTCGGAGTAGAACTTAATCAGAGTTTGTATCTGGAATTCAGAATGAAACTTTATTACAGTTCTCATCCAGAATTCGGATCCTAAAACAGAATGCTTCATATCAAAGTTTCAAATAATTTCTAGAATATAGAAATGAATCCGAATCTTATACTTAAGAAATATATGGATGAAAATATGATAAGGATAATTTTTCTTACAAAAACAGTTTTCTTTATAAAATAAATTTTCATTATAAAAGCGATTTTCCTTATAAAATCAATTTTCCTTATAAAAGCGATTTTCCTTATAAAAGTGATTTTCCTTAAAGATAAGGTGTTTGTGATTTTCAAAACAAGAAGAAATGGAAAAGTCATAAAGAAAACCTTATTGAACCAACAATCTCCCCCTTTTTGGAAAGCACAAACATCCTTACGAAAAATAAATTCTAAGAAGAAAGAAAACATTAAGGATTATCTCCCTTTTCTTTAAGGATATTGATGAATACCACTAACTCCCCCTTAGGCTTTGAAACTCTAAGGATCATATTCTAGATTTCCGGAATGATATTTCATTACGACTAAGAAAGTCTTCTTTAATGAAAAACTCCCCCTTAGATAAAATCTATTAGAGTTTGTTTTTTTCCCACCCTTTGTTAAGATTCTTTTTCCCTTTATTGGGGTTCTTTTCCTTCTCCCCCTTTGTTATTTTCAAAAAGAATTCATGGGAATGGAAAATATAACAAAGTACCTGAAAAAAAATTAGTAGCAACAACAAAAGAAACGAGCAAGAACAATTTTCATTAAGTTGGAAAGCTCAACAAGAAAGAAGATTAGATACAACAAAATATTGGATATGTCTATTTTGGATCTTTTTCCTTCGCCATGAGACCATTAAGAATAGTCTTTATCTTCTTCAAGTCTTTATGGTCTTCCTTGGCTTGTTTCTCTAACACAACAATTCTTTCACTTTGAGCTTCAATATTTTATTCCTGGGTTTGAAGCTTTTCTTCCTGAGCTTTAAGATTTTCTTCCTAAGCCTTCAACTTTTCTTCAAAACCAATCCAATGATACCTTTCATACTTCCAGTTTTGAGAAACAGAATTCAGCTTCCCATTTAGATCTCTGACTTTCTGAATTTGGAAATTCTTTTCATCTGTCAACTTTTCTTCAAAAGATGAAGTAAGTTCATTTATCTTCCTGTCTTCTATCTCAAAAGCATCCTTCACATTATCTTGGAATTCATCAAAGAGTCTCATATCTTATACAGTCTTCCTCGACCAACTAGTCATCCTCTTGCAAGATCTTTTTTGGGCTTCATAGCCGACAAAGAAAGTTTTTAACTGAGCCTCAATCTCAACACATTTGTCCATAACCATGGATACAGAGTCTGTTTTCTTATTCAAAGAATGTTGGAGCATCTGGAATCTTGAATCAATACTTGAAAAAGTCGGAATAGTACCCACCAACTTCTTTAAAGACTTAACAACAAAGTCATTCCCCAACGAAGATGACTCCGAATCCGAGACTTTTCTTGGAGAATTTTCTTCTTCAATATGCTCAATCTTTTTCTTTGAGGAACTAGCAACTTCCCTTCTATTTACAGACACTGAGCTCTGGGTATCAACAACGAGTTGCTTTCCCTTGTACTTTTTCGGAATAAAGTCCTGTTCCTGAGTTCTTTTTTCACTGTCAGATACTTGAACAACATTGTCATCATCATCAGCAACTTTCTGAGCAACATCCTCTACATTCTCCATTTGAGAAATATCATGTAGAAGTTGTTCTTCCTCTGTATGATAAGATACTTCTTCTTCTCCTTTCTCCTCATCCTTCCCTGGAGTGACTAACTTAGAAGACTCAGCTTCTGAGGTTCGGAGCGACAAATATTCCGAAGGTGTCCCCTTATAATCATCTACTTGCTTCAACACATCTTCGGTGTCACCACTACCTTCAGCAACTACTCCTCCTTCTTCCACTTGCTCAATCTGCTCTACTTCCTCAACATGCTTAGCAACTGGATCTTCCGGAGCGTCAAAGTTTCTTCTTGGAGTCTCAGGTAGATATTCCAAAGAAAAAGATCTCAGAATGGGAATGTTTCCGGAGGCCATCTCAGTAAACTTTAACAAAGTCTGAACCACCTCAGCTTCAGACATATTCTTCTTAAGCTTCTTTTCTTTCACTTGTTTTTCTAGTTCATCCATAGTTCTTTCCTTCAAGGCCTTAACCTCCGCAGGATCTAAGCCAAACTGAGGCTCCCCTTGCACTCTCTTCTATTTGATTTCCCTCCACTTAGCAACTACCTCATCATGGTAAGATTTCTTCTTCTTAGGTTTAGGAGGTTTGGAATGAACTTCCTTAGATTTGGGATTCTCTGCTTCAACTACAACTTCCTTCAACTTTCTCTTCTTCACTGGTTTAGAAGATTCAGGTTAAGCAACTTTCAGAACCGCTTCTTCTTGAGCAGGTAAATCAAAAAACTGACCAGTCTTCTTGTTGAAGGCTACATCCATCCTTTTGAGAGTAACATCACTCACCAACATAATCTTGCAACCTCTTGGCTTAGACTTTCAAGCCTCCTTAAAAGAATCAAGGCACCAAACTATCAACTTTGAGAGAATTGCTGGATACATTATCATCTGAGCTCTCAGATTCCCTTTCTTAACATTCTCAAGGGTAATAAGAATGTGTTTCATCAGATTAAACTTCCTCAGAGTTATCAGAAAATCTAGGATGTAGATCTCACTCTTCTTCAAACTATCTTTGTCACCCTTTCTCAGTATGATAAGACCTTGTACCCATAATTCTAGAATCTGAAAATTTGTAGATATAGAAGCAATCTTCATAGCCTTATCATCTGACAGTCCGAGAGTTTCCAAAGCCTTTTACTTGTCGAAGCTTCCCTTTGAATCCGGAAAGACATGAGAAACAAACTCAGCTTCTCCTTCATTATTCAGCCCTACCAAGCTGGCTGCCTTGGCATAAGAAAGCTTATAAGTCTTGCCATAAGACTTAAATGATAATTTGTCCCTTCCATCTTCCTTATAGAAGGAAACTGTCTCATAGAATTCTATAAGAAAATTCGAAAATACTTCATCTTGATTTCCGGTCTTAGACACAGCAACTTCTTCCCATCCATTAAGATTAATGTTCTTGGATATAAGAGAACCATACTTGTTTAAGAAATCAGGATGAACCAACCTTTCTCTATATACCAACCACTTGGAAATCGGCTTAGAGGAAGACATGTCTTGAGAAGCTACTTCCATAGACATTCGGATCTGAAGACTTCTGAGAAGTTCGAAACAGAGATTGTTGAAGTTTAGAACGGCCTTAAAACAGAGAGGCAGAGCTTTGGGATGTTGGAGCTTGAAAACCAATGTTGGACAACCAATTGGGTCCCCTTTATATAGGCAACGAGAAGACTGTTCAACTTCCTCGGTTGATCGAACGGTTGTGACAAGCTGAGATCAGATCTGACGGTTGAAAACCAATTCTCAAGAGAACATGAATATGATCTTTTGAGGTTTTTATTAAAACAAAGATTTAAGAAAAAATATAATCTGAAAACAAAATATAAGAAAATATCATCAAGTAAAGTATGATTACGAAAACTTGAGTAAGGAAATCGTACCTTTAGGATTGGCTTAAGAGGATTATTCGTAATGGGTGATATTATTTTTGAGGAAAAATTAACTAAAAAACTTTATTACTCTGAAAAGACATAGTTCGCAAAAATTACTACAAAAAAAACTCAACAAAGAAAACAAAAAAACATTACAAGATTTTCAGTATGAGTTTGGAAATGGAAAACTTATTATGTAAGTCTCGGTATGAAAATCTCGTTATGGAAATACCAGTAAAATATTTTCCATTTCGGAAGTGTTATATACAAACACATTCATTCTGGAAATTTCAGTTCCAGAAATTCCCATTCCGGAATTTTAGTTCCGAAAAGTTTGAAAAAATAACTTTGAAAAATTTAGTTACTCAAACAATCAAATGTACTCCCTCTATGAAAAGGAGTTTATTTCTCTAAGGAGATTTTTTTTTCAATAGAAACTTAATTAAGAATGATTAACTTATGGTTATCATTCCTAACTTCTGTTTAATGTATTCAAATCTATCAGAAGGCAAGGATTTTATGAAAATATCAGCAAGTTGATCTTGCGTTCCGATAAACTGAAGAATGATATCTCCTTTTTGTGTGTGATCCCTAAGAAAGTGATGCCTAATATCTATGTGTTTTGCACGAGAGTGATGTGAAGGGTTCTTACTAAGGGAAATGGCACTTATCACACAAAATTTGAGTTTTAGTAAAAATCAAGCCATAGTCTGTGAGTGTGTGTTGCATCCACAACACTTGAGCACAACAACTTCCAGCTGCTACATATTCGGCTTCAGCAGTGGAGAGTGCTACAGAATGTTGCTTCTTGCAGGACCAAGAAACCAATGAATCTCCTAATAAATAACAAGTTCTAGATGTACTTTTTCTATCCATTATACATCCACCAAAGTCAGCATCAGAAAAGATTTTTAGAACAAAATCATTTCCGGAAGTATAAAATAATCCAAGATCCATGGTTCCCTTAATGTAGAAAAAAATTATTTTTACTGCCTTTAAGTGAGATTCCTTGGGATTGGATTGATATCTTGCACATAAGCATACTGAGAACATTAAGTCTGGTCGACTAGCTATTAAGTAAAGTAAACTTCCTATCATTCCTCTAAAAGATGTTTGATCTACTGGTTTCCCAGCTTCATCAATATCTAAAGAGTTTGAGGTACCAATATGAGTACTTATACTCTTAGTGTTTTCATAACCATACTTTTTGAGAAGATATTTAATATAATTATGTTGAGATATGTAGGTCCCTTCTGGTTTTTGAGAAATTTGAAAACCAAGGAAAAAAGTTAACTCACCCATCATACTCATTTCAAACTCAGATTTCATTAGACTTGCAAAATAGTCGGTTAAAGATTGCTGAGTTGAACCAAATATGATGTCATCAACACAAATTTGAACAATCAAATTTTTTTTCTTATATTTATTTATAAAAAGAGTTGTATATGCATTTCCCTTATCATAGTTATTTTGAAGCAAAAATCCAGTGAGTCTATCATACCATGCTCGTGGGGCTTGTTTAAGACCATACAGAGCTTTGGTAAGTCTAAAAACTTGATCAGGATGTTTTGTATCTTCAAATCCAGGAGGTTGTTCAACAAAAACATCCTCTTGGACATAACCGTTAAGAAAAGAACATTTCACATCCATTTGAAAAAGTTTGAAATTAAATAATGCTGCAAAGGAAAGTAGAATACGAATAGATTTAAGTCTAGCTACTGGTGCATATGTTTCTTCATAGTCTATTCCTTCTTGCTGATTATAGCCTTTAGCAACAAGTATAGCTTTATTTATTACTATGACTCCATTTTCATCACATTTATTTCTGAAAACCCATTTTACTCTAATAACAGAAGTTTCCTTAGGTCTTTCAACCAAAGTCCAGACTTTATTCCTTTTAAATTCATTTAGTTCATCTTGCATATCTTTGATTCAATCATCATCACCTAAATCTTCCTCAGTGTTTCTTGGTTCTAATTGGGAAAGAAATTATAGATGTTCTACTTCATTTCTTAAGGAACTTCTAGTCCTTACAGGTTGATTTACATCACCAATGATACTATCACGGGGATGATTCTTAAGAAACACCTGATTTGGGTTTTGAGAAGCCTGTTCATCAACATAGGGTAGAAAGTCTTCTCGGGTAAATGTTTCGGAAGTATCTTCGTGAACATTTTCCTTATCAGAAGGATCTTCTATCAAAGGTTGAAAATCAGTTTTTGAAAAAACATCCGAGGATGTAGGTTGGGATAGTTTAAAAACAAATGGATCAGACTCATCAAATTTTACATGTACTGTTTCTTCAATAGTACAAGTATTTTTATTAAAAACTCTATAAGCCTTAGAAGTTGTGGAATAACCTAAGAAAATTCCTTCATCAGATTTTGGTGCGAATTTATGTAAGTTATCTTTAGTATTCAAAGTGAATACTTTGCAACCAAAAACCTTGAAGTAGGATAGTCTAGGTTTTCTGCCATTCCATAACTCATAAGGAGTTTTATTAATAAAAGGTCTAATAAAAACTCGATTTATAGTATAGCAAGCCGTACTTACAGCTTCAGCCCAGAAATGTCTAGCTATAGAATATTCACTCAACATGGTTCTAGTTATCTCTTCAATAATTCTATTTCTTCTCTCAACTACACCATTTTGCTTAGGAGTTCTAGGTGCTGAAAAATTGTGAGTAATACCTTTTCTACTACAAAAAGTATCAAAATCAGAATTTTGAAATTATCCTCCATGATCACTATGAATAGTTTTCCATGGAAGGTTTTTCTCATTTTTAACTTGAGATCTAAAACTTTTGAAATAAGAAAAAGCTTCATACTTCCTTGCTAGAAAATAAACCCAAGTAAATCTAGTGTAATCATCAATTAGAACAAACACATAGTATTTGCCTCCAATACTTCCAGTTTGTGTTGGACCAAAAAGATCCATGTGCACTCACTGCAATGCATCAGTTGTTGAGACTTCAACTTAATGAAAATTGTGCTTACTCATTTCTTTTATTGTTGCTACTAATTTTTTTAGGTACTTTGTTATATTTTCCATTCCCTCGAATTCTTTTTGAAAATCACAAAGGGGGAGAAGGAAAAGAACCCTAATAAAGGGAAAAATAATCTTAACAAAGGGTGAGAAAGAAAACAAACTCTAATAGAGTTTATCTAAGGGGGAGTTTTTCATTAAAGAAGACTTTCTTATTCGTAATGAAATATCATTCCGGAAATCTAGAATACAATCCTTAGAGTTTCAAAGCCTAAGGGGGAGTTAGTTGTATTCATCAATATCCTTAAAGCAAAGGGAGATAAGCCTTAATGTTTTCTTTCTTCTTAGAATTTGTTTTTCGTAAGGATGTTTGTGCTTTCCAAAAAGGGGGAGACTGTTGGGTCAATAAGGTTTTCTTTATAACTTTTCCATTCCTTCTTGTTTTGAAAATCACAAACACCTTATCTTTAAGGAAAATATCTTTTATAAGGAAAATCGCTTTTATAAGGAAAATTGCTTTTATAAGGAAGATCGCTTTTATAAGGAAAATTTCTTTTATAAGGAAAATTGATTTTGTAAGAAAAATTATCCTTATCATATTTTCATCCATATATTTCTTAAGTATAAGATTCGAATTGAGAATTCGGAATGAGAATTCATCATCAGAATTCGTATTGAGAATTCGTCATCAGAATTCTTAATGATAATTCGTCATCATAATTCGTAATGAGAACTCGTCATCAGAATTAGTAATGAGAATTTTCCGTCAGAATTCGTAATGAGAACTCATCATCAGAAATCGTAATGAGAATTCATCATCAGAATTCGTAATGAGAATTTTTCATCAGAATTCGTAAAGAGAATTCAATGTCGAACTTGATAAGGATTCGTATCCAGAATTAAGAGTAAAACTTAATCAGTGTTCGTATTCAGAATTCGGAATGAAACTTTATTACAGTTCTCATCCATAATTCGGATCCTAAAGCAGAATGATTCATATCAAAGTTTCAAATAATTTTGAGAATTTAGAAATGAATCCGAATCTTATACTTAAGAAATATATGGATGAAAATATGATAAGGATAATTTTTCTTACAAAAGCAGTTTTCCTTATAAAAGAAATTTTCCTAATAAAAGCGATTTTCCTTATAAAATCAATTTTCCTTATAAAAGCGATTTTCCTTATAAAAGTGATTTTCCTTAAAGATAAGGTGTTTGTGATTTTCAAAACAAGAAGGAATGGAAAAGTCATAAAGAAAACCTTATTGATCCAACAAAGGGATCTTTCTAACTCACCCTTTTCATCAGTTTGTGAACATTCTCTATCTAACTCCATTTATCTATCATTAATGTCATGAAATGATTATAAATTAGGAATATGTGTCTCTCACATGTATACCTATATTATTATACCTTCATTTTATGGGGTAATACATTCCTTGTTACCATCTCATTAATTCCTTTTTAAGGAATCTATTTTGATTATGTTGTGATAAAATATTATGCAACCCATTTATTTCTTTGAGTAATTCTTTTGTTTAAGAATTGTAATTGATACTCTTATGTGGAAAACATATGCATGTAAAATAAATTAATGTGATGAGTGGTCCCATAATTATATATCCCTCCAATTCATTGAGTAATGTTTTAGACTCACAAGATTTTAGGTATGGGATTTGGGTGTGAACTAAATCCATTTTGGGACTATGTTAACCATGTGATATTTTTTGGAAGTTATCCTTGAATTATGTTTATTTTACATTTTTTGTTATTTCCACTTACTCATGTTTCCATGATCTTATAATACCATATAATTTATGTTATTCACCCTTTTGATTACTCATGTTCCTTCTCTTTTATGATTTTATGTTATACCTTTGAATCATGTATTATGATTCCATATCATGTTTATTCCCAAACAATGATTATTAGCTTAAAAATTAATTTCATGTATTCCCAAGGTTATAACCAATATTTTTAGGATTTAAAATGGATTTTAGAATCTGAATATAGAGAATAAATTGAGGACGTCATGTATTAGTTTCATTTGTTGTGATATGTACCCAGTCTTCCAAAGACACTAGGCCTCACAATATTTGGGAATATGCTAGTTGTATATTTATGTTTAAATATCATGTAATAATATGTGTAAAAGGCATGGATCACTATAAAATGATAGATAATGCGTGATATATGAAAGAAAAATTATAATTATGCATTTTTTAGATTCAATATCACAAGAAATAAAATAAGAACATTGAGAAAGAAAACAAAATTGTGGTTGCAGATAAAGGTGAACTATGATATAATGAAGTAGTCTATATTGATGAGATAAAGTAGTATATGTTTAATTATACTAAACATGTAAAGATAGTGACTGATCCTAAAGTAAATATATTTAAATAATAAAATGATTTATTTATAACACAACATGTATGTTTCACCATTAAACATGAATTAAACAAAGCATGAAAAGACATCACTAAGGCTGCCAAGTTAAATAGAGTGTCATATCATGCCAATAAGAAGATAAGATCAGCTGAACAAGGTAAATATTCACTTAATCAGTTTAGAAACACACATGTTTTATCTAACAATTCAATTATAATAACCAAATATAAGTATATTTATTCCAATAAAACATAGATGAAATCATCCACATAAAAGGAAGAAAAGAATATTCCATGGAAAAAATATCCCACTAAGTAATGATCATTTTGAAATAGAACAAAAAAAAACAATAATCTGGACAGATCTAGAACTAGTCTAGAAGAAAAAAGATTCAAGATTTCTATTAGTGTTTTAAAGTCTCTAATTTTATTTTTTAGGACATTAAACATTTCTATATATATCTTTGGAATTTTCCATGGAGTCAGTGTGGTGTTTGAGTATTTTAGAATCCCCAAAATATTATATTAAAAATACTAATATATATTAAAACATGTTCATTCATATTCTCTAGATTAATGGTTTTCTTATTGATTAGGACCTCAGATGGGAAATCTGAGACCGAGTTGTTTTTGGAACATGAAATTTTCCCTAGGCATGATATAAAGTAGGGAAGTGTTGGGAATTTAATTAAAGAAAACTGTTTGTGGGTGTGGTAAATAAATTAAATGATTAATTTATATAATTTATTTAATAAAATAGACCTAATTACCCATCTATATATTTTATTATGAAAAATTCCCAAAGTTATCCTAATAACCCTGGGATTTTAAATGATCCAAGGAGGATAACCATGGATAAATGACTATGAATCTTGGAGAAACGATCATTCTTCTAGAGATTTATCATCTCCCACACAGTTCCTGGATCTCACTAATGATGATGAAACAAACTCATTATTTGTAAGTGGTTAATCCAAAAATGTGGTGGGTAAGATTTTATTAGAGATTTAAACCATTGTTTTAATTATGGAAGCATGTATTTTAATCTACTTTTGTTTTTTAGGGATTATCATTCTGCACACTAGAATAATTTAAATTGATTTCATGAACCCTTTGTAATGTATCATATGTGCTCTTGATTTTACCTATGATCCATATTATGTAATCATTGTATGTAATCTAACCATCCAGAGTTTCTATTACACTGTATTGTTTTTCTTTTCATCCACTTTTCATCAAGTTATTCTCTATTTTCCTATTAAGTCACAGTTCAATATTTTCTTGTGAGATTCAAGCCTGACCAAACCCCTAGATTCATGGAGGATTCTAGAATGTGTTAGATATTGATTTATTCTAATTGAATTTGGATGAAACGTTGGATGTAGGTGTTTGTGACATGGATCATACTCCATATTGTGACTTTCCATCGAAAAGAAATGCGACACGACATTGTAGTGAGATAGGAATGAATTGCATGCTGTTCAAGTTTCCAGAATTCATCCACATGTGATGGATGAGGTGATGTCATCCCTAAATATTAGTTCACCAGAATTATTTGAGATAGAAACATTGGTGGAAGTGATGTGGTAAAGATGAAATAAGGGTTCTTTATATTTTGGGAAATACCTACATACATGGAATGTAGTATAAGAAAACAATCCATGAAGTCCCATTTCTACGATTACAAGGATTTTAAGTAGAGTTAAATATCACACACTATGTGACCCGATGCTGGTGGCTCGATAAGTAAATCAAGTGTACATGGAAACAACCACATCCAGGTACATGGGAACAACCATAGTTCCTAGGAATGACCATATAATCAGACACAACCTAGCTACACAAACATGGAAAATGTATGCTAACACAACCATAGTACACGAGCATGACCATAATAAACTAGTATGGTCCAAAGTAGATAGTCATGGGATGATATACAGGATATTACCTGAGGTATCTTAGAAACTCCATGTAAACCCTATAAAAATCATGTTATTTTGTATGATAATGAAAACTTATGTATATCCCTCTTTGAAACATGTATTTGGGCTCATGTGTGACTATCCTGAGTAGTTTTATTTGTATAATGTGATTTTTAAATTCATTTTAAAATCAAAGATATGAAATAATTTTTTATTATCATGAATCTTTATTTAGTGATGTTTAGTAGATGGTAGTGATCTAATTGGATCATCAAAGAGATGTTGGTGTTGGTACCCCCTGTTACACAAGGGTATGGGTCCCTCATAATCATTACATAGGTAGAGTCAACCCCCATATTAATTATGGAATGTGTCCTCTATCAATGGAGTGGTACCTAACCTCCCCTTGTTTAATGTCTAGCGAGGATTAGGTCCGCCAATAGAGATAGTTCCCCCTCGGCTTTGGAGTGAAGTTGAGAGGTGCCGAACCTCTATATAGATTTATGTGTAGTTTTTTATGGTGTTGGGAATCTAAGATAGATATTTGGGGCTATAAGATGACTCATCATTCATAGTGGGATGTATAGATAGAGATCCCATTTCACTATCACTTAGGTTTTTTTATCATATCTATTTATTTTATCCTTACCCACTTGATAATGGGTTGAGATGACTTTTGTATCAATATATTTCTCAAGTATCTTTTAGGCTATCCAATTGGGTTTGTATATTTAAAACATTTCATGGGATTTTACCACATGTTTTGTGTCTTATACTAGAGACAGATAGATTGATGGTGATATTGGCGGACCACATTCAAGAGGATCATAGTTATACCTAGTCAATCTAATCTTTTTCGGGGGTTGGTATTTTAGATTATGAGTCAAGTTCTATTTAGTCTACCATTTATAGTTATTTATAGGTTAGGACCTTATTTCTATTTTGGCATGTATTTTTCCCCATTATAATTTCTACTGTGTTTTTGTACATTTATTCTTTCATATATGTTGTTTCATGTAATATTTACACTCTATATGTTTAGTTTTTTATATCTCTACAATACTGCATGGATCTAGTGATGCATGAATGTAGGTACTTAGGATAAGGCCACCAATTTCAATATTTCATACTAGGCAATTATAACCACCCCATGCCTATTGGATGAGAGATTATGGAGTCTTACTCAGAATACCAATGTCCAGGAAGGACATGGTGGGTAGGTTTATGACAGAGTAGTATCAAAGGTGGTTTTCCCCCTAGGTTAGAGTTTGGAGTTGGATATTTTTATGAGGTTTGTTTTGGGAACTTAGGTAATGATTTCAGATTGTCCTGAGTACATATCTCAATCTAGGGAACCTAATGATGGTTTTACAAATGATTTATCCATTCACTTAGACCCTATCTACCTTCTTTTTGAATCATTATGTTGAGACATTATTTATAGGGAAATATTTATATTCATCATATAGGATTATGTATTTTGACATTCAAGTCCTTGTTAAGTCATTTTCTAAAATATACTCATTTAATAGTGGTATATCTTGTTGAAATTATAAAAGCCTCTATGATTATATGTATCTTGGATACTGATATAGGATCATGAAAATTACTAGTTCAGTAATGAGGCCTCAATTCTGTGACCCACTTCTTAGGTGTTTTCTCAAGGTGAGCATATAGAAGTTCAACCACCTTTTAAGAAGTGGATAGATCTGTCATTTTAGTGAGACGATGTAAACAATATTAGAAAGTTACACAAATTTAATTGACATTGAGTGCTGAGTTTTTGTAGCAATACACATAATAAGGTAACAAAGGATTGGCTCAATGTGGTGTTCAAAGTCTTGAGGCCTGTTCAGACACTATCCAATCTGATAATTGCAGTGGAAGCTATCCTTGTTCATGGATAAGTAGGGTGATGGTGAAGTCTGATTACCCAGATTCAGTATGAGGTGATTCTCATATGGTCATATATCTATTATCTATTCCATGATTAATATTACCCTTTGAGATTGTGCTTCATGTAGATTTAAGAGCTTCTCAAGCTATTTCAAAGTGATATGTTTATAGTTGAGTAGGATACGAGGTTCATGTAAATCACTCTTTACTCCCCTAATTTATCGAAATATGGATACTTCCAAGAAATCAAGTTTTAATAGGTCCTTCATAAATTCATCTATGCTATCTAGGTATCATTATAAATTATCACTTATACTGGAGTGTTGGAGTGGGATTTGGTTATCAAGAGATTCTAGAGAGAGGGATATCAGGGGATGGGAGCCAATAATGAGAATCATAGGGTATAGTTGCCTATAGAATCCATCAGGTGTCAGTTATGAATGTCTCAGTACATGATTCCTCCCATTTACAAGATTCTTACATTTGGATCTGCAGTCCAAGGTTCACGCAGAGGATCTAGTCATCTGTTTTTGGGTTGATGTTATGTTTGTGACAGGTGAGGTCACATGGATCATGATTTACTAAACTAATGTGCTAAGGTAGGTTAAAAGATAGTAGATATAAATCCACATAAAATTCATCACCATGACCTAGGATCTCCCAGCTATGGTTAGGGTGGCCCTAGGGAGGTGGTGCTAATGGATGAGTTGCAGGAGGAGGAAATACTATGAGCTCTTCACACCAAAAACAATAGGTGTCCTACACCAATATCAGAGGGAAAATGGTTTTGGGAAAGGTTAGTCACATTATATGGATTAATTTGACCAGGATTATCATGAGATGATCCTATGTATGATCTCTGTCTTTTCTAATTTTGATCAATAATTTTTAGACACATGGGTGACTTATTCCTTTATATCTTTATCCCTTATGTGAGAGATAAATATTACAATACAGTATTTATCCTAGAGGATTTTTCTAGAGGTTCCTATAGGGATATATTCTTCTATATCACACATCAGCTGGCAATGTGAGTTGACACCCAATGGACATAGTTTCTCATGCAACTACATAGTCATTGTGATGAACTCTTATGATGTAATACTGGGTATGGACTGGGTTTCCAAGGTTTCTAACTAGATATATTTTCATCATAGGAGAGTTAGTTGTCTTCATATAGATGAGATGAGGTTCTCCTTCATGGGTGGTAGAGATTTTGTGGCATATTTAGTGGGTCATGTGGGAAGAAAGCTACAACCCATCACCCATCAGTTCATGATCTTAGACCTTTGGTGAAACATTCCCTTGAGGAATCTGGCCTCCAATGGTAGTAGAGGATTATATATATTTCATTATGGAATATGTACCAGGGATACCTATGAGGTGAGAGATATACTTGTACATCAATATGTGCCTCAGTATCACACCGATATCTTCTTTGAAAAACTATACGACTCTTATCAAGTTATATGATTTGAAGATATATTAAGAATAAATATATGAAAAGGGTTTTATCATACCTAGTGTTCCCCTTAAATAGCTCCAGTTTTTTTTTGTGAAAAAGGAAGAAGATATTTGGATTCTTTTGGTTGACTTTCGTCACTTGAATCGGGTAATGATCATGAAAAATAGGCCTTTTATAGAGATTTAGGACACTTTTGTCTAGTTGAAAGGTGATGATTTGTTTTCAAAGATCAATTATAGGTTTGAATATAATAATTTTAGTGTTGTGGAGGATCATATTCTAATGAGAGTGTTCAAATGTATCTATGGACACTATAATTTCATGGTGATTCCTTTTAGGGAAACTAATTCCCCTGCCATGTTCATGGATCTTATAATATGGATTTTCCCAGAATACAAGGACTAATTAATGGTTGTATTCATAAAGAAAATTTTCATATACTCTTTTTCAAAGGAAAAGACTTCATAACATTTGAGGATGGTCGTAGACTCACTTTGGGAGAACCAATATTATGGTAAGCTCTTAAAGGGTTAATTTTTTATTTGAGAGTTTCCCTTTTTAGGGAATGAGATATTTGATAATCCTTTAGCTATGGATCCATTAAATAATGATATAGTGATTCCATGGGATCCAAACAAGAGTATTTCAGTGGTTCAAAGTTTTCTTAGTATTTGTGGGGTATGACCAGAGCTTCATAGAAGACTTTTCTAGGGTACAAATCCCATTGAATTCCTTGACATGGAAGGTAACACCATTTTTTTTTATACTAAGTAGTTTTAGAGATCCATTGAGGAGTTGAGGAAAAAAATTACTAGTTCTCTTTTCTTGAGACTACTAGAGGTGGGAATTTATTATGTGGTGTTTTTAATTCCTCTAGAGCTTGGATCAGTTATGTTTTTATCTAGAAGTAGACAGTGATAACTTATGGGTCGATATAATCAGGACCCTTCTTGAAGAATTACTCAACCCATGGCTTAGAGTTAGTAGAAGTAGTCTTCACTTTGAAGATGTAGATGAATTATCTTCTACGTTATTGTTTTATCATTTACTAAAACAACCTATGTATCAAGTACATATTCGCTTAGAGAGATATTAAACTAAGATTGTGGTTTTGGTTGTAGTTCTTGTAGGACTACAACATTGTGATATTTTATACTCTAGAGAAGGGAAAAATAGTGGATTATTCCCTTATCATGAAGTCTAGTTATTACTTGGGGGAGTATTATTATAAGTAGGTCGATTCATTGTAATCAACCCTAGTATAGGGAAGAGGTGTGACTTATCTTCATTTTATGGTGGTGACTCCACTACTTATTTAATATCTAAGATAGGCTCAGTTGAGATACATTGATAGTGAGGTTTTAATTGACCAGATATTCTTAGAAGATGCACCCAATTTATTTTTTGAAGGAGGGGAGGATGATATCCCTTTAAAGGGATTAATGATGGTTTTAGTCACATTGTGTAAAAATTTATTGATGGAGTTTCATACACCCCCTTGTCTATGCATATAGGTTTGGATAAATTCACAAGGGACTTCAGTGGAATTTTTTGGTGAGCTGTCATATGGTGAATCATTTTCAAGTTTCTCTTAGTGTCTCATATGTCAATAGGTAAAGGATGAACATTAGGTTCTGATAGGTTTGAAATAACCTCTTTAGATCCTAGAATGGGTGTGGGATGAAATATTAATGGATTTTTTGTTAGTGATTCCATAGAAAATGAGAGGATGTGATGAAATATGGATGACTATTGACTAACTCAACCTTTTAGCACACTTACTTTTCATTCAGAAGTAAATTTAGGTGGGGTGTTTGTGAAAGTTTTATGTGAATGAGATCATCCAACTTTATGGGGTATCCTTAAAAATCATCTCCAACTATGATACTCGGTTTACTTCAGGGTAGTGTAGGGGTATTAGGAGGATTTTGAGAACCAGTTATGGATGAGTACAACATTTAATCCATAGATATATGGATAGGCTAAGAATACTATCCAAGTGTTTGAGGATATAGTCATAGCCTACATGTTAGAAATCATTCGATTTTGGGAGGATCACTTGATATTGGTAGAGTTATCTTATAATAATATCTATCACTATACTATTGGCATGAAATATTTTGAGGCCATGTATAAGAGGCCATGAAGATCACCCTTATGCTCTATTGAGATTACCGAGAAATATCTTATTGGTCTGGAGCTAGTGAATATAATTTTAGATAATGTTCAGGTGACCCAAGGGTATATGAGGACTACCCAAATCTAATAAGCATCTTACATTAGATTGACATTATATTCATTTGGAGTTCTAGAAGTGAGATGGTGTTTTCTTTATATATTCCCAATGATATGGATTTCAGAGGTTAATATGGGGAAGAAATTTATAATCGTGGTTTATCGGGCTATTTATTATAGCATGGAGGGTTAACATGGTCTCTTATCACTTGAACTTGCCTCTATCGCTTGACCAAGTACATGAATCCTTCCATGTGTAACTACTGAGGAGATACAGGTAGAATCCAATGTAAATTGTTGACTCATGAGAGAAGAACATTGAGGATGGGGCCACCTTCAAAGAGTAGTTAGTGCCTATTGAGGAACAACCATATATGATCCTACAAGGATAGAATATCTCTTTGTTTTGAGTTCTTTGGAAGAATGGGAGAATTTATGAGAGATTATGGGAGCATGAGAGATAGATATAGGGTCAGATCAAACACCTTTTTTTATGTATTTTTCTTTTCTAGGTGAAAATATTTAAATTAGTTAAGAATTTAATGCCTTTAGTTTTTATGGTACTATCCTTTGAATATATATATATACCAATGGATTTTTTCATGGAGTCAGTGTGGTGTTTATGTATTAAAGTACCCTATAATTAGTATATTAAAAATATTAATATAAATTAAATCATATTGATTACTCATTTCAAGATTATTGGTTTACCCATTTATCAAGACCACATATGGGAAAACCGAGACTACAGTTGTTTCTGGACCGTAGGGTTTACCCTAGGTGTGACACTAATTTGGTCGACATCACACATTCGATTAAAGGAAACCATTGGGAGGTGCATTAAATAAATTAAGTGACTAATTTATTTCATTTATCTAATAATATATACATTTTTAAACATATATATATATATATCATTACAAAAAATCCTCAAGATTAGATACATAAAAAAAAGAGATTACAAGATACATGGAGGATAACAAATGATTATTTACAATAGATCATGGAGTAGTGATCATTCTTTAAGGGATCCATCTTTAATAAGGAACTTCTTGGATCTCCCCAAAAATAATGGAACATAACTATTATTCATTATGGATCAATCCAAATTCTAGGTATGGAATTTTATTTCATTGATTTCTTCCCTTGTTTTAATTTTACAAGAATGGATTTTAATCTACTCTTGATTTTTGGAAATTTCAAATTTTCTCATAATCCCAATTATAAATTTATTTATTGAACCCTTTGGTTTATATCATCTGCACCCTTGATTTCACCCTTTATATATATTATGTACTAATTTGGTGGAATGACACCATCCAATGTTTTGATTTCACTTTTTTCTTGTGTTTCCCTCCACTTTTCATTATGTTCTTCATTGTGTTCCTATACAGAAATGGTTAGACATTACCTAGTTGGATTCAAGCATGATCGAACCAATAGATTCAAGAAATATGTGTGAATGAGTTTGATATCATGGTTTTTTGATTGAGTCGTGATTTAATGTGGGATGTGTGTTTTGGAGTCATTGATCATAGGATAGATGGTGTGTTTCCATTCATGGGAGAGTGATGCCATGACACTGTGTGACGGTAACGAACTGCATGCCGTTCATGTGTCTAAAATCCTACTACTAGTCACATATCACGCATGATCGGCCCAATATTTAAGTTCCCAATCATTATTAGAGGTATAAATAGAGGTAGTGGTAAAATTAAAGATACACATGAAGTGTTATTTGGATTTTAGAAAATATGAACCTACATAGCATGTAGTCTAGGAACACATTCTATGTACTCCCCTTACTACGGTAGCTTGGGTTTCAAGAGAAGCTAAATATTAAATGCCATGTATGACCCATACATTCCATGAAACCTAGTGCCAGTGGATCAATGTGTACTTTAAGAGTACATGAGCATAGACACACCTAGGTACATGGGCACGACCATAGAACACAACCATAAACATATAGTGGGACAGAACCAAGGTACCCATACACATGCAGTTTACATGGGAATGGACATAGTTCATGTGCATGACCATAGTACATGGTTATGTGATAAATTACATAGGAACAATATGAAGTACATGAAAAAACCTGAGCTATACAAGACACACCTTTTATACCCTATAAAACCATATACTTTTTTATGATACTTGAACATTGTGTATCTCCATATTCCAGATTCTAATATGGGACCATGAATTGCCTATATTGTGTAGTTTCCACATATAACTTGATATTGTCCTTCATTCTTGAATAATATATATGACATGAGGAGTTACAATCATGAAAATTCCTTTTCAAATGCTTGGCCTATGGAAGTGATCGATTTGGATCATTAGAGAAATGCCTGGGTGGGTATTCCCTGTTCTAACATGGTGTGTGTCATTTAAAATCATTATAAAGGTATAGAAATTACCCCAACCCATAATAACAAGGTTTATTGTTCTCTATATACATAGAGGGACACCCCATATTCAATATCTAGTGGGGAAAATTCTTTCTAATATTGATAGTTCCCTTTTGAATGTGGAGAAAAATGGTAAGGTACGAACCCTCCACAAAAATTCTTGTAATGATATATGTAATTCTTGGAATTAAAGATAGACCTTTGGAGATACAAGATGACTCATCCTTCTTAGATAGCCATGGATATGGATATACCATTTCCCTCTTTCTTGTGTTTCTTTTTTGATCATATCACTTGGGTTTCACATTACCCACTTTCTTATGGGTTGAGAATACCATTGTATCATTCTATTTATCCCTTATTGATTTTGGGTAATCCTACTAGGTATATATTTACTCACCTCTACATGGTAATTTCTCACATATGATGTTCCCTATATAGATGGAAGACAGATCAATGGTGATTTTGGTGGACCACATTTTAGAAGATCATAGTTGTATGTAGTGGAGACAACCTTGTTTAGTGGTTGTCCTTAGAGATTGAGACATGCTATTTTTAGTCACCCTTTTTCTAGTTTTTGTATGGTTGGGACTCCATTTTTTTGGACATGTATTTTTCACCTTTATACTTTGGTATGGTGTTTCTTTTACTTTGATGCTTTCTAATAGGTAGAAGCATGCATGATTTACATTATAGATATTCATTTTTATATCTATACAATATTGAATGGATCTAGTTGTGCATGAATATAGGTACTTTTTGTATTAATACCAATTTTTTTATTTAATACTCTATACTTGTCTCCATCAACAAGCCTATTAGAGGTAGGCTTGGGGTGTCTGACACAACTTACTACCAGCTAGGCGGGCACTGATAGTTCATTTCGTGACAGTGATGTGGTATGAATGGACACATAGAATATTCTAGACCATTTAACATTTATTTATTTGGAAATAGGCATGAAAAATTTTGGATATTGAGTGAAAATCAAAGAAAAAATCCCATATAAAATAACCTTCGACCAGATCATCACTATAAATATCTTCACAAAAAAAAGTTGGATTCATGGAGATGGTTTTAGTATATGATGATTAGAAGGTCACAAGGATTAGTTATGCATGAAAAGGTTTGAAGGAGAAATTACCTACGATATAAAAGGAAAGAATATTAAAAAATAGTGATAAGTCATGTGAATTATCTGAGAAGCCTATGATTGTCAAGAAATAGTTCCTTTTTGTTTGAACAAATCAATTAAAATTTTCTAACCAATTAGAGGAATATTTAATAGGGATAAAGGAAAAAAAATGTATTTAGAAGTTGGTGTAAGAATTTACAAGAATTTATCACGAACAAGAAAGATAAATATTCTAATGTCTGAAGTGGAAAAATATATTCCACAAAAAAATATAAGTTCAAGGGAAGAAAGAATATTGTAAAATAGATGAGACACAAAATAGAATAAAGATTCATAAAAAATAGTCCCATGATTATATTGTAATAAAATAATTTCCTAGGCTAAGAGGAGTCTCTATGTCTGATTTTTGTTTCTAAAAGAAACAAAAATACCCTATTTATTCCCTTATTCTTGAAATTTATTTTTGATTACATATAGAAAATTGAAGGAGATGATTGAGTGTTGTACACACTATATATAAAAATAGAAAATTTTGAGGTTGTCACAACTAGACATCATATAGATATTTTTATTTATATTGTCTACTAAATACCATGAAATGGAAGACTACAAATCTTAAGGTGGTGAAACCTAGACAATAATCTATGATTATTAAAATCCATTAAATCTTGAAATTCAATAAATATTTAAAATCTAGAGGATTATGTTATGTTAATCATACTTTGAACCCTTTGGTATCAGTATATTAAATTCAATTATTAATTGGGAGTGTTAGTTATCTTAACATATGTAAAAGGGGGAAACTTATTTTACATGAACATACACTATCATGATGGTTTCTTACAATATTTTTTGGTTTAAATTTTAAGTTAAATAATTTCTTTTTATAGAGTTCCCATTTAAAAAATAAGATATTATAGGAATGATATCAAATGAATATTTACATATAGATAAAATTGAAACTATTGGTTATATATCTATTTTTTATATACTGCTTTTTCCCATGTAGACCTTTATTAGACCAACTAAAGGACCCTTGGTAAGAAAACCATGTGGTTTATCCTTATCTATTAAAAAAGGGGAGGATTATGAGAGTACCTTTATTGGAATTTGAAAAAATAATAAGATACTAATATTTAACTTTTAATTTTATTGTCAATAAGGAGGATAAAGAAAGAATCCGTCCAAGCACAAATGTTGATATTAAGGATTGATATTGAGTAAAAAATACAAAGGGGGATATTGTTTATCATAATTGTTCCGTTTTTTGTCAATGAGTCAATATGTGTTGGTGAGTGAAGATGAATTGTGGATACTTGGTGGGTTTTTTATGAATTCACATATTTAATTGTATATTTTTTTCTATAATACAACAATAAAAGTTCATAAGTTGAAATAACATTATAAGGATACATCTTCAATAACTCTATTGGAGAAGTTTAAGAAAATGTGGTCAAGAAAAAGGTGTTACCTCTTGGGTGAAACCTATAGATTCTACCATCCCGTGATAAAACTAGGTTCTACTATTAAATGATACCAAAAAGTAATAATATAAGGTTCTAATACCAATTTCTACAGTAATGTTTTACCATAGGTGTACTGGTGTTGATGTTCCCCCATTGGTGTGATTCTGTTAGGTACTACCATTCGAGTGATATATTGAGATACTGAGATTTAGGTGCTGTCATGAGATGTTACCATTTAGGTGAAACCATGAGATGCACCCATTGGGGTGTGATTGTAATGACCCAAAATTTTATCAGTGAAATTTCCCTTCTTATAGTTATACCTTGTTGAATAAAGCACATACATGACATAAAGAAACCAACAAAAAATTATCCTCCTAAATGAAGAATGATAAATTAGTTATAATCTAAACCAATAAAAATTTCAAATATTAAAATTGGATAAAAATAAAAAATAAGTTAATCAATATATTAATATTTGGATTTACTCAATCCATAAGAATAACCAAACTCTTTAACAAAGTTGGTGAAATAAAATGTAATTTTAATAGTAAAATATTCATTTTAAATTTTAATGTTTAAATAAAATTAATGTAGAAATAGAAGTGAATAAATAATGAAGGGAATAAGTGGACTTTATATGTTTTAGGGCACCCATATAAGGATTATATATATGACAATTGGAATAGTAATCCGACCATTTGAATAGTAACCTAACCATCAGAATAGTAATCTGACCATTAAGAATTGTAATCCGACTCTTAGAATGGTAAAATAACCTATGAAAGTGTAAAATGATATTCCAGTATCTTATAAAATGAAAATATGATATATTTAAACCATGGAACAGGTAAATAAGTTTTTAAAAAATGATAAATTAATTGTCTTTATTTTTATAAAACAAAAATGTTTTAATAAATTTTTTATAATAAATATAATAATTTAAAAGAAATTTTATTTTCATGGAATTTATTAATAAATTAATATTATTATGTATAATAATTTAATTATAATTTAATGAAATAATATTTATTTTTTCAATGAGACATAAAATTGCTTGAAATATAAAAAATTGAAATATTCAATTTAGTATGGATTTTATTTAAAAATTAAAATTATTATATTTAGAAAATTATTTTAATAACAATGATTTTAATTTTTTAAGTATAAACATATAAAAATGGTTAAGGTGAATTTTTGGTATCTAAAAAAATTGTAAAATTTTTAGTGAGTAGTGAAATATAGTAATTTATGATATTTAACATTATAATCCAAATATGTGGGGTTATGAGTCATGAATGATGTAAGAACCCATTATTTTGAAATCATATGCATGAGTTACTATATATAGTCACCATAAGAAATTCTATTGATAGTTTTGAGCCAAAATAATTAACTAATGGATATAGTATTCAAAGAAACCTTCTCTTCCACTTATAAATACCACCCTCACCACCACTTCTTCTTTCACCTTAAAATCCTTAAATATTTTCAAATATATATCAAATAATATCCTCAAAAATATTACCTACTTAAAAGTTCTCTTATTCTCATAAAAATACTAATTCTGAGTTCTATTACGGGTTCTTCAAGGAGGCGATATTCAAGAGCTAACATTCCCAAACTACCTCTTTTAATTTATTTTTTTCTTCTACCTTACCCTCTCTCCATTCATACAATATAAAATAAAAACTCTATTATCATTTATATACTATATTTTTATATCTTTAATGTAATTTATTATATCCACCTTTTTTCTTATCTCCTATTATTGAAATAAAAATGAAATAATTTCCCATATTAAGTCGGTTAACTATCTTCATGGATGATGAGTTATTGTTTTCCACAGATACCTTCATGAACAGTTTAAATTCAATTATAGTTTCTTAAAATGAAATAATTATGTATATCATATGTTATTTTCCCATTTAATAAAGTGTATATTTCCATAAAATAAAATAAAATAAAATTGGTTTGAGATGGCCAAAAAACATGTCAAAAAACTAAAACTTTTATCAATAAGGTTTTATTCAATTAATCATCTACATAACAGAAAAATAGATATATTGGAAAATTTAAACATTTGTATGTTCATTAATACTGTATCCTTTCATATTTGGAGATTCATTTTCTTCTTAAAGGTACTTCCATAAATATTCAAAAGTGAACCGACCATGAAACCATGAAACAAAGGCTCCCATAATAACGAAATTGAACTTCACAACTCACAAAAATGGACATAAATGAACTAAATAAAATTATAATATATTGAATATATAAGTAAGAGGTTATAAAGTAATTAATTAAGGAATATAATAAGATTATTCCATAAATTATGGTCATGTGAAGAATGATTCTAAAAAAAGGTAAGGGATCTCTGAGAACCACCCTATTTTCATTTGATTATCATTTCACTCTCTTTACCTCAAATTATCCGTACATTATTCTTATAAAAATAATCTAAATTTATTATTATTTTCCCCTTACATATATTCCAAATGTATGTAATCTATATTTTATGGGTGAATACATGTCTGAAAAGGTTTCTTAGTCAATTCCTCTACATAGGAAAAACCAATTAAAGGGAACTTATCGATTTGTTACTCATTTTCTAGATCACTCTATAAAATGTCATGAGCCACCTATATTTTCCAAAATCACCCATTTTATCAGGGAAAAAAATGTTAGTTCATTTTTTGTTTTATAGAAATAATTACACCATTATCCTCTCTAAATAATCATTATTCTTTTCCCTAAAACCCCATTTAAGTGGAACAATTCCAAATTCACCTAACAACTATTTTTCATGTCTTCTATTCTATTACACATCAATTGTCATTATTTATATAAGTTTTTTTCTTTATTAATGTCCAAGAAAATTTTAATCATTTCTTTCATGGAAAACATTATGATACGCCGTTGGGTTGCATCTTACGACATGATTGTGAAACCCAATTTTTTCCATGAGTAATCCTCTTTTATAACTTTTTAATAACTCAGTTATGTGGAAAACATATGCATAAACATCTTATGATGCGTGAAACAAGATAAAACCGCAATTAATTGAGTAATTTAGATTCTTATGAGACATTATTTATGGTATTACATAGTAAAACTAATCCATTATAAGAGATTATCCTCCATGATATATTGTCTTATATGTTATCTTTGACTCGTGTTTATGTAATGTTATATGATTCTACCACATTATTAAATTTTCATGATATTATGATTCCATTTATAATATGTTATTCCTCCAAATTTTTACTCATGATCCGTTCCTTTAATGTAATCATGTTATTCCTTTTAACTCTTATGTTATACTTTATTTCTATGTTTATTCCATTACTAGGACTTTTAGATCACCCATTTTTTCTATGTATTCCTTAAGTTATATAATAAATTTTTAAGTGATCAAATAGTTTCAAGAGATAATTATGTATATTAAAATAAAGAAATTTAATTTTAGTTACATTTTTTTTAATTTTGTACCTATTCTTCCAAAGACACTAGGATTTTCAATCTTTTCGTTATAATAAGTGGATATTTAAGTTACAAAATAATGTAATAATATGCGTAAAAGTATTGAGTCCCTATATTTGGTATCATAACAAGGAATATTTATTTTTGGGGATTAGGAATTGAAAAAATTAGTGTAAACCCTATGTATAAGTCTATGTATAAAAATAATTACCATGGATAACCTAGATTAAAACATAGGGAATCAGATGTTGGGATATAATTCAAAATTATAAGTTATTCATTCTAAGTTTATAGTTTTATTTTTTATATTCTATTTAGATAACTAATCTATCCCCCTAATTTATTTTTATTTTTTAATCTAATGTCCAGATATAAGAGAACACTTTCCAATAACCAATGTAATAGGAAATGTGATGATTTTTCTAATGAGATACCTAACCTAATGGGAGTGGGAGATCATAACATCTTGATAGTACTGAGTCAACTGGATCAAGTTATGAATAATAACTTGAATCATATAGAACGCCTGATTTCTCCTAATAATGATCATGTTTTGATTAAATCCTTTATTCAATAAATGAATCCTGTCTTTAGTGTATATTCTGATCCCCTCATCACAGAATAATGGATTAACTCTATTAAGAAGATATTATCTTTACCCAAATGATCATAATAAGAGATATTCTTACTGGAGGTCTATCATTTTGATGAGGAAACTGAACAATGGTAGACACTGATCAAGAATAAAAATTATAAGGATGAAATTTATTCCATTGAATCAGAAGGAATAAAGAAAATATTTTTCAGTGAATATTTTACCTGAACTCTCCATCAAAAGATAAATAGGGAGTTCAACAGACATAATAAAAATGATGATGAGTCTATTAGGGTGTAAAAGGATAACACTATAAGGATTTTTTGATAGGCATTTTTATTTTTCATTAAATCTAAAATCAAGGAATATATCTTATTTAGTGGATTAAATCATAGACTACCAAAATCCATGTATACTTGAGACTTTTAAGGCTATTATAAGTTTGTTCATTGTTCCCATAAAGTTGAGATGGATATTGGAGACTCTCAGTTGTCTTGTGGGATCAAAAGAAAAAATAAAAAAATGGATTATAATATGGGATGATAAAAAGATAAATCTCATGGAGGAAATAAAACACAAAATATCATGTGTCGAAAGTGTGTGAATAAAAATACATGGAACTATCTAAAGGGAACTAGATGATACTTCATATGTGAAAAATAAGGGCATTAGGATAATTATTGTTGAAGGGATATAAAGAATACCACTAATTCAGATAAAGAAATAAAGGTTTAGAATAACCATCAACCAATATTAAATTGTTTCAACTAAAATGAACATATGAACAATGTACGAAAATACCCTAATCTAAGGTTTGTTGGAGAAAATCAATGACAACAATTCCATAATAGAAAGGAAGGGAATATGCTACCACTACTACAAAGGTGGATCCCTAAAATGATGTGGTGATAGGAACACTAGTTATTCAGCCAAGAATAGTGAACATTGTATTTGATTAATGTTCTATGAATTATTTCACATCTTTTAAATTTAGTACAACTTTTCAAACCCCAAATCAAGTTATAGAGGTTGAGTTATCTGTGAGAATATCATAGGGGGAACTTATTTCATCTAAATTATATAACTCCTCCCTAATCAATGTTTGTGGAATGAACCTCCTAGAAACTCATTTATTAGTCACTTTTGTATATTTTGATGCAATATTGTCCATGGATTAGGTATATTTATAAAAATCAATCATCATCCGTTGGGAGGGAGAGATCACTCTTCGCATCCTAAGGAATCACCCAATTCTGTAAAAATATACGGAGGATGGTGATTATCCATTGAAATATTCTTCTCGTTCATGGAAATAATTTTTTATGAGTTACTATATCTTTCTCAAATGATTAATATAAATTATAGGATCATTCATGAAGATAGGACCATTATAAGATACTACACTGATGTGTTCCATGAAGAATTGTCTGATCTTCCTTCTATTTGATAGGTTGAGTTCCTAATTTAACTTATACCTATATCTTTTCCCATATCAAGTAATCCTTATAGAATAGAAACCTTTGAGTTGGGATAAATAAAGAATATGTTGAAAGAGAATATGAAAAAGGGTTTTATATACCTGAGTGCTTCACTATGGGGTGATTCAGTCTTCATCTTACATTAGAAGAGTGGATCCATTTACCTCTACATTGATTATTCTAATCTCAAAAAAATAATTAAAAATAAAAAGTATCCCCTTCCATGGATAGATGAATTGTTCGATCAACTATGTGGTGTGAATTATATCTCTAAGGTGGAACTCTGATATGGATATCACTAATTAACTGTGAAGAAGGAATGTATTCCCAATCCCACCTTTTTAATGAGGTATTGACACTATGTTTTCATAGTAATTCCCTATGAACTCACTAATACACCACCAATTTTCATGTACTTAAGGATATAGTATGAAAAACCCAACCCTAGAAGCATGAAGACTCTATCTACTTCATTACATTGGAACATGATACAATGAATCTTATCCTGAAGGACCAAATAGTTTAGTGGCCATGTAAAATTGATACAGATATGATTCCCATTTTATATTTGATTATAAAAATTAAAACATAATTGTTTTCAAGGATATAATTATTTGGTATAGTATATAATTATTCCCTCTAGTATTGATTTGGGTGTTAGGATGGCACTCGGTTTTCGGGGTGCACAGTCGCTCGGTGGTGATGGTGATCAGGTGCCTTACTCCTAGGGTTGTCGATGACTATCCCACAGTACCTTTATTCCGTGCTTGTGGATGGAGAACCAAGATCGGACTGGAATGAAGGTGTGAGGCGTCTTCGTAGCAGAGATCTTCCGTTGGATCTACCCACCGTGTGTCTAGGTGCTACGATGAAAACATCGATTCCTATTGGGGATCGTGATGTTTGAGCCTCCGTTCATCAGGATAGAGGATGTGTGTGGGTTATCGCTTCTGATTCACCTCACATTCTGAAGGTGGTGTCCACATCTGATGATCATGATGGATTCAAATCCAGGTCTATAATTTTGGAGCGTGGGGCTCAGGATCATATTGATGGTGGTGCACAAAATCCAAATCCTCTACTTGTGTTGAGGGATTTGATGGGTCGTGGTTCCTCAGAATTGGATGCTCAAATCCCCGGTGTTCCTTGTATGTATGGTGATTTGCAGGGTTCTAGGGCTGTCCTTACCATCTGCGATGGAGAGGGTGATGTTTCAGTTCAATGTGCCCTTTGATTTCATGATTTCTGATCCACAGATGATGAAACCTAAATATCCTTTGAAGTTCCTGAATAGTAGAGTTAATGTTAAGGATCTGACCGACAGAGTTGATGCGGACTCTCCTGCATCGGTACCCCCATTTTTATCGCTCATTGAATCCTGTTCTAGTCGGATCCTCTAAGAAGGGTCATAAGCTCATGTTGATGTGAATCGTGATGTGTTTGTAGAGAGGATTGAAATCGGGAAGAATTCCTTGATTTTACATCTTGTTCTACCAACGGTTGAGAAGCCTTGGGTGTTTGATGATTTGGTCAAATAGATCTTGTTTTTGTGGGGCTACTATTATTGGAAGTGTGTGTCTCTTGGCCGTGGATTCTTTCACTGCATATTTCCATCGAATACCTTCAAAATACTTGCTTGGAGTATCGGGTCCCTATCTCTGAAACCGGGATGGCTTCACCATCATGAATGGTCTCTAGATTTCAATGTCTCACATGAAAGAAATGATTTTTCTTAAGTTTTGGTCTTGTTTCATGGACTTAATTGGGTCTTATGGAATCCAAAGATTTTTCATGATATCAACATGGCAATTGGGACTCCTATTCGCCTTGACAAAGAAATAGACGTGGTTCTGTTTGGACATTTTTCTCGAATGTTGGTGGAGGTTGATATGAGTTATACCTTGATTGATAAGGTAACTCTCTCCACTCCCACCGATAATATTCATATTGATGTTGAATATTAGAGGAAACCCCTCTTTTTTACTGAATGTATGTCCGTTGGACATTCTTTGGAGTTATGTCAGCGGAAGATCTCATATGGGAGATGTGGGTTGAAGGGTCATCCGGATACTCTTTATAGAAGGAATCACGAACAAAATCACGTGGCTCTGTCAAAGACTTCTGTTCATGATGGCAATGCCAAAAATACATCTTCTGCTAAGGATGATATTTTGGATGTTGAGAAATCTATTCCTCAGGTGTTTGATTTGAAAGGCAAAGGCCTTATGGTGGATAAGTCCTCGATGAGAGATAATAGTGGTCCCTCTAATGTTCAGAAAAATTCTCATTATTCCAATGATGGTCATGTTTTCCCCACTGGATTTGATGTGACAGGAAAAAATACCGGAATCTTTACTGATGGGTCTCCTATTCATTCTGAACCTCCAAATCCAAGTATGTAAGATAGTCCTAATGTAGGAGTGTTATGTAATGGGACTATTGAATCAGAAACTAGATTGGATCACAGTGGATATCCTCAACATGTTGATTGTCATATGGAAATACAAAATATTTTGAACTCCTCTAAGATATCTGAGAAGTGGGGTGACATCTCTGAGACGTAAGTGATGGCTACAGACAGCTGTGGTCCTACCTCTTTCAAAGATGCACTCCTATCTGAAAAAGGGAAGGTGGTTGACTTCACTCCTGCTCCTCCGAAGAGAAGGCCGAGGAAGGACTATTCTAACATGCCTCACACTGTGTCTAATTGATCTTCTGATCCATTAAGGAAGCTCAATACTGATCTTCTTATGGTTTTAAATCAGGGTAAGTCTCAATCTGAATGGGACACTACTGCTGGCTCTAATTATGATAATGACATGTCTTATTATGATTTTTAATTTTGTTCTTGACAGATGAGGGTGGGGTCCCTTTGTTTGACCCTGTCCGTCTTCTCTGTAATTTTTCTTTTATTTTAATAAATGGTCAGGAGTAGAGCTTCTAACTAGACTTGCTGGGTATATCATTCATAGAACAATTCCTGGATAGTAGGTAAAAGAATAAAAATATGGATGAAAATATATTCTAAGTAAGAGTTACATAAAGAGGAGGTTATCTTGAGAAAATAAACAATATTAAATAAGGAATAATCGATATGGAAAGATACATATTTTAAAACACATTCCATTTAATCATTAACATAACTATCATGATTAGAGAAGTAATAATAAATATGGGAAGGTAAAAAATAGAACACACATTCTAGTTAAATAACTTGACTATAATGAATTGGAAATTATTAAACAACATGGTAAGGTAAAAAACTAAAAATACATACCATTTACTCAGTAAACTAAAAATTAAATGCATCCATAGATAATATCATTGTGAAAATATCATGGATAATAATAACTACAATATTAATGAAGGAAATTCTTAATTATTGGATGTCATGATCTCAGTCATCATGATACCCTTACCTTTAAGACCCTTCACAAAATGGTTTAAAACTACATATAGAAACATGTTTAATTACAGCTTACTAATTTACCTCCTGAAAACACCAATTAATTTAGGGGATATATAATTCCTCACCCCATACTTCCCTATATTTCCAAATAATTCATGATATATTGAATAAATGATTAAATTAATGGACAATGTGTCGAGTGATCAAATATCTATATTAAGTAGGGAATAATGATTTATCAATATTTCCCCAAATAAACAAATAACTTTTAATCTAGAAAACTATCTGTAAAAATAATACATTTTTTAAATAGTAAATATATACATTATAAATAATATGGATATTTATGGAAAATTTAATTTCTAATGATCATAAGAAAGTTAATATTTCAATGGAAAGGTAAATAATACAAAATTGAATCAAGAAAATTAATGCCAATATTTAACTTGGTTGAAATTATCATAAATCATACATATAATCAATAATTAAAATATCAATACAACATATCCCTATTTCAGTATATGTAAAATAAAATTTTGCTGCTGTTGAGGAATAAAAATACCATAAAAAGATATTTAAAAATATTTTTTGTGGGAAATTTAATTTTAACTATGAAAAAGTTTTAAAAAATTAAAAGTTCATAAAATGTATTAAAAATAATATTATTTTGAAATAATATTTTATAATTATAAATTATTATTTAAAACATTTAGGGTTCATGGATGTGGGAAATTCTATACATGTCATACAAGTTAAAATAATGATTCTCTTCACATTATTGGTAAACGTAAAAAGTGCCTTTTTTTAAAAATTACATGAATATAACTTTAATTTTTTTTTAAAAAATTTATATATTGGTTAAAATTTAATTGATGAATAATTTGGATAATTTTATAAAAATTAAAAACAGTTTTAGAAAACATGGTTTAAGAAGAGAAATTTTTTTGACAGAAGGGATAAATAAAGTTATATTTTATTAAAAACATTTTCACAATCATTTGGAATAAGAAAGAGTGGTAAAATGGTAATATTACTTTATAAAATCATGAAAAAACATATGAGAAGTAAATTTAATGGGTTTATTAGCCACATATCAAATAATTTCCTCCAATTTAAATTCAAGCATAAGCAATCCTAATTAATTTTAGATTGTGAAATAAAACCATATGAAAATCAAAACCATGAACTAATAATTAACCAATGGTTGATTATATGTATAAAATTTAAATCCACATAAAAAGAATTTAAATAAAACATAATATTTTAAAAATTAATTACACACATAATCTTATAATATTAGAGACAATGAAGATGTAATTTAACCCAATGAAAATAAATTGAGCTATGAAATTTTTTACCGCTTAGTAATTTTCATGTCTAATTTCCCTAGAAGAAATAATTCAAATTGAAACATAAAATTCCTTGAATTATTATGGAATAATTATATTAAATTTCAATGGTATAGTATATACACTATATAAAATAAATTATATGCATAACATTACAATATCTCCCAATGAAGGGAAGTTGAGAAAGAGTACCTTACCTCATTCTTACTTTTGGATAAAAATTATTTAACCTCATGTATAATGGTATTAAACATGTGATTAATTTATAAAATAACCATATTAATAACTATAATATCATATTTTATCTTTTTATAACATTTTACAACATGTTTGTTAATAATATTTAATTATATTCACTATTTTGTGTGTCAATTGCCTCATTTTCTCAAGTGTGTTTTGTCATAAAAGTTAAGGTTATTGTGTATAGGATATATATACATAATATAAAAAATTACAATAATGTTATTAATATAAAATTTTTTAATTAGATACATTTTTTGAAAACAATATTGATTTTGGGACATGGGAATTGAATCGCATTGATTGTTGGAGATGGTTGGCCATACGTACGCATGAGCGATGATATCATTAATTTAATGAGTGAAATTGTAAATAATTTGATGGTATATTAATTTTATAGAATAATATCATATAATATATATATATATATATATCATATATTAATTAAATTTATCCTTATTACATTCTATTTAAAGTGTAAGTAAAAAATGAATCACATCGCTTCACGAGGCGGCGGTTTGCCAAACACACAAGCAATGTTACTGTATTTAAAATAGTAGGGATTGTAAGAATGTATATGTGATACTATATTTATATAATTATTATATATATATATATATTAAATCCTTCAATATATATAATCTTTATATGTGTTTATTGAAAATGAGTTACATCAGTTAGTGAGGCGATAATCCTCCATACCCATGATGAATGATTTCATTTCCAATTTGATAGAGAAGGAGAAGGATAAATATTATTTAATCAACATAATAAGATCTTAGTATACGTTATATACTAGTTTTATTATATTGGAATTGGTAAGGCATAATTTAAGGTGGAAAAATAAGAAAAAAAATGAAAGTCTTCGTTAAGATAATTACCTTCTCTTTGAGAAACCTCATTTGGATCTTCTATAAAGGATCCTAGGCTTGGAATTTTTGGGAAGAAAAGAAGTTCTATAACGTGGATTAGGATTTTTGGGGGAAATGATTTTAAATTTTTTTATTTCAAATGGATTCATAGGTGTGAATTAGTGAAGGGTGTGAGTGGCCTAGTGGGGGAGAGGACACAAATGGAACTTTTAAAATTATTTAATTACACACTAGTTTTTATCATGAAAAAATAACAAATAATGGGTCATTATTAACCCTTATAGGTGATAAAGTTTATTTATGGCTATAAAATTGGTTTTATATGTCTTTTAGGTCATTTTTATCCTTTCTCTTCTTAGTTTAACCCTTATAAAATTCATTTTTACCTAAACCACAGTTCTTAATTTTTTATTCTATTACTATTCATAATGGTTAAATTTTTTTCAACATATTAGATGATATAAATTAATATGATTCAAAATATATAATAATTTTTTACAAATTAAATTTAATAAAGTGGAATAATACATTAAAAATTATACCTGCAAACACGATGAAAAAGCTAGTTTTTAAAGGGAAAATTCCCATAATTGTTGAATAATATAATATTAAAAAGAAATATTAATTTTCTTAAAATTACATTAATTATTAAAATTTTAATTTAATTGAAATAAGTATAATTTAAAACCATTTTTAAATATAATTTCACTTGTTTAATAATTTAAACCAAAAGACAGTTTTCATTAAAAATTTGTATTTTTCACTATTCATAAAAAAATTAATCTTTTCATATAATTTTAAAAAGTTCACAAAATGATAATTTTTAAATTTAGATTTAAAAAATGAATTTTATTTTTTAAAATAAATCTTAAAAAAATGGTAAATACTAATTTTAATTTATGTGGGAAAATCCAAAATAAACCTTCTTTTAGAAAAATATGTTTTTTTCGAAAAAAATTATTTTTTCTTTAAAATTATTTTTTTAATAAATAGATAACCAATGAATGTTTTTATACACATTTATACCGTATTATTTTCATATTTTTGTTAGTAATATTCATACCCACCAACTATAAATCTAGTTTATAAGAGTTACATTTTAAATAACAATATTTTTATATAGTATTGTGTTTTTCTTGAACCCAGTGTTGCATGCATTGCAAGAAAATAAAGAGATTTAATTAATTAAAAAAATATATCAGAACTTATTTGGGTGTTATATTCTCATATAAGCTTAGTGTTTCATGTCATATATGCTATCAAATCCAATATTCTTTTAAAATATCAGGGTGTTAAATTCTTCCCCCTTGAATATATTTAATTCTAACAATTTAATCTTGATTTCCGTAATCAAGGGATTGACATTTCAAAATACCTTTATCATAGACCAAATTACATAAAAGTGTTAGTAAATTTTTTTCTAAATAATAGATAAATGGAATTACAAAGGTCATATATAATAACATAAACTAGGTTTCTAAATAGGAGAGCATTGGTTTCATGTGAAGATATAGACATAGAAGAAAAGCATAAATAATTATAGAGACCGATTGAGATTATTGATCGCAAGAAACCGAATGATCAATGGAAAGTTAATGTCCTAAAAACAATAAATTTTTAATGACTTATAAGACCATTTTATTTATCTGATATGAATTTAATAGGATAAACTTTTTATTTTAATATCATTTTTCCTAAATTTGAATAATTTGTTTTCCATCTTGTCCTTAAACATGAGGAAATATACTTATTTGTTATCTTTCTATGTTATGAGAACAACTTCATCATTTGGTCATGTTTAGATTGATTTCAACTTCATCTATTAATCTAGTAATTCAGTTTAAACATTATTCTTATCCATGAATCATTAAAATTACATTTTAACTAATCATATAATCTATAAAATAGTGTCAGGTCTTTTGTAAATCTATAAATATTTTCCCAAACTAATATGGAAATAAAATTTTATCAAATATAATACATTAATATATAGAAATAAACATTAACACCACCAATTAAAAATTAATATTTATCTATAAAATAATTTAAGTAAAAATAATGATATATTAAAAAGACCTTCACATAGGCCAATGGTAGGCTCATAACCCTTGTCATTGTTCAGTTATTGGTTCAATCCCCAAAACCTCAATGGATATGATAGGTTTTCACCCAGCATGAAGGTTATATCTTTTCTAAAACTATATTAGTATAATTCATATAAAATTCCCAATGTTTAATAACTAATAATTACCTTACAAATCATAGATAAGATAAATCCAAAAGGTTACCAATGACTTTAAACATATTCTAAAAAAGTAAGGTAAATTACATTAGATAACTTTTTCATTAAAAATTATACTAAAACAATGGGTTGTATTCCCATAAATTTGTTCCAAAATATCCTTAATGTTAGTAGAATAATACCACATAAAACCTAAAAAGGGGGTTTTGAAACGTTTTTCTTTTGATTGATCTTAAACTCATAAACCCATGACGATATTTATAAGTCCTAATTTAATGAAGACATATATTCTTATAAAAATTTTCAAAGTTCTTAGATATTTCATGAATTTTATATCCAAAATATAATTCATAAAAATAATTATACAATATAAATCTATAATACAAGTACATAAGTATTTCAACAATTTTATTTCAACATATGTTCTTCCTTGGTCTATAGATGAACCGTTAAAAGAGGGTATTGACTCAAATAATTACTAGGTTTCCCACATTTAATAAAATAAACTATAAATGGATCTATAGGATAAAATTTATTTAATTCCATCATAATATTCATTTTTCCTTGGAATTTCATTGTTTTTCCCTTATTTTCCACACATATAACATTTTCACAGTACTTTGAGACACCTTTCTAGGTGAATCGTTCAATATTTCAAAGAAATTGAGCCTTATTTCTTGTATGGTTTCCATTACTTGAGATCTTAGAGAAATATACCCTTCTATTATTCTGGGAGTCCAAGATTTTGTTAATATATATATTGCTAATCATATTTGGCATAAATAGTAATATAAACATGAGCGATTCATTTTTGAAGAGCATATAGGGGAACTTGTGTTGCTTCAAACTTTCAGTACAACTATTTTTAACTCCAAAATAAAGCTAGAACCTGAGAACCTATAGAGAGATGTCTTAAATTTTAATCCCTTTTTGTCAAATTATTTTTATAATAAATTACTAATTTCCTATCTCTGTGCATATTTAATTCCTATTTATTTGTAGTGGATTTATTTTTCATAGGAAGAGGATGTAATGTTTGAAATTGAAGAAAGAATGGTGTGTCCAGTTCAAGAGTATATTGGTATATGTGAGGATGTTTCTACCAAGATGGTTTTCAAAGAAAAAAAATATTTTTTGAAGATTAAATTAATTATAAAACACATCCTAGAATTATATTTCATAATCCAGTAGAGGATTTCTATGAGCATAATGCACCGGGAAATTACTTTTACACTTTATTCCCCTTTATACTACATATTTGGAACTAAAAATTCATAGAGAGAAACCTGATGAAATCGGTTTTTGGGATATTATATATGATGTGGGAGTTAAAGAATATTGTAGAAATTTCTTTTTTTTGTCTCATGAGGAAGAAACTGCACCCCCCTTTATATTGAGGATGATTAGTTGGAACTGCTTGACTAGGGTAGAGAAATCATAACACCCAATTTTGGGTTCATACCAAGTATATTTTCACTCATCATTCTTTTTAGTTTTTAATTAATTAATTTAAATAAAATTTTGATTCATTGTTTTTTTATTATATATATTTTTAAGGTGTAGCTTAGAGGAGGCTGGCTCAAGCCTGTTACTACTCAATAAAAACTTGGTTTTGTCTTTCCATCCCACTTTTTTTATGTATTATCTTATTGATTTAAATTTCTCATATAAACTATTCAAAATGATGAGATTTTACAAAATAAGTGCAAGAGGATAATTATCATTGGGTTTTGTGGATTTTCTTGTGTTTTATTTTTAAATTTCTATTTTGTATTTTTCTTTCAAATTTATTGTATTTTATGTAAAATTTGAAAAAAAAAGTTGTGTGACCAAATGAATATCTTATTAATTATTAAAATCCATGTAAACTAGTCAACTATGTGATCCCTTATATCTTACCATAAATTACTACTAGAAATGGATTTATTTTATTCTCAAGACATTGAAAATTTCTGGAAAATACCTCTGATTTTTGAATCCCGTGACACACCTCAATATCTTTTTCTTTGAAATATATTAATTATGAGGCTTTATAACACATTATAAAATATTATTCACATTCACCTCATTTCATTAGAGAAACAATACATGATTTCTTGAGCTAAAACATGATTTATTTCTATCAAAACATGAGGGTTAAGGTACTTGTGATTTATATGATTGAGGCTATTTTTTTGGAACTTGAATCCCCATTTTCTTATGAAATAATTTTAATTGTTTACTTATTTATAAATGTGAAATTTTAATCCCTTAGTATCCATTTTAAACCTGTTAGGTTATCCACATTATAAGGAAAGTTTCCCTTTTGGACTTTCCCTGTATATATTAATGCACGATCTAGTTAAACATTAAAGCAGGGGAGTTGAACTATGGAATGATACCTAATTTGGTGTTTCCTTGGGTATAAAAGAATATTTAAAATGGATGTTTTGTTAATTGAAATAAATTAATTAAAGTATTTTCCATCCAGAGCTTTCAGGGAAAAGGGAGTTGTGCCTTTCTAGACCTCCCAAAGAAATAAAATTGTGCCTATCTAGAGTATTTTAAAAAAATATATATTTTTGAGAATAAACTATTCTTCCATTGATTATTCTTTAGATAAGTTTTATTATGTTCATTAAAGAAACTTTTTAGTTATTTTTGAAAAGATTTTATTCCATTAATAAGAATAATTAGACCATGTTTGAGTGAAAATTAGAATAATTCATTTTTTTTAAAAAGAGAAAAACCCTCCTAATTCGGCCTTGAAACTTTTAACATTTTAAACCCACCAACCTTAAGCTACATAACAACCTTGAAAATTCATCTTGATAATAACATGTTATTAGATCACATAAGGTGTATATGTATAAATTTATCAATTCTATGGTGTGTCTTTCAAGAGTTTGGAAGATAAAATCCATGTTAAAAATCTATACTTGTGTGGTGTGAGAAAATTAATGAGAGATAAGTGTTTTTTATGCATGGTAAGAGAAAATAAAAATAAAAATGTATTTAATGATCTATACGGAGAACATGTAATATTTTTTTGATGAGGTATGATATCTTTTGTTTCTTGATGATAAATTAGTGAACACCATTTTTATGTGTTTTGAATTTTCTTTGATTTTATTTTGGTGCTCACTTGTCTAGAAGGCTAGGTGCTAAGCATAGGGTAATTGATATAAATACTATTTTCATTATTCATAATGTTTATTTCAATTATTTTATCACTTAAAATTTATAATTTTGAGCTTAATTTCTTTTTTTGGATTTTAAGGATGTTTTGAGATTAAAATTGAAATTTTCACAATTCTATAATTTTAACTATTTTTAATAACTTATATATTCTAAGAATTAATTTTTCAATATTGATCTAAATTTAGTAATTCCTTTTTTAATGTTTCCTATGTTCATGGGATAAAACTTTTTCAACTTGGCCAAGTGTTGATTCAAATTTCAAAAGGCCTAAATAAATTAACCATTGTAAAAACTTTTTTTGGATGATCAAATGGACCCAACCTATGTAAATGAGGAATAGAGATGGATACATGTGTCTAAATGTATTAGTTCAAACTAGAGAGGAAATAAGAATCAATGTTACAAATGAATTTTGTGCTACAAGTAAAAATTATCTCATTAATGAATTATTTGAATATGCTAAACTAGTGGAAGATGAAAGGTCATGTCAGAAAAAAATTATAGATTTAGTAATCAATTGATATAGTTTCATCAAGTATAAAAATAATCTAAAATTTAGAGTTTCAATAGATTATTTAATTTTGAAAAACTCTCTAGAAGACACAATAATGATATTCAGTAAGGAATGTGGAGAAAATCGGGCTATCTTCGGATGGATAGAAACTGGACGAAACATTTTACTCCCACTTTTCCATGTATATTCTCATCTCCACTTTCATTTGAAGGGATGATGGAATAGAAAAAGGGGGTTGTTCTGGATAAGATATTCTATAGAATAAGAGTTCCATTATAATAATAATGGAATGAAGGTCTAAAATCCTTGTTGTGGTGGGTAGCGTAGATATGAGGATTTATCCCTTTTGAGTTTGTGTTCTTCATTGTAATATCTATTATTTTGATTTATCCTGAATATTTTTTTCTTTAATGAAAGATGTATCATTATTTTTGGTTTTAAATTTATTCTATTTTGTTCAGGATTCTTCATCAACTTTTAATGTAAAATATTTTTCTTTTTTAAACGTCTTTAGGAAATGTCTATCAATTGAGAACAACAATTTAACTAGTTTCGATATCTCAAAGGTCTTTTGGAAATCAAATAAAATTTTTGAGAAGATAATACCCCTTATTTAAGGTCTCAATATGGTTTTGGTCAATATATGGGTATACCTTGATGTCCTTAGGTATTAATTGGATAATTAATTTGGGAATCAATTTTCAATAATGATAAAGGAAGTTTCTAAGGATCAATGTTTGTTCACCACTTCCTTCTTTAGTTTATTATTTTCAATCCCAATTTCTTCTGATTTATAATCTATAATGTATATTTTCTATCTTAATCTTATTTTATGTTATTTAACATTGTTTAACCTATTTTAAATCCTGATTTTTTTAAATAATAACAAAAAAATTTAACAAAGTGATAATTGGATTTTTTTAGTTTGCAACCTCCTCATGAGACAAGACCGTGGTCACTTTTATACTGCATTTTAAGGGGAAAATTATTAAATTATGTTTTGTGATAAAAAATATACCATCAATCCGTTTTTGGGTAGGTTTTTTATGTTTTTTTTTGTAATTGTTTTTAATTTCTATGATTTTAACCACAAATTTAGAGTATGAAAAATACCAAAAAAATGGATTTTCACAGTGACTACTTTTATTCTTGTTCAGATTATCAATAATATTAGGAGAATATTAATAATGTTTTTTTAAAATTTCAACTCAAAAAAATGATATGGTACTTTTATGTCAATTATCCATGATTCAAAAAGTATAAAAACAAATAGAAATTCTTTCTAATGCTTTAAATGAATTGAATGGACTGAAAGGTAAAAAAATATGATCAAGAAATGGAAAATATTATCCCAACCAATTTTTATGTTAAGGAACCTTTTGTGGGTGAGTTTAAATGTGATTTCAAATATCCTTTTTTTAAATTAAATTGAATACATCACCATGAATTCACCAATCAATGTGTATTTTTGAAATGAAAAGTATTTGGAAAACTATTGTTCTCACTTGGTTGAAAATGAAATTTCACGCGAAGACCTAAATTTTTGAAATTGAAAATTCAAATCCTTTTTATGAATCTTTATCTTCAAAGGAATAAACAATTGAGACATTAATTTTTGAAGAAAATATGGAGGAACATATGTTGATACACACTTTCCATATAGCTATTTTCGATACACAAACAGAGATGGAACCTGAGAACCCAAAAGGAGATGTCTTAAATTTTGATCCATTTTTGTAAGATTATTTTGATAATAATTTATTAACTTCTTATAACTATTAAAATTTAGTTCCCATTACTTTTGAGTGGATTGATTTTTCAGAGTAAGAGGATGTAAAGTTATAAATTGAATAAATAATGGTGTGTCAAGTTGAAGAGTATAGTGGTACACATGAGGATTGTGGTACCATGCTGATTTTAAAAGAATAAATAATTTGGTAAGATAAAATTGAAGATGAACCACATCCTTGAATTACATTTCATAAAACATTGGAGGGTTTCTATGAGGATAATGTCATAGAAAATTACTTTTACACTTTTTTCCTCCTATACTACATCATTAAAACCAACAATTCATGGATAGGAACCTAAAAAATCCATTTTTGGGAGATTCTATAGTATGTGTGAGATAAATAATATTAGATAAATTTATTTTATCTAGTTCATGAGGAAGAAACTACACCCACATTCAGATTGGGGATGATCAACTAGAATTACCTGACTAGGGGAAGTGAAATTCTATCACCCACTTGGGGGTTCATACCAAGTATATTTTCCCTTATCTTATTTTTTAGTTTTTATTTTTTTTAGTTTCAACAAAATTTTAATGCTTTGTTTTTTGTATGCTTCTAAGTTCTAGCTTTTAGAAAGATATCCCAAGTCTATTGCTGCTTAAAAAAATCTAGGTCGAGTGCTTCCTTCCTACTTGTTTTTGTCATGTATTATCTTATTGATTTTAATTTATCATATAAAACATGAAAAATGAGAAAATATTACAAAATAAGTGTGGGGGAGGATTATACTTGGGTTTTTAGGATCTTTTTTGTTTTCCTTTCAAATTTATATTTTCTATTTTTATTTCAAATTAAGTGTGTTTTATGGCCAATTAAAAAAAATGTGAGCTAAAATTATTATCTTTTTAATTTATGAAATTCATGTCAATTAGTGAACCAATTGACACCACGAAAATGACTATAAATTTATGTTTAAAATAAACTTTTTTCATGTTCAAGACATTGTAAATTTCATTAAAAGACCTCTAATTTTTTAATATCATGCCACATATCACTGTATTTATCTTTCAAATCCCTTTATTGTGAGTCTTATGAATGCATTTTGATAGATAATTCACATTCATATCATTTATTGAGAGAACAAATCCATGATTTATTTAACCAAAACATGATTTAATCCTATAAAAACATTATGGTTATGGTACTTGTGATTTAAATGATTGAGGCATATATTTGGATTTTGAAGTCCCATTTTCTTATGAATACATTTTAATTATAGAATTTATGGTACATTTAACCTTTGTGAGCCATTAATATCCATGTAAAACTTGTTATATTAAACACATTAGAAGATAATTTTCACTTTCTGACCTACTGTGGAAGTATAAATGTATGATCTAGTTAAACGTAAGTGTTGGAGGGAGATGAATTGTGGTGTTCTACCACATTTGTTGTTTCTTTGGTTGGAAATTCATATTTATGCGAGATGTTTTTACTAATGAATGTACATTACTAATTTTTTCCAATCTTGATATTTCATGGAAAAGGGATATTTGTTTTTCTAGAGCTCCCAAATAAATAAAGATTTTCCTATTTAGATCTTTTTAGAGAAAAAAATGTAAAATTTTGAAAATAATTTTTTTCCATTGATTCTGATTTAGATAAGTTGTGTGATGTCCAATAAAGATACTTTGAAGTTATTTTGGATATGATTTTATTCCATGATGAAAGAGAAGAAGAAGACACTTTAGTGAAAATTAGAATCATACATTTTTTCATTAAAAAGTGACAAATCCTCCTCATTCATCCTCATAATTTTTCATATTTAAAATCCAAAAACCATAATAAATAGAAAAAACCTGAAGTATAACCATGATAATCACATTTTCATGGATCATATTGGGTGGGTATTTAGAAATTTATCACGCCTATGTTGATTTTTGAATGAGTTAGGATGAGAAAAGCCTTATTGAAAATCCATATTTGTGTGTTGAGAGAAATTTAATGTGAGATAAGTGTTTTGTGTACATGGGAAGATAAAAGAAGTATAAATATATTGAATGAAATGAATGGAGAACTTGATATCTTTTGATTCGGAATGATATATTTTGTTACTTGGTGATATATTATTGAACCTATTCGGTATGTGTTTTGAATTTTCCTTAATTTGATTTTGATGCTCACTTGTCCTTGAGCCCAAGTGATAACTGTGAGGAAATTAATATAGATATTATTTTCATTATTTATCATGTGTATTTGAATGATTTTAACCCTACCAATTCACTATTTTGATCTTAGTTTCATTATTTTAGGATTTTAAGGATGTTTTGATCTTAAAATTGATAATTATACAATACTCGAAATTTAACAGTTCTCAATAACAATAGTATTTTAAGATTAAATTTATAATATTGATAAAAAATGAGTAATTAATTTTTTATATTTTCTAGGTTTGTGTTATACAACTTTGTAAACTGGTAAAAGTTTTGATTCGAAATTCTAAAGGCCCAAATAAATCAATCATTGTGTAAAATTGTTTTGGATGACATAATTGACCCCAGCATAGTAATGGAAGAATAAATTTGGATATATGTGTCCAAATTCAATTATTATAACTATATTGTAAAGATGACTCAATTTATCAAATGAATTTTGAGTATAAAGAAAAAAAATCATTCATTATAGGATTATTTGAACAAGTCAAACTAGAGGAAGATAAATGGTCACTTTGGATAAAAAATATATCTTTAATAATTATTTCATATATTCTGAATCATGTATCCAACTCATCTTACTTAGGAGGGTCTAAAGTGGATTTAATTTATAAAAAATCTCTAGAAGAAACTATAGGTACATTTAGTTGGGAAGGTGGAGAAAGTTCAGTTATATTTTGATTGGCATAAAATGGGTAGAACATTTTCTACCCCCTTTTCCCGTTATATTCTCATCTCCACTTTCATTTCAATAGATGTATGTATTGAAGTCAGGGGATGTTATGAGGAATATATGTTGGATAAGAGGAGTTCTATTGATGATTATAATGTCATGAAGGTCTAAAATGCATGTGGTGGTGGGAAGAGAAGATCCTGGGATTCATCCCCTTTGAGTTTGTGTTCTTCATTGTAGACTCTTTTCTTTAAATATATCCAGGAAATTTTTTTCTTGAATGAATGAGGTATATTTATTTATGGTTTTAAATTTATTTTATTTTTTTATGTATTTTTATCAACTTATGAATTTAAAATACTTGTCTTGTTTTTTAAACTTCTTTGGTAGAGGTCTCCGCATTGAGCACAACAAGTTTAACTAGGATTGATTTCTCATAGGTCTATGTGCAATCATATAACATTAATATGTGGATGAAAACCCATATTAGAGGTCTTAATATGGTTTTTGGTCAATATAGGTGTATAACTTGAGGTCTTGAGGTATAAATTGTATAATTCAATTGGAAATCAGTTGTCAACAATGATAAAGGGAGTGTATGAGGATAACAGTTTGTCCACAACTGCCTTATTTAGTTTGTTTTTTTCAGTCCATCTTGCTTCTGATTTATAATCTCTAACATATATTTTTTTTCCTAATCAGATTTTGTGTCATTTACCATAGTTTAACCCATTTTTAATCCCCAATTTTAGTTTTAACATTAACAAATTGAAAGTCTGATAACTTAGTATTCAACCTACTCACGAGACAACCCCATGGTCACCATTATATTATATTTTTAAAGAGAAAATTATTGACTGGAGTTTCATGAAAAAAAACTTATTTAATGGTATAGGTAATGGTTCCATCATTCAGTTAGATTTTTTCCACTCATTATTTATTTATTTCAAACAAATCATTGATACATATGCTCTGGAATCTCTCTATTTATGTTTTCCAACTAGAAGTATTGTTTAATATATTTAAACAAAATTTTTCTTACCCTGTTAATAGAGAACGATGAGATATGCGCATCACCCAAAATATTCATCTTCAACTATTTTTTTTGAAATAATACATATTTGTTTTACAAAACATATATCATGATCATTTCTAAATTTTATATTTGGAATACTTATTACTGTCTTCTATAGAACTATATCATCTTTATAAGACCATCTGATCTTCATTATGATAAATGGTTAAGAAATTACATTCTAAAGTTAAAAATTGATCCCTTAATTTTTCATTTCCATCTCTTTCCTTTGAATATACATAAGATTTTCCCCTTTTAGTTATTGTTAATGATGGTTTAACAAGATCATTTATACTTAGATAAAAGTCCAAATTATTTCCTTATAAGGATGGTAATATGTCAAGTAATAATAGACTTTGATCAATTCCAACTATTTCCTTTATTGCACGTTCAAATCATTGATTGTAAATATATAATTTAAGAAATTTTGATCAATATATATATATATATATATCACTTTCAACAATAAAGATAAATCCACCTAAACATTAATGTGAAAATTACCACTACTAGCTCTAAACCTTGATTCAAATAATTATATTCATAAATATTTAATTGAGGTGTCATATAATCTAATACCTATCCATTTTACTTATGATACATACCAAGACCTTAATTGAAGAATCATTTCATATGACAAACCATTATACTCTATAGGGTAGTCTATGTACAAGTGCAATGACCAAAATAATTTTAATTTCCTTGAATTTATCTTCATATTTATCCATCTAGAAAAATTTCACAATCTTCCATGGAATCTTAGTTAAAGGATTTGAAAACATATATAAATTACTAAAAAAAACAATATATAGATAATATATGAAAACTATATATAATTATCATATTCATTGTCCTATTCTCTTATTCAATCAAATATTTCTTTGATGGGTTCCTATATATACCCCATACAATGATTACATAACCTAGGAAGGATACTTTTTGTGGCCATAATTCACACTTTTAAGAACCTGTGATTCAATTTATCCTTTCTTAATGTCTTTATCATAATATTCAAATTAAATTAATGTAATTATTTTCCACTGGACTATAAGATAATTTTATAAATAATTACTAAAAAAGTCAAGGTAATCTCTTAAGACTTTATTAATCAAATCAATATGGATTTATGGGGAATTTATCATTATAAAAGGAATAACTTTAATGTAATGGTTTCCATATCATGTGAATAATGTTTTATTAGGTATGTCCAATAACATTAACTTTAATTGATGGTAACCCAATCATAGATCCACCGTTACGAAGTATTGAGCCCCTCTAAGTTAAACAAATATATCATGAACACATGGTAAAGTAAGGTTTTTCTAAATCATGTGTAAAGACCTATGTTTTTCTAGATTGGAAATTTGATGAGTAATTTTATTTTTTTCTTTTATATTCCTATAAGTGGTAAAATTGTTACTTCCCCTAGAATATAATCTCATTAAACTGTTATTAATACTCTAATAGTCCCAAAATAGTGTTTTTACCCTAGTAATGATGTTTGGTAGAATTATAAACCATTCTAATTCCCGTGGAATGTTTAATATTCAAAATTTAATTAAATAAATATTAATTTTTTAGCATGTTTTCATTCAATTATTTTTTTAATGGATAATAGGATTGATATTTCCTCTCCTCCATTGATTATAGAATGAGGTGTTTTTCCTAAAAGAGGCATAAACTTAGGTTAGTTGCTGAGCTAGGGCCTGAATCCATTTTCTTTATCTTTCCATTTCATCCATTTCTTTTGTTTTAATTATTTTAATTCCATGGATTCTCACATTCCCCCCTATGGGATTTATACTTCATCCGACTGAGAGAAAAAGAGAAAGGGAGAAAGATAACAAGCTAAAAGAAGGTAGGTACAACTGTGGAGATTGGGAGGAGCTGGATCATTGTTTGATAGTCACATGTTCATCCAATTTAAGGAATATGACCTTTTAAAATTTATACAACATGTTTGGTCTATACATTCCAAGAACCGGTACTCAGTCATGTTGGTGATTATGTGACCATATAGCCCATGTAGGGGCATATGGCCATGTTGAGTACACGCCCATACCCTTTTTGGGTCGCCTGGCTTGTAAAGGTACATGGCCAGAAAAAATACGTGTCTATAGCATGTGAGATTCATGGGAAGGTTCCCTATATAGGGAACATATTGTGTACATGACTCACATACCATGTAATTGGGTTTTACATTCAAAATTTGGATGGAGTACACCCCTTGGTAAGGCTTTGAGGGTACACGCTGTGTACTAGGGTGTAAAAATTGTGTACACCTCCCCTACCACCCTTTTTGAGAGTTTTTGGTACCTTTACTACATTGAGTTATAATTAGACACACGAGTAGTCATTTTTTTATCTTTTTTTGTTGTATATTGTGATGGTACTACCCTTAAGGTTAATTTTGAACTCCTAAGAAGTGTTTCTGGATTTTTTCAAAATGAAGAGGTTCTTCCTCCAGTAATCAAATTCAGCATTTCCTTGATACTAAAAGCTTCAAACTCAAATGGTACATATGCTATATCTCTTGGTATATTCTTTCATAACACTTCTCTACGGTCATCTACCTTGTGAGAATTGACCTTTTGGACTTGGAGGCTATGAGATAAGTTCATTCTTATGATCCCATGTAGGATGCCTTTGCATGATGGTTATTACTAAGGGGACCTAATTGGATACCCTCATTTACATACTAATCTAGGGAATCCCATGATGTATCCATTTACCTTTTCAATATTTTTGAGGATCCCATGTATGATTCCTTTTCCTACATACATTATTATTGAGTGTCCAAAGTTGGACACCTCTTCCTTTGTATCGCTTTTGAGAGTCCCATGTAAGGCACCTAAACCAATGTACTACTTATGATGATCCCATATTAGATGCCTCTTCTAATGTTATGTTACCAAGGATACTAATTGGGATAATGTCACGACCCGCCCTCGGGGTCCGTGCCGTGACTACCCCAAGCCCGCCTTCCATAGGCTAGGGGCTGGCGACTAGCACCAAGGCGTAAATCCTGGTAAAAAGGGAAGGCATTGCCTTTCTAAAGAAAACAAACACCACAGAGTAAGCAAGCGGAAAGTAAACACTAAACAAAAGCAGAGTACAACTGAAAGTGCGGAAAAGTAAATGGGCCAGAATACAAACCCAAACTAAAAGTAAAGTACAACTCGAAAGAGAAAACAGCAACTGAAAAGTGAAAGCCGCTACACCGAGCTGTCCACTGGAAATCCCACCTGAAGGGTGGGTACAGATAGCTCCTCTGCTCCACGGGTCCCGCCGTCCGCTCCGAGCACGTCCCGCCCAGTGGTCCACCTCCGGGTACCGTCCCGCTATGCAAGCCTCAGCTAAGGACAACGCTGTTCGTCGTCTGCAACCAACACAATGTAGTGCGGGCAAAGCCCATGCAGGGGTGAGTATAAGCTACTCAGTAGGGACCCCGAGACCCCTGAAGGTCTCTAAATAACCACAAAGGATAAACCACGAAGAAAGGTACAATCACGAAGTAACAACAAACACTGCTTAGGTATATGCCCATACATATACCTAAGTCATCAATTTCAAATACGCTCCAACCTCCGAGCCCAAGTACAACTCAGTCCACACAGGAAAGCAAACGTATTCCACACAGGAATGCAAAACGTAATCCACACAGGATTGCACTACACAATCCACACAGGAAAGCAACAGATTCAGCTCACACAGGTATACTTCTTCAAAGGACGATAAAGATGATCACTGATCCATCTAAGTCGTCGGACCCACGAAGGATCGATAGGTAACTAACCCCCGCAAAGACCCACACAGGATCGGGCCCACACAGGACCTGTAGGCGCTGGTTCACACAGGACCGCTGAGCGCAAGGACCCACACAGGATCGGACCCACACAGGATCGGGCCCACACAGGACCTGTAGCACTGATCCACGTAGGATCGCTGAGTGCTGAATTCGTCGTCGTCGAATCCACACAGGATCTCTGTACTGTCGTCGTCGCTGTCACAGTAGCAGTAGTAGCAGTAGCAGTCACAGTAACAGTCACAGCCAGCACTAGGGTTCCCGCACACAGCAAGCTCGTTCGGAGGGTCCGCTCCACGAGCCGAGAGGCTGATACATCAACTGTCACAAAGTCCAGAGTTGATGTATCCAAAAGTTTCGTATCGTCAACAGGAACTCAACGCAACAGACGGCGCGTCGATCGGACGCCCGGTCTGAGAGTTATTGGCATTTTCGTCCCCGGGGCCCGGTTGGTTTTTAAGGCAAAACCAACCCGACCGTACTCCACTTGCATCCAAACCTCGGGCGGAGTATGCCAAAAGATCCGTCTCACTAAGAGGAACACAACACGGCTGACGACACGTCAATCGGACGTCCGTAGCTCAAGATATGAGCGTTTCCGCTCCGAAGGCCCGGTTGGTTTCGTGAACGAACCAACCCAGCCGAACTCAAATTAATCTGAAACCTTGAGTGTGATATACCGAAACGACCGTCTCGATCCAAGGATCGCGTTGCCGCAGACGGTTCGTCAATCGGAGGTCCGAGGCTCATGTTATGGCCAAAAGACCGTAAATGATTCGAAACGGGGGGGTCCGGGTCCGGGCCGACCCGGCCCGACCCCCCCTGGGTCGGCCCGAACCGGGTCGACCCGACTCGGGTCCGACCCGGCCCGACCGGCCGGCGGCGCGGCGGCCGCGGCGACCTGGCGCCGCACGGAGGCAGCGCGGGGGGAGTCAATCCCCCGCGGATTGAAATAACGGCGCGGCATATAGCCGCGCCCCCTTTTTGCAAAACCGCCCCCCCCCCACGTGGGGGGCTTGATTGGAAGGAAACAGGGGGCTTTGCCCCCCACAAGGAAACCGCCCCCTCTTAAAGAGGGGGGTTTAATGAGCTGGCCGTGGGATTAATTCCCCCGGTTTAGTGGCATCCGGCCGGCCAGCTGGCCGGCCGGTTTTCTCCAACGGGACCGGAAAATCCGGTCCCCTCTTCGGCTTCCGACGCCGGCAGCCCGACCGCCGGTCTTCTCATCCCACCGCGGCCCGGAACCGGCCGCGGTCTCCTCGTCCCGCCGCGGCCCGGAACCTGCCGCGGTGTTCGTCGTCCGGCGCGGTGCGACGGCACCGCGCCCCTTCACCGTGCATTTGATTCCCCTCGACGCGGCGCGACGGTGTCGCGTTCTTTATGATTCTTCCATGGCGCGGCGCGACGGCGCCGCAAAATTTAATCATATTACTATCCGCGTGGTGCGACGGCACCACGCCACTTTGCTTCCACCCTCAAGATAGAACAAGAAGAACGATGGAGGGGGGTTCGGCCGTGTTCATGCGGTCCGGCCCCCTCACGTTAAAATATAACTCAACTTAAACATTTCAAAAGCCTCATGTTAGACATGCGAGATCCACGATCAAGAAATAAATAATTAAACAATAAATTAACAACCCCTACCTTGGGTATACGTTCGAGGATTTGCAAACGTCCGCGGAAGGCAACGTTGCGGAGATCGGGCGTCGCGGTCGTCGTTCGTCAAATCCGTTGACGAAGAGATGCGTCCGATGTGATACGTCGTTGGCGAAACTTCTTATGTCGACGAAGAGAATCCGAGGAGAAAGCGGCGTTCCCACTCGTTGACACGGAAGACGAAGAAAAGCGGAGCGGCGTTCTTCGTCGTCAAGTTGAGTGTTCTTCGTGATCTTCGTCAGAGATGAAGAAGAAGAAGGAAAAGCTCTCCACCTCTCAAGAAGACAAAACAATTAACCAAAATAAAATAAGACACTATCTTATTTTATTATCACATCAACACACTAGAATTTCAAAAGTTTGAAATTCAAAAGGATTAACTCCAAAATTAAATAACCTATGACATTTAAAGAGGGGTTAGGGGAGTTGGGAGAAGTTGAAATGTTTAGGGGTTCGTGTGGGCCCCACCACACTTAATCCTCCAAAGGGAGGTTAAGTGGATGTGGGTCCCACTTCCAACCCCCTATGGTAGGATTTAACAAGTTAAAATAAAATTTGTTCTTCACAAATTTTATTTAACTCAAACTAAAAACCCAAAAACTAACTTTCAACCCGCAACAAACGCAACTTCCGAAAAGGTCTCTTTAAGCGAATATCGGTGTTGCGAGTTCATCGGTGCCTTCGGATTTCAATTCCGAGCACCGGATCAAAAGTTAGGAAATCCCGCTCGTTCGTTCACTGAACGTACCCGAGCCAAACTTCAGAAATTAATTCCGGGCACTCCGGGCCTCGGAATCAGGTGCCGTCTGAAACCGCGCTCTTGTAAAGTTCTAAAGAAAATTAAGAAAAAAATTTCCCTTGAATTTTACGGGTCTTTACATTACTCCCACCTCAGGGCTTTACGTCCCCGTAAAGATACATCAAAAACTAGGGAAACAAATGAGGGTACTGAGCACGCATCTGAGCCTCCCGCTCCCATGTGCTCTCCTGGAGATTCCCGTGCTGCCATCTGATGCGCACCAGAGGAATCGATCACCCACGCAGGACCCGCTCCTGTCGATCCTCTATTTCCACCGGGACCTCCGTAAAAGTTGCCCCATCGTCAACGTCAAGCTCCCCATGGTCAATGATGTGCGTCGGGTCGTGCACGTATCTCCTCAGCTGAGATACGTGGAAGACGTCGTGCACCCGGTGCAACTGAGGTGGTAGAGCCAGGCGATAAGCCACCTCACCAATCCTGCTGAGAATCTGGAAGGGTCCGATGAAGCGCGGAGATAACTTGCCGCCTCGGCCAAATCTCCGAATACCACGTCGAGGTGAGACCCGCAAGAAGACGTGGTCGCCATCCTCGAACTCCAGTGGCCTCCGCCTCCTGTCAGTATATGACTTCTGCCGGCTCTGAGCTGTCTTCATCCGCTCCTGGATGACCTGGACCTTCTCTGTCGTGGCCTGGACCATCTCCGGTCCCACCAGTGCTGACTCTCCAGGGTCTGTCCAGCACAAAGGAGATCTACAAGGTCGGCCGTACAATGCCTCGTACGGTGCCATCCCGATAGTGGAGTGGTAGCTGTTGTTGTACGCAAACTCCACCAAGGGTAGGTGGTCCTCCCAGCTACGACCAAAGTCGAGGACACATGTGCGGAGCATGTCCTCGAGAGTCTGAATGGTCCTCTCCGTCTGACCATCCGTCTGAGGGTGAAAGGCTGTGCTCCGACGTAGCTGCGTCCCGAACGCCTCCTGTAACCCTTTCCAAAGCCGGGAAGTAAAGCGGGCATCTCGATCGGAGACGATAGATGATGGTACGCCGTGGAGCCGCACAATCTCCTGAATGTAGAGACGTCCCAAGCTCTCTACTGAGCCCTGCTCTCTGATGGGTAAGAAGTGTGCCGACTTGGTGAGTCGGTCAAAAATCACCCAGATGGAGTCGTGACCTCTGGAAGTGCGTGGAAGTCCAGTCACGAAGTCCATAGATATGACATCCCACTTCCACTCCGGAACCTCCAAGGGCTGTACCAAGCCCGCTGGTACCTGATGCTCAGCCTTCACCTGCTGGCAGGTGAGGCATCGAGAAACGAACTTTGCTACTGCCTTCTTCATGCCCGACCACCAGTGCTGTCGTCTGAGGTCCTGGTACATCTTCGCCACTCCAGGATGTACCGCCAAAGGAGAAGTGTGAAACTCCCTCAGCACTTACTCTTGCAAAGCGACTGGTACCATGGTACGTCCTCTAAAAAGGATTTCGTGCTCTGCTCCAAGGGAGAAACCATCCGGTGCCTGTCCCGAGGATATCTGTGCACGCCGTGTCTCACAGTCAGCGTCCTCACGCTGTGCCTCCCTAACCCGCTGCAGTAGTGGAGGAGTGACTGTGAGAGACTGAAGAAAGGCTGCTCCATCTCTATCCACGAAGGATATCTGCAAAGAGGCTAGCTGCTCCGTCGCCTCCTCAAGTAGCTGAATGCCCGTCCTCCTGCTGAGGGCATCGGCTACTATGTTCCCATTCCCAGGAGTATAGACTATCTCAAAGTCATAGTCCTGGAGGAACTCGAGCCATCGCCGCTGTCTCAGGTTCAGGTCCTTCTGAGAGAAGATATACCTGAGACTCTGATGATCAGAAAAGACTGTAAAGCGCTCGCCCACCAGATAGTGTCGCCATGTCTTCAGAGCGAAGACCACTACTGCTAACTCCAGGTCATGGGTAGCGTAGTTCTGCTCATGTGGCCTCAACTGACGTGATCCATAGGCGATCACGGCCCACTCCTGCATCAGAACACATCCGAGTCCGGTCCCTGATGCATCGCAGTAGACTACATACCCTACTCCCTCCTCAGGCAACCTCAAGATAGGTGCGCAGGTCAATCTCTGTCTCAGTTCCTGGAAGCTCTGCTGACATCTGTCAGACCACAAGAAGGGTTTCCCCTTCTTCGTCAAAGCTGTGAGTGATGCCGCAACTCTAGAGAAGTCTGGCACGAATCTCCGATAGTATCCAGCTAGTCCCAAGAAACTCTGAACCTCAGTCACTCTCCTGGGTGGCTCCCATGCTAACACAGCCTCAATCTTCGCGGGATCCACTGCAACTCCCGCCTTAGAGATAACGTGTCCCAAGAAGTGGACCTCACGTATCCAGAACTGGAACTTCGAGAGCTTACCATAAATCTGGTGCTCTCGGAGTGTGTCTAGTACAACTCGCAAGTGATAGGCGTGCTCCTCCTCTGTCGCAGAGTAAATCAGAATGTCGTCGATGAAGACCACGACAAACCGATCGAGGTATGGCTGAAAGATCCTGTTCATGAGAGCCATGAACACTGCTGGAGCATTGGTTACACCAAAAGTCATAACCAAGAACTCATAGTGTCCATACCGACATCTGAAGGCTGTCTTCTGCACATCCTCGTCTCTGACTCTGAGCTGATGGTAGCCTGACCTGAGGTCTATCTTCGAGAACCACCGTGCTCCCTTGAGCTGATCAAAGAGGTCATCAATCCTCGGTAGCAGATACTTGTTCCTCACTGTCACCTGGTTCAGGCGACGATAGTCAACACAAAGTCGCAAGCTCCCGTCCGCCTTCTTGGAGAATAAAATCGGGGAAGCCCAGGGTGAAACACTGGGTCAGATGAACCCCTTGCCCTGCAAGTCCTCCAACTGTACCCGTAGCTCTCGAAGCTCGGCGGGGGCCATCCGATATGCTGGAGTGGATATCGGGGCTGTCCCGGGGTACAAGTCAATATAAAAGTCTACCTCTCTGCGAGGAGGTAGCCCTGGAACGTCGTCGGGAAAAACGTCCGCAAACTGATCCACCACTGCAGGAAAACCAGGACTCCGCACGTCAAGTGCTCCAAGGATAAGGCTAGCCAACTGATGAGTGATGGGCTGTCCTCTCCTCTGCGGAAGTCCATCCTGTGCTGCAAAGGCTCCCTTCTCGCCGGTGAAGGTGAACCTGCTCCCGTCGGTGCGTACACATCGCACCTTGCACCTAAAACAGTCAATCTGTGCATGGACCGTAGATAGCCAATCCATGCCCAAGATGACGTCGTAAGGCCTCGACGCTGCTACAAGAAGATCCCAGCCGAAGCTCTCGCCTCCTAGAGTAAGCTCACACTGCCGGCACCAGTGCGTAATCGTCGAGTCTGCTCCCGTAGGAGTCTCTAGCCGTAAGGATCGAGCCAACGGCTCTGTCGGAATCTCCGAGCTCCGAACAAGGGCAGCAGCTATGAAAGAGTGACTCGCTCCTGTGTCTATAAGAACTGCAGCAAGGGTGGAGTAGACACAGATAGTACCTCGAATCATCTCGGGTGTGCCGTGGTCGTAGGCCTCTGCTGCCTGGAGCTGTTCCTGTCACTGCCCGCCAGCTCCTTGTGGTCGGGGTGGACCTCCTGGTGGTGGTGGTGGTAGAGCCTCAAAGCGTCGGCCACCACCGGCTGCTCGTACAGCTCCTCTGCCTCGTCCGCCTCCTCCCTGCGGACCGCCACGGTCGACCCTCTGCCTCTGCCTCGGTGGTCCATCAACTGACTGCTGCTCCTCGGCACGGCGGGTCGGGCAGTCACGAGCCATGTGGCCCTGCCCGCCGCACGAGTAGCACTGTCTGCCTCTCGTAAGACTGGCTCCGCGCTGTGTGCCCCACACTGCTGAGCCAGTGCCCTGAGATCGTCTGCCCGAAGGTCTGGTCTGTTTGGACCCCTGAGTCATCCGTCGACTACCTGCTGCAGATGACTCTGCCACGTGCTGCCCTGCGGTGGGTCTCTGTGCTGGTGTAGACTCAGCAAGGAAGCTCTCGATCAGAAGGGCCCGCTCCAGTACTCCTGTCTGAGTCGGTATGCTGAGGGAGATCAGCGATGCCCTGATCTCGTGTCTCAAACCCTGCTCGAAGGTCCGGGCCTGGAAGAATGGGTCCCGTACCATATCGGTCGAGTAGCGCGAGAGATCAGTAAATCTCGCTGAGTACTGAGCGACCGTCATGCTGCCCTGTCGCAGCTGTAGAAGCTCCTGGATACGCACCGCACGAAGGGTGGCTGGGACGAACTCCGAGCGGAAGAGGCTCTCAAAGTCCGTCCAAAGTAGGGATGCCTCATCGTGCACCTAGAGCATCAAGCTCCACCATCGTCCTGCTGCTGCGTGTAGTAGGCTCGCAGCGAGGATCACCATGAGGTCTGCTGGTGTCCTCACTAGCCTAAACACTCGTACTACTGCCTCCAGCCAGTCCTCTGCTGCCTGGGGATCCGTCTCTCTGCGAAACCTGGGCGGTCGCTGGCGCTGAAACTCATGCAGTGCGCTGAGGCGACGTGCATCGTCAGCGGCTGCTGCTGGAAGCATCGGGGGCTCGGCGGGTAGAGCTACCGCCGGTGCCACTGCTGGCAAAGGGCCCTGCACCGAGGCCTCGTCGCTCGGTGGGCTGTTGTCATGCTCGACTCTCAGAACCCTAGCTGGCTGCCGTCGTGGGGCCATCCTGAAAAAGAAACAGGTGCGCCACGGTCAGAACAGTATACCTGGTGAGCTGATATAAGTAATCACAAAGAAAACTTTGAAACACATACGCAATCAATGTTTTCGTGCATTAAGTCGGAAATCAGAAGTCAGGGTCCTGGTGTATGGATACGTCGGCCGCCGCACCAAAACTGGACTCCCTGGACTGATAACCACACTCAATACGCTAAACATTATTGCTTCACATAGAAAAGATCAGAGTTCACGGTAGAACCGAACTCCTCTGATACCAATTTGTCACGACCCGCCCTCGGGGTTCGTGCTGTGACTACCCCAAGCCCGCCTTCCATAGGCCAGGGGCTGGCGACTAGCACCAAGGCGTAAATCCTGGTAAAAAGGGAAGGCATTGCCTTTCTAAAGAAAACAAACACCACAGAGTAAGCAAGCGGAAAGTAAACACTAAACAAAAGCAGAGTACAACTGAAAGTGCGGAAAAGTAAATGGTCCAGAATACAAACCCAAACTGAAAGTAAAGTACAACTCGAAAGGGAAAACAACAACTTAAAAGTAAAAGCCGCTACACCGAGCTGTCCACTGGAAATCCCACCTGAAGGGTGGGTACAGATAGCTCCTCTGCTCCACGGGTCCCGCCGTCCGCTCCGAGCACATCCCGCCCAGTGGTCCACCTCTGGGTACCGTCCCGCTATGCAAGCCTCAGCTAAGGACAACGTTGTCCGTCGTCTGCAACCAACACAACGTAGTGCGGGAAAAGCCCGTGCAGGGGTGAGTATAAGCTACTCAGTAGGGACCCCGAGACCCCTGAAGGTCTCTAAATAACCACAAAGGATAAACCACGAAGAAAGGTACAATCACGAAGTAACAACCAACACTGCTTAGGTATATGCCCATACATATACCTAAGTCATCAATTTCAAATACGCTCCAACCTCCGAGCCCAAGTACAACTCAGTCCACACAGGAATGAAAACGTATTCCACACAGGAATGCAAAACGTAATCCACACAGGATTGCACTACACAATCCACACAGGAAAGCAACAGATTCAGCTCACACAGGAATACTTCTTCAAAGGACGATAAAGATGATCACTGATCCATCTAAGTCGTCGGACCCACGAAGGATCGATAGGTAACTAACCCCCGCAAAGACCCACACAGGATCGGGCCCACACAGGACCTGTAGGCGCTGGTTCACACAGGACCGCTGAGCGCAAGGACCCACACAGGATCAGACCCACACAGGATCGGGCCCACACAGGACCTGTAGCATTGATCCACGTAGGATCGCTGAGTGCTGAAGTCGTCGTCGTCGAATCCACACAGGATCTCTGTACTGTCGTCGTCGCTGTCACAGTAGCAGTAGTAGCAGTAGCAGTCACAGTAACAGTCGCAGCCAGCACTAGGGTTCCCGCACACAGCAAGCTCGTTCGGAGGGTCCGCTCCACGAGCCGAGAGGCTGATACATCAACTGTCACAAAGTCCAGAGTTGATGTATCCAAAAGTTCCGTATCGTCAACAGGAACTCAACGCAACCGACGGCGCGTCGATCGGACGCCCGGTCTGAGAGTTATTGGCATTTTCGTCCCCGGGGCCCGGTTGGTTTTTAAGGCAAAACCAACCCGACCGTACTCCACTTGCGTCCAAACCTCGGGCGGAGTATGCCAAAAGATCCGTCTCACTAAGAGGAACACAACACGGCTGACGACACGTCAATCGGACGTCCGTAGCTCAAGATATGAGCGTTTCCGCTCCGAAGGCCCGGTTGGTTTCGTGAACGAACCAACCCGGCCGAACTCAAAGTAATCCGAAACCTTGAGTGTGATATACCGAAACGACCGTCTCGATCCAAGGATCGCGTTGCCGCAGACGGTTCGTCAATCGGAGGTCTGAGGCTCAAGTTATGGCCAAAAGACCGTAAATGATTCGAAACGGGGGGGTCCGGGTCCGGGCCGACCCGGCCCGACCCCCCCCCCCCCCCCCCCCCCCCCCCCCTGGGTCGGCCCGGCCGGCCGGCCGGCGGCGCGGTGGCGCGGCGGCCGCGGAGACCGGGCGCCGCACGCACGGAGGCAGTGCGGGGGGAGTCAATCCCCCGCGGATTGAAAAAACGGCGCGGCATATAGCCGCGCCCCCTTTTTGCAAAACCGCCCCCCCACGTGGGGGGCTTGATTGGCAGGAAACGGGGGGCTTTGCCCCCCACAAGGAAACCGCCCCCTCTTAAAGAGGGGGGTTTAATGAGCTGGCCGGGGGATTAATTCCCCCGGTTTATTGGCATCTGGCCGGCCAGCTGGCCGGCCGGTTTTCTCCAACGGGACCGGAAAATCCGGTCCCCTCTTCGGCTTCCGACGCCGGCGGCCCGACCGCCGGTCTTCTCATCCCACCGCGGCCCAGAACCGGCCGCGGTCTCCTCGTCCGGCCGCGGTGTTCGTCGTCCGGCGCGGTGCGACGGCACCGCGCCCCTTCGCCGCGCATTTGATTCCCCTCGACGCGGCGCGACGGCGCCGCGAAATTTAATCATATTACTATCCGCGTGGTGCGACGACACCACGCCACTTTGCTTCCACCCTCAAGATAGAACAAGAAGAACGATGGAGGGGGGGTTCGGCCGTGTTCATGCGGTCCGGCCCCCTCACGTTAAAAATATAACTCAACTTAAACATTTCAAAAGCCTCATGTTAGACATGCGAGATCCACGATCAAGAAATAAATAATTAAACAATAAATTAACAACCCCTACCTTGGGTATACGTTCGAGGATTTGCCAACGTCCGCGGAAGGCAACGTTGCGGAGATCGGGCGTCGCGGTCGTCGTTCGTCAAATCCGTTGACGAAGAGATGCGTCCGATGTGATACGTCGTTGGCGAAACTTCTTATGTCGACGAAGAGAATCCGAGGAGAAATCGGCGTTCCCACTCGTTGACACGGAAGACGAAGAAAAGCGGAGCGGCGTTCTTCGTCGTCAAGTTGAGTGTTCTTCGTGATCTTCGTCAGAGATGAAGAAGAAGAAGGAAAAGCTCTCCACCTCTCAAGAAGACAAAACAATTAACCAAAATAAAATAAGACACTATCTTATTTTATTATCACATCAACACACTAGAATTTCAAAAGTTTGAAATTCAAAAGGATTAACTCCAAAATTAAATAACCTATGACATTTAAAGAGGGGTTAGGGGAGTTGGGAGAAGTTGAAAGGTTTAGGGGTTCGTGTGGGCCCCACCACACTTAATCCTCCCAAGGGAGGTTAAGTGGATGTGGGTCCCACTTCCAACCCCCTATGATAGGATTTAACAAGTTAAAATAAAATTTGTTCTTCACAAATTTTATTTAACTCAAACTAAAAACCCAAAAACTAACTTTCAACCCGCAACAAACGCAACTTCCGAAAAGGTCTCTTTAAGAGAATATCGGTGCTGTGAGTTCATCGGTGCCCTTGGATTTCAATTCCGAGCACCGGATCAAAAGTTAGGAAATCCCGCTCGTTCGTTCACTGAACGTACCCGAGCCAAACTTCAGAAATTAATTCCGGGCACTCCGGGCCTCGGAATCAGGTGCCGTCTGAAACCGCGCTCTTGTAAAGTTCTAAAGAAAATTAAGAAAAAAATTTCCCTTGATTTTTACGGGTCTTTACAGATAAATATAATTTCATTCCATCCTATAGGATCCCATGTAGGATGCCTCTACCTTACTCTTACTGAGGAATCCCATGTAGGATTCCTTTTTCATGTCTTGAATTAGGGGACCCAATAGGTACCAAAGTGTTTGACTTACCCATAGCTTGTGCGATGGGAGTTTGGGTAGATATGGTAGCACGCGTAACCTTAGAACTCATACTGAACTTGTAAGCCTGTGAGGCTGTGGCTGTAGTGGTGGTTTAAGGCATAAGGTAACCAATTTTTTTTATGCATTAAAACTGTTAATATTGATTCATATATAATATATAGAGGTGTATACAGGTTTGTGGCTAATGGGCCTGATGTGATGCAATATTGGGATAACCAAACATACTCCCTAAGATCCTTATTATATACCTCTTCTATTTTTTGGGTGCTTAGACATACTTTTGGGAACCTGAATGATGATCCCTTTCTATTGACTATTATTTTATCATGATACCCAGATGTACTTCCTGGGATCTATCTTTTAAGCCTTGGGATCATGGGATTTCCAGATGCACTTATTATAATATATCTATTGGCCTTGTTTTCTTAGTATTTCTATAATTACTACCTAGAATAAAGATTATGAGGCTTATTTTATTGGGATTACCAAATATACTTCCTAGGGTCTAGATTATGGGCTTAATTTATTGAGTGTCACTTCTACTCATACTGGAACTCCTATTTATCGTTGGGATTCCTCTGTGGTTTAGAATACAGAGGTAGGTTGCTAAGAGTGTCTCAGAACCCCTATTAAACCAGGTTTCTCTAGTAATGGATTTTATGCTAAAATTTATGATTATTCCATGTGCTTTAGGGTGGGTGAATTTCCCTTGAGCATCGAGATGCTGATGATCTCCCTCGGGATGTACTTGATCTCCTCATATGATGTCTATGGTCCTCCATGGGATCGGTGGATGAACCACTATTGTATTGACCGAGCTTCTTTGGGGATGAGTTTATTGTGCCAATTATTGAATGATTCAGTGTTGTTATACTAGATTAAAAGATTTTTCCTTAGATATCACATACGGGTCATACCCCTTAGAGATTATCCGAGTTGCGGTGTAAGGATTTGATATGGGTCGAGATCTAGGAATTCAACATCAGAATGTATTTCATATAGATGATTAGTATGACATATAGCTCAATGCCACATTTTTAGTGTATCAAGTTGATACATTCAATCCTTTATCTTTTAGTGATTGGAGGGTATTATAGGCGAACCAAAGTCCATGACATGTATCGCCCAATGGTGATGTAGATTTATCATATATATTCAAGTGGTATATGAAGAAAGAATTTTTGATCAGGATTAGATACCCAAGGATTGATTTAATGATAAATTTCATGAGTGGTATGATATCCATCTCAAAGCCCTAGTCATAGGTTTTCCAATTGACCAAATCTGGAATCCTATTCACAACTAAAAATTAAGTTTTCCCTTATGATATTGTTCAGAGAAACATTAGTTTGAGTCTAGGGTCAATGTTTTTTCCATGTATATACATACACATACATATACATACATATATATATATATACATATATATATATATATATATATATATATATTTATCGAAGTATATATATATAGGTATTTGGGATTTCATAGGCCTAGGGATATTTCGACTTAGGTATATAGAGATATGATTGATAGGGATTAGAGGCCCAAGGATCAACTATGTTTTTTATGTTATTGTTGTCCATATTATTCAAATTGTGCCTCATCTAGTCTGATCATATTGCATGATAAATCACTTATGATAATGAATATAGGTTTATCATTGGGGGTGTCCTACTGAGGTTATTTCTCACTTATATATGCTCACATCTCTGTGCGTGTAGACCTTATATATAATTTTTAGGCTAAGCACAAATTACATAGTGGATGGGCCTGAGGTCTAGGGTTTAATGATAGATTGGAGATACTCGTGTGGATTCTTTTGAAAGGTATTGAGAAGCTCAACAATGTAACCAAGTCTAGGTATGTGGTCTGTATTAGAGTTAGTAGTAGATCCATGCAATTTTATTTTAGTTTCCTTTATGTATTCCTGCATGTATAATCATCCCCATGGGTGACCAGTGTTGTATGTATGACATGGATGTTTTAGATTTTATAGAATTTCCTTTATTATTATAAAATATTCTATTTCAATTTATTTATCACTTCCTCACTCTGTTTATTTACTACATTGGATGATATCAAGTTATTTTGGTTATTGTTTACTCTGATATGTGGGCATAGTCTCTCCATAGATACACCTTAGGCCCTCACAACTATTTGAAAGGCTTTGGCATATGGAGGGACACACTTAAGGCATTTTGTAAAACTAGCTCAGAGCACTGGGTTAGTGGAATCTGATTTGGGATATTACTAATTAGTATTAGAGGCATTCCTTTCCTATTATAGTGATATTTGGTATATGGTATACATTAGTATTAGGATTTCATTGGAACATGTGATGGAAATTAGACTTGTGCATCTTGAACACTTTTCATACTAAGAAGTCCTAATATCTCGGGATTTGGGATTTTTATTTGGATTTATGATGTTATAATTGTCTATAATTTTCTCTTAAAATGATGCACTTATTGGGTGGATTTTATGATTTATTATGGATTTCTGGATATTAGACCATTGAAGAGAGGCTAGTGATGGATTTTGACACTTGTCCATAAAATTAAATTTTTGTCTCAGGGATCATATTTGGCATGTAATATTCACATGTTATAAGCCTAATAGCATGTGATTATTAATGACGATAGAGTCCAATTTTTTAAAGTGTAAAAAAAACTAAATCTTTTTTTCCATATAGGTTGATGGTGGAACTATACTCAATTTAGATGTATTGCCTTTATATATTTCATTCTGATAGATGTTGACATGGATCTATGTTGAGACATTTTATAGTGTGGTTGATGACTCAGTCCTCGTACATATGAGGTGTAGTGACCCTACTAGGTCCACATGTCATATGATTCCCAAATTTTAGACCCCTTTTAGGATGTTGTTTCTTGGTTTGGTTATTTAAATCATCTCTGGTGACCTATATAGTGTGTTTGTGCATAAATTGGAATTCAATTATACTTAACCAAACCATATGTGTAGTATGACATGGTGTAACACCCCACGCATCCATGGTACGTCTCACTTTGAATAGTGCAATAGCTTTCATTGTACGCAACTTCGAGATTCTAACACATCACGACCAATTAAACTAGCCATTATGAATAGTAATACCCACTTTTTGAAAATTTATAAATTTTATCATTCAAAATGGACATCATTTTTGGATTTGGAATATTGAAATTCTCTAAGGGTGAACTTTTAGTATTTTTCTGAAAATGTTCAATTTTTGATGAATAGTGAAAACACTGAGTTATTGTTTAAAACCAAATTTTTATTTAAATAATTATTTATTTTATTTAAATTTATTTAAGGTAAAAATAGATACATAATACATATATAAGTTCAATGTAATTCATTGGAATCAGTATAAAATAATTTTAGATATATAAAAATTTTATTGAATTTTTTACCGTCTTTTACCCACCTCCTGGGAGAATTTGCAAATTTACTTACAACTTAATTTGACTACTTCTGTGAGTTATATTTTGAAAATCCTAGAGAGACGGTTGATATTAGTAAGTAAAATGTGGTTCAATGAGATGATTTTTTTGTGAATAGTAACTTTTGACTTTTATTTACCACGGTTAAAAGTAAATAGGATAATTAAAGGAAAAGATGATATTATTATTACCCTAAAACATGTCCTAATTATATTGGATAAGTTTAATTCGACCAAAAACAAACTTAGTAATAAAATATGATCATTTAGGTCTTCTTGGATTAGATTAGGACATTTATTATTATTTAATTCAAAGAAGAGTTAAAAGTGATAAATTCAATGTTTAATAACTAAACCATTTTTAATAATTGTTACACATAATATAAATTCAACTATAAATATTCATTAGAAATATAAAAAGATTTCCTACATAATCGTATTTTATTTATATTATTTTATAAATTAAATAATTTAATTTATTTATGAAATAATGATGATGCAGTAATTACCTAATTAATGAAATATTAAAATATTTGATATTATAAATATCCAAATAAATGTAATTTGAGACTTTTTATTAATTAAACTAATTTTATAGGTCAATATGACATGTTAGGGTTGGTTAGATGAATTGTTTTCAAAGTAATAATGCTATTATGAAATTATCAAAAACAAAATACCAACTAGTGTCAAAATTGACATAAAAGAGTTTTAAAAACAAAAATTATATTATTAATTGATATTATAATCCTAAAAATACATGGTTTGGCCAAAATACTTATATAATGATAGGTGTATAATTAATGAACCACTTGTGGTTCTCTTGGAAGTATATAGTATGTTTATTAACCATATGATATAAAAATACAAAGAGACATGGTAAATGTAAAACTATTTAACTAAGAGTTAAACCTCAAAGATAAGGTTAATATATAGACCCAAACTTGTATAAAAACTATTGGTTGATAGGTTTTATACCCATACCCACCTTATCTTTTAAATAATTAATTTTAGATCCATTAGAAACTGAAAATGATTTTATTATAAAATAATATTTCTAGCTTTTCCTATGGTGCCCCTCACCCCACTTATAAAAGGGAACTCCCCCTTCCCTCTAATTCACACCTTCAAAGCCATTTGGATCAGCCAAACCCTGCCCAAATACCTTCTCAAATGTCCTACCTTCATCCTATATTCCTTCCTTTAGTTAGAAATCTAACCTAGAAAGCCCTTTTGATCAAATCAAAAGGAAGAACCCGAAGAATTGGTAAATATTTCATCACTTCTTTCAAGTTCCTTTCTTCTTCAACTTCCTCTTTATTTTGTTGTTTCCATTATAAAATAACAAATCCAATATATTATATATAATGTGATGTTATTATAAATATGGTACAACCATATTAATTATTCTATCCATCCTTTGAATGACATGTCACCATATGTGCGTACTTACGGCTTATCGTCTCCATGTTGTGGTGTAATTGTTATTAAATACATTATTATTTGGATGGGTATAATAATGATGTGTAATTGATGTAAATAATAAATATAACATGATAATTATTCTTTATATATTATATACCATCCAATTATATATTATTTTAATATGAAAAGAATGATATTGTCACCTGTGCGTACGTACGGATTACCGTCTCGACGAACGCGACGAGATTCATTCCCCATCGTAATCCATTCAAGTCTAATTTTCATTAGATGATTAAAAATAATCTTTAAAGACTTAATATAATTATTAATATGAATAATATGTATCCTACCCATAACAAACATTACTTACATAACCAAGAATATAAAGTAAAACAAATTAGTTAACACCCGAAATGACGATAATACTAAAATATTATTAACAAATCAATGTTAAAAGATCATATATGATATCATATTAATGTATATGATTATAGTATAATTTAATAACAATTATTTAACCATTATAAAGTAGTTTAAACTACCCTCAACCAAGGAAAAGTACAAGGTAATGGTTAATTTCACAATCTCTTTATTATCTGAGGTTGTTTTTACGTAAGTATCTACTGGGACATCTTTATCATCCACATCCATGTTTCTTAAAAATGTATTTCAAAACATTTTTACTATTTACTAGACTATGGGTTAAGGTCATATATACCCTTATTTTACTTTTTATAAAATGTTCTGAAATTAATCTTTCTGCTGTTTTCTAAACAAGGTACTTTATGACCTTTTCGACAAAATTAAGGTAAGAATATTTTTTTAACTTATACGGGGGGTGCAGCTATTTTCCACCATTATAACAAAGTCGAAGCTTACATTACAAGATTATTAGAATATTTTCAAACTAAATGTTTTCTTTTATAATTATATGACTTATAAATTATTTCAAAATAGAAATAGATATTTCTCTTAAAAAAAGTGTTTGATTTCATCTATGTTAACATCCTTTGATTTATTTTAAGCTTATTTGAAGTTGATTTATTATGATACTAAACTTCCATATTATATTGAAGGTTTTGTGATATGTTTTAATATGGATGTGTTATTTTTATACTATTCATGGTTATGGATAAAGTATTGAAATTTCATATGCTATTTTTAATATGAATGTTTATGTTATGTTTAAACCTTTTCATATGCGGAATGCATTGGACATAGTAAGTGACGGGTGGAGCCCGCTATAACTCCTCGATGCATCAGTAGGTATCATGAGAAAAAGTAATGTCTTGGAACAAGGCCTTGAAAAAATCTTATTTGTAGTCTTGGCACAAGGCCTTGACTATGTGGTTATGAAAGTCTGGCATTATGCATTCCATCATTATGAAAGTGGCTATTGATATTTCATGTGATTATTCGACTAGTAGAATATCCATGTGAAGAAGTAAATGAAATTATTTGATTTTATATTTTCCATATTTTTCTAAATTTAATCTTTAAAAGGATTTTGTTTTAGTCTTATAAATTTCCTTAAATGTTTATGTTTATTTATGAAAGTTTTCGCTATATTGTTATCCTTACTGAGCATATGAGATCACCCTTTTCTATGTTTTATTTTTCTCTGGATACGAAGAAGTATATTATGACTAAACTATAGGGATATTCTATGGGATGTCAGTGTTGTCTATGGAAACAATGTTTTTGTAGTTTTCAATTTTACAATGTAATGTAATCCTTATGAATGTATCTAGTATTTCCAAGGCTATTAAACTGATCAGCATTTCGGGACATGATTTCCTTGTATCATGCCGATTTTATGTAATAATGCATCGACTCTATGTAACTTGGGTCGGGGAATTATAGTTGATATCAGAGGAAGTTTAATACAAACCTTGGAAACTATATTTTTGGAAAACTCTGATTAGAGAACATATCCCTAAGATAGACTTTGAGGATTAATATATAAGAACATCCTAGAATTTTGGTACTATAGAGATTTTGTTAGTTTTCCAAGAAATATATCCTTGTCTAGATACGAATAGGTAGAGGTGGCTCTGGAACAGATGTACTTAGGGGTAAAACCCAAAATCACCGCTTTGAGCTAGACTCGAACGGGAACTGGTGCACGACAATAGTCCTTGCTGCACTCTTGGTTACGACACTCTCAGGAGATATGCTTAGGATAATTCTCATTTTCTTTACAAACCATTATGAAGGGTTTATGAGTATATAATTCCTAAAGGAAAACATTTTTTATGATTATGGATTATATCCATTAACTATTCAATTTATGTTAAGTATTTTACATGTTTGGAATTATGTATTTCAATTCATAAACTAATCTAGTTTATGCCATTGTTTAGAAATGGAGCCCAGTGGAAGGAATGGAAACCCTATCAATGCACACACTTCATATAGGGATTTACCTCCTTATCAAGATAATTATAGTAGAGCTGGGGATATAATTGGTGATGATCAACTTATCACTATATTGGGACAACTCACTCAGGTTATGAATGATAACCTTACCCATATGGAGCACCCTGATCCGCAACGTGGAGGATAAATGTTAGATAGATTCATTAGGAAAAAACCACCAACATTCAAAGGGAGTAGAAATCCATTAGTAGATGAGAAATAGATAAATTCCATAGAGAAAATATTCCACGCCTTGGGGAGTAGCAAAAGGAAAAAAGTTGTCATGGCAGTTAACCGCCTCAATGGAGATGCTGATCAATGGTGGTCACTGATTCAAAACACAAAGGAAGATGATGAAGTATCAAATATGGAATGTATGGAGTTTAAATAAATTTTCTTAGAAAAATACTTTCCTCATGCCCATCGAGCGGATATGGAAAAACAATTTCTGAGTCTGAGGAAAAAGGAGGATGAGAATGTCACAATGTATGAATCTAACTTTACAAGGTTAGCAAGACATGAAACAGATTTTATAAATAACCAAAGAAGTAATATTGATCATTTATTTTATGGGTTAAAACCATTTCTCCAGTGAGAATTAGTCTCACAATCCTTCTTGTCATACGAAGATATTGTCTCATGTGCTATCAAGACAGAAAAGGAGTTCTCTAAGTCTTACGACTTTAAAGCAAAGAAAGAGAAGAAGAGATCTGTTGAACACTATAGAAATGGAAATAAGGGGAAGAAGGGAAAAGTTGAATATCCATCCTGCAGTAAATTTTTGAAGAAACACCGTGGTATGTGCATGAAGGGAATGAGAGTCTATTACAAGTGTGGTGAAAAAGGCCACCAAGATCGTGATTGCAAGGGGAAGAAAGAGGTTGTCGATGTTGAATGCTACAATTGTAGAGAAAGGGGGAATTATGTGTATGAATGTCTAAAGAGTCAGGGGAACTGAATGAGTGATGTCGTGGGCACCCTCAAATTATTAGTGTGATTTTGGGGTACTTAGGTGCAACAGAGTGGCTGACCAAGGTCGTCTCTCAAAGGAGGAAGTGAATTTAACAACTTATTAAATGTATTCTAAAAATAAAATAGAATATAATTAAAAAACTAGTTTAAAGGATAGGGGTTGTTTATAGTTTATAAATCTAGAATAATTTTTTTGGAAGAATATTGTATTTTTTTTTGTTTTTATTTTTAAAATGAAGTTTGATTAAAAAGAAACAACACAAAGATGTTATTTTAGAAAAAATTTTAAAAGGCGTAATCGATCTAGATCTACCTATTCATTTACTTATTAATAATTATCATTTAAATCAATATACACTTAATTATTATCCCCTAATTTTTTAACCCTCTAACCCTAAGAGAGTTAACTTAACCACAAAGATGAAATTACTTAAACCCTAGGCCAATTTCAGAACACGCAATCGCAACACCCTACATTGATTGTTGGTCTAAGGTTAGATTATCATCAGTGGTTAATTAGAGAACATATCCATTCTTGAAATGAGGATTAATTTTGTTTAGGGATTATATTTTAACTCATCAAATTTATCCTGTGTGGTCTTGTATTACCGATTAAGATCGCGCTCTCACAATTTACACAAAATCTCGACCTCGCGTGTTTTTGTGTAAATTGTTCAATTGCATTCTTAGATTCTTACAATTTAAAAACAAAATTCGTGGATCATATAAAATTAATTATAGTATCTCAATGATTGAAAATAATTAAATGAAGAGGGTATAAGATAAATCGATTACTAAAAGACTACTCTTCCATAGGTGGCGTAATCATCGTAGAAGCATTTTGCATGTGAAAAGGTTTATAATCGGTATAACCCAATAATGCTTCTACTCAAGAATTCCAGCCCAAAGAGGAAGATTAAGAGAAGAATAAATTTAAACATAACATAAGAAAATAAAAGAAATAAGAGAATAACAAAGAAGTTTATTACACAAACAAAATCATTACAACACGAAGGGGAAAGAGAAGCCTTCGTCGAAGGGATCCTTGGTTCAAGAGATAACCTTATTGAAATAGTTGGACAATTGGAGTGGATCCACTTATCCTCTACACTAAACTTACCAATTCACGTCCCAACCCCACCAAATGATAAAAACACCAATTTATAGAGTTTTAGGGAGGCTAGGTTCAAAGTGGTTTCAAGTGTGAATGGGGAATCTCGGAAAAATATGTTATGCCAACATGAAACGACCATTTTACCCCCAAAACGCGTGAATAGGCCAGCCTTCTAGAAGGATCATATCTGAGGATATGGTTCCTATATCTCCTCTCAAAATTTGGGCTTAATACAAGCCCATATGAATATGTTATGGCCGACATACAAAAGCTTCTCCATTCTTGCGTGTCCAGCCCACCTTTGAATTTATGTCCCAATTACTCCATCCAAATGCATTCTTTTGATCTAGTGTCCTGATTAAAATTTGTATCCCATTAAGTAAGGAACATATTTAAAAAATATTAAGTTCAAATAATTCAATGAAAAATATTTATGATTGAAATACTACAGTGATTTTAAAAGGGTAAAACTCGAATTTTCATCAAATATTCAAATGAATGATCTAATCCCAAATACTTTCTAATTAAACATATTTAACACAATTTGAGGAAATTATATCATTTATTATCAATAAAATATTCAATAAAATAATGTTTTATCAACTCCACCACACTTAACCTTTTTCACTTATGAGAAAAACCTCATATCAAGTAAACATCAATATCAAATCAAAACCAATTTTAAAACACATATCCTTGAGATCAATCAATTTCACACCAAGAATCAAAACATATAATGCCTAATAAAAAACCTTATTTTACATTCTCCATTTATATAATTAAATATATTTCCACTTCATTTATCTTCCCATGCACAAAACACTTACCTCACTTGACTTTTCTCTCATCACTCAAATATCAATTTTTTTTGCAATGTCTTTCTCATCCAAACTCATACAAGGGTCACCATAGGCTTGATAAATTCCTACAATGCCACCCTATGTGATTCAAAGACATATGTTTATCATTTGTACTTTTCAGGGTTGTTCTGTGGATTTCGTTTGGTAGGATTAAGGTGTGAAAAATTCTGAGTCTGAATGAGGAGGGCTTGACTCTTTTTGAAGCAAAATTGCATTAATCTAATTTTCACTTAAATATAGTCTTCTACCCAATCCCCATAGTATCAATTCAGATCCATCATCATGAAAAGTCATGGAGAGTTTACAATATTCATCATTTCAGCATAAAAAATGTCAATCTTCTCAAACATGATTTTATTGAAAGCTCTAGAAAAGGTAGAGCTTCACTTGTCATGAAAGCTCTAGAAAAGGCACAACTTTTAATAAAATTATTTTCTTCAAAAGAAAACACATCTCTTCAGAATTTAATTTTCCACCCAAAGTATCATAGAATGTTGTATCACAGAACAACATAGCTTCCCCCCACACTTAAGTTCAACTAAATTATACAATTTCACTTCAAGAGTTAGTTGGAAAGGGAAAATTGGCTTGTAATGTGGCTAACCTAACCGGCTGTGAATGGATTCTTAGGGATAAAAGGAATAAATGTTCAAGGTAGGCCATTATAAAAAATGATTCTTTGAAATAGGGGCTTTAATACCAAACAAATTCCTCAAACATTTAAACATAAGTACCTCAAAACCTCATGTTTTGACAGAAATAAATAAAATTCTGGTTAAATCAAGCATGGTTTGGTTCCCTCAAGAAGTGAGGTGAATGTATAGAATATGAAAATAATGGTTTAGAAGCCTCACAGGAATGTGGTTTCAAATGTAAAGACAATGAGATATGGCATGGGATTAAAAATTCAATGTAATTTTCATGAAATTACTAAATATTTGAACTTGAAACAAAGTCATTTTCAACATTAATTTAAGCTCAGTTTCATGGGATAAATTGTTTCACTCATTGATATGAATTTAAATTTTTTGATGAGAATCATTTTAGCTCAAAAATTTAAAAAACACAAAGAAAATTGAAAAATAAAAACACAAAATTTGAAAAACACAGAATTTTTTTTGGTTTTTTTATTTTAAACAGGAAAACAATTGAAATTACTAAAATAAAAGGTTCCCTCCCCCACACTTAAAATATTGTATTGTCCTCAATGTGGACCCATGAGATGATATATTCACATGAAATTAAGAATTTTTAAATAGGACAAATAATATAAAAGTGAAAGGGTTAGGAACAGCCTGATGTGCTCAAGTGATGATGGGGTCATGCAGTTTGATAAAATCCATTGCATCAGTAGAAAGTCCCTCAATGTATCTCTTCAAATGTTTCCCATTGACTGTAAAGATCCTTCCTGTGTCCTCTTACGTGATCTCCACTGCACCCTAAGGAAAAACATTAGTCACAACATAAGGACCTAACCATTTGGAAGACAACTTACCAGGCATCAGCTTCAGTCGTGAACTGTAGAGAAAGAATTTCTCTCCAACATGAAAAATCCTGTTGTTGGATCATTATATCATGAGATGCATTTGATTTTTCCTTATAGAGACTTGAGTTATCATATGAAGACAATCTAATCTCCTCAAGCTCTTGAATTTGCAGCTTCTTTTGGATTCCATCTTGGTCCAAATCCATGTTGCATTTCTTTATAGCCCAATAAGCCCGATGCTCAACCTCCATGGGGAGATGACACACTTTACCAAAAAAAATACAAAATGGGGACATACCAATGGGTGTCTTTTATGCTTTCCTATAATCCCACAACGCATCATCCAAGATCTTGATCCAATCCTTCCTATTTGGCTGCACGATTTTCTCTAAAATCTGTTTCAACTCACGATTTGAAACCTCAGCCTGGACATTTGTTTGGGGGTGGTATGGTGTTGATGTTTTGTGTGTCACCCCATACTTCCAAAGTAGGGAAGCAAAATTCCGATTACAGAAGTCTGTCCCTTGGTCACTGATGATGGCCTTTGGTACTCCAAACCTACAGAAAATTTGAGCCTTGACAAAATACACTACAACATGAGAATCGTCAGTCCTAGTGGCCTTGGCCTCCACCCATTTACTCACATAATAAATAGCAACAAAAATATAAAAAAATCCAAATTAACTAGGGAAATGACCCATAAAATCAATGCCCCATACATCAAAAATCTCATAGAATAGAATGGGTTGTTGGGGGCATCTCATGTCTACTAGAAATGTTCCCAGTGTGTTTCTAACGAGAGCATGACTTACAAAACACATGGGCATCATGGAATAAGCTAGGCCAATATAATCCAGAGTCCAAAACTTTCCTAGATGTCTGTTGGGGTCCAAAGTGTCCACCAAAATCAATTGTATGACAGAAATGAAAAATAGACTCAAACTCATGATCAGAAACACACCTCCTAATGACCAGGTCACTACACATGTTCTAGAGGTAAGGATCATCCCACAGATAAAACCTAGACTTAATTTTTAATTTTTGGACTTGATGCTTCTTCAAATTTTCTGGGATTTCAGAGGAAACAATGCAATTAACTAAATCATCATACCAAGGATGCGTACCTGATATGGTATAGAGATGCTCATCGAGGAAAGTGTCCCGAAGTGGTACCTTGTCCAAGGTGTCACCCTCTGGTGTGTGAGTAAGTCTACTCATGTGGTCTACCACCAAATTCTATGACCCCTTCTTGTCCTTTATCTCGATGTCAAACTCTTTAAGAAGGATCATCCAACGGATAAGTCGTGGCTTTGCATCTGGCTTCTTTAGGAGGTACCTCAAAGCTGCATGGTCAGAAAAAACAACTACTTTAGATCCCAATAAATACGAACGAAATTTATCTAAAGAAAATATAATAGAATGAAAATTCTTTTCTGTTGTGGTGTAGTTTGATTGGGAAGAATCCAACATCCTCAATGCATACAAAATCACATGTGAACGTCCCTCCACCTTCTGAGATAAGACAGCTCCAACCGTGAATTTGGAAGCATCACACATAAGCTCAAATGGAAGGTCCCACCACTGGGGTTGTATGATCGGTGGAGTTGTCAGACACTTCTTTAGCTCATCAAATGATACCCTACACGAATCATCAAAATTGAAGTCAATATATTTTTGAAGCAATAGAGATAAGGGTAGATCAATCTTACTAAAATATCTGATGAAGCATCGATAAAATCCAGAATGTCCAAGGAATGATTGAACATCACGCACACATGTAGGATATGGCAGAGATGAAATAATGTCTACCTTAGATTTATCAACTTCAATGCCATGTTGTGAGACTATATGACCTAAGAAAATTCCCTTTTCGACCATGAAATGACATTTTTCAAAATTTAAGCCCAAATTCTTCTCAATAAAACGATTTAACACATCACTCAAACTAGAGAGGCATTCATCAAATTAGGATCTATAAACTATAAAATCATCTATAAATACCTCCATGTAGGTCTCAATGAAATCTGAGAAAATACTCACCATGCATCTCTAGAACATACCTGGGGCATTGCAAAGTCCAAATGGAATCCTTCGGTAAGCAAAGGTAGCAAATGGGTAGGTGAATTTCATCTTCTCCTGGTCCTCTGCTACAATGGGAACCTGAAAATGGCCAGAGAAACCACCCAAGAGGCAATAATGTGTCCTACCTAAAAGTCTCTCAAGCATCTAGTCAATGAATGGAAGTGGGAAATGGTCCTTACTAGTGGATTGATTTAGTTTCCTATAATCAATACACACTCGCCAACTGTTTTGTACTCTCACAGGAACTAACTCATCATTTTCATTTTTTATAATAGTGAAACCAGTTTTCTTTGTTACAACCTGGACAGGGCTAACCCATTGTGAGTCAGAAATAGGGTAAATTATAACTGCCTCGAGCAATTTTTCAACCTCTTTTTTAATAACCTACAGAAGGGTTGGATTGAGTCTCCTTTGTGGTTGCCTCACCAGTTTAGCCCCATCCTCCAAAAGAATCCTATGCATGAAAATGGAGGGGCTAATACCTGATATATCATCCAAGGTCCTCCCGATTTCCATGATGTTCTCCCTCAAAAGATTCAAAAGTTTTTCTTCATGTTCAAAAGGGATATTTTTAGCAATGATAATAGGTAATTTCTTACCACTCAATAAGTATGAGTATTTCAGATTTGGTGGAAATGGCTTGAGTTCCAGTGTAGGGGGGTGGTGTATGGATGGAGAGATATAAGGAACTGAAATATGTGCACAAAGAGCATCAGTATCAGAATATACATCATCAAAATCAGAGAATAAAGCATCAAATACATTAGCATAATGAACAGCCATTCCATAATCAGAGTTCACATGATCAAAATCATAATATGATTCCATTTCAAAATAAAATCTTATAGAGTCTTGTTCCTTAGAAACGGGTGTGGAAGTTCTCTTAGAAATTAAATCAGAACCAATAATCATAATCTCACTAAGAATAGGACAATCAAATTCCATGGATTTTTTACTTGGTGGTTTAAAATGGGAGATAAAAAATGCAGAATGATCCTCTGAGGGGTACTTTATGGAATCGATAACATTAAAGATCACAACTTCATCCCCAAATTCCATGGAAAGTGTACCCTCATTGACATTTATGATAGTTTTTGCAGTTTTGAGGAAGGGTCTACCTAAGATAATGGGAGCATGGGGACCTACCTGATCATCCTCCATTTTGAGCACATAGAAGTCTGCTGGAAAGATCATGTCTCTTACCCGGACAAGTACATCCTCAAGGACTCCCACTGGATATGCCATAGCTCTATTGGCCAATTGCACCACTACTCTCGTCGGCTTCAACTCACCAACCTATAAAGAAGAGAATACAGAGTGAGGCATCACATTTATTAAAGCTCTTAAATCACAAAGAGCATCAGAGAAGTGAAACTCCCCTATGGTTCATGGGATGGTGAATGTCCCTAGATCCTTGCACTTTGTCGACATTTCTAGAGTTGGTGTAATGAGTGCTAACACAATCCTTCCAAGATTGATCCTCTCATTTCCCTTGAGACCTATTCAATTGGTGAAGAGTTATTTTAAGAATTTTTCATACCTTGGGATTTGTTTGAGGGCTTCAAGTAGAGGGATGTTGATCTCAACATGCTTGAATGTGTCCAAAACCTCTTTTTTCATCACCTCTTCAGCCATCTTCTTGGTTTGAACAACCCTCTTTGGAAAAGAAAGGGGTTTAGGAGGAACATCATCAATATTTTTCTTAACTTTATCTTTCTTCTTAGATTTCTCATTAGTTGGTATGGAATGCGGCTTCTTTGGAGTTGAGGTGAATTTCAGTGGAATGTTAGGTATAAATGTATTGTTCATTTGATTCCCACTTCTCAATGTGATGGAGCTAACATTCCCCTTTGGATTTGGAGTGGGTTGGGAAGGAAGATTTCTGGAATTCTTACTTACTAGTTCATGGAGGGCAGTGGCAATATTGCTCATTTGAGTCTTCAACTCCCTCAAATCCGAACCTTGACTCTTCACCACATTCTGTTGATTAAGAACAATTTTCTTCAAAACAACATTAGTGTTAGAATCTACCTTTGGTGGGGGGTTTTCTTGTTGCTGGCTTGCTGATGCTTGGGCTTCAAATCTCCTTCGGGGTTGTTGGAAACCCTGTTGGTAAGGCGGAGGCTGCTGGAAGTTTTGTGGAAAAGAGGGCCTTTGTTGTTGTCCAGAGCCATACCTCATGTCGGATTGATCCTTCTACCCTTGGTTTTATATTGGATCAAACTTATTTTGGGGATATGGTTGTTGTTTTTATTGCTGATATGGTCTCCCAGGGAACACTGCTGCACAATCTTCTGTTTCTTGGAGTTGTGGGCAACAGTCAGTTGGGCGGCTTGTCTCAGTGCAAATTCCACAAGGCCTTGAAGGAGTGGGTTGGGATGTATTTTGAGCCAAAGAAATATACCTCACCATAGTGGTCAATTCTTATAACTTGGTATCAATAAAATGACTTTCAAGATAAGAAGGACTTACCTGATGTACTCCCCTAACATGTGGTGTACCTCTATCGCCAAATTGATGGGTGTTTTGGGCCATCTTGTCGATCAATGCACATGCAGCTACTGGTGTCTTGTCCACCAATGCTCCTCCAGCAGCAGAATCCACCATTCTTCTCTCCATAGGTGTGAGTCCTTCATATAAGTTCTGAATGAGGAGTTTCTCACTAATTTGGTGATGTGGGAAGCTCACACACTACTTCTTGAATCGCTCCCAATACTCATACATTGACTCCCCTTATGATTGCTTGATCCCCAAGATTTCCTTACGAATAGAAGTGTTCCTCGATGCTATAATAGATATTTGCAAGAAAATATGTTTCAAATCATTCCAACAAGTTACATATTTGGGTTGTAAATAAAACATCCAGTCTTTTGCAGCTCCATCAAGTGAAAATGGGAATGCTCTTAATTTGATTTGATATTCAGAGAAATTTCTAGGTTTTAGGGTTGATAAAACCACATTAAATTATTTCAAATGTTTATTGGTATCCTCACTAGATAGGCCATGAAACTTTTTAAGTAAGTGAATTAACCCAGATTTTAGTTCAAAGTCTGATTCAAGATTTGGGTATGCAATACAATTTGGTTTATAGTTAATATCAGGTGCAACCAATTCTCGAATGGTTCTATTAAGTTAATTTCCATTATTGTTAGCCATTGATTCTTGTTTTATTGTTGAATTTGAATTTATTACAATTTCAATGTTCTGATATTGGAGTAATTCTCCAACGGGTTGAATGTTGAAACTTCTCGTAGACTGAGAATGTATGATTCATTCCCTAAGGCTACATTCAATATCAGGGTCAAGATCTAAGAGATCATTGGGATTAGTTCATGTCATAAATCAATTAAAAATGAAAATAAGGAAATTGGACCATAGTAAAATAAAAATTAGAAGTTTGAGTTGATGGTCAAAAAATAAGTAGAAGAAAATAAAATAAAAAGAAGAAAAAAGAAATCAGATTGGGTAAAGAAGGAAGAAAGAAGAGAGGAAGAGAATAAAATGTAAAATAAAATAAATACCTCTAGTGAGTTGAAATAATTACTTGCCTCCCCGAAAATGGTTCCAAATTTAAAGAGCTCTGTCATGGGTGCCCTCAAATGATTAGTGTGATTTTGGGGTACTTAGGTGCAGTAGAGTGGCTGGCCAAGGTCGTCTCTTAGAGGAGGAAGTGAATTTTACAACTTATTAAAGCTATTGTAAAAATAAAATAGAATAGAATTAAAACACTAGTTTAAAGGATTTGGGTTGTTTATAGTTTATAAATCTAGAATAAGTTTGTTTGAAGAATATTGTATCTTTTTTTTGTTTTTAGTTTTAAAATGAAGTTTTACTGAAAGGACACAACAAGAAGATGTTTTTTTAGAAAATATTTTAAAAGGCATAATCGATCTTGGTCAAACTATTCATTTACTTATTAATAATTATCATTTAAATAAATATCTACTTAATTATGATCCCCTAATATGTTAACCCTTGAACACTAAGAGAGTTAACTTAACCACAAAGATGAAATTACTTAAACCCTAGGCTAGTTTCGGAACAAGCTATCGCAGCACCCTGCATTGGTTGTTGTTCTTAGGTTAGATTATGGTAAGTGGGTAATTAGAGCACATATCCATTATTTAAATGTGGATGAATTGTTTTTAGGGATTATATTTTAACTCTACAAATTTATCCCGTGTTGTCTTGTATTACCGATTAAGATTGCGCTCTCACAATTTACACAAAATCTCGACCTCGTGTGTTTTTGTGTTAATTGTTCAATTGCTTTCTTAGTTTCTTACAATTTAAAAACACAATTCATGGATCATATTAAATAAACTACAGTATCTCAATGATTCAAAATAATTAAATGAAGAGGGTAGAAGATAGATCTATTACTAAAAGACTACTCTTCCATGGGTGGCATAATCATAGTAGAAGCGTTTTGCATGTGAGAAGGTTTATAATGGGTATAACCCAATAACGCTTTTACTCAAGAATTCCAGCCCAAAGAGGAAGATTAATATAATAATAAATTTAAACAAAATATAATAAAATAAAATAAATAAAATAATAACAAAGAAGTTTATTACACAAACAAAAGCATTATAACAAGAAAGAGAAGGAGAAGGCTTCGTTGAAGGGATCCTTGCTTCAAGAGATAACCTTATTGAAATGGTTGGATAATTGGAGTGGATCCACTTTTCCTCTACCATAAAATTCCCAATTCACTTCCCAACCTTACCAAATGAGAAAAAAACCAATTTATAGAGTGCTGGGGAGGCTAGCTTCATAGTGGTTTCAAGTGTGAATGGAGAATCTCGGCCAAATATTTTATGCCAGCTTTCACCGCCCATTAGACCACCAAAACTCGTGAATTGGCCAGCCTTTCAAAAGTATAATATGTGATTATATGGTTCCCATATCTAATTGAAAAATTTGGGCTTAATCCAATCCCAGATTAACGCTTTATGTCCGAAATATAGAAGCTTCTCCATTCTGGCGTGTCCATCTAGCCTATGTCTTTATAGCCCAATTACTCCATCTAAATGCATTCTTTTGATCTAGTGTCCTGAGTAAAAGTTTTATCCCATGAAGTAAGAAATATAGTTACAAAATATTAAGTTAAAATAATTCAAATAAAAATATTTATGATTGAAATACAACAGTGATTTTAAAAGGGTAAAACTGGAATTTTTATCAAATATTCAAATGACTGATCTAATCCAAAATACTTTCTAATTAAGAATATTTAACACAATTTTAGGAAATTTTATCATTTATTATCAATAAAATATTCAATAAAATAATGTTTTATCAGGAAACTACCTCAAAAAGGCCAAGGGATCAAGGCCAAGCTTATGCTATCACTATTACTGAGGTTGAAGCTCCGAAAGACGTGGTGGCAGGTAATTTAATGGTTTACTCAAGTTTAGAAAATTATTTATTTGATTCTGGATCATTTAATTGTTTCATATCTTCCTAGTTTTATACAAAAATTTGATATTTCCAAATTCATTTAACAAGGGAGTTGTCAGTCAAAACCCCTAATGGAAGTATCATTGCAACAAAGTTTTGGGAATCAGTCCCCATTAGGGAATATAAATGTTCTTTATTTGCTGATCTCATCTTGATACCCATTATTGAATTTGATATAACCCTCAGTATGTATTGGATTTTGGACCATGATGAAAAAATTTATTGTAATAAGAATGAGGTTACTATTTTTGATGACAATGATAAAGAACACCTTATCTTTAGAGTACAATCATCACCACCTAATTCTTATCTAGATCCACCCCCAGTAGCTCAACTAAATTCAATTATTATAGAGGAAGATAATGAAATAACTGTAGGTGAGGAAAGGAATGTTCAAATAGAGGATGTACCTATTGTGAAAGAATATGTTGATGTGTTTCCAGAAGATTTACCTGGACATCCTCCAGAATGAGAAATTGAGTTTTCCATTGATTTAATTTTTAGATCAAGACCCATATCGAAGACCCCTTATAGATTGGACACTATGGAATTAGTGGAACTAAAGAATGAACTTTTTTAATTTAGTAATAAGGGATTTATTCTCCCTAGTGTTTCTCCATGGGGTTCCCATGTTCTTTTTTTAGGAATAAATATGGATCTATGAGGATGTGCATTGACTATAGAGAGATCAATGCTATAACAATAAAGAACAAGTATCCCCTACCTCGCATTGATGATTTATTTGACCAAATTCATTGTTCTCAATACTTTTCAAAGATTTACCTTCGATCTGGATATCATTAGTTTTGTGTGATGAAGGAAGACATTCAGAAAACAACATTTCGAACCAGGTACAGGCATTATGAGTTTACAGTAATGCCTTTTAGATTGACTAATGCACCCTATGTATTCATGAATCTAATGAATAGAGTTTTTGAGGAATATATTGACTAATTTGTAGTGGTATTTATTGATGATATCTTGGTATACTCCAAAAGATATGATGACCATGAAAATCACTTGAGCATTATCCTGAAGACTCTTAGAAGACATGAATTATATGGGATGTTTAGCAAGTGTGAATTATGGCTTCAGGAGATTTGTTTTCTTGGCCATATTGTCTCTAAGGATGGAATATCTGTTGATCCTTCTATGAAAAGAGAAATCCTAGAATGGCCAGCACCTATGAGTACAACTGAGCTACGTAGTTTTATTGGTTTAGAAGGTTATTATCGGCATTTCATCCAGAATTTTGCCCGATTGGCTAACCCATTAAACAAGCTCACACGTAAAGGGGATAAATTTGTTTGAAAAAAAGAGTGTGAAGAATGTTTTGAAGAATTTAAGAGAATATTAGTCAATTATCTTATATTGACTCTACTATTGGGGAGTGATGGGTTTGTTATTTATAGTGATGCATCTAAGGAAGGACTTGGTTGTGTCCATATGCAGAATGATAGAGTTATTTCATATGCATCAAGACAGCTGAAAATTAATGAGAAAATCTATCCTACTCAATATCTTGAGTTAGAAGCTATAATATTTTCTTTGAATATTTGGAGACACTATCTCTATGGTGAAAATGTGAGATTTATACTGGTCACAAGAGTTTGAAGTATATTTTCTCATAGAAAGAACTCAACATGAGGAAAAATAGATGGCTTAAACTACTAAAGGATTATGATTTCACGATACACTACCACCCGGGGAAGGCAAATAAGTTAGCACATGCTTTGAGAAAAAAAGATATTGGAGTTTTGAACAAGATGAGAGTTGAAAGGGATCATATTTTCATGGATCTAGTAAAGATAGATATGGGAATCACCATAGAAGGTGAAACATCAAGACTTTTTCAAAGTGTTTCCAAATAATCTTTACTAGAAATAATAAATAGTTCTTAGACCGATTATGAAGAGTTTTAAAAGAAGACTAACGCTATGAATGATTGGAGATTGAGTGACATTGTGTATGAAGATGGAATTTTGAAATTTGGGAAGATACTTTGTGTTCCCGATATACCTGACCTAAGAAGGTAATTTTTGGATGATGCTAACAGTTCCAATTTCTCTATACAACCTGGTAGCTAACACTAAGATGTATAGAGATTTGAAGGAACATTTTTGGTGGGAAAACATGAAGAGGGATATTGCTGATTTTGTGTCAAGATGTATGGTTTTTCAACAAGTGAAAGTTGGAAGGAAACAACCTGGAGGAGTCATGCAACCTCATCCCATACCTAAGTGGAAATGGGATGATATCATGATGGAATTTGTCATGGGGCTACCAAATACTCCTAGAAGGAATTATGCAATATGGGTTATTATTGATCATCTTACCAAGTCATCACATTTTATTTCTATTAGAGAAGATTTACCACTGGAATGTTTAGCAAGAATATATATTAATGAAGTTGTAAGACATCATGGAGTACCACTATCAATTGTTTCTGATCGTGATCCCAATTTTACATCTAGATTCTGGAAAAGTCTTCAAAAATCCCTAGATATTGAACTTCACTTGAGCACTGCCTACCACCATCAAACTGATGGACAATCAGAATAGACTATTCAAACCTTATAAGAAATGTTGAGATCTTGCTCACTTGACTTTCAAGGTATGTGGGATCAATATTTACCTCTAGTAGAATTTTTCGATAACAATAGCTACCATTAAAGTAGTCAAATGGAACCATATGAAGCGTTATATGGGAAGAGATGTCAGACACCATCTTGTTGGGATGATATTGGTGAATGAAAACTCATAGGCCTAGAACTTGCTAAGGAAACGATGGAAAAGGTGAAGGTAATCCAAACCCACATCAAAGCATCTCAAAGTAGGCAGAAGCGCTATACCATTAACCAAAAGAAGGATTTGGAATTTCATGTAGGAGATCATGTTTTCTTGATGGTATCTCCATGGAAGGGTGTTATACGTTTCGGTAAGAAGGGAAAATTAAGTCCTAGGTACATCGGACCTTTTTAAATTCTAGAACAAATTGGGGCTATAAATTACCATTTGGCAATGTTACCAAGTCTCTTCAAAGTTCACGATGTGTTCCACGTATCAAAATTTAGAAAATACATGCCAGAACCAATGCATGTAATTACCTATGGGGAATTAGAACTGGAACCCGATCAGTCTTATTGAAAAGAGCCTTTCAAGGTTCTTGATACAAGATAACGAGTGTTGAGAAACTAGACGACTCGTTTGGTAAAAGTTCTATGGAGAAACCATAATATAGAAGAAGAAACTTGGAAACCCGAGGAACTTATGATGAAGAACAACCCGAATCTTTTTATGAAATAGTATTCTAGAAATTTCGAGGATGAAATTATTTGAAGGAGGGAAGAATGTAACACCCCAAGATTCCATGGTACGTTTCCCTTTGAATAATGCAATAACTTGTATTGTATGTGACTTCGAGATTCTAACACATTACGACCAATCAAACTATCCGTTATGAATAGTAATACCCACTTCTTGAAAATTTATAAATTTTATCTTTAAAAATGGATTTAATTTTTGGATTCGGAATATCGAAATTAACATAGGGTAAATTTTTGGTATTTTTCTGAAAACATTCAATTTTTGATGAATAGTGAAAAATACTAAGTTATTGTTTAAAATCGAATTTTTATTTAAATAATTATTTATTTTATTAAAATTTATTTGAGGTAAAAATAGATACATAATACCTATATAAGTTCAATGTAATTCATTGGAGTCAATTTATTATAATTTTAGATATATGAAAATTTTATTGAACTTTTTACCGTCTTTTACCCACCTCCTAGGAGCATTTGAAAATTTACATAAAATTTAATTTTACTACTTTTCTGAGTTTAATTTTGAAAATATGAGAGAAAAGGTTGTTATCAGTAAGTAAAATGTGGTTCCATGAGATGGAAATAATTTTTGGTGAATAGTAACTTTTGACTTTTATTTACCACTGTTAAAAGTAAAGAGGGTAATTAAAGGTAAAAATGATATTATTATTACCTTAAGATATGTCGTAATTCTATTGGATAAGTGTAATTTGACCAAAAACAACCTTAGGAATAAAATATGATCCTTTAGGTCCACTTGGATAGATTAGGACATTTATTATTATTTAATTCAAAGAAGAGTTAAAAGTGTTAAATTCGAAGTTAAATAACTAAACCATTTTTAATATAGTGTTACACATAATATAAATTAGACTATAAATACTCATTAGAAAGATAAATTGATTTACTACATAATGATATATTTTTTATACTTTTTTAGATGTTAAAAAATTTAATTTATTTATGACACAATGATGATGCAGTAATTACATAATTAATAAAATATTAAAATATTTGATATTATAAATATCTAAATAAATGTAATTTGAGACTTTTTATGAATTCCAATAATTTTATAGCTTAATATGACTTGTTAAGGTTGGTTATATGAATTTTTTTTGATGTAATAATTCTGTTATGAATTTTGAAAAAACAAAAACCAAATAGTGTCAAAATTGACATAAAAGAGTTCAAAAAATATTATATTATTAATTGATATTATATTCCTAAAAATCTAAGGTTCAGAAAAAAGGCTTATATAATGACAAGTTTATCATTAATGAACCACTTGGGGTTCTCTTGGATGTATATAGTAAGTTTATTAACCATATAATATTAAAATACAAAGAGACATGGTAAATGTCAAACTATTTAGGTAAGAGTTAAATCTAAAATATAAGGTTAATATAGTGACCCAAAACTGTATAAAACCTATTGGTTGAGTTTTTTTTGACCCATACCCACCTTATCCTTTAAATAATTCATTTTAGAGCCATTATAAGCCCAAAAATAATTTATTAAAAAAATAATATTTTTAGCTTTTCCTAAGGTGCCCCTCACCCCTCTTATAAAAGGGAACTCCCCCTTATCTCTAATTCACACCTTAAAAGGAATTTTTCTCAGCCAAAACCTTCCCAAATACCCTATAAACTATCCTAATTTCATCTTAGAGGCCTTTATTTTTTCATAAAGCCATCTTAAGGATCTCTTTTGATCAAATAAAAAGGAAGAACCTGAATAATAGGTAAATATTTCATCACCTCTTTCAAGTTCCTTTCTTCTTCCACTTCCTTTTTCTTTGTTGTTTCCATTATAAAATAATAACTCGAGTCTCTTCTATATACTATGATGTTATTATAATGGTAAAAACATATTAATTATTCTATCCATCCTTTGAATGACATGTCACCATAGGTGCGTACGTACGGCTTACCGTCTCCACATCGTGGTGTAATTGTTATTCAATACATTATTATTTGGATGGGTATAATAATGATGTGTAATTGATCTAAATAAAAAATATAAAATTTTCATGATTATTTATATATGATATAACATCCAATTATATATTATTTTAGTATCAAAAGAATGATATTTTCATTCGTGCATACGTATGGATTACCGTCTCCACAAACGCGATGAAATTCATTCCCCATCACAATCCATTCAAGACTAATTTTCATTAGATGATTAAAAATAATCTTTAAAGACATAATATCATTCTGAATATGAATAAGATACATCCTATCCATAACAAACATTACTTAAATAACAAATCATATAAAGGAAAACGAATCAGTTAAAACCCGAAACAATGATAATACTAAGATATTATTAACAATGCAATGTTAAAAGATCATATATGATATCATATTAATGTATATTATTCTATTATAATTTAATAACAATTATTTAACCATTATATAGTAGGTTAACCTACCCTTTACCAAGGAAAAGTACAAGGTAAGTATTAATTTTACAATATCTTTATTATCTGAGGTTTTTTTTACGTAAGTATCTTCTGGGACATCTTTATCATCCAAATACATGTTTCTTAAAAATGTATATCAAAACATTTTTACTCTTTAATAGATTATGGGTTAAATTCATTTATACCCTTATTTTACTTTTTATAAAATGTTTTGAAATGAATCATTCCGTCATTTTCTAAACAAGGTACTTTATGACCTTTTCGACAAAATTAAGGTAAGAATGTTTTTTTAACTTATATAGTGGGTGCGGCTATTTTCCACCATTAAAGCAATGTCAAAGATTCCCTTACAATCTTATAATAATATTTTCAAAATAAATGTTTTCTATTATAATTATATGACTTTTAAATGATTTCAAAATAGAAAGAGATATTTCTCTAAAAAATGTTTTGATTTCATCTATGTCAACATCCATTGATGGATTTTTAGCTTATTTGAAGTTGATTTGTTATGATACAAAACATCCATATTGTATTGAAGGTTTTGTGATATGTTTGACTATGGATGTTTTATTTTTATACTATTTATGGTTATGGATAAAGTATTGACATTTTGTATTCTAGTTTTAATACAAATAGTTATGTTATTTTTAAACCTTTTCATATAAAGAATGCATTGGACTTAGTAAGTGACAGGTAGAGCCCGCTATAGCTCCTCGATGCATCGGTGGGTCTCATGAGACAAACTAGTGTCTTGTTACAAGGCCTTGACAAAACATTATTTGTATTCTTAGCACAAGGCCTTCACTATGTGGTTATGAATGTTTGGCACTATGAATTCCATCATTATAAAAGTGGCTATTGATATTTCATGTGATCATTCGACTAGTAGAATATCCATGTGAATAAGTAAATGGCATTACTTGATTTTATCTTTTCTATATTATCTTAATGTTCATGTTTAAAAGTATTTTGTTTTAGTCTTATACATTTTCTTAAATGTTTATTCTTATTTATGAAAGTTTCCGCTATATTGTTATCCTTATTGAGCATCTGAGCTCACCCCTTTCCATGTTTTATTTTTCCCTAGATGCGAATATATATATTATGACTGACCTGCAGGGACAGTCTATGGGATCTCAGTGTTGTCTATGGAAACAATGTTATTGTTGTTTTTCATTTTACGATGTAATGTATACCTTATGAATGTATCTAGTATTTCCAAGGCTACTAAACTGATCGGTCTTTCGAGACATGATTTCCTTGTATAATTCTAATGTTATGTAATAATGCACTGACTCTGGATAACTGGGGTCGGGGAATTACTCATGGACCACTGAAAAGATATTATATGCATATTTATCCCCTCATTGGTCCAATTTTGTAGTTAATGCCTTCACTTATGGTTATGTATTTAGATCATTGTGTATGATATCGATAGGTACCATAGAATTTCTAGTTAACTAGACCAACATGGTGTATTACCATATACATATTCCCAATGAGTGTCAGTTCAATAACTCTTATATGTTGATAATGTGTCCCCTAGGGGGAAGTTTTTTATAAGTATTCTTGAAGAGGACCAGGGCCCTTGTAGGTCGATGATTGATAGTTTTGACCCTTATATGTTTTTTTATCTTTACCTCCCTTAGAGATATTTGAATTTTGGGATAGGTGGTTTGAAAATGTGACCCAGTTGTGTGACTTGATCAGTAGGGATAGGTGGTAGACCTAAAGACCTATTGGTTTATTTTAAAACATTGTAGGTTGACATTATTTTTTATCAATGGAAAATGGTGAGTATGAGTTCCTTGTAGTTATGGATATAGGTTGCTAGGTTATACGCTCATTTCCAGACCTATTAGCAGTTAGTTCTTTGGTTTTGTGATATAGGCATGTTGATGCCTTTGGATTTTTAAGAAGCACCATGTGTACTTTTGTATCATGACTGAATTCAACATGTTGGAATGTTCAGGTTCCCGAAAATAATGATTAGTGTTTCCACTATTTCTATTGTAGTCAGAGTGTGGGTAGATTATAATGACTGGAATGACACTGGGTGATGGTCAGTCATGGAATAAATCATGGAATGATTAATGTGAAAAATTTTAAAGAGGTGTTCCAAGGTAGATTCCAGATTAATGATACTAAAATTCCTTGTAGAACAGACAACTTTTCATTGTGATGTACAACTCATGGGAGTGTTAGTTTGGTGATAAAGGTACAAACTAGTTGCATGTAGTTCTGTATAAAAAATTAAATTAGTGGGAGACCATGTGTGATCTGAGCACTGATGGTTTCAAAAAAATTCCATGGTCATAGTTTATTGAGAGTTGAGATTGAAATGTTAAATGTCCCTCCAAGGTAAAGTAGTAATCGATAATAAATCAGGTTCCATGAGATGGTTGACCCATGACAAGACCTAGACATACATTGTTAGGAGATGTGCTATCAAGAGTTTGTTAAAGGAATGTTATCCTATTTTATGTGATTATGTCTCAAGAGTGATACACATGCCTATTAATGGAATCTTAGTGTATTCCTACTTAGAGACAACCATTATCTTTTTTTTGATATTTTTCTTTATTCATTTATAGATTATCTACTCTATGAAGAGAGTCATTTATTTTAAATATAATTATGAGTTAGTGATGGAACCTACTGAGGTTGTGATCAGGGATAGATATATGGTACAACATATGGTGGGGAGTGATACATTGTTTGTTTGAGGGTGGTGGCCCTAATTTTTTTTATTAAAATTCATCAGTGAAATTGATCTTGGAACTCATATATGAGGCAAGGATAACGATACTCATATGGTTGGGAGTACTAGATTGGTTGTAGTTGAATGTCTCCCATGTAAGGGAGTTGAGGATACCGAGATATCGATCATTGGAAGGTAAAGATATAATATTTGTGAACATGATCAGTATGAGATCATTGATTCTAGTTTTACAACCAAATATTCTTAGGGACGAGAAGGTTTTTGTTGAGGAGACTATAAGGACCCATGTTTTTCCAAAATATGAATTTGTGCATGATTTTGATTTTTTTTCTTTCATATTCTTTTAAGGGAAAAATGGAAATTTTTACCTAGAAATGATATCAGTAAATTATGAGAATGACTTTTTTGGTCTTTAAATAGGGTTTTTACCCTAGGAAAGAGTTTGGTATAATTCTTTACTGTTCAAATTTCCATGGAATAATTAACAATTAAAAATTAATTTATTAAATATTAATTTTTTCAGAAGCATTCATTTGGGTATATATCTTGAATAGAGAATCATTTTGATATTTTTCCTCAGCTTTAGAGTCTAGAATGGGGTGTTTTTATTAGATGTAGAATAAACCTAGGTAGGGAGTTGGGGTTGGCTCCAAGCCCCATTTTCTTATTCTTTTATTTTCTTCCTTTTTTAATTTAATTTTATTTTACTTATTTTTATTCCACGGTTTATCAGGTATGCACCCAATAGGATTTATCATTTTCACAATTGAGATAAAAATTGAGAGAGAGTAAGAAGTAGAATAAGGTAGGTAATATCACAGATCTCATGGTGAGTCAGATCATCGTGAGATAGGCATGGATCCTGGAATTGGGAAAAGATTTGGTGGTTTTGTGAAATATTACAATTTTTTTTATGTTTTTCCCTAAATAACAATAAATTTAACTTTTTCTAGTTTTAAGCCCATTTTATCACTTATTATGATCCATTTAGGGTTAAACTATAACTTTTGGGGAGAAAATGGGGTTTTTGGACAATTTGAGGGTTTCCCATTTAGAATTCTTGATCATACGACATGTAGTTCAAGAACACAAGATGTGTGATCTTCTTGTTCGGGAAAGATGTCCTTTTATAAGAAAACCCCATGTATGGGGTATACACATCATGTACTAGAACTCATCTGTATAGAAGAGTACCCATCCAAAATGTTTGAGTTGGGGCACATGGTCATATATAGTACACAACTAGATTTCATGTGGGTCAAATACTATGTAGAGTTACATGACTAGAAAAAATACTTGGAAAGACCATTCGAGGTACATGGGTAGGCACCATGTGTTGGGTATATACAGTGTACATGACTCTTATGACATGTAATTGGGGTTTAAATTCCATTTCTAGATTAAGTACACAACCATGTCAGGCTTAGAGTGTACAGGTTGTGTACCAAGGTATACACACCATTTACTCCTCCCTAGCTACCCAATTTATGGTCTTCTATATCATTTCACATTAATGTCATAATTGAAAAAATTAGTAGTTCATTTTGAGTGCTTTTATGGATAGATCATGATGTTACTACCCTTGAGGTAATATTAGGGTTATTAGGAGGCATTTTAAGATTTTTCCTAAATTGAGAGGTTCTTAACGCAGTAATCGAACGTAGCTTTCTATTAACAGTGGTAATTTTGATCTGTGATAGGCCATGAGCTATCTCTCCTAACAAATGTATTTTTAGATCACCCTTTTATGATGCATCCCTTGAGATATTTGAACTTATTTCTAAGGAGGACATGATATTAGTTCCTTTTGAGGATTCCGTGTAGGATTCCTCTACTTGACTACTGTTACTAAGGGTCCCATGTTGGATTCCATTGCTTACTTGATAATATAGGGAATACCATGTAGGATCCCTATAACTATTTACTCTTTCTTAGGATATCATGTTGGATGAATCTTCCTAAGGAATCTTTTATTGAGGGTACCATTTAAGAAACTTCTACCTATATTATTATTTTGAGGGTCCCATGTAGGAAACCTCTACCTACGTATTGATTATGAAGATCCCATGTAGAATTCCACTTTCCCTATAATGTTACCAAGGATCCCAGGAGGGATTATTATAGTTTCATATCATCCTTGAGGACATGTGTAGGATACCTGGATCTTACTTAATCATTCAAAGGAATCCACTGTAAGATTCCTCTTCTGTGTCTTGACATAGGGGACCAATCAGGTACCCCAAAATTTGACTGAACCTAAGCTAGTGTGTTGGAAGTTTAGTTAGAGATGGTAGTGGGTGTCACCTAAGAATGCATACCAAACTTGTAATCCTACGAGGTTGTTATAGTAGTGTTGGTTTTAGGCATTCATCCACCCTCACTCTTTTTTATGCATTCACACCATTACTATTTATGTAGTTATGATATCCAGAGTGTTTCCTTGTTTTTGGCCAATGGGCCTATTGCAATGCAATATTGGTATTCGAAGACTTATTCCATTTTATCCATATTATATGTGTATTAATTTTTTTGGGAACCTAGATGTACTTCCTGGGGTCCAGTTGATGATCCATTTATATTGAATAATTTTTTATCATGATACCCATACATACTTACTAGGATCTTGCTATTGAGCCTTGATATCAAGGGATTTCTAGACATACTTCCTAGGATCTGGCTATTGAGACTTCTTTCATGGTATTTCTAGACATACTACTTGGAATTTGGTTTATGATTCTTATTTTATTGGTCTTTCTATATTTAATTCCAAGGGTCTAGTTTATGAGTTTATTTTATCTAATTTCACTTTTACTATTATTGGAAGTACCATTTTCACTAAGACTACTCCAAGATTAGGGAAACAAAGTTGTGTTTCTGAGAGTGTCTCAAAACCCCATGTATATTATGTTTCCCTAATAATGGATAGTATTCTAGCATTTCGTTGGATAATAATGGTTGGTGGGTGGAAGCATTTCCCCCCTGAGTAGTGGGATGTTGATGAGCTCCTCGAGGATGGACTTGACTTCCCCATTTGATGCATAGGATACTACCTGTGATCATTTGATGCACCATTATAGTATCCCCCAAACATGTTTTGTGATGAGGTGATGTAACTTGGACATAGAAATTATAATATTGAATGAAGAAGGTATTTTTGATTGGGATTATAGACCCAAGGATCAACTTAATAATGCACTGCTTGAGTTATACTACATCCAGCTCAGAACCCTAGTCTTTGTTTGTTTGGGCGACTAGATATGGATTTCTAGGCTCGATTATGGATTATGTTTTTCCTTAAAATTTAGTTTATAGACACCTTAGACTAATGTCACAGGTCTATGTCATTTTCATGTATATATATAAATTTATATGTGTGGTAATATATATATATATATATATTTGTGTGAATGTGTGATGGAATAGGTCCAGGGTTATTCCAACTTTAGTAGCAGCAGATATGGTCGATTGGTATTACAAAACTAATGATCGAATATGATTCATTTTATGTCATTGATGTCTTTATTATTACATTTTTTTCTCAGATTTGTTAAGAATATTTCATGAGCATGCACTAATGATAGAATATTTATAGGATTATCATTGGAGAGACCTACTAAGATTATTTATAACCCCTATATGTGAACCTCACTGTGCATGAAGACCTTATATCTTCATTTCATGTTGACAACAGATTTCAAGGTGGATAGGGATGAGGCTCAGGATTGCATGATAGACTGACGCCTCTCATGAATATTCTTTTGATTGGGAAGGAGTAGCTAACATTGTCATGTAAATTAGGTATATGGTTTGGATCAGATTTAGAAATAGATCCATATACTCTTATTTCAATTTCCATTATGCACTCTTACTTGCATGGTGAACCGAGTGGGTGACAATAGTTTTATTTAGTATAAAGCACCCTAATATTTTGAAATGAAAAATAATATTCGATAGCATACAAGATTCCAAACATCAACCTAAAACAAGAAACTAAATATTATTTTTTAAATGTGACCATTATAACCAAGAATTTAACTTTAATGGTGTCAATATGAATGATAAATTTATGAAATAAATATAAAGGTCCAACTAAATATTAAAATATTGTAAAAAAATTATAATATAATAATACAATAAGGTAATTTTAGTCTTCAGAAATATGTTTTCTTCAAAAATGAGTTTTCTTTATTTTCATGAATGAATATTATAATTAACTTATAGATATTTTAGAAAATTTATTTGGATAAAATGAATTTCAAATTTGGTTTTAGAATGTTAAAATTATCTTAGCTTTAGTGTTTTAGAATTTTATGAAAATATTGATTTTTCAATGAATAGTGAATAAATAATAGTTTTTATTGAAAACTATATTTTATCTACAATGTAAAATATTGTTTTGTATTTGTTTTAAAATTTAATAAGATCGTATCAATTGTAAATTATATAATTATGGTTTTTAATTGTATTGTATACGTACATTTGGTATTAAAACATTTCATATTTTAAAAAGGAATTTTTCTGAAAAATAGGTTTTGGTTGCAGTTATTAAAGTTAAATTTTAATTAAAATTCCATAAATTTTGTGTTTTGAATGTGAAAAATTTGATCCCTTATTTTGAATAATATGTTTGAAATTAATTAAATATTTCCCTTTTATTTTTGTACAATATGAATAGTAAACATAGTAATTTTTATTACCACAGTAATGGGTGAATCAGGTAATTAAGGGTAAAAATAATATTATAAGAATTAATAAATTACCTAAAACATGTAAAAAATTTATTTTATGAGTATTTTTTTGGACCAAATCATCCTTGGGATGAATTTATGACTTTTTTAGCCACTCGGTTCACATTAAGTCTCTTATATAATTTTATTATATGAAAAATCAAACTTGTGACACTATGGTTTTTAATAAGTATAATATTTTTAATATGTGGCCATCCAAAAGATATATTAGACCATAAATAATATTTTGAAGTATTTAATATTTATATTCATTATGGTAATTTATTTATTTTTTGTTAGGGTTGAAATATTTACCTTAATGTCTTGAACAACGATGAATGAGTAATTATTAAATTAATGTAAAAAACAAATAAATGATATTAAAAATATTAAAAAAAAAAATTTGAGATTTCCAAGGAGATACACGAATTATAGAGATACATATTACATTTATAATATATAATAAAATATTTTTTTAAATTTTACGCTTTTTTAATGTTTTTAATGTCACAGTAAAGAATAATATTTAATTTTATAATAATGATATTTCATGAATATAATATTTTATTAAATGATTAAAAAATCATAAAATCATTAAATAATTAAATAGGGGATAATAAAGGGTATAAAATATCATAAATTGTTTATTTATGGGATATTTTGAATTATTTGGCTCTAGAATAGTCTTATTATATTTTTATATTTTGATAAATGCCTAAAGTACCCCTCATTTCAATTATAGGACACCACTTCCTTCACTTTTTTAACCACATTTATCCTTATATCTCAACCATAATATTTTTAATTATATTATAAAATTTCCTAGAAACATTATATTTTTTTGGTGTAATAAGAATACCAATTCAATGTTTTATAAGGAATCCTTTAAGGAAGTGATATTCAAGCGGTTACTTTATTAAACCAACTCCATTAATTTCTTTTCTTCTTATACATTCTATTCACCTATTTCACACATGAAGGAATGATAAACCCATTATAATATATACATTGAGATGTTATATTTATAATTTAGTAAATTCTATACGTAGAGTTTCTCATATCCTCTTATTCAATGAAACAAAACCATTTTCCAAAATATGGTGATTAACCGTCTCCATGGATAATGAGTTTTTATTTTTCATTAACACATTCAAGGATGATAATAAAACTATTATTATGATTAAATAAGATTTTAATAAGAATATTATAACTAATTTAATTTTCTAGAACTAATATATAGACATTATATTAAATAAAATGAAACTAATTTATGATAGTTGGAAAAAACTCCATAATAAACTAAATAATTATCATCAACATTTTATCAAATGAATCATCCTCATTTTTTAAAGAAAAAGGCTATATGTCACCATTTAAAATTATTAAGGTTTATTAATACCATATAATTTCACTTCTTAAGTACTATTCCCATTTAACATGAACATCCCTAAATATACACAATTTAACCAACCATGAATCTAGGAAAACAATTCTCCCAGAATGATGATTTTGATCCCTATAAGTCATTGAAATGGACATAAATGAACTTCATAGAATTACAATAAACAAAAATTAGGTGGAATAGTTTCTAAATTAAGTAATTAATTAATATAATCTTATTATCAAAGACATTAAGTGCAACTGTAGGACATATTCTGACATAAGATAAGGAAATTGTTAAAACAATTTCCATTATTTGGGTTATGATTCAACTCCATTGATTATTTCATCGAAATATTATATTTGAAATTATTTATATTATATTATGTTACATTTACAATTTTTTATAAATATTTATAGCTAATATACATATTAAATTCATTTGATTAATGTTTAATTATATGATATAATATTTTCAAGGGATTTTATTTTAAAAATATATTTTAATGTTTCTTTTTACAAAAGTCAAAAGGAATGTTTATTTTAAGATATAAAACATGAGCATATTTTGCCTCTTTTACAAAGGCTTAATTTTTTAAATATTCTCTTACACAATTACATAGTTATTTCCAAGGATTTTTTTTCCTTTTATATGAAGAATATTCTTTTTAAAATAGTTTATTTTCATTAAAGAAGGTTTTTGTGATATAAGAATTCATATTTTTTGATAATGTTATAGTTTGTGGGAATTGTTTATGATGATGGGTAGTTCCATTATATACTAATGAAGAGTGGTTCCATGATAAACTAAGTATGTATGGTTATATTATTAACTAATTATTGGTGGTTATGTGATAAACCAAGGATGAGTGGTTACGTTACAACCTCTAATGGATTGAGTACTCCGAAGATAGATGTTTACCATATTGGTTATTCAATTAGTAAGTGAGATATGAAAAAATGATGTCCCAAATTAAATATGTGAATTTCATATTCTAGATAATGAGTTTTCATAGAAATCATTTGATTTTCAAAATGTAAGATACTGATATTTTTGAAAATATGATTCATTTTTCAGGATAAAAAGCTATGTTTTAAAAAAATTAGTGTTTATTGGATTATTGATTTCTTTTCTTTTATATCCCTTACTCAGTTTCTTTTTCTCATCCCATGTTTTAAATTCTTTTCACAAGTATCATATAATTTCAAATAATTGATCTATTAATTTAAGGAGTTTACACCCATGAAAAAAATTAGTTATTTTGTGAACTCTTATATTATGGAAGGTATTTTCTTAATCCTCTAGAACCTATATTGAAAAATATCCTTGATTGTATAAATGTACTATGTATTTTTAAATTAATTTTTATTAAACAAAATATATATCATGTATTTAGTAACGAATCTCAAAGTATAGGTTCGGGCCTTTACATTTGGTATCATAGCAACGGTTTAGAAAAATTTGTAGATTAGGGATTATCGTTTAAAAGAAATCTGAGTGATACAATTTTCTTATATGTAA